>JANVFU010000013.1:0-1219400 GCA_027921405.1 Lentinula detonsa
TCATCGAGTGGAAATGGCAACAGTGGGTCCGGTCAAAACGCTGCCAATGCCAATACCGCTGCCCAAACCGGCGTGTGGTGTTTTCCTGGAATACCATGGCCAACAGTTCCTGGAGCTCTACTCGGGCTAGTGATTTTCACTTTTCGTTGGTGATGACATGAGTCTCGGCGGGGTTAAGTAGTAGATCTCTAGTTCAGGAATGGTTGGCCATAAGTTGGCCCCATACGATACAATGGTTAGAAATGTAGAGACACTACTTTCATTACGTGTATGGCTGAGGAGCTCGGACGGCTTGGACGAGCCTTCAAATTCACGGTGTATGTATCTTGTTAAACGATGTTTTTGCGAACAAAATTTCGAAGAACCTCTTCACTTGGATATATCAAAATCTTTCCATGAAGCCATAACTTTGAATAATGGGTATACATTTATAATCTGTCAATCGGAATAAATTAAGCATCTTCACAGGAGGGGTTGTTTCTTTCAATGATGACGGATTCTCTTGTCTCTCCGCACCCCGCCAGCTCTAACCAATCTCGGGTAAGCTCTCCCTATATTCTTTACAAATCTAATACATTCCGTTATGAGCATCCATACCCGCTTCCGATGCATAATAGCTCGCTATCCCTTGCACAGGGAGTATCCTCTCATCATTGTCAGTGGGCCAGTTACGAATCCCCCAGTTCTGCCAAGGAATATTCCAAGACAACTCTGTTCCGTTCACTACCAAGTAGAAAATCAGAGCCACCGTGGACATGAGAGCCCTTTCAATATTACAGATTGAGTACGATTGCTTACTGTTCTGAATACCCGTTGGAGCATAACAATATCCTTCGATATTCAGTTCCTCGTTGTTGAAGAGTTGAGGCTCGATTGTCATTTCGTTCCTGCAAAAGCTGACAGGATGAGGAATGTTGCGATCTTGTATCATGTTCTCGAAGTAGATCTTGGTATAGAATAATTTAATTGCCTGCAATAGCACACAATTTCACAAGTCAAATATGCACCATATCGGTTTTCTTGAACAGATGATTGGCCTTGAGAACACACTGTTTTGGGAATTGGAATTGTTCCTTGGCTGTTTTCAGAACGATTCTTACCAGCAGATCCTTCCTATATAAGAAAAAGACAGGAGTAAGTTTAAGGCAGGACCAGAAAACGAAACAACTCACGGTTTCCTGTCTATAACCTTTGGACTCGACCCACACTTGAATTTGTAATCGATTTGTGCTTTCATTTTACTGTTTTTTAATATAAAGTTTTTATTCGACTTGAGGTTCAACTTCTGCGTGGTTTCCTTGATGAATGAACGCAGTTTCGATGAGACTAGGATCGACGGAAGACCAAGTTATTGAAATTATTACATGATTTAGAGCAAAGAAGCAAATAGCTCCATCTGGTACTTTGGGTGGAGGAGGAGAAGAAGGAGGAGGAGGAGAAGGATATGCCATTCCGCGATCTTCTAGTTCAGAGTTATGAACGAGCGAGGACGTACGGCAAGGCCTTGCCGCGGCGAGATTGCTGAAAAGAACGGGAACGGAGAGGACGAGTGTGTTGAAGATGAAGATAATCCTCATGACGAATATGCAAAATATAGATTTGAGAGCACAAGAGAAGACCAGCTTTTGAAAGTGCTCAAAGGTAATTATAAGTAGAAGATGCGCACCAGGCGAAAGATGTAGATGGGTTAGGGTTTGAGAGAATTACGCGGTTTTCGGTCGGAGACTGGATATACTCTACAGGAGTCCGTTCAACGCTATACTAGTACTGCCGCTCTTATCATCGAGCAATAAACAAAAATAAGTGAACAATGTCAAGCGCACAACATTAGTCGCGTTCAGGCTTATAGTTCCTCATTATATTCTTTATCTCTTGCACAGCGATCATCTCTTTCATCGCATGGGACTCTCGTTCCTTCTCAAGCACTAATTTCTCATGTATCTTCACTGAACAAGTCTTCCTATCCACCATTTGAACACTATCCCTACGCGCAAACATCTCATTTTGAGGGCGGTAGCGACGAATTACGCCGGGTAAGGTAAATCCCAATTCATCCTTTATGGTGTGGAGTACAAAAACTCACTCATGCGCTCTCTGAATCGTTTACTTTTCCATGTAGTGTTGGCGTGTGGTCAAGCTCATTCGACGCACGGCTCGACTCTCTGCTTCTAAAGATTGCTATATTAGAAGTCTCTGCTTCTAAAGATTGCTATATTAGAAGGAGTGGCAAGTAAGAACAAAGCTGGACCAAGTCCTCATTCGGTATCTTGTCCTTCTGCTCCTTCCACGACTTAATTGTTCAACTTGCAACTTTCGGCGTCGACTTTTTTTTCATTGAATTGGTATTCAAATGGAAGCCGCGGATGGCTATTGCGCACCCCATGCTTACCGCCAGGACACCACTCCGCAATTGCACAATGCTCTTAGATACCACTATGAACCCCTTAGGACGCGTACCCCTTCCAGGCATTCCTAAATCAGATTCTTTCGCTGAACAACTCCATCTCAATGACTTGACGGTCACGTTGAATCTGGAAAGATAATTTTTACAATAATTATCTCAGGTTGACGAATTTCAACGAGAAAATTGAGGTCAGTCAATCCAACCAAAACCTCGACGGCGGACCCTCCGACTAAACAAATCTAGTATTCACGCAGTGCCAGTTTTGGGCTCTGACGGATCTCCAAAATGGAGGACTGCAGTAATGTCAGGTAACGGGCAATGCGTAGACGGAAAACCGGTTAGAGCTAGGAAGAGCAAAGACAATATCGAATTCAAGGAAAGAAACTCCAAGGGCTATGTTAACCGTTGAAGATTACAGACCCCACTACAACGGCCCTAACATTCACAGGTCTTGATCTTTCAAACCTTCTGCTTGTTCTGTGCTGCCTACAGATAGTAAATCCTTCAACATGGATTAGTGCATGGCTTAGTCGCTATCATATAAACAGTATACGAATAGATATTCTCGGCCAGATATCACAGCTCTCTCTGATAGCCTCAAGCGTTGGAATATCCTACGGTTGACTATGCTCAGAAGGTATGGAGTCTTTACTGTATAAACTGCAAAACTACTCCAGGGACGCTGTACGCATTTTATTATTGCCATGGATCTACGGATTTCCCGCATGCTCCTCATTCGCTAACGACGAAGAGTGTATAATGCATCAGCAAGATCACCCCATCATACACTCTTGCCCCTTCGTGCTCCTCCGGTTTTCCTCGACTTTTGTGGTCAATCTGACTCTTACTTATTCTTGTTTTACCAATTTTCGCTTCGAGTTGTATTTTTGTCATTCTAGTCACAATGATCTCCTACCAGCAACTCACCTTTGCTTTCATAGTAAACACCTCTGTATCTATGGTGTATAGTCTCGCTGTCGAACATCGGGATAACGTCGGGACAACAGTTAGTCCCTGACCGTTCCTTACTCCTTATCCATTCATTCATAGTCCTTAGTGATATCACAACCGGTGCCGGTTCTGTTGTTGGAGACGCAGTATCATTATTTGGGGATGCTACATTCATTGCCACTTTTGGACCACACTTGTTCGTTTCCCCTTATCTATCATCAGCTCATGTTTCATACTCTATAATCGTATTGCAGCCTAAGCAGGTTCCGTCTTCGTCTTTGTAAAGGCGGGAACGCCATCAATCTCGCTGAGAGCGCAGCGGGTATTGTTACGTCGTTCGCTGGGTATAAGCTCACTATAGCGAGTGATGTGGTTATTGGTATCCCTACATCTGACACTGATTCAAATACCAGCTTAAAAATACCAGTTTGGATCTAGGTCAATATTCGACGGACGGGTTAGGCGATAGCGCGAATACTAATAGTGCGAGCTCTCCGGTAACTGTTGCTTGCCCGTGGTTGAGCGAGCTCCGTATCGCTTGTTGGTGGGGTTGTAGTTGTTAGCTTGGTGGTTTTATATAGGATCTTTCAGTAAGTCCTACCCAGAATTTTCTCGATATTCCCTGATGCACAATTACAGAGCTATAATAATGCAGACCCTCATGATGTGTTGCAAAACACATGGTCAGAGCAGAAAAAAATGAGCGTTCTGAACCCTCATTTCCGGAATATCTTTGAGCAAGTTCAAATCCAGAAGGAGAATCAGGGTTAGGTACGGAATGTCGGAGAGTTGGTGGCCTTAAACTTCAAAACTCTTGTTTGCCGGCCTCTCAAGTCTTTTCTAGGACCTGAGTGCCCTGGAACTTCCCCGTGGAAGCAAGAAATTTTCGTCGTACGAACTTACTTATCTCGTTCCCCTGTGTCAAACACAGTCAGTCCGGTCCTTCTGTATATTCATCATTTCGAACTATTCATATTTGTTACTGGTTCCTTGGGCCTTTCGTGGCAACGTCGGATTTTGGGCACGTTACAACTTGGAAATAAGCTTAGATAGTGTGAGTAGTCAATTTGACCTTACACTTCATACATATCCGTTCTTTGAGTCGTCTTTGATATATCTAGGCAGTGCCCAAAGACAATACGCTCCTGGTGCCTCTGTAGTGCGTGCCTATAGGCACGTTCATCAGAATCATACCAAATGAATGTATTGTACCGCAATCATTGTGATGAACTCAATAATTCGCGCTCGTAGTCCATTGAGTCCTCCTCTGGAACAGTACCCCTTTGACATTCTGAAGGAAGTAATACATCTCAGCGTTGAGCGGGACTAGAAAGGATTATGACAAATGGAATTCTACCCACAGAACACTTCCGTCACTGTTTCTCTCACCCCTTATCATTATTCAAAGCGTTCAAGTTAGTCTATGCCCAGCAGTATAAAACGAGGATTGAGCACGTAGAGCTCAAAACCTCAACTGCCATGGTTTCTTCGATTGCAACAACAGTGCTCACAATTTTGTGCGGTGCGCTTTATGCTTGCTCCACTCCTATGAGCTCTCGCCAGGTCGAAAGTGGTCATGGTATCCTCTCCGCGCCCACAAGTGGCATAGTAGTTGCCCAGGGCTCCTCGTTCCCTTTCGAGTTTCGAGACTCCAACTGGTGCGAAGACGGATACAGCCCGATCGCCGTTTGGCTTACAGATTATGCCCCGTCAGCCTCGAGTCTCAACTCGACTGGTCAGTTCGCCGAAGGCGGATATACTTATTACTTTGGGTCGTACTTGATCCCGAATTTCGGTCTGTTTGCTCTGCACTAGTCCAGGATTCCATATACTTTCTGCTCATTTATGATTTCTCTAGGATTGCCTGTTTTGTCTGGCAGTATTCCGCCTCCGTCAAGTCTTGTTTTCCCAGTTTCATCGGATTTATCCGCTGGAGATGAAGTCTACCTTGCTGTTGTTGAAACAGGAAACAATTGCCCACCAGTAAATGATTCCTCTGTGATATGATGTTGAAAAGTCAGCTTACTTTTCCTTGAACAGGGCCTCAATGTGCCTCCACAGTACGAATTGAGTGCTATTTCCATGACAGTCGGATAGTCACGTCGCGGAGACAAGGAACAGACTTACGTAGATGAATATGCGGACTAAGGGTACGAGCGTGATAGTTGGTTGACTTCAGAGAATAGTCTTCTTCCCGCTACATGCTCATAGATAGATTGCCAATACATTAGTCTCTATAAGACATTGTAGGCTTCGCTTCTTCAGCCATCATAGCATGATGCTCCTCTGCGATCATCTCACTAATCTGACTATCCATTGCATGCTCGAGCTCAAGCTCTTCACGGAACGCTGTTACGTCAAACATCTCAGCATAGTTTTCTTTCTTGGGCTTGTTTTCCTGCCTGAATTGCTTCGGAAGGAAAGCTAACCCTATTGCGTATAACAATGGAAGCATCTAAAAGTTGCGCTCAACGAATGAGGTTCATTTTTTTTTGAGGACAGAAAATCGCTTACCACGACCCAGATATACCAGATGTAGTCCGTACCCGCCATGAGCGGCCCACGTCCTATTTTGGGCCACTCGGTCTTGTATCCGGTGCGGACCTGGTACAGCGCAGCTCCAACGACGAACAAACCGAGGAATGCATGGATATAGTTTTGTGGTGGCCGTCCCAAAATGTTGGCGAATTTAACCCTGTGAATGAATGCTCCGAGAGAACATTGGAAGAGATAGAGGATGAACAACGCCACTCCCCATCTCTACAATAAAATTCAGTAAAAGCAATGTCGAAAAACACTAGCTGAAACAGACCTTGTGTTCATCGTTGAGATGTTGAGCACCAGATTCGACAACAGCCTGAATACCAAGAGAAATGCCGACAACAATTATTGGTCCAGCTAGCAATGATCAATCAAGGTTCTCTCAAAGCTTCACTGCAGTAGAAGCCGTGACTCACAAACTGCAAACTGAACAAACCAATGACCTTTGAACCAGATCGGGGTGAACGTCCTCATATAACGGGCCAATAGAACTCCAATTGGTAATAGAAGTAGAAAGCCAATCGTCAACATGATAGCATGTGCTATAACTAGGCGTTGGAAGGGCATGAGAGCTGATGATGGTGAGGCGACACCTGTGAAATCCTTGGACAGGTCGAAGCTTGCAATACCTGTTTCTTCGTGTATCTGAAGTAGCACATTAGAAGATGAAGACCCCGGATTTTGGGGTCCGAATGCCCAGATGGTAGGAATCGTTGTTGTGTTTGCAGCCTATGGACAGGTTAGCTCCTCCGAAGACAGAGAAATTTCTCATTCATGGCACTTGCAGGAATAGAGAACACAAACTGTGTATTATTCCCTACTGTTATGCTGGCATTTGCCAACAACGACGCAGTTCGAGGAGGGCTTGTTACAACTGCGGGCATAACCTCCGCTGGTGCTTGGCGTTGCGAAAGGGTAATCGAGCCATCTGAATTCAACCACAGAATCACCATAGGGCTGTTCGCCATCTGGGATCCAAAGCCACTGAAATGAAGAAATAAAAGCTCAGACGGCATTGCAGTAGTAAACGGAGATGAAGAAGTCTGCGTACACGCCCATCCAACCAGGTATCATTCTTCCTGTTCCAGAAAGCGTATCTGTAGTGATGTATGCTCAATGAGAGGTGAAGAGGAACGAATCAACCTTACATTGGGTCATTGATCCTTCGATGACAGCAGTTACACACATATACTGAAGAAAACAGTGAGGCTGCGGAGACACATTTACAAAAATGAAGGTACTATTGAGCAATGTGAGTCTCCTTTCATCCCCACACTACTATTCGAAGCTTGACGTGGTGAAATATTCTGAATATTGCCGGTTGATAAAAAACCTTGTGCGAGATAAAGTGACAAAACTCACATGTCTCGGTATTGCTACGGCAGGTGAGCATAGTATAGCGGATAAGAAAACGAGAGATAAAAGTCGAATCATGGGAAAGCGAATGAGATATGATAGAGGTCGAAGTAAAAGCTTGCTCGATTTATAGCACGGCTGACTGGCAACCGGCAACTTTACAGCCTTTGTATATCGACGAAAGTAGTAATCCCGACGATTATAAAGGACTGTACGGTGTATCTTTAGATCATTGCATATTAGACAGTCTTACCCTTCACCGTTTTCGAGCGCTCAGATCTTGCATAGCCTATCATCAACCGTTATTTCGCTTTGTCGGTATACCGTATAACTGCAGGCGTGAGAGACGAACTAAAGAGTATTGAATGATATGAGCATGTTGGACCTCTTCTGGTCCTGCTATAAACGCTATAAACTGGCTGGGAATAAGTTGGGTGTGCTAGCGGTTGGGACAAGTCCTATTGCGTGTAGCAGTAATCCTCAATTCAGGTTGGGTAGCATTTGGCACCCACATCTGGCAGACGTAATTAGAATTACAACACGGTGGAGATCTCTATTTGCTTGATAAACCCATAGATATATGCGACTCATTACAGGGCTCTAGTTTATGATCAGTATCTCTATGCGAAACGTCAGCAAACTACATTACAAGTTCGTGCGACTTCGTACCGTTGACCCAAAGCAACAATCTTCACGGATGCATTCGACGGCGAATTCTCCCCGGAATGCGATGGTTTCGATGATAAATAGCCTCATGCACTCCAACCGGATAATCGACAATGCTGGACAATGCTCGCTGAACGTTATGCGTGTTGTCCGAAGGAGCTGCTTGAACTTCAATAAGCTGTAGGAAGGAAATTTGGATGATGATCTGCAAGAGCAATAGATGGCCAAGTCGACGAAGCATTTCCTGAGAGATGTCGATGTTAGTTCCAAGTGATGAAAGATGTCGGCCAGACGCGTGTGTCCCGCAGGTACTGCCAGTGATGTCGGTGTAGTTCGTATAAAAGCTGGCGTTAGACCAGTAGGGTGAAAGGTATTGAGGTTGGATGAGCGAGCTGTTGTTTATATCATGTTATACACACTGCAAGCATGAGGCTGGCTTGAGTACGTACCCTCAGACTGCATTGTCAGTCCCAAGGCTCGGACCCGGATCTACTGAACGTCACTAAATTCTACGTATGAGTTACAATATAATTACTCGCGTCCAGCGCACTGTGAAAGGAGCCGGAGTCCACAAATGGACACGCGAGGCTTATGTAGAGCAAAATCAGGAGAAAGCCAGAAGAGTTTTGAAAACTTCAGCGACACAGAGGAGATGGGTGTATACCTGAAGTAACTTCTACTCTAGCTTGTACTTTCAAAGAGACTTTCTGGGCTTCCATGATGACTTTTGCGTCCAGAGGGAGTCTAGAATATCATGGGGAAGATATTAGGATAATTAAATCAAAAAACGTCAGCATCCACAGAAAAGTTTCCTGTAAGCAAGATTTATGCTTGACAAGTTATAATCATTCGTTTATCAACATCACAGACTTGCCTCGATTTTGTTTTTTGAACTTTATCTGACTTGAACAAAGTTGAAGAAGGAGTCGAGGAATTCATTCTTTTCGGAGTGTTATTTGGAGATCTATCAGACGCAGGCTGATACAAGTCTCTGCAGGTAGCAGAATTCATCTGGCTATACCGAGGTCTGCGATGAAAGCGGCTGAGTGAGTACCATGCGGGAGGTTTTAACCAATCATTATCGGCGACTTTTCTATTCCGACCCCAGTTGGGCACTTGACGTTGCGCTCTTTGAGATGGGGCCGGGATGCTGCTCAGCTGGAGTTGAGACGATAGAAGAACTTGTGCATGCCTGTAAACAATCATGGGACACTCTAGATGATGAGCAGAAGTAGAACGATGCGGTTGGAGCATGTGCCTGCCCCCTGGCAATTGAAGATGTTAAAAATAATTTGAGAAAAGTTAGGTCCATGTCAAGATATCTTGAGACAGGCTTTCGATACCCTTGTAGTTCCAATCCCGATATCCTTCGTGAAAGCAGTGAACAAAACTGGTAGAAACAGAAATGCACTGCGGCGTTACAACTATAACGTTTGCTTCGAGAGTTCCTCAGTCCACCTCAGGCCCAATTGCCTTTCGCGTTCTCTGTGTGCAACCCGACCGAAATCTATTCGTATGGCGCAGAGCTTACTCATGTATGTTACGTTACTCGACGACAATAACCTTGTGCTATGCAGCAACAGTCAACCTTTCATCCGTAAGATACGGAGCCGCGATGTTCGTTAATTGAATCCCTCAGCGAAGAGTCTGTGAGAGCAAACATCAGGAAAAGAAACTTGCACGGAGCGGTCAAAAGAAGGACTGGACTAGCCGATATACCACTCTCATGGGCCAAGTCTGCTTCCTTGCTCCGTGGAAACCGATATTTATTCATCAACAGAGAAATGCGCTGGCTCAATAAACAAGAAGTACTGGAAAATAAAGTCAATCTGCTTGGAAAACTCACTACATGTACAGTCTAGACTGTAGAGCAACGCCTCCTGCGACTTTCAGTAGTGTACTAGGATGAGCAAACATAACTCGGATCCGATCTTTGGGGGATTGCGTGCAATATCAGCATGTCTCATTGTTGAATTACTCTGTGTCTATTCTTGAACGGATGAGTTATAGGTTATTAGTGCAGCATGTGAAGACAGGAAGGAGGTAGGAGGTAGGAGGTAGAAACGGGTAGCGAAGAGACAAGTGAAGCAAGGCGTGAGTATGTACTTTCGCACGCTCAGTTGCAGATATACTTGATATCAATGTCAACTCTGATATCAATGTCAACTCGTACACTTTGGAAGGACGTCTTTAACGAAGAATTCAACTTCTTCTAATAGGATCCCGAGTAAGGAAAATCACATTCGCCAATGAAGTACCACCGGCAGTGCTGATTTGGGATGCACACCTGCAGTCATCACTTATCAAGATTCAATTCATCAGCTGTTCATCTGCACGGTGAAGAAAGTGATAACTTCCAGCTTCCGAAGACTGGTCATAATTCTTAAGAAAGAGTAACGAAGGCAGGAAGTTTAATATTTTTACTACTATTTATTATTCCTCAAGTTTAGACACCATTATTCAGCTAGTTGAAAGTCTCGAGGTATGCAATATTTCACTCGGCCTCAATTGTTGAACCTGGGCTTACTCTTCCATTTAAGGTACAACGGAGAAATTAATGAACATTGAAGCTTGAAGGGCAGACTACTTCTAAAGCATTCTCGTACTCAAGCGATAATCCTTAGACAACGGTCTCACATATCTGGAGCGAACTAATCGCACTAGATGTCAGGACATAGCATGCGTTTAGGAGATCCATTATTATGTGTTATCTTCAAACTCTTACTGCTTCCAACGGGCATTTTTACCTATAAAAAGCTTGCGAAGTGCTTTCCTCCTCCACAACCCGCAGAGCTTGTGCAGCACATTCAGCACTATGGTTATGGACAGAGGCATTAAAAATGATATCGACCTCACAATCATGGAGACGGTAACTACAACTCAAATCATTTTTCGTGTGTTCATTATCTGAAGCACCTCACGACTTACAGTGCAAGAAAGCCGTCCTGGATACCATGCAGGTCTTGAACATCGATCCACTCGCTATCGTTCCTTTTGACCAGAGTCCTACGTTCAATCCGTTCGTCGCGAGGTGCATCGAGGCGGCTCGTCAACGGAACTATCTCACCGATGCCTTTCAAGAAAAACATGTAATCATCGGCGCAGCGGCGGCACACCATGCATACCTCTTCCACGAAGGGACCGAGAGTCACAACGTCCCCGTACTTTCTTCCTTGCTTATGGCATTCATCTATTTCATCGACGACCACGGCTTTCAACAGCAGTCGATTGCAGAATTTGGATCGCGGCTAGTTTCCGGGCGGTCTCAGCTTGAGAAAGGACTGGACGACATTGTAGCTGCAACGACAGAGCTAGCAGACATGTATACGCCTATAACAGGTGATTTGCTGCGCTTGACCATCCAGGCGTATGTGATGAGCAATCAGCTGGAGGAAGAACTTGAAAGCGGTGGTGTGCAATCTAAAGTAGGGGCATACCAGTGATTCACTCTTCTGAATTTACTAACCTGGGTTATCTATAACAGTGGCAGGTGAACAAAGATGCACCGTTTTTTCCGACTATCATGAAGACGTTTACGTCTTGCGGAACGCTTGCCTATTTGCTTTCTTTCCCTTGTAACATTAATTCCACAAGCTATATACAAGCTCTCGTCGATGGAATTTGGGTGCATGATATCACATCGTATGCATTCTCTGCTGATTACGGATACCTGGGGTCTCACTAACATTAATCTTGTGCTCTAGGGACATTATGTCGTACTACAAGGAGGCAATCAATGGAGAATTCACCAGGATTGAGCAGGTAGCTCAAATGCAAGGTTTATCAGGATCAGCTGTGCTTGAGGACCTCGTCAAGACAATGGCACAAAGCCATGAGCGGGTGATCCGCGTCCTTTCTGCATCCGACCCATCAGGGAGTCTGTTGCTGTATTACACTCGTGCTATTCGAGGTTTTGTAGTCTTCCAGGCGTTATACCCTCGTTATAAAATTGCAGACTTTGGTATATTTAGCTTCTAAAGCGACTATCTATCGAATAACTTTGAAGGAGATCGTCAATGAACTTATAGAAATAGATTGTAGTTAACCATGGAGGCTTGAACCACAAAATCATAGGATGGCTTCATGATGGAGAATCATGATGAGAATACCAATGTCCATTTACTACCCAATATACAATAATATCGTAGCTATCGCCCGAGTGATGCAAGATACAGTCGGTTTATGTTACATAGTTCTATGACCATCGCTTTGCTGACATCTTGCCGAACTGACTCAACATGGCGAAGGAGGTATCGCTTCTTGACCAGACGATACGAACGCCGAAGACTATTAGTTTCGTGAGTTACCGCCATACTCATGAGTTTGCGTCGCGATTATGCCTTTTGAGCGAAACAGGACTTACTTGGTATCATTTCCCAGCTCGGTGAATATAAATATTTCATTCAATGCTTTAAAATCTGATGATCTTGATATAGTTGTAATGCTTTGCTACATGTGCTAGAGTTTACTGGAGATGCTGTCCCGACTGTATCCGGTTAGCTTTGAAAGCGAGGATGATCGACAAGCTCAACAAGGTTTTAAACTCTCGACGGGTGCGTGATTTATGCTTGTGTCTTGACTCTTAATCCGCTAAAAATATTTTTTGCTCCCTTCGTTCTGAAACTACCTAAGCTTTTCCATCTACGCATCATCTACCTCACGGACGGATTCTACGGCCAAGTTCTCTCTCTCACTCATGACCAACTATGAGCTGATGAACGATCCACCAAACGTCTTTGATGGAGCCATAGATAATTCTGCTATGTACACTTTCAATGCTGCTCACTCTGGCCGCATTCTTGTCGAGGAGGATGTTGGCTCCGCTGCCCCTAGCGGTATCGCTGCTGCTAACCACAGTCATAGTGCTCTTTACAAAGAGTAGCTGGAGAAAATACCGGAGTTCTCTAGAAGGAATCAATGTCTGAAACTTTGAACTTATAAACGAATTGGATTTTTCTCCTTTATTTTCCATCATTACGACCTCTCGATGATATTCCACCTTGGAGCACCTGAACTTTTTGATTGAATTTCCACTTCTCAAAAAAATCTTTCGATTGATATAACAGCAAGTTTACACACACAAAGTTTCGAAGCAACTAAAGAATCCAATAAGATACATAAGTTCCAGATAATTCACTTGATGGCGTTAAGTAATGACTTTCAAAGTCCAAGTTTTCGTCGTGATTTGCAGGGTAGTATATCTTCTGCAGGATATGCGCATACAAAAGAAGAATCATCAATCTGGTTATCTGAATCATCCCGCGACATACGAGCAGAGATACCCTGGGACGAATTCTCGTCCGAATCATTACCAACTTCATGATCATCGTCTTCAGGCTCACCCAATAAATGCTGTAATGGGTGGTTGATCCGTTGAACTGGACCATCCAACTTTACCACTTTACCTGTCGGCTTCCTGGATGTTCCACGATGTCGGTGAGCAGTTGATATTCCAACGCGAGACACCGGGGGTAGGCGGTGCTGTATATCACTCAGCTGCTTCGCCAAGGCGTTATTCTGATCCACCAATTGCTCAACAACCTCCGTCCTGATCGTCGCAACGAGGACTCTCACCCCATCTCTCACCTCCTGTTGAGTTGCGTCCAGGATCTCCTTCTTGAGTGAGCTCGAAGCAGATTCCTCCTGTATCGCCTTTCGTACCTCTTCCCGAACCAGGTTCCGAATTGTAGCTTCCAGTGCCGGATGATGTACTTGATCAGGAGTTTCTTTATTTAGGAACGTGCTTGTCAAGGTTTCTCGGATTTCCGATACGCTCTCTGCTTTGGCTAAACGAATTTCACCTGAGAATCTAGAGAGAGAGTCTGTAAAACTAGCATAGATGTTGTCGATAACGTGGATAATCGCTTTGGCAGATGGATTATCGGAAGCGGGTGGTTGATGAGATGGAGAAGAAGTGAATGCGGAGAAAGGCTGAAAGGGATCAGAAGGGCCAGTGGTTGAATGTGAATCTGGAAATGTCAATGGGTTTGACATCTGTTGCTGAGCGGATAGAGAACCTGGGTTCGAAAATAGTTCTGAAGGGGCTGTAGATACGATGTCCCCGTTTGAATAGGGGCGATGTTGCACTCGTTGAGAAATTGAGATTCGTGGAACCACGGATTCGTCAATAATCATATTATTTGACCGATCTGGAGCTCTAAGAGATGAGTTGGACGGCGTCGAAGAAGAAGAAAATTGTGTGGAATCGGCCCCAATGCCATTGCCAACGTTAAGAGATTCTCCCGCACGGGTCTCTGTGCCCTGTTCGCTGTGAACAAGAGCAGGATTCGGATTTCGATTTCTCGAGTTCCGTTTAGAGATGATTCTGTATTCTTCTTTTTCTAATGGTGATCCATGTCGTTTGCGAAGATTGATTCTCTGCGACGAAGCAGTGATCATACCATTGGCGTGGGAAGATTGGAGATCGCCAACCGAATTCGGGAAGGAGTTCGTTTTCGACTCGTTTTCACCTGAGGAAGGGAAGGATTCAGAATATTTTGGCGAAGAATCTGTTGAAGGTTCGCAAGGAAGTCGAGAAAGTTTCTCTGATGAAGTAATAGTAGAGGGAGTTGTTGGCGTCGGGTCAGGCAGAGCGGAAGAAGCTTGAGAATAAGTTGTCGGAAGGTCACTCATCGGTGTAGATACTGACAATGCAAGCGTTCTCAGGGACCAGGCGTCTATGCCGTTAGACACAGGACCCTCTTCTGTTTCCCAGAACCAATCGTCATTCTTTTGCTTCAGACCGGAGATGAACTGTTCTGCAGAGACGCCGTTTGAGATGTCATCATCCGTAAGCATGAATCCACGATGGCCCTTGAGAGCCCACCTTCGCCAATCTGCAACGCATATACTAATTAGTAGTGACTCAAAAGAGAGATACAATCAAGAGAGGGACTAACCAAATTTGATAACATCCTTTTTGTACACCTCTTCCTGGAAGGTGTGCCAAAATTCTTCAACTTGGGAAGGACTTGATATAAACCATTTTAGTCTATATCTCGCCAACGCGCGGTCAAAAGTAGGACACCTCCATTTCCGGTCCATGCCTTTCGATATCCCTTCGTTAGAAACTCGGACGTAGTCCTGAGCCGCGTTCAAGAGCGTCGAACACAACCGAGAGACATGCAAAATACTAAACCTATATTCTAACCACTCAGTTTCTCTCGATGAGGCCGTGAGAACAAGTTGGAGTGAGGACCATTGGAAGCTTGCAAGGAACATGAGAGGGACACGATATCCTATCGGAAGCCGTGTTGTCTGCCCTCTGATTCCAGTGACGACGAAGAACGGAGTACTGCCTCTAACTGCAGCACGAGGCGGTATACTAAAAGCGTTCGCGATTAGGTGAAAGATGATTTTCGTTAAAGACCAGTCTTCTGGAGTATAATACTGGAGTTCAGCTGGATGTTTCCATCCGTATTTATATTCAACTGCTGATTCCTCCTCAGGTTCAGGTAAAAGTTGAATAGGAGGGGGTGTCTGCCGTTCAACTTTGACACGGCTAGTAAATCGCGATTCGGAAGGTGTTGTATGTAACGATGGTTGATCAACTTCGGAATGCGTAGCCAAAGGCATGTTTTGTGATGTACCCTCCCAACCAAGCAAAACTGTCATTGCTCTAGATATAACGGTAAGTGAAACGATTTCTCTTTTCTTCCCGTCCAAATCTACTCACCTAGATGAAAAAAACCTCCCACCTTTTACTGCCTTTCCTATTCGTTTCCTGTCGTGTCCGATAGGTGCAAGAAACAACGATTGTCGTAAGCAAAAGGTGATTTTCAATGATGGTGGTTCAACGATGAAGAAGAAACCGCGGGAATTCCCGATAGACGTTACGCTGGCAACTCCAGTCTATATGATTTTCTCTGTATTTCTTAAAATTCTATCTCTCAATATATTCAGGCTTGCCAGATTTGTTTTTCCAGACAAACAACTATCGACTTCGGACAGACTGGAGCCTTCCCCTTTTGATGAGTTTCTTAGTTTTTTTTTTTCACCTTTTCCGACTCCCGAGTCGAAATGAAACCATTGAGGAGAGCTACGAGCAAGCCTATAGTCCTTCCTTCCAGAGAATTGGATAGCACGAAAACTCGTGCTTTCAATTTCGGCGCTGGCACTGGATAGAAGCAGTGTACATAAATATACTACCTCGTCGCAAAATTTAGCACCTTGATAGAGCCTGCAAGTAGCCAATACACACAATGATGTATAGCTGGTCGTTTTAATCTCCGGCATATGTTCAAATACATTTGCCAGTCTTACTGGGAATCCCGGACAATCTCAAGTGACAAGTTGTTGGATAGTAACTACTGAAATTGTACATTGTTAATCCTTGCTACACATAAGATGGCACAAACTAGTAGTGACAGCAAGTTGAACGGTCATGGACTCAGACCCCCTTCCGAGTCTTTGCCGCTGTTGATGTCCTCTTTACTTTCTGTCCTCTTTCTTTGACATATGTAGTGTCGAGAGAAGAGAGCCATCGGTTGCTTCGGCCACGGCTGTTAGTTCCGTGGCTGGTCCACACTTCAATAGATACAGCCTCTTTCATATTTGATATTCAACCTATTTTATATACAGCCTAGATAACATGAATCGAGGACTTTTTCCCCGCCCTTTCTTCCCTGCACTCACTGTGGACTTTGGATCCAGCGAAGAATACACCAACCCGACGACCCTTTTCCTGGCCATCTCTGAAATCGTTCCGGCCTCGAATTCAACATGTAGTGGCCCATGTTCCCGGGAGTTTTCCTCACACATTGGTTTACTTGCAGTTGTGGCCTATTTCAAACAGACCGCCGGTTGAGACCAAAGCTTATGTCCATCCAGAAAGTACTTCTTATACCCCTTCACGAGTAGATCTTGTCAATGAGACACGGTCCAATTATTTAAATACCACTTCTTGACCCGACTGTCGTGACAACTAAAGTACTTACATCATTTTCTTTCTTTCCTTTTCACATGCTCCAGTAATCACATGACCGTGTTCATTACTCATCGTTCATCTTACCACTCACTCTCGCGCTGTCATTAGTTTATTGTTCTTTTCTTGCTTCTCATTTGTTCTTCACTATTCCACTCTCGCGCTCTTGTTCTTTGTTCCTTGTTCTTTTACCCTTGTCCCTTACCCTGGTTCCTATTGTTTCAGACTCGTATATATAGTACAGTAGACAGCTACTAGTTCCCTATCTCGACCTCTTTGTTACGAACTGACTCTTTTTCTATTTTTCTTAATACTTTAGACGCTCATTCACTCTTTAGGAATATTAGCGCTGTAGGCGCTTACATGAGCGTTTGTATTATTCTTTTATCTTTTCCTTTTCTTTTATTTATAAAGCGTGTTTCCACGCTGTCATCAATTGTCGACGCGACTCTCTCGTGTCTGTCAAAGTATTGACAGATCTAGGCCCTCTACATACATTCTTTTATATTACCTCATTGTTTCATCGTTGTATACGGACAGCCTTACTTATGGATACGAGCAACTCTTATTGTATAGCCTCGGGGCAGCGACTCATGATGACTCCCATGGATTTATCTTAGAATATGTATATAAGATAGTATATTCCGTCGAGTAGTCTTTATCTCTGTTCTCGTCTATTCTCCTCTGTAGCTAGACAAGAATCAAAGACCATTCAACTCTCATTCACTTCGTTTATCTCGACTTTGTGACGCCTGGTTTAGTAGTGAGCTACTGAGTCGCTGACAGAAGAACAGAGATCCTAAACGAACCACCCGTCACATCCTACTGGTTCTCGACATTTGGTTGGGCACTGGACACCGCTGCGTTATAATTTTACTCTTTTCATTTCATCACTGACGAAGTTCATACCTCCTTCGTCTCCCTCCATTATCCACTTCCTATTCCTATAGTTCGTCTGTACTCAGAGCCAGCGTATAGACAGCGGTTATAGTGTACATACCCACATCGAGACTTTGTGGTACGGCTCAACCCGTGCTGAGAGGAAAATACTCTCATTAGTGTGCCTGACTCCTACCAAGGAGTGTAAATCAGGGCTAATAACAAACAATCGAGTTTCTTCTTTGGAAGATTCGATAGTGGGCGTTGGAAATATAAACGTCTGCACTAACGATCCGAGAGACAACACTGCGCGAGGAGCGAGTGTAGACAGTCTTCTGGACGAGTACATAAATCGACACGAGCTCCTACCCCTAAGCATTCATTCCTTCATATCCTGGCGTTCTCGTCAAGACCTCAGGATTTCTCACTCCCATACCCACCTCGCTCTCCCTCTCCCGTATCCTCGGATTCAACTGTCCATTTAGGATCCCCTACTCCTACTCCTTCATTCGCTACCGAACTTGGCTCAGAAATGTCTGACCCTACCAACACATCCATGCATGCCAACACCTCCGCTACTACCACCGCCACCAATACTTCCACCTCCAACACCTCTACCTCCCGAAAAACCATCGTTAAAGAACCCAATGTGTTTACAGGAGATGTTTCCAAGTTCCGAGCATGGCTTCGAACTCTCCTCGCCTATATTCATGACCTACGAAGGACACGGCAGGTCGATAACGACAATGAAGCCATCAACGTGGCAATGTCGTATATTCGTGGAGGAAGAGCTGACGACTGGGCGGAAGTATACACCAGCGATCACCAAGACGAAGTCGCGGGTGACTGGAACGTAGACTTCGCCAGATTTTTAGAGGAACTGAAGAGCAGTTTCTCTAATGTCTCCCAGAAGAAGGAGGCGATGGACAAACTGAACCGTATTCAGCAAGGTCGTACGAAAGCCGACGACTTCTTCAAGGAGTACGAACTCCTGCTGAAGGAAGCGGGTTACGACAAGAGGAGCGAGTACGTCCTCCAGTTGGCTGAAAGAGCAGTCAACTCCAACATCATGAGCGACCTAGTCCGAACGAGGACAGAGGAGTTTGACAGTTACGGCGAGTTAAAGAAACTCGTCACAGGAAACGACTTGATCCGCCGCCGCTACGATGAGCAAAGGCGCGGATACAACAATATGAGCTGGGGTAACAGCTCACAAGGACAAAGCCGTGGACAAGGATCCACGCAACAAGCCTACGGTAGGCAAGAGCCGAAGAAATGGGAAGGCGCGCGAGCGGCGGGACCTCCCCCTATGATAGCAAGACGCGATGGGTCTGGTACGACCTTTGGAGGTTCGGGACGACCCATGGACTTAGATCGAGCAAGGGTCAATGGCCTTTGTTTCAATTGTGGCGAGAAAGGCCACATTAGTAGGAACTGCCCGAAGAAGGGCAAAGCCGCGGTCCGTAGCGTAGAACTGATGGACTATAATAGTGAGAGAACGGACAACGTTAGTAGAGAAACTAACGTAAATAGCGTAGAAGTAGTGCCAGGGTTACCAGCTGGCATAGACATGAATTCCTTCACCGCCTGGGTGAATAGTATGGGTTTTACAAGAGCTCCCCAGTAGATATAGGTCTGGAGGAGCGTTTTAAAATAAATACTTCGGATATAGTAGATAGTGGACTGGATTTCACTATTAAATATGATAATGTAGAGAAACACGCTTCTACATTTACCCATAAAAAAACCTGAAGTACTTAAAAAACCTATACGATACGAACCCGGCACGGCTGAATGGACTGCTCAAAGGCTTAGAGAAGGAGAACTTCCAAAAGCTGTTGGGCTTTTAAGGACATGGATACCCTCTTCGCGAATAAAAGAAGCTTCGGAAGAAACCGTCATGGAAATACGCGCACTAAACTGGAAGACAGCAGTCAGAGCTGTTAAGAGTCTCACAACAAAGAAAAGCTATGTCCGTGGAACACATGGAAAAAGCTTGAAACTCCCAGTTATTGTTGAAACGTTAGAGGACAACAGGCAAATAGTTACACAAGGACTAGTCGACAGTGGAGCCACGGGCTCGTGCATTGATGCAAACTTTGTGGAAAGACATAGGATTCCGACGAAAGATTTACCTATTCGAGTACCTGTTTACAACGCTGATGGCACACTCAATGAGAACGGTTCCATAACCAAGTATGCCGAAGTCCGTATAACCATTGGAGACCACTCGGAACGAATTCAATTTGGTGTCGTTAATCTCGGAGAACAGTATATCTTCCTAGGACTAGACTGGTTGCGACATCATAACCCAAGTATCGACTGGGTTAAATCAGAAGTCACTTTTGATCGATGCCCCTCTAAGTGCGGTTATAATCCTCATTTTTGGACACCCGAAGACATACAGACACGAGCGGGACTTGAAGATGGTGAAAGACTTTTCATATTCGATTGGGATCGATATGTACAAGAACAGGTAGATTCCAGGAAATGGACAGAGAAGAAAGCTGAAGAAGAAACACAAAAACACTTCGACACTTCCACTTCATATGTGAACAAATACCCGGATGTCTTCAGTCAAAAGGAATTTGATCAATTACCACAACGACGCCCTTGGGATCATGCAATTGAATTGACACCTGGTTCTAAACCACTCGATTGTAAGATCTATCCTTTGAATCCAAAGGAACAAGAAGCGTTAGATGCGTTCCTTGAAGAAAACATTCGAACCGGACGAATTCGACCCTCGACATCCCCAATGGCCTCACCATTCTTCTTCATCAAAAAGAAAGACGGTACCCTTAGACCAATACAAGACTATCGCAAACTGAACGAGATGACGATTAAAAACCGTTATCCACTTCCTCTCATTCAGGAGCTTATTGATCAATTGAAGGGTGCTAAGATATTCACAAAGATGGACATTCGATGGGGATTCAATAATATACGAATTAAGGAGGGTGATGAATGGAAAGCCGCGTTCAGGACTAATCGAGGGCTATTCGAACCAACCGTTATGTTCTTTGGATTAACTAATTCACCGGCGATGTTCCAAGGATTCATGAATCATATCCTTAGAGATTTGATTAATGAAGGACACGTTATAGTCTATATGGACGATATACTCGTATTCACAGACGACTTGGAAAGTCATCGAGTAATTGTAAAACGAGTTCTAGACATTCTTCGAGAACATAAACTCTTTCTTAAGCCTGAGAAGTGTTCTTTCGAGAAAACGTCCATAGATTACCTTGGCATAATCATCGAGAACGGAACAATTCGAATGGATCCGAAAAAAGTCAAAGCTGTACGAGAATGGTTGACCCCGATGAAGAAACACGATGTTCAGCAGTTCCTAGGCTTCTGTAACTTCTTTCGACGGTTCATTCGAGGTTTTAGCAATGTAACCAAGCCCTTAACAAAACTTACTGGAAATGCTGCTTGGGAATGGACAGCAACCCAACAACACGCATTCGACGAACTCAAACGTCGAATCTGTGAAGAAGTGGTTCTTCTTATTCCCCGCAATCATGGAAAGTTTAGGCTTGAAGCGGATTCATCCGACTTTGCGAATGGTGGTTGTCTTTCTCAATTCGTCGATGGAAAGTGGTGGCCTGTAGCGTTCCGATCTCGTTCACTCAATGAAGTTGAGAGAAACTACGAGATTTATGACAAGGAATTAATGGCAATTATGGACTCGCTCAATGATTGGCGTCAATATCTCCTTGGAGCTGAAGAACAGATTGAAATCTTTACCGATCATGCAAACCTGCAGTATTTCAAGAAACCCCAGAAACTAAATCGACGACAAGCTCGATGGGTTCTGGAACTTGCAGAATACAATTTTAATCTAGTTCATCGACCAGGTAAATCAATGACAAAGGTTGACATCCTGTCAAGGATGACAGGTCTTGAGACGGGAGAAAAGGACAACGAAGACATCGTTCTGTTGAAACCGGAACTTTTTATTCACGCTCTTAATATCTCTTCACCAGAAGATGTATTCCTGTCGGAAATCCAAAAGAACCGAAACCACATTGATCGACTTGTAAAGGACAACCTCGATGCCAAAAACCCTGAATGGAAAGAAACTGAAGGAATCATTGAGTGGAAGGGACGAGTCTATGTACCGAAAAACAGCGTACTCAGATCCAAAATCCTTACTAGGTACCACGATTCGCCACTTGCAGGACATCCTGGACAGTACAAAACAGCGGAACTCGTCACTCGTGATTATTGGTGGCCAGGAATCACTCGAGATGCTGGAAAGTACGTAGAAGGTTGTGAAAAGTGTCAAGCAACAAAGTCTCATCGAACTCGACCTGTCGGACATCTTTATCCTCACACTGTTCCGACTGAACCCTGGCAAGTAATCGGTACTGATATGATTGGAGAACTCCCTGAATCTGGTGGATATAATGCGATCGCAATCTTTATTGACCACTTCACGAAGAGACTGAGACTCGTACCAACCCATACCACAGTCACTTCGGAAGGGATGGCAAAGATTTATCGGGATTCCATCTTCTCCACCCATGGACTTCCACGTAAGATAGTTCATGATCGAGGCCCACAGTATCACTCCAGGTTTATGAAGGAACTCTATCGACTATTAGGCATTGAAGCAAACTTTACTACAGCATACCATCCACAGACGAATGGCCAATCAGAACAAACAAACCAAGAGATCGAACAATATCTCCGTTTGTTTATTAATTATCAGCAGAATAATTGGCACGAATGGTTACCCCTAGCGGAGTTCAACTACAATGACAAGGTCCACTCAGCGACGAAAGTTTCTCCCTTTTACGCAGATACAGGAAGACACCCATATAAAGGTACGGCAACTCAAATGACTTCGGACAACCCCTCAGTACAAGCTTTCGTAGATGGGATGAAAAAGATACGAAAGGAAGTAGGATCCGCTTTGGAAAAAGCAAAGGTAGAGATGAAGAGGCAGTATGACGGAAAGAGGAAGAAAGGGATAGAGTACAAGGTCGGCGACAAGGTTTGGTTAGAAGGAACCAACCTTTCAGTAGATCGCCCGATGAAGAAATTAGGTGACAAGAGGTACGGACCGTTTACCGTCCAACAGAAGATAGGCGCCAGTTCCTATAAACTGGAAATCCCACGTACATGGAAACATGTACACAATGTTTTCAACGAAGTTCTTCTTACTCCGTATAAAGAACCTAGTTTTCCTACACAACCCCGAAACACACGCCCACCTCCTGTTGTTGTAGGAGGAGAAGAAGAATTTGAAGCGGAAGAAATACTTGATTCAAAGAAAGTAGGACGAGGAATCAAGTATAAAGTCCAATGGAAAGGGTACGGATCACACGAACAAACCTGGGAACCACGGTCAAATCTCACAAATGTAGACCAATTACTCAAGGAATTCCATGAAAAGAATCCGACGAAACCAAAACCCGCAATATTCCGTCGAATTGAAATTCCAATCTCCTTATTCCCTACAGAATTGTTTCGACCTCTTCCTCCAATCGACACAGAACCCAACCCCGCTTCACTACCCTCCGAAAATTTTCTTTTACGTCAAGCACATCGTGGAACTCGTGCCCTAAGGAGAGGGTGATGTTACGAACTGACTCTTTTTCTATTTTTCTTAATACTTTAGACGCTCATTCACTCTTTAGGAATATTAGCGCTGTAGGCGCTTACATGAGCGTTTGTATTATTCTTTTATCTTTTCCTTTTCTTTTATTTATAAAGCGTGTTTCCACGCTGTCATCAATTGTCGACGCGACTCTCTCGTGTCTGTCAAAGTATTGACAGATCTAGGCCCTCTACATACATTCTTTTATATTACCTCATTGTTTCATCGTTGTATACGGACAGCCTTACTTATGGATACGAGCAACTCTTATTGTATAGCCTCGGGGCAGCGACTCATGATGACTCCCATGGATTTATCTTAGAATATGTATATAAGATAGTATATTCCGTCGAGTAGTCTTTATCTCTGTTCTCGTCTATTCTCCTCTGTAGCTAGACAAGAATCAAAGACCATTCAACTCTCATTCACTTCGTTTATCTCGACTTTGTGACGCCTGGTTTAGTAGTGAGCTACTGAGTCGCTGACACTCTTGGTCTTTGGGAACTAGGTTCGTGTTTGTATCTTTGTTTACACTCAATATTGACTTGGTCTTTGGGAACTAGCTTGCCTTATTTGACCCTTGTGACTGGCCCTTCGTGCTATCACAGTCGCTGAGATCACTTTCTCCTTTTACCTTTGTGTGTTGAGCGTTACTCACACTCAGGTTTGTGCTTGTGCCGTGCTTTGATCGCTTCCCATCGTCGCTTCCGACTACGTCGCGACACCGACCAACTCAAGAAAGAGCAGACAAACTAAGCAGAGCACATAGATTGGGTGTTAGAGCTAACGAAGTGTGATGAGTATCGCTCAGAGTGAGCAGGAGACTCTCGGATTGAGTGAATACCTAGTGAGCCTGAGTATGGCTGAGGATGAGTAACACTGTTATAGTAAGGAGAGACTACAGCTTTCAAGGCTAGACCACACATATAATATACTAGCATAGATAGATATAAAACACGTAGATAATATGATAAGTATTAGAATGTATCTATGTACGACCTACACAGTGAATTTTCAGCAACTCTCAAGGGAGATTAATTGAAATTGAGAGTAGAGCTCAGATTCGATCCGAATCCAAATTCAAGAAGTACGCGTTGTTGAAGTTTGAATCCTCGTCGTTCTACTTACTGCGGTTTCAAACCATGCAGTCATCGGGATCAGCGGCTGTGGCACATGTAAACCACTTGAGTATGGTAAAAGAAGCTGAGTGTTTTCAGCACTTATGCCAACACTGGTATAGATATCTCGTTGAGTGGCAAAGCTAGAGTCGAAGGTAAAATTCCACTCACACGTAATAAAGATAATTGTAGCAAGCCTGTGGTCGCAATGATTGTATGAAAGCAGGAGGGTAGAGAGATTTAAATGAAATATGACTTCATAGGATTGTCGTTCTGCCAGCTCACATCTATAAAGCTTTTACCAGGAGTCAAGACTCAAAATCGCCATCTTGGGATTGGCATACATACTTGGTGACTAAGGGCGCCAGATTCCTCAAGATTGAGCTGTGTTCTGTTGCCGTTGAAGAGTTAGTGGATGTCGGAATTGACTATGAATAGGGGTCATTCTATGTCAAAACTTGCATCTCAAAAATCGTGAACTTGAATGGCCATCGTACAAAAACAAGCTTTTGGTATTATTCTCTCTGCATTCTCTGGGATCAGTATAAAGTTAAAAAACTAACGAAGTGCGTTCAGAACCAGAGAAGAGGAACGATGTCTGGGGGTTAATGACGCAGAGACGGTACGAGATATAAACTAAGTACTTCCGGGCACAGCTCGTAAGTAGACGAAACGAAAGGAAAATTTGTGAAACATAAGCAAGCGACTAGTGATGTTCAGGGCCGGGCCGGACTTCATCGGGCCTGGGCTCATACAAATCCAAGCCTGAGCTCTGAGCCCAAGCCCAGGGCTCAAAGCCCCGGGCTCAGGCTTGAGCCCGGGCTTGTGGTACTAAAAAAGAAAATGGGGATATATATGACTACAACATGTTCTTGGCTTATAAAGGAACAACATTTTTTTAGTTTTAAGGTGTTGGCTTATACACTGAGACATACTTAGTGCAAGTGTGAGAATACAAGGCACAGCTAGAGTAGGTGCAAGTGAGGTGAAAAAATCAACATAAGTTCAAGAAGATAACAAGACCAAACAAGAATGCTATCCAATGACATCACAAATAATTCAAGTAGAAGTAGTGATTGTTACGCCTGTGCCAGACCAATCGACCAACCTTCCGATCGAATAGATAGTCCATTCATTCTGATACTTAGGCCGGACCTTTCCGGTCAGTCTTCCGGTCGGATCGATCGTTGAATGCCTCCGGATCAATAATCGAATACTTCCGAATCAACAATCCAATCATTCCGGATCGATAACCGAATGACCTATTCGCATTTCCGGAGCTTTCGCATTCATTATCAGCTCCGTATCTTCGATTCTATTCTCGATAGCTTCGGACAGCTTCGAAAGGTATTTGTCCGAGATTCCCACGCCCTTATTGTCTTATATTTCATCTCGGGTAAACCTTTATATTGCTTATTGTTCTTTATTTAACAATTAGACGATTTACTACTTAAGTACACTGTTTAGTATCGTTTCCCCAGCTTGAAATAAAAGTTACCTTCTATCCTCCTTCTATATTACGCTTAGTCACGTCCGGATCAATCGATCGGTTCTGTCCGACGTTCCGGAACTTCTTTCTTCTTCGCACTTCGCAGGGACACCCAGATAGCGTGTAGGGAGCGTTGCCGAAAGCTTCGCTGAAGTCCCATCATACTTCCGAGGACCGTGTAGCCCTTTCGAGTACATCCTTGTGTCACAGCCACCGTTCCCACACTCGGAACTTCGTCCGGAGCCTCCGGAACCTCGATTGTAATCCTTTCCGGTTGCACGGCCTTAACAGTGATGTCATTAGGTAGATTGATTGGATTCAAGTTGCATTCATATTGTCATGTCCCACCTCAGCTTTTGCCAATATGTATACTTACTTGAACTCACATGAGCAGCATAGTCATCACTTCCATGACTTTCCTCAACTATTTGATATTTGTGGCCTTTGACCTTGAAAAAAAAAAGCCCGGGCTTGGGCCCCAGGCTCAGGGCTTTACAAAGTCAAGCCCAAGCCCTGAGCCCTCTCAAGCCCTCCTTGAAGGCTGGGCTTTTTTGGGCCGGGCCGGGCCGGGCTTGGGGGCTCAAGCCCGGCCTGGAACATCACTACAAGCGACGGATGTGTCGGTGCGTCGTGGACAAGTGTCTGCAATGAAACTACGATTAACGTCGCTTTGCGTATCGTCCGAGTCAATACTCCAACAATCAGGTCAGGTCCGCTCAGGTTGTTCCATCGAGGAAAATCCTCTGGAATGAAGCATTTTAGGTGTAACCCTGATATCTTCGAATGTCGTTGCGTTTAGGGAAGACCCCTGTTGTCATCCTAAACGTGTCCAATATGTATATTTTCCTCTATAACACCGTCAGCGAGCAGCCAGTCCTTGACCAAAATTCCGCTTCTCTCTCTCGTTGGCGAGCCGTACTAGTACATGCCATACACGACGGGTGACAAGTAGGACACTATCTTCATGTCTTTGAAAAATGCAATTATTGTGTTTCAAAATTGCACTCCTTTGTAGAAAGTTTCTATGAGAGCACGAGTTGAGCTGAAGTCGAAATATCCTCCAAGTAGGTAATGCACGTGACCGAATTATCATGAAGACTCAAGAGTAAACTCGTTTGTGAATACACGCTCTAGTCTGTTAAAGATAGAAAGCGCGACGCGACGCGCATTGGATATGCGCGTCTGTGGCATCACATGGTCGTTCAGCGTCCTGTGGCAATCCCTCCGATGGGCTGCCCTCCTTGCATATACTCCCGCAAACACAGGTCATTGCTATTGGTTTTAGTCTCAGGTTTCAGGGTGCTCAAGCTCCGAGCTCGAGTCACATTTTACCTACGATCTTTTTTCTCCCTTAAGAACCTTCTAACTTCGATGGATTTCCCTCAGAACTCGCTTACTACGTTCTGAGGGTATGTCTTCCATTCTTCCTATCTATACTACGTTTACTTATCTCATTGTACCTACCAGGTTTCGTGTACTCACAAAGGCTTTAGGTAACAAATGAGAACTCGCTTAAGTACTACGTTCTGAGGGTTTCGTGTACTCACAAAGGCTTTAGGTTTTGTCATAGTCAGTTCATTCCAAGATTTCAGCTTGGTTCGGAAGTGGTGACAGTCTTACATTACACTACGAACAATCCTGGATAATACATCACTTCTCTGCTCAACAAGATTATGATTATTGAGCCGAACCAAAGCTCAATACTGCAGGTATCGACCCATCTCAGTCGCCAGTTTCAATATGCTATGCCATGTAAAGGCATTCCGTTCGGAAATAGCTGTTTAAAAACGTCAGGATAATGACGTTCAGCCACGTCCGGATGGCTCCTAGCAGAGAGAAAACACCGTCAGTCCCCTAGGACGAAATCGAATCAAGCGAAAATGACGGCTGACTTTGCTCTGCCTACTAGGTATACTTTCCCCGCAACGTCATGTGCGTATTCTGAATAGTTGATAGCTAATGTAGTTTACACAGCAAGGACTATGAGTTGAACGGGAGAGACGAAAGACGGAAAATTTAAACTGACATTCGGTTTCCGGAAGTACACCTCTCTGGTCTCGAAGTTTGAGGATTTCCGGGGGTACTAAGACGGATGTTCAGACGATATTTGAGAGATTGGGGAAGGAACACACTCTTCAAAACGCTTTCATCAACTCGAACCTCCAAATCCATACCGCTATAGAAGAACGGGACAGAGTAACGCGGTGTCTGGGAATCTAGCGGAGGTGCTAGAACTCGGTGTGAGGTCGCTCGAACGACGCCTTGGGTAACAAACTCAAGAGCTGTAAATATGGAGTATAGTTGAATTAGGGGTTCGGTTGCAATGCATGAAAATTGGTCCTACATCGTCCGAAATTGATCTAGGTGATAATTCAATGAGAAACGTGTATCTGAAATATCGAGGGTGCATGAAAACACCTACCACAAATGTATCAGGTTTCGGGGGCACATCAATCCATTCTCCGCGAAGATTCTGGGCTTGTAATCCACGATGCTCTTCCGATGCTTGAAGAAGCTATATATATTGTCTCTTGAGCAATTCTCTCACGAAGTTCAAATGACACGAAACACCTACAAAAGTGAGCATAGCCCCATCATAATGCGCCCCTACTCCCTGACGAGACTCTCGCTGTACAGGATACTTGACAATCTTACTGAGATGCATGCGATTTTCAGTCTTGTAAAACTGATCTAGAGTATCGGGAGGTAGCCCGAGTGCCTCCGAGACGAGTCGTAGAAAATCGGAAGCAAGGGTTGATACTTGAGCGAGGTACGTCTCAAACAGAGCCTTAAATCCCGGAAGTTGTTCTTCGTTTGGATACTGAATGATAAGAAGTGAGTACAGTGTAGAAAATTTCGTTCGGGCAAGACAAACCTGCGATGGACCATACACATTCCAATACTGCGGATCCCCGTTTTTCAGCAACCTCTCTTCTTCGCAACCCGTCCCAAAATCAAACTGTTCCCTCCAATCGACTTCCCCTTTCGTTAGTTCCATCCCCATCCTTGAATACCCTAGAAAATGAGGGGAGTTTGCCATCTTTATCCGATCCTTTTCCTCTTGCGGGAGACCAAATAAACGAGGGATACATTCATGCTTGAGTTTCGAGATGAGGTCTCTATCCACAGGCGTGTTAGAGAGGTAGAGAAATCCGACGTTGATGATCACCGAACGGAGTTGAGAAATGAATTGAGCCCTTGAGTCTGGATCAGCAGTGAGGGAATAGTCAAGGGTTGGTATGGTTTGGAAGTTGGCGGTAGACATCGTTTATCGTTCTGTGGTGTTTGGCTGGAAGAATGGGTCTGTCTTTTTGAAGTGCACCGAAACTGTGATGCCAGATGACGCGATTTTGGCGAAAGAAGCCTGGTGACTGTATTCGGCGAAGCAAAAGTCCATTACCAAGTCGAATGTGTGAAGGACTGATAGGACTCGGAACAAGGATCTAAAGCTAGGTGCAAGCTAGGCTGACAGCCCACAGTGGCGAACTTATTAGTATGCCCGGTGGCCAAGGATCGCAATGCGCATCACAGCTGTCGTGGTAGTTTGGAAGGGGTGACATGGACACGGACTTCTGTCTTCCAAACGAAAGGGCGTACATGCTACCGCAATGGTTATGCCGCTGCGGTGCCGCGCATTCCATATGGATGCTACGGCGTCACAGAGATATTGAAGACCATCAGTGCGTCTACCTATATGCTGCTTGCCTGATCTACTGCTGTATTCAGGTCAGTTGAAGTTTCGGAAAAAAGGATGTAGTAAGTGAAGCACAGATGAGTGCTGAGTTTACTAGGTATGTGGAACGAGATCCACCCTTTCGACAGCTTCAAATGAGCCAAGAACCCATTCACGCAGTGCAATGAAGGCCTCTAGACAATTGGAATCAATCGTGCGGGAATGAAGAGGTAAATAACATCAGCGATTTCGCTCAATGGTGCAGGAAAGTTCAGGAGGGCAAAAGTAGCAATAAGAGCGCAATTCCTCGGAGATTCTCGGCGTGCGTTGAAGACAAGCAACCAACTTCCACGAATATATGCGGGTTCTAGGTGGATGCATTTAAAGGATGTCACTTCACCAGGAGAAACAACGCTATGAACTTAGACGATGTTAGTTACCGTTGAAGTAGACCTCGCAGGGTTCGCCTCTATGGGAAGGTTCGGCATTGGTGGCAAAACTCCAAGTTCACGTTGGACAATCGAAATAGTGTTTGACTGTACAACTGTGTCATTTCAAAATACAATGTTAGGTATACAAGGGATGTACAGAATAAGGATACAATGTGTCCTTGACGCCATATCAGTACCTTGGAGAGGTGCCACTGCAATCTAGCCTCTCAGCAAGTGAGAAAAGTACTTGTGCCGACAGTTAGCTGATTGTCATTGGTGTATTAAGCAAACGAGGAAGTAATCACGATAGGCGGCGTCAAAGTTGCTACGAGCTGACTCCGCTAGATAGGAAATGGCCAAAATACGTCGATGAGAAACTGAATAGAATCCGGGAAATATGATGGCGAGAGCAGAAAGCATACTAAGGTTCTACTAGAACTTCGAGCCGAGACGTATGGACGAACATAGGTACAAAGAAATCGGAAATACACGATCATGAAGCTAGGGTAATGTTTCGACATGTTCCCGCATACGCCGAACGGGTTTGGACCTTCACAGGCCCTCCGAACTTTATAAAGCCTGAACGATCAGCGACATCCAAGTTTTTGAAATCATACTTGACTAAAAGCGAGCCCGCTGGAATGAACAAACAGTACAACGAGCGAGTAAAAGAACACTTGCATTTGTAATGAGCCGAGTTATCGTCTTTAGGTCGGGTATGAGGTACCACTTTATCCTTGTATTCAAACCAGGCGGTACTGTTTTCGGTGACACTCAGCCAGAGTTTTCCGGTTGCTTGGATAGTGCATGTACTGACAGAAATCTATAAGAAATCGAAGATTGAGGTACAATTCGATAGCATGGAATAGATAGACGCACAGTTGCGTCACACGTCTCTCCCTCTACAGCGGTCATAAGCATAGTAGTTGTAACCATCTCATTCTGGGTGACCATGAAACTACACGAAGAGGACGATAAGTTGAATTTCTCAAGGCAAAATCAGAGAATTCCCTTACGATTTTGACGCAGTGTTACTGATCGTCGCAGAGGTACTAAACTGCTGCATCAAACCCGTGATATCGGGAAAGTTCATCATGGTCATAAAGCTTGTGCTGAGACCGAGCGTTGCGGTTGCTAAGAATCACGTTGGTGCTGACGGACTGTTGAATTTTATTATACTCACAACTGATTGTGAATGTTGTACTAGCACTATAACCTTGCATAACAGCAACGGAAACCAGTCCACTTGTGCCGCTAAACACTCCAGCAGTAGTTGCATTGTTGGTAATACAATCTGGCTGTCCTGAGTTTAGGAAACGTGAGTCGGAAAGTCAATGACCTAATCACGCAAGGGGTGAGAATGGAAGAGATACCTTCATAAGATATCTGGACTGGTTCATCAGCAGCGCAGAATTCTGCAATAACTTCGGGATACTACAATCGAATGGAAATGAAAGGATGAGTCAACGTCGACGAACGAGCAAGAATTGCGCACATGTTTATCATTCGTCACAACATTACGCTCCTTCTTGCTCCAGTTTTCGTCCGCATAGTTGTTCATCGCTTTCCAGCCTCCAACTACAATGGGATACACTTGGGATAAAGATTTCGTGTGGAGAATTCAACCAAACTACGCACGTTTCTTGACCAACTTGCTTTCCAGCGGTGCGCATTGTCTTTGCTGGGTAGAACTCGACAGATCTCGATGAAACCCTGCCACCCTCCCAGAGTTTTGAGGTTGTTCGTCATATGCGAGGATGCCGTGAACAGGTGCTGATTGATGGGTCGTAGAAGCTTCTGCTGTATCACTGAGGAGGGGCAACGCAATGCACTTCGAAGTTGCGAAAAGGATATAGAGCCCGACGAGCTACGTTGAGTGAAATCAATATATAGCTCACAGTGAAAATACTCAAGACGCACCGGAGAGATCAATTTAACCATAATGGCAATGGCAATAATTAGAGCGAAGAATGGCTCTTCCAGAGAGCCAAAAAAATCTCTACCAGAGACGATTTTACAGAGGGAACCGCTGATGAGATAGAGGGAAAAGTGTTATATATGTACAAGTTACTCATATGGTACTCTTTTTGCGTTATCGTTTGCCGGTGTATCGTGTGGTGCAGTTGAGAAGGCTGTGTCATTGATCATCGGTGAGGCCTCAGAGTGGATGGGTTATCTGCGCAATGTGCATGGACAGACATAAGTGTTCACTGTTTACCGTAGCTTGGGAAATGTGTTGGACAGCAGGAAGAATAAATGTAGAGAAATGGTTTGTGAACGCATTGAGAAAAACGCCGTCTGGACTCTGATAAGATAAGATCACCAATCTCCATTGGGCATCTCCCTCGTTGAAACTCCAGTTGACCAGGCGGATGCAATCAATGCATTCAAGAGCATCTTGGCAAGTTGAAGCCACTTTGGTGAATGGGGAATCGATTCAAAACTTCAGAATCTCCGTAGTTCAAAGAAATCACCTTAAAGGTTCAAATTTCAATTGCTGCATACCCATCCTCAAAGCCTACAGTCTACCAATGATACGTTATGCTCTACCTCGTTGAAGAAACTAAGGACCTGCATATGATCTGGCCTCCTCGATTGCAGATTCTGCTTCTTTGTCCCGCCCCTAGTGCTCATATTTCTCACTGTGCATAAGGGCCTTCTGCCTGTATGAATTTAAGAGACTCGCATCGAGACAGATCGAGCACAGCAGTCGGTATAGAATATATATAAGGTCACATATACTGCCCTAAATCAGTAAATACAGCTTGTAAAAGATACAAAATGAATAAATATGGATACGTCCGAGGGGAACTGCCTGAAAAGGAAGCTGCGACTAACGTCGCTTTACTTGTTGATGCTTGTCAATAATACTCCACCAGACTATGATGCTCATGCTTAAGCACCAAACACGGTCAGGGCAGCTGGGATGGGGCCAAGTCATCATAGATAGGGCATAGTGCTCTCCATTCCGCTGAAAATTTCGTGACTCAATGATACGCACACAATACTTCACAGGAAGGTAGATACGTACCAGGAACTGGGTCATCCTTCTTAGTATCTCGCGTATCTTCTGCCAGAACCACAGCGAGTCCCAAACTCAGATGAAGATCAATATGACTTCCAGGATTGGTCGTCAAACAAGCAAGAAGAGAGACAAGAAGAGAACGAACCAATGTAAGAACCAAGGACCGGCGTTATCCGTGACAAATCTTATCGTGGTTTGGTTGTTCAGTGCTACTAGCGTGGTATCTCGGCGAACCTGGCAATTACCAGTTCAGCATTAGCCAGTCAAGAAGAAAGTTACGACCTCAATTACTCACGGGATTTTTAAAGTTATAATCTGGACTATCAGACGTCCGGACAACGTCGAATGCGTGCTAACAAGTAATCAGCGCTAGTTTTTCTCTTTTTATAAACACAAACCCGTTTCACTCACGCCATGCAAGTGAAAGGGATGAGGTCCCGCAGGTGCATCTCCGCCAAACAAGTTAATCTCAATGACCTTATTTGGTGGAAGGGTATACACCCCTCCCTTCGGTAATAAATCCTGTGCATGTTTTGCCCCGCTTAGAATTTGCAATAGCACCGGCACAGTCGGCGGTTCAAACACCACACCGTTCATCGAGAACAGAACCTTATCCGGGTCAAAACCAAGCGTGAGGTTCAAGACCAGATCCGCACCGCCTGGGTAAGGCTCTCCTGGCGCACCCGGGTTCTCGAGTGGGTGAAGATCACCTTCCCTGAACACCACCACTTCGGATGAAGGGGGTTGAGACGTCGTAGGATCCTCATCAGGAGCTCCTATATACCGGAGAATAGCAGAATTCACGCCATTGGTGAAATTGTGAGCGCCGACTCCGGTGTTGGGTAATGCTCGGATACGGTAGTTGGAGATCACTTGGTTGGCGTGGAGGATGGCAGAGTATCGTTGGGCGGGGTAGAGCTCCATGAAGTTGATGGTGTGGGGTACGGTGTTGATGCCGTCGACTTCAATGATGGTCAGGTTGTGATTGTCGATGGAAAACGCGTGGAAGGCATCGAAGGACATGTCAATTAGCCGGAATCGGTAACGCTTTCCGTGTTCGACTTGGATCACTGCGAGAGGAGTGTTAGGCTATATTGCAAATGGTGAGCTGTAAAACACAAGTGGTTGTTGAGGTACTCACTCCTCCAGCGTAACGGCCTTTTCCATTGATTAATGTCGCGTCGGCAGATGGTACGACGAGGGCTGCGAGAAGCTGTAAGCTGGTAAGGTGAAACCTGATTCACGATCACTATAATCAGGACTCGCAAGCAAAAACACGATTCAAACCATACCAGTCCGCAATCGTGATTACAGTCGACTCTAGAAATGGCAGAAACATTAAGCTGAAAGGCTATTCAACATGCAGCGCTAGCCAACCCCTACCATCGTCGACATCATACAAATCTTGATGAGGGTCTTCGGGATCATAGATAACAATAGGTCCTCTCAAGCCATCGCCATACTGGAGAAAGAAAGTAAATTTCACATAGGGACCTACCAGCAATATAGCCGTACCTGTACCGAAAGATGACTATGGTACCAAAAAGTTCCCGCTTGGTCTGGAATTCCAAAGTCGTACAAGAAAGAATGATTTGCCGCGATAGGACATTGTGAGACAAAAGCCACGCCGTCTGCGTAGTTTGTCGTCTTCTGGAAGAGGCCATGCCAGTGCTACCAGGGGGAGTGTATTAACGGCGGGGCACGTGTTGGATGGTGGATGCAAAGTAAACTCACGACGCTGGTGCTTCTGTCCATCGTTGGGTCCATGAGCGAATCTGTCACGTTAATCAAGAATCTATCTCCCTAGTAAGATAATTGAGCATGAGATATATGTCTACGTGGGCTCGGGAGCTACGTACTTTTCGTCCAGTAATCAAAGTTCCAGGAAGAGAGGCATTGTAAGGTGTCCTACCAGCGAGAACAGTTCTATCGATGTCATAACAATAATAAGAGCCTATGTATGAATGTTATTTCGGAAGGAAATGCTCACGAGCGAAGGAAGCCGTCTGGTGCGATATCTTTGTTGACAATGTATAGCTGGTCATGATGCACTGTATTCCTATACCAGGTTTCATTTCTGGGGTGTGGGTTGACAACTTGGACCCCTTGGACGAGATTGGAAGGGAGTCCGAGAAGAAATATTCCCAAGATGATAGAAGGGAAAAACATGACCTGCCGAGAAGGATGAGGACGAGAAGAGGAGGAGAGTCATCGTTTTATAACCTTGGTCGACGCTATGTGCTTTGACTCATGCCGGCACAAAGCCACTCCTTGCCAAATAATAAGGTTCTAGTGACCACGAAGGCCATTATTTGCGACGCTCACAGATCCGAACGGAGCTCTACTTCGTAACGATGAACGTTAGAAAAGGCAACTTCGGTCCCTTTGACGGCCGCCGTGAGGCAATTACGCGTTGAGAAGAATTAAGAGTGCCTTGAAGAACAGTAAAGAATCCTCATGATGCTGATTATGATGTGCAAGAAGACATGGAAGGGATTCAAAATGCGCACAGATCGCTCAATCAGTTCTTCATCTTCTGAATCTCCTCTCTCGTTCGCCGCGGGGTAGCCTACTAGTAGACTAGCTTGTGGGATGTACACATTCTGTAAGGCAAGTAAGGCAAGAAATATCAACCAGAGTTAATCTCCGTGTTTCCGAATCCATGATTGACCAAGCTGTTCGGCCATTCCAACGCTCTGAAAGGAGCTTTAACTCAAAGTTGGCCACAAAGGTAGTGAGACTAGATGAGTGCCGATTGCAGAACGGAGGGGGAAGTATGTTGTCGTCGTCCTAGAATCGGAGGCGACCGGGAGGGTGCCTGAAGCAAATTTACTTCAACATCTGGGAGTCGGGACGCCTCATGGAACATGCTTGATAATCGTAGCTTGCTCCAAATTGAGGAGAGGTATACTTTTCTTCTCATCAGAGAATAGCAAACGTTCGGCAGTAAGGACCTCCCACGAGGCAACAAAGTTAGGCAGGAATAGTCTATGCGTTCAGCGGAGGCGGAGAATAAGCAAAACTCTGTGACAAGACTTCGTGCGCGGCCTTGCATTTTGCGAAGGTCACGCCGGCCGAACACTTGAGTTCTCGACTGTATTTTAATTGTGCCAGGCTTGTGGACAGATTAGAGCTGTATTATCACTGCACTATCCTTTGATAGCCTAGGTTAGCCAAAGTCAACAATCCAGAACGATATACTTCAAACCATTAGTCCGGTGTGACAGTGACCGCGTGATGTAACGCGACTTGGAAACCCTCTAACGGCTTTTCACTTAGTATACTTTGTGTAGCCCTGAACACCAGTCTTCATGGCTGCACACTACCAAACGCGTCCTACGATAATCTTCGATTCTTCATCAAAGCCATATCGCTTTGGATCACTTCTGGGTCGCGGTAGGATATACGCTGACATACCGGTGACGTTCCCTGCTTATATATCTTGGTCGGGTTGCCTTCAAGATCATTGCTCAAGCCCTTCTTCCCTTGTTCCTGCTATGACTCGTCGTAGAGACTTTCTTGCCAGAGGGAGAACATCAATCAAGTACAGGAATCTCAGCTGGGCTTGAAGGTAGCAGCGAGGGAACTGTCTTTCCAACTCCAGAAAAGTACGTTTACAACTCACTCCCATATTTATTTCTATTGATGATATATCATTAAATTTCAGGAGAAGAACTTGATGTAGAAAGTACATGTAAATCCTACCCTATCGTCTTCTTGCCCTCCGTCGGAAATCATCTGGTATCCGATCGTGTTTTCTGAAGCGGTGGCCGTGCGTACATCCATCGGCGTGGCATTCATTTTAAACATAAAAAGGATTCAGCTTGAATCCACTCCTTCCCCACCCCACACGCGCTGGTCGCTATCTTATCTCAGTGCGTCAATTTCTACCATCTTCGAATACTTTCTCCCAATGCTAATCTTTACTAGTCAGCACCTATCTTTAAATTTTTGTTACTACCGCAAATCGCCATGCTATACCGAGCCCTCGCTCACTCCTTTGCCCTATTCTTATGTCTAGCACTCTCCAATGTGAAGGCAGTTCCTCTATCTCTCGACAATTCTGGATCATCACTCGTCAATCGTCATGTAAGAAGTTCATCATGGTCATATATATTCGTGTTCTCAAACTCGATCCGTTTCTGTCACAGAGTATACAAGGGCTCGACAATCAACCTAGAGGTATCTCCTTTTCGAAGACATCATCATCGCCTCCCGGAGCTCAGCTTTCGACCGAACCCATTTCTCTCTACTTCTTCACTTGTGAACCGGTTGCGGACCTCATTCTGCAAGGAAAATACTTGAAAGATGCATACAGTCCACCATTTGGGAAAAAAAGTAAGCGCAATTAGTCGTTTTTGCCTATATCTCAAACTTGATATGAATGCTTGGACTGAACGCTGACTACTTGCCATGTTCGGACTGTGTTTTAGGAACCCTCTCGATGTTTCCTGACCAAGGCATCAGTCCGTTCGCACCCAAAACTTGCAAAGGCAAGGAATTTGCAGTGGTTGGTGAGTGTTATCATTCAACCCGTGATGGGTCTCGAGCTCATGTTTGGATTAATGACCACACAGAGTTCAAGCTCAATCCGGCGAAAGGGTTAACGTAAGTGCTTGATCCTGTTATCTCCCGAAGAATCTTCATGCCAATGTGGCCTCCTGCCTGCCCATACATAGTATAAAGGATAAGAGATATGAGAGTCGTTTCAAACTAAGTCTGAGCAAGGTAAGCATATAACAGTCCTTCTGACTGCTCATATCTGAATAATAAACAACCCAGCCGGATGTGATCATATCGTAAGCCCTTACCATTACACCTATCTCAATTCTCACAAAAAAATCGAAAATATGTAGTCGGGACTCCAAAAACAAGTCGGTTGTAATAGTGAAACTGGTTACAAACGAAGGTAAGAAATAAATGATAATCGTACTCTTTTTTTTCGCTTATCCTCCCCCTCATCGTCATTTGATCTGGGTTCAAAGCCGCTCAATTCCCGGCGTTGACCTACGTCAGTTATCAGATGGGCAAAACGGCTAATGAAGCGTGGAGAAAGATGAAAACACAGTTAGGAGGAACAAAGGTAGTTATAGATTAGTTTTTGGCGTATGCTATCCAATACATACGTTGTGCTTGAGAGCTAGTGCCCTATTTCCCTGGCGCATCTTCTGGCGCCTCTCTTTTGTCTCGGTTCCTCTGCTACTATCATTCCCTTGCGTGCCCTCCAGCGATGTCATTTGCCATGAGCTTTAACTTCATTTCTCGTCACGCTGTCGCTTTGCTTCAATGGTACTATTGCCGTACTTTGAACTAAGTAAGTTTTTTTCTGTTCGTCTATGTACAATCTCCTTTAAGATTTAAAGTCTGGATAACAACGTGGATAATCCCAGGTGCCCAATGTCCAAAATGAGGACCAGGCAGCCAGACTTTTCTGTGCGGGGTGAATAAAAAGTTGATAGATATGAATCCGTATGTTCGTACCCAAACTCTTGAAGACCAACAGTGTGAGATTAGATTAGTGCTTGACTCACTGCCATTGAGTCTATCCTTTTACCCACAGTGTCGAACAATTAAGTATTTCTCAGGGTAACACTTATTCTGTTCCATTTTTTCAGACTCTCTGTGAATCGTGATAATTCAGGCTCTACTCCAATCAGATCTACATCAGAGTGTCCAACCCTAACACTTAGCCTTAACACTCAGTCGGCATTTTACATCAACTGTCAGTACTGATTGTTGTTTCAACAAAATACATACAGGCAGTCAACGTCACCCAAGTTCCTATTACCGTTTTTGTTCTGGATATAGAAGTAAAATATGACTCCAATCTTGAACTCCTCCTCCTCTCAGCAATGATCTCTCCAATGTACAAGCAAAATTGTATGAGGAAGATGCTAACGAACTCAATAAAGTGATTGAACTCAAAAACTAGGTAGTGGAGTAACGGAATCATCTATTATATCTTACACACCGTTGAAAAACAAACATAGGAAGTGTAGAGACTGTTGTAAGTAATGGATCCCTCAGAGGCGCACGGACTAGTGCAAACGACTGAGGGATAGGTCGGGAACTAGCTAGGTTTAAATAACGCGACCCGGATCTCAGAAACGGAAGTAAAATAAGTGAAACGCGAAAGGATAGGTAAGAGATTTTACGACCGGTGTCCGTATGGACGACCACTGCCACATATGCCGATCGGGGCTCTGTCCATAAGCTTCTCAACGACATCTCCCCGATATCCTACTCTCGACACTCCCCTAGGCCCGATTGGCGGGCAGCAATCCCAAAAGTTCTACTTGACGACGATGTAAGGTGGTTCCCAAAGCCTTCGTAAGAATGTCCGCAGCGTTGTCCTCGGAGCCAACGTAATGAACCTTTATCTCTCCCCGTTCCACCACGTCTCGTAGATAATGATATCTTATGTCAATATGTTTTACTCGTTGATGAAACTTCGGGTTTTCAGAAATTGCAATGGCACCTTTGTTATCCGCATAGAGGTTCGAAGGGAGCGGCGGTCCATGGCCTATTTCAGTAAGGAAATTGTGGACCCACCGAGCCTGTTGCGCGCCCTTACCATACGCAATATATTCAGCTTCCGTGGTTGACAATGCCACCACATCCTGGCGCTTGGACATCCAAAAGACCGGTCCTCCGGCGATGAAAGTGATAACGCCTGTTGTGGAACGGCGGGTGTCGATACACATAGCGTAGTTGGCGTCGCAGTATGTGCGAGGGTCTAACCCTTCATTTTGTCGTTGGTATGTGATCCCATATTCCTTCGTGCCAATGATGTACCGACATAGATAGACCAACGCATTCCAATGAGCGCGTCCAGGGTTCTGAAGGAAGCAGGAGAGGAGGTTGGTTACATATGCAATATCCGGGCGACATGCCCCCTGACCGAACTGGATAGCTCCCAAGAGCTCCGCATATGGTTTATCTTTCATGTAGATATGGTCCTCCTCGGTTTTCGGCGCCTGATCAACAGAGAGAACCACGCCTGGGGCCATCGGGGTTGCTTTTGGTTTGAGGTCCTGCAGTCCGTGCTTCTCGAAGACTTGATCCCAGTACGCTGGCATTGAGAGTGTTGCCGAGCCTTCGATTTTGTTGTGGACCAACTTCATTCCTAGGGCGAATTGGACGCTATCCGTATCTTTCGCCCGAAACTTATCCCCAAGCTCTCCCTTTGCTCTCTTCATCTCTTCCTCAGACGACGAACCCCCTAACGTATCGTCGGTGTAAGTCCCGGTGATAGTCTCCCCTGAATCTGATGTTCTGCTCCTCACACATTGGTCTGCTTGCGATCGGGTATACCCAAGGTCTTGATATGCCCGGTCCAGGGTTTTCCACCAGTTTCGTCCTGCCTGCATCGTCCCATAGAGCGACTTCATCAATCTCATCACCTTTCCTGACCCCCGACCCTCGAATCCTTCAGGCGGACGTACGTATATCTCCTCCTTAAGTTCAGCATTCAAGTAAGCCGATGCAAAATCAATTTGCCAGATGTTGTATCCTAGTGTGACCCAGGTTGCGATGAGGATGCGGAGGGATTCGAATCTAAGTACCGCTGCAAAAGTCTCGAAGTAGTCGATACCCTCCTTTTGCCGGCCCCCATTTACCACCAACCTAGCCTTCTCATCGACTATATTCCCCTTTCCGTCCATCTTGTGCGCAAAGACCCAGAGTGGGTTGAGGATTGTTGCTCCAGGTGGTGGATCCTGGAGGGAACCGAAGACCCCAAACTCTATCATCCTTGTCTTCTCTTTGTCAATCGCCGGAGACCATCGATCCGGGTCTTCCATCGCTTTGGAGTATGATTTCGGTATGAGGGGAAGACCAAGAGCTGATAAGGCATAATTCTGTTCAGCTCCAATTTCGTCAGGTAGAAGGTTAGCAATGAAGGCAAAGGTTGCTACGTTCGCTCGGGGTTTTCGAGATGAAGCCCATTCTTCCCCTGACCTTCGGGCGTGGTCTTCGCGAGACTGGAATTCTGACGTCTCAGTCGCTCGAGCGGATGGTGTTCGGAGACGGTTAGATCGACGTGGCTGGTTCTGTTGAATAATGGGTTGTAAGTCCCCGCTTTGATCGAATTCGGCATGGTTTTGAATATCGGCAATCTGGTTGACTTCAGTGTTGATCTCGGTGGCTTTGTCAGTTGTCACTTCGTCGACATCATCCTCGTTTCCATCAACCTCAACGATCCTGCCAGCTGGGGATGACATCCCCAAGTCTTGAACATCTCTCCCCTCATCTCCAGCTGGTGGCAACCTCGGCAGATTCCTTTCGTCAAAATCAACGTCTCTGCTTGGAATGACTCTACCTGAAGAGGTGTAGAGCAAGTAGACACCAGTCTCAGTCCCATATCCTACCATCCTCCCTCTGAAAGCACGCGGGTCCAACTTCCCAGGTGTACCGTCGACGACAGTACCCCAGCCCGGAGCACCAAATGGTCTCAGGTGAGCCACGTCTATTCTCCGTTTATACCAAATTTCAGCAGGAATCTGGAATCCGGTTCGAGATGCAGGAAGGAGGTTATCAGTGTATACGATATATGCGCCTGCATAGGCCCATAGGAAGAAGGGAAGACCGGAGTCATGGAGGATGGTGCGGACACGTTCGAAGGTGAAGCCGTGTTTACGCTCGGCTACACCATTCGCAGCGGACGAGTAGGGTGGTATCACCTCCAATACTATGCCATTCTCGTCTGCCCATGTTTTCCAACTCGCACTATTGAATTCTTTCCCTCCATCAATCCGGATGTATAACAGTTTCGTCCCGGTCTCGTTCTCAGCTCGAGCTTTGTAGGATCTCATCGCTGCCAGCGTCGTGGTCGATTCTTTGTTCGCCAGGTAGAAATCGCGTCCCATCGACGAATGGCCGTCTATGATAGGCATGGAGTAATAGTAGCCTCCGATCGCCCGGACTCGCATCGGTCCTGTGAGGTCAACGTGGACCCTTTCCAGCAGGCGTGTCTCCCTCGTTGTCGCGGTATCAAAAGGTCTACGTTTGGCCTTTCCTATGTGACAGCTGTCGCACTCCTCTATCTTCTCATCATCAGGTCCTCTCAGGATCATTCCATCCACCAGCTTCTTCTGGATCATCATCCGAATACGCGACAGACCAGCGTGACCCATCCGGCGGTGCCATCCCTTGAGGTCAACAGGTTTGTTGAGGGACCGAGATTTCACGACAAGTCCTAGGGGTTCTTTCTTCTCGATAAGTCGGTAGAGCCCATTTGATCCATAGCCGGTAAGGAAGTGCACTCCCTTTGGACTAAAGAATCTAGCTACACCTTTCCCGAACAGAACTTGATACCCCAACTTATCCATCCTGGAGATCGATACAAGATTGTATGAAACATCTGGAGTATGCAGTGCATTCTCGAAGGTGAGAACTACCTTCCCTTTCCCGTTCTCGAACGTTTTGATGACCTTTCCCCAGCCTACAATTCTTAACGGAGTAGATGCCTCCGACGACCTGGCCTCTCTAGAACACGGTGTATAAGTGACAAAGTCACTTCGTTCACGAAAGAAATGATCAGACGCTCCAGTGTCAGCAAAAATCTCCCCTTCGTCCACCCCCTCGACGAGAGCAGCCAGGCCGTAGTATTGTGGCAATTCCCCTACTTCCGTAGTCGCCGTAACGTGAGCGGAGGGTCCTCCACTGTCCTTCTTTCCCTTCCACCATGGAGGGTATTGGCCTTCTTTTCCGCCTCCTCTTCTGAAGCATTCCTCAGCGATATGTCCGATCCGCTTGCAGTTACCGCAATGTTTATCCGGGGCTTTTACCGCATTTGCTGACGTCTGGAGCTGTCTCTCAAGGTAGTCGATTCGCGACATCATGGAGGATACTGTATTCGCATGGGGGAGCTTATCCCCTTGTACTGCAGCATCGGGACGATTGGTGGCTCTGGAGTACTGGAAGGCAATCTGCTGGATCACCGCAGTAGACGATGAAAAGGTCGAAGGGTTTGCGTTTATGTTTTGCATGATTGTATCAAAAGCCGTAGTAGGGAATGCGGCTAGGATTATTTCCCGGAAGACGTTGTCAGGTACGTCGTTTCCCATATCGACGGCCTCCTTCCGAAGGTCTCTTATGGTTTTAAAGAAGACATCGAGGGTCTCGTCTTCTCTGAAGATGTGACTTCGCAACCTCCTCATTGTGAGGACCTTGCGCATGTCATCCTTCTGTCCAAACTCCGCCACTAATTTTTCGAAGAGGTCTTTAGCCATCAACTCGTCCACTTCAGGGATGAAGGAGGGGAGGTCGGATATGTACGATTCGATGACACCCTTCGTGCGGTTGTTTCGGAACGTCCATTCTGGGCGGGAGGGTTTATCGGAGAATACCGGAGTAGCATCCTTCGGAGTTTCAGCGTCAGCCTTGGGTTTCTTTATGGTGCCATCGATGTATCCGTCGAGGCCTTGGGCACTTAATGCCACTTTTATCTTTCGTTCGATAGGCTTCCAAGCAATTCGGATGCCTCCATCGAATTTTTGGTCTTCCGGGACTTCCGGGACTGGGGCAGGGATAGAGGTGTTGTTTGACATCTTTTTCTTTTCTGGTTCAGCGGTCGTTATTCAGGAATATGTATTTGTGGATAGATCTAGCAGCGGGCGGGGCCCATAACCTGTAGAGACTGTTGTAAGTAATGGATCCCTCAGAGGCGCACGGACTAGTGCAAACGACTGAGGGATAGGTCGGGAACTAGCTAGGTTTAAATAACGCGACCCGGATCTCAGAAACGGAAGTAAAATAAGTGAAACGCGAAAGGATAGGTAAGAGATTTTACGACCGGTGTCCGTATGGACGACCACTGCCACATATGCCGATCGGGGCTCTGTCCATAAGCTTCTCAACGACATCTCCCCGATATCCTACTCTCAACAGGAAGAAAATCATTTTTATCTGCGCATTAAATATGAGCCTGAGGCATACAGGAATTTTTTAATTTGGTGGCAGTTACGAAAAAGCCCACTCGACACTTTCACTTTCTTCGCTATGCCACGCTTCAGGTTGAACACAATAATATCACTTGGCGCAAAGAGAGCAAGGAATGATACACTGACCACTTTCTCTTGCTTAGAGTAGGGGCATCGATAAATAGATACTTATTGCGATTCCTCGAAACAACAAAGGCAATGATTATCTTTGCGAGGTCGGAAACATGAAACGTAAATTCTTTGTCTTATAAATTTGCAGCGGTGCTACTACCAATCTTGAAAATCAGGGTGATTTCCAGTATAGAACGCTGCAGCCTTCATTATTCCATATTTATGACAAACAAGGGGAGACCGAGAGCTGAGGAGTTTGCAGGAGAACTGCGTAGAGAAGAGTAGAGAAGAAGACGACAGATATCCAAGTCCCCTCAAAATTCCGAGTTTTTCATTTAGCATCCGCCGGTACGATAACTTCAGGCACGATAGCAAAGTTGCACAAATCATATCGCTTGACAACATAAAGAAAGTATAACCGGTGAACCGCCGGTAAGAGGAGAAAGGGAGATTCCAATCAGACTTTGATAAGCTTGACAAAAAAGGCGGCTTTCGTGGTATATCGCACTGCAGTGCCGTGGATGGAGAGACTATTTGGGGATGAAAGAGGGAGCGTAAATAGAAAACCCTTGATATCATTGACGATAATTCTTGAGCGCATACTGGGCATAAGTATTGTATGTATTTCCTGTCGAGCGTAGGCAGGAGATAGGAAAAGCCCCGATCGGAGGGGCGAGGCTGTGGTATCCTCATGGACACTACGTTTTAGATATACTCCCGCTCGTCGCGTTTCGGGCGAGCGGGAAAAGTTTCAGATAAAATTTTCAGGTACTTATACGTATCATTCACTTCGTTCCACCCTCAGTTGTTTGCACCCGTTCGTGCATATCTGAGGGTGAGCCTTTCAGAATACTATATATATATTAAAATCATACTAACATATGTCTACGTAGAACAACGCTGATTATAGTTCTACAGGTAGATACTAAATAGAGTTGTTTGCACCCGTTCGTGCATATCTGAGGAACAACGCTGATTATAGTTCTACAGGTTATGGGCCCCGCCCGCTGTTAATACCGAAGAAAATTATATTCCAAAATAACGACTGAAAACAAAACGAGAGCAACAAAATGTCAAATAACTCATCTATCCCTGCACCTGTCCCGGAAGTCCCTGAAGACCAAAAGTTTGATGGGGGCATCCGGATTGCCTGGAAACCTATAGAGAGAAAGATAACAGTGAGCCTCCAGAATCAAGGCCTAGACGGATATATCGACGGACGAGTGAAAAAACCAATACCGAGCGAAAATAACGAAAAGTCCGAATCCTCAAAAGCATCGGAAGGAACTCCAGTATTCTCCGAAAAACCGTCCCTTCCTGAATGGAGGTTTCGTAACAACAGGACGAAAGGTATAATCGAATCCTTCATAGCCGACTTACCATCCTTCGTCCCCGAGGTTGACAAAATGGACGCAAAAGAGTTGTTTGAAAAGCTGGTCCAAGAGTTTGGGAAAAGAGATGACATGCGGAAGACACTCTCCATGAGAAGGCTGAGAAGTCACATCTTCCGCGAGGACGAGTCTATCGACGCATTCTTCAAAACATTGAGAGATCTCCGGAAGGAGTCTATCGACATGGGAAATGAAGTTCCTGATTCAGTATTCCGCGAGATCATCCTTGCCGCTTTCCCGACGGTTGCGTTCGACACCATAATGCAGAACATAAACGCAAACCCATCGACATTTACAACCTCAACTGCCGTGATGCAGCAAATCACGTTCCAATACTCTCGATCTGTACATCGTCCCGATGCAGCGATTCCGGGAGAACGACTTTCGCAAGTAAATTCGGTGACCACGCTAGCCTCCAGGATCGAGTCCATAGAGAAGCAGATGATGTCCTCTGCAAACGCTGTCAGGTCGCCGGAGAAGAAGTGTCGGAACTGCCAGCGAAGCGGCCACCTCGTCGAAGAATGTTTTCGAAAGGGAGGCGGTAAAGAGGGACAATATCCACCATGGTGGAAAGGGAAGAGAGAAAATCAAGGGACTATGTCGACAAACTCAGACCCAAATGCGATGACAATACCCGAAGTGGGGGAGTTGACCCAGCACTACGGATTGGCGGTATCATCCACGGGAGATAATGGCGAAATCTTCGCAGATTCAGGCGCCTCGGACCACTTCTTTAGAAATCGGGCAGACTTTACCACATATACGGCCTGTTTGCGCCAAGCCAGATCATCCGAAGCATCCACTCCACTACGTATCGAAGGATGGGGAAAGGTTAGTAAAGCTTTTGAGGGTCCAGATGGGGTCGTGATCCTCACCTTCGAAAACGCTTTCCACTCACCTGACGTGTTGTATAACCTCATCTCTATATCCAAAATGGACAAACTCGGCTACCAAATCCTGTTCGGAAGTGGCGTTGCAAAGTTTTATAGTCCGAAGGGGAAACACTTCCTCACAGGATATGGGTCAAACGGATTATACCGGCTACATGAAAGGCAGAGTGTCTCGAAAGGGTTGGTGGCCCGATCTAGGTCGCTGAACAAGCCTGTGGATTTAGAGACTTGGCATTGTCGCCTAGGTCACGCTGGGATGACACGCGTTCGGATGATGGTTCAGAAGAATCTGGTCGATGGGATGGTCGTTGTTGGACTGACCGACGAGGGATCGAGGGAATGTGACAGCTGCCATATGGGAAAGGCCAAACGTCGTCCATTCGACGCCGTCACAACGCGTGAATCCCGAATCTTGGAAAGAGTCCACGTTGACCTTACAGGTCCCATAAGAGTCCGAGCCATTGGGGGGTACTACTATTCGATGCCGATCGTGGATGGTCATTCTGCGATGGGACGGGATTTTTACCTCGCAAATAAGGAATCAAATACTACCCTAGCTGCCATGCAGTCCTATAAGGCGCGTGCTGAAAATGAAACAGGCGAGAGGTTGCTGCATGTCCGTATTGACGGGGGAAAGGAATTTGGGGGAGCTATGTGGCAAAAGTGGGCTGATGAAAACGGAATAAACCTGGAAGTCACTTCGCCATATTCATCAGCTGCGAACGGCGTTGCTGAACGTAAACATGGCGTTACCTTTGAGAGAGTTAGGACCATCTTGCATGATTCGGGTCTACCATTCTTCCTCTGGACGTACGCCTGCGCCTATATCGTCTATACTGACAATCTAATCCCTGCTGCCCGCGTCGAGTTCAGGATCCCTGCCGAGATTTGGTACAGGAAGCGAATGGATGTCTCCCACTTACGTCCTTTTGGGGTGATGGCGTGGGGTACGATCGTGAATAAGACCCCCGGGAAACTGGATCTGAGGGCATTCAAGGGACGGCTGGTAGGATATGGCGCAGAGAGGGGAGTCTACCTTCTGTACACCTCCTCCGGGAGAGTGGTGTCCAGCAGAGATGTGGATTTTGAGGAGAGGAGGATACCCGCACCACCGCAGGTTGGAGAGGAGGGGACATTAGATGGAGAAGGTCTCTTCTACCCAACCGACGATGATGCCGAGAAGATGGATGATGTGACAGCTGACAAACCAGCCGAGATCGACGCCGAAGCTAGCCCGATAGCCGAATTCGATTTCAATACCGAGATCAATCCTCCAACTACCTCCAAGTCCCTGATCCCACTAAGACGTTCGACAAGGCCTAGGAATGCATCCTCGAAGGCCTCAGAGACAAGCGAGTTCCTGTCCAGGGAAAATGACGCAAGAAAAATGAGGGAAGACTGGGCGACGTCAGGAAAACCCAGAGCTACCTTTGCAATGCTGAGCACTAGTCTACCAAATGAAGTAGGCGCTGAATTCAATGTCGCGTTAGCCACGTTCGGTCTGCCAATAGTCCCAAAATCGTATGGGAGAGCCCTTGAAGATGCCGGAAGATGGTTGCCAGCGATTGAAAAAGAGAAGTTGAGGATGGCTGAATTTGGAGTCTTTGGCCCTATCCAGGATCCACCGGAAGGAGCTACAATCTTGAACCCCTTATGGGTCTTTGCACACAAAATGGATGGGATGGGGAACATCGTCGATGAGAAAGCAAGGCTGGTGGTAAATGGGGGAAAGCAGATCGAAGGTGTGGACTACTTTGAAACTTTCGCGGCGGTTCTGCGTTTCGAATCCCTCCGAATTCTCATTGCGACGTGGGTTACCCTTGGCTACAACATATGGCAAATTGATTTTGCTTCAGCCTACCTGAACGCAGACCTTAAGGAAGAAATCTACGTACGACCGCCTGATGGATTTGAAGGACGAGGATCAGGGAAAGTGATGAGGTTGAAGAAATCGTTATATGGGACGATGCAGGCAGGGCGGAACTGGTGGAAGACTTTGGACCAGGCATACTCCGACCTTGGTTATTCACGTTCGCAGGCAGATCAATGCGTCAGAAGCCGGGTATCTTCAACGGGGGGAGACCATCACTGGCACGTACACAGACGATACCCTGGGAGGATCCTCATCGAGAGGCGAGATGGAGAAGGCGAAAAGCGAACTAGGAGAACGATTCAGGATGAAGGATACGGATAGTGTCCAATTCGCGTTGGGAATGCGACTGGTCCACAATCGGGAGGAGGGAACGGCGACTCTCTCAATGCCCGCATACTGGGATCAAATGCTCACCAAGTACGGTCTGCAGGATCTCAAGCCCAAGTCAACTCCCCTCCCTCTTGGCGTCGTCCTCACTGTCGACCAGTGTCCAAAGAGTGATGAGGATCGTGCGTATATGAAGGACAAACCTTACTCGGGACTCCTCGGATCGATACAGTTTGGTCAAGGGGCTTGTCGTCCTGATATTGCGTACACTACGAACCTCCTATCTTGTTTCTTACAAGATCCAGGACGAGCTCATTGGCATGCGCTGATACATCTTAGTCGATATATTGCCGGGTCTAAGGAATATGGTACTACATACATCAAACAAGAAAATGGACTCGAAACCAAGACGTACTGTGACGCCAACTACGCTACCTGTGTCGACACAAGGCGTTCGATGACGGGTGTCGTTACTATTATCGCAGGAGGACCTGTGTTTTGGATGTCCAAACGCCAAGATGTAGTGGCCCTATCGACTACCGAAGCGGAATACATAGCATATGGTAAAGGCGCCCAACAAGCTAGATGGGTCCACAACTTCCTCGCTGAGATTGGACACACCCCAGGACTTCCGTCGAACTTGTACGCAGACAACCGAGGAGCCATCGCGATCTCAGAAAATCCAAAACATCACCAGAGGGTGAAGCATATCGATATACGTTTCCATTATCTTAGGGACGTAGTCGAGAGGGGAGAAATAAAGATACACTACGTCCCGTCCGAAGAGAACATGGCGGATATACTTACAAAAGCCCTAGGTACCACAGCTCATCGACGACAGGTGAATCTACTTGGTCTAAACCCATCCAATCGGGTCTAGGGGAGTGTCGAGCGTAGGCAGGAGATAGGAAAAGCCCCGATCGGAGGGGCGAGGCTGTGGTATCCTCATGGACACTACGTTTTAGATATACTCCCGCTCGTCGCGTTTCGGGCGAGCGGGAAAAGTTTCAGATAAAATTTTCAGGTACTTATACGTATCATTCACTTCGTTCCACCCTCAGTTGTTTGCACCCGTTCGTGCATATCTGAGGGTGAGCCTTTCAGAATACTATATATATATTAAAATCATACTAACATATGTCTACGTAGAACAACGCTGATTATAGTTCTACAGGTAGATACTAAATAGAGTTGTTTGCACCCGTTCGTGCATATCTGAGGAACAACGCTGATTATAGTTCTACATTTCCGCCAGAGTCCTTTCTGTTAAGAGAAGGTATCTTGCATTTGGATCAGGCTGGATAGAAGTCCGTCGTTGTTCATTCATATCCTTCGTGCCGAGGCAAATAGATGCCTGCCAGCAGAATTAGTGCCGTCTCGTTTCCATCGGATAAATAGGTAATACCAACAATCCTCAGTACTACTCAACTCACAATATAATACCACTTATCGACCTCATCGGGCCTGCAGCAATTCGCCTCAAATCCAGTACACCAAAATACCGAACTGGAATCAGGGGGGGATCCGAGTTTTGAAAGCGGCTCAGAACCTCTGGCCGGTCGGATATTCTAGACGAAATCCACGATTTCTTGACTCCACTTACTCGCTGATGATGCATAATTCTTCACTCGTTTTAGGTAATAACCTGGCATGCTCCTGGCTCAACCATTAACCACTTTCGCTATCTTACGGCCATCGTCCGCCAGGCGTTATCCTTTCATAATGAGCTGAACCAGCCTCTGTCTACTCCATCATCCGATGGGCTGGACGCTGCAAAACTTCTTCTTCCTACACTCTGTGACTTCCCCTGTGTCTAGACACTGCTCCCACTGAGCACTGTTCAGGCACTATCGCGAAGAGCATAACTTCGAAGCTGCGTTGGGGTCGGAAATATGATATATATTCAGTCGCCCCTTCATCGTGGACAAGGCTCAATCGGATGATGAGTATAACGGATAAGTGCTTGCTCACTCCCATAGAAAACCGTTACATTCAGAGCTTGCAAGATGTGAATTGAATGGCAAGAATTACAACAGTTCGCCAACTTGGTCTAGTCATGATTCGGCCTACAGGATTGAGGCAGAGCTAGAAGGGTGTTGGGCCTTGAGTCCCGCATAGATCCAATATCTGGGCACTAGTCAGGATACGTTTCTGGTACACTCTGTTCACATTTCTTATAAAGGCGCAGGACGAGAGAGGTTCAGCCCTCAAGGAAACTCACCGCAATCCTTAGACCGAAAGATGATAACTACTACCTTGCTTTCAGCTCTTTTGCTGCTCCCTGCAATCTTCATAAATGCTGCCAGCGTGGCTGACCTTACTCCGACAAAGAGTACCTATCCAGAGCTCATTCCCGGTGCTGGTCTACCCACCCTGGCCGAGCTTAACCTCACATCTGAGGCGCTCTATACCATGACTCCCAAACTCTGTACGTTGTTTCCACCTTTCCCACTGCTCCTCATTATGTTTATGCCGTTCAAATATCTCATCAGTTACTCGAGAGCTAGTAGAGCTTTCCGAAAGATCGGAGCTTTTCACAAACGAGTGCTTCACATACACCACAGCCAACGTGAACGATGTCATAGCCTGCTTCAACTACCTCGAGAATATCGGGGGTAATACCTGCAGCGTAAATGGTGACAACGTTCAATTTTGCTATGCCGGAACTGCACAGATTAGTGGATCGAACATTTCTGGAACTTCTAGTGCTGCCTCACTCTGGTGAGTTCTCCCTCCCACTCCCATACACATACACGCGATGTAATATGCGAAATTTTGACTTGCAGTAGCGACGTGGCTCTTGGCGTGCAATGGATTTTCACCTACTGCAATGTTGGTGGTCTAGTAGGAGGTATGTTTTTTTCTTCTGGACGGAAAAGACATCAATAGTCATTAATCATTCTATACAGGTGCCGCAGCTGCGAATGGGAATGGGTACCTCATCGTAGGCGTTGAAAACATCGATTGGTAAATAGTAAATGTCTTCATATTGCTAGCCCAAGTTTTTGAAAAAAAAAAAAAACAATAAACGGTATCATTTTGTTCTGACTTTTCCTTTCTCTGCTTTGGTGATTGCCACGTGTGCATTCAGATTCAATCAAGTTTTGCCATGCCCTCGACTACCAACGAACTGATTAAATTCACTGCACTCACCCCATCACCGTTGCGCGAAACCTGTAGTTGAAGAGGACGAACACGGTCCCTAAGGTTGTCAGATTGAGCCAACTTGGCATCGGATTCTCATGAGTCTCCCACTAGATTTCCCTGAAGAGGACCTTGCAAGGGCAGGAAGAGCGAAACACACTCCACTTCGAGTTTCGTATCCTTGTTTGCGAGTTGGCTGTTGAACTTTAGCATGCTTTCATAGAAGTACAGAGCACAAGGAGCCGAAAAAGCTCCTTTCGTGGAGAAGCTTTCACAAAATGAAAATGGATAAAAAAACGAGGAGGTTGAGCATCGGTAAATGAGTTAGAGACTTAGAACCTTCAAGTTGGTAAGCGTACAGACTAACTGTTTTTCACTTCGCTCACTGGGAAGCTGGGTATCTTGCCTTCTTATCCAGAATTCATTTGACAGAGGTCTGGAAATTGACACTCCCGAAGGGGCATCGTTCAATTGAATACGGAAACAAAGTAAAGAGTAACATGCCTCCAAATTCAAAGACTGGGGCTTCAAGGCCTCAATTTTCCGACTCGGAGGTGAATTCAGGTTTTGCGTTTTCATTTCTCTCAGGAGTTGTTCATGCATCCTGTACTTTTCTCACTTCACTCATCGCCTCATTGACGAACTCATTGTTCCTTTTTGTTCGCTCTCCGACTATTTCATGTGTACGAAAGAGGAGTACGAATGACCTTATGTTCTCCGTGAATACTCAAAAACTCTTTATACTGCATGTGATGCTCTCTAAATTGTGGCTGCGAGCCCTAAGAAACAAGCTAGGATAGGTCCCCATACGTACACAAGGGAAAGGCTCCAAATTTGTGCTACAATTTACTTCGTAACCGATTCGTTTGTCCCAAGCGGCGTGAACCTGAGATAGCGCTGCTCGCACCTTTTTGAGAAACACCATTCTCCTCTGGCACCCCCGCAACCTTACGTACTCTCTCCCAGTCGACCTTCCCTGCTAGCCCCTCGTTCTCCAACGCCTCCCGTAAGAGATTTGGCCGATGTGAGGTAGGAGGACGATAAAACGCCCATGCGATACGCATCGAAGTACTAGCACCATCAGGAGCAGAGACTTCAAAATCGGGAGAGGCAAGGGCAGGTGGTGACGGCGAGTATCCGGCTCGAGCAGTGTGTATCAAAATCGCACTGTGATTCGGAAGACAGGGGATATGGAAAGGTACAGAATGGGAAGGAAACGGCGTCAATTATTGATTTAGATAAGGATGAAGGGAACGTACGCAGTCAAGCCAAAGACTGGCTTGATACCTCCCGCTTCCCGTCCCGTTAAGAATTGGTGCATACGAAACTTGCGTTTTCGAAAGACTGGCTCATTGGATACCTTGACTTCGTTCTCGTCGGATCTCTTGAAAGTTCTAAGTGATGAATTAGAGAACGACCGTCGTTTTTTGCCATTGCGGTTCGCAGAGCCGTTTTTACTGAGTTTGTTTTCCGAAGGATCCAGTACAAACGGTGGACCGTCCCAATCCCAGTCGTTTGAAGTATGATAACGATAACCTGAGCCGTCGTCTCCGAGTTCGACGAGTTCTGGTTCTGAACGAATTATACTCGCTGGTGGTGTGGATGATAGGAAGGAAGCTAGAGGATGGGAAAATAAAGCGGTAACTTCCGGTGCATTAAGGATAGGCTGAAGGAAGGTGAGCCTGGCCACGGAGAAACTAGAACGGACCGTACTTGAAGAGTGTTGTCCAAAACAAGAACTACGACTCTATTGAAAAACAAGAGTGAGATTCGAGATGCGTGGAGACCCACAGAACACACACGGAGTTACGAGTAACTGTTTCTCCACGTAGAACGGCTCTAGCATACAAAGTAGCGGAACTTTATTTCGATCTGGAGGAAGACCTATCTTGTTGAAATCGTTAGCTCTTACATAGTCCAAGATGAGAATTTGAACCTACTTCCTCAAAAGCTTCTCTTCTCTGATTCAATGAATTAATATCCAGCCCTCGAAACTGAACATACGGACAACACACGGCGGTATCCTCTATCGACTTGTCCTCTGGATCCATTTTGCCTCCTGGTAACGAAGTATCACCTGCAAACGAACGCAGAGTAGAAGCTCGTCTATGATACCAATCAGGGAAGGAATTTTGAACTTTGGATCGCAGATACTCACTTGCTCAATAAAACATACAAGTCACCTTTTCTCCCAACAAATAAAGCCACTAGTACCGCCGCGCGCCGTGATTTAGGAAATGGCAACCACGGTTGAGGAAACGTGTCTTTGGGAGGCTTGTATGCGGCCAGGTTTCGTAGGCATCTAGCACATAAATTTAACCCGAATGTATGAAGCAAGAGTTGACCTTACCTTTTCGATTCTCGAGTCAAGGCTACAAGATTCGTATTCCTTTCCAAATCATCAGAGGACAACCTCAGCTTCTTACTTCTCCTAACTCGTTCTTCTGAGCGGGAATGATATCCTAGAAAGTTTCGCGAGCCAATTGGTAGATTTCGGCGGTTGGATGAATGTTCTTTCTTGGTAGACATTTAAGCAGAACAGCAATGAACGTCGTCATAGTTTAGGACGAATTTCGGCATTTCGGTAACTTCGAAAGCCGGGGAAGGTCACATGACGGTAGACTCTTACTGTTTACAACTTCAAGAGTTCCACTTAGCCGTCGTGTGGTTCACTGTTCACGAAGGTAATTTCGTTCGAAAAGGGACACTTCCGCTTTGCGAAGACCCCAGGTTCTGGACGTACAGTCAATCTGAATTTCGTCAACAATTTGTCTTGTTGCACTCACGACTAGTGTGCACTGCCTCATCGGTGCTCATCCTTTTCCGAATGTTCACGTCTACCCACAATCAAAGGAACAATTATATCATCCAGAGAGTGAGCGAGCTGTCTGTCCTGTCATTCAGAAATGCCCTGGCGGCTTGATTTATATAAGGCACCAACACTGAGTCACTGCGAAATAACACTACTTACGAGCCCCTCCCACTGTACTCATTATTTATGTCTTTCGCTCTTCCTCCTGGACTATACGAGATCCATACTCTCAGCGATGATAGGAAGAAGCTCCTTGCTCCATCTTCTCCTGGAGAGAAAGTCACCATAGGCACAATCAAAGACCCCCGCAGTGTTGTAAGTGTCATTTTCCACGAAGTAATACCATATTCTCACCACTCACATTGCTTTTGTTGATTATCAGTGGCAAATATCGGGCGACGGATTGATCACCTCGTTCTCCACCGGATGCCAAACCCAGACAATGAACAGCCCATCCACTGCTGGAAGCGATGTAGTGACTGACAAGGGACTTGGGATGCGCTGGATTGTCTGCAGTGTTGAGTCGTAAGTACATACCTTTTCGTGCAGGATAGACACGCTCAACTCCCAGATAGCAACGGTAACTACACCTGGACAGGATCAATCATGACCAACGACGTGACTGGGCTTTTTTGGTCCATCGAATCTGGCTACAAGGTAAGAACAATTCGTTGATCTTTTATTGATAAAGTAACGCATCGTTGTCCCACAGGTAGTCCTCGCAAGTCCTAACTTCGAATGCATTCCCCAGTTCCGCTTCGTAGCTGTTAGCCTCAAGACGTCGATTAACACAGATATATCAGTACGACCTACGATAGGAAGAGGAACCCTGGAGGCCATCCTTACCCTCACCATTCTAATCCTGTACAAAATTCTGGAGAGGCTTGGAGGGAAGGCAAAACTCGCTTGAAAGCTGACAAGGCACAGATAATCTCACATTCCATGTGTGCATACTTGTTACATGACTCCTGAGTCGAAACATCACTCGGTACGAAATTGATTTCCAGACAATCGTCCTAATTATTGGTGTGTTGAAGACGAAACTTCTCTTCCATTCTGGTGACTTTGGTTGATCTAATATTACATTGCTTGATTTTCTCTTAAACTGGTCTATACGTTTATCCACAACTGAGTCCGGAGGCAAGTTCCTCATCTACGCGAAAAGAGCGAGTGAGAGATCTACCAGAACGTACAATTTTGGACGATCGCAACGTACCGGAGCATCTCTAACAACCTCTAATGAGCCTGTGGCTCCAAATTTCGAATCCTTTCCCGCAGATCCAGGATTTTTAAGTGTCTCCGTTGGCTCGGGAGGCGCATCAGGCGCATCATGATACACAGGTGCGGAGCGATAGAGGTCTTTCCCTGTTGGCTCGTCGCCAACAACTGCTGGATGACCGAGGCCTTTGGCTAGTTAAGAAGATGGATACATCGTTAGTGACAAGTCTTTATATTTGAATTTGGAACTTGAAGAACATTCGTGGTACTAGGATGCTTACCCTGCATATCTTTCTTTATGGCCTTCGCGGACGCAGCGCTGTCTTCAAATTTGTGTGGCATATGTAGTTAGTTGTTAAAATCGATTTGTGTAGTCTGCTTTTATAGTGATTTGGAGAGGTTGCATGATGTCATCAACTACACCAAAACGGACGTTAAGTTTGAGTCTGTCATCGCAGAACCAAGAATCGTCAACATAACTTTAAAAAAACTTGAAGTTGAACTGTGAAAGGTGATTGAAGATAGAATCAATTATTTTCTATTTTCTAAAGACTGATACGTACATGCCACCGAGGCACAATGTTATCCCGACAGTCTTTCAGATTCCTTTACTCCTAACTACTACATGGAAAAGTTCATGGACTATCGGAATGATACGCTATTGCTCAATGATCTGCCTGGTCATGTATATCTTCAATAGTAAGAACTGTCCGGTGTATGTTTTGCGTCAGGAAGAAAGATAAGGCCGAGTTACTGTAACAACGGTTGGCTCTATACCAACTTCTTCTGACATCGCAACTCAACAGGAAAAAATCTCGAGTTCAAGCTCTGCCGCCAAAATGTTTACCGGTAATTCAGTAAAAATCTGATTGTTGGTATGCGCACCTTGCATTTATACCAATGTATTACCACTCACAACTCGTTTTTTCGCCGACGTTGCAGAGTGCTTCCCTGCCCACCCCGAGCCTTTTACGAAGATCGCTTCTTTCATCTGGCCTACAACCATTATACCCCTTCTCGGATATCGTTTATATGATAAGTGCTGCCAATGATCTTGCCTCGTGAGCTCGTGGACCCTTCTTTGATTTGCATACCGAAAGGTCAGAAGGCAGAAATAAATCAGGGTGAGCTATGTATTTCTTTCTTTCGTAGCATGGACCATTCTGACTAAGAAGAATGGACGTCTCCCAAATTCCAATTTGCATAGCATCTAGACCACACGACGCTTCGAGCATAAGGGTAGATCCTAGACGCTGCGATTATGAACTGGACAGTTCCGGCTTTTCTTCTGGCAATAAGCCAAATACCCCTTTCAAAAGCGTATCGGTGCACACTTCCACTACGCTTATGATAGCAACTACGTTGGTGACTGCGCCAAGTAGAACGATCAGCACTACATCGACCTTTACTTTGAATACTTCGATAACTCCCTGCATGAGGTATCTCAAATGCGTTGAAAATATTCTACTTCTCATGTTCAGCTTCCAGTATGCTAACAAATTGTTCAATGGATAACTCATCAACGTCAAGGTGAGTTCTACTGGTCATATCAACCATTGGCAGTGAATCTGATCTTGAATATCTGCATCATACAAGTTCAACTGCAGGCCAGAGTTCGATTCAGTAAGTTCCTGTTCCACTTGGATATGTGCATTGTAAAAGACTCATCATTTGTTTCGAAGGAGCAAGCAAGCAACAAACGAGTTAAGGTATGAATCAAGACTGACGGTAGTTCATGATGCTCACCTTTACTATGTACAGCTCAACAGTTCATACCAGTGCAATTGTGGGAGCCATCATTGGCACCTTGGGAGCAATGATGATTGCAGTGCTTGGTATATTCTACATCCAAAAACGTGTGCGGCGATCCACAAAACCTCGTACTGATGACCTCAAATCGCCAACGGAAACCCAGCCCCCACCACCTGTCCTACCGAAGCAGATTCCAGTCAAAATCACACCGGAGCCTTACACACTCAAATATCAGGAAGCTCAAGGGATCGCAGAAACATCATCGGGGCCTGAGCAGAATAGTTTCATCCATCCATCCGTCAGGATCTTCACACCTGATGGAAGAAGGATTGACGAGCTGATGGAGAGAATGCACATTTTGGAAACGCGTTTGGCAACGGAAAGGGTTTACGGAGGGCAAGCTTCAACACCATTGCCCCCTTATTATACAGATGGCACAGTATAAAGTCGAAGGAGTTGTTGAAGTAGTATTGGAAGGATCATGTATTTAGGTACTGTGTACTATTAAGGGCACCGTAAATAATCAGACTTGAGTTTGCAGAGCAGGCAATGAATGTCCAAACCACTAGTCCATTCTCTACTGCGATATGGTAAGCGACTCCCATTAATAACTATTGAACATATACTCAGATACCCTCTTGGAGAAGATGAAATAATTTTCCTGCTTGATCTTCAGAAATGTCTAATTGTGCAGGGGCGGTATGTCTATTCTCGTTGCTGCCAGTGGAAACCCGTACACTAATGATTGGCGTAGGCTGGAGGACGTTCTGCCATCTCTTCCTGCATCATCTGACTACTGTCATTTGGACTGATTTGTGGAGGTGCATTTGAATCTATAGCATGGACTGACGAGACTTGTAAGGTGTCTCTGAATCTTTGTTCTTTCCTTTTCAGGGTATCTGCGTGGCCTCCTGTAAACTGGATCACTACTGATTGACAGTTATCTGAATGCTAACAGTGGGACGTACGGGACCTCATTCGTATTATGCGCAAAACGATTAACGTCAAAGCTATACCAGCAGCTAGACCCCCAAGGCCTCCAGCTACACCAACCGTCATAGTATTGACAGAAGTTGAATGAGTAGATGCAGGAGTCGATATTGCACTAGAACTCCTGTAAACAGAAGTTGTTATGGTTGCATAAGATGTCGATGTGGGTGCTGGATTGTAAATGATATAATCTAGAACCAGCTGGCCATTCTTATTTCCTGGTGGGACGATGATAGTAAGTGTGTGGTCTCCTGGGCTTAGCAAAGGAGATTTATAAAACGGAACCCGGTAGTTCGTTTCATCATTCGTGGGGAAAGTGAGCTGAGAGCTCGTTGAATTATCCAAATTGTAAATGGAAGTAGGGGAAGTCTCCTTGTTACCAATTGTCCCAAAAACCTCGACCCCAATTCCTGTACAATTGAGATGTTAGTATTATATGATTAGAGAAGCCTCACGCAACTTGAAATATGTACCCAAAAAGGTAAAGGTAGCCGTTGAATTCATAGTGTAGACGGACTCATGCGTCGTGCCTTCACATTCAGATCCAGGTACTCCTCCGAGTGTCCACCCAGAACTTGAGTACAAGATACGTGGATCGGCATCATCCACCAGAACTTCTGAGCTCGATAGAAGTGGACAAGGGAAAGAAGTCATGAGACTTTATTCCTTCAATGTTGGTATTTATATCAAAATTCGAGAGCGTATTCTGGTCAAATTTTTGAGATATCAAGAGATACAGATTTATTGATTTTATGTGCTCAACTGCCTGGATTGAGATGACATTCCAGTTAAGTCTGAATAAAGACCATTCTGAGGTGCAACAAGGACTCAGTTGGAGATACGACTCGGAACTCACTCACATGCGTAGCCCCTCGAACTGTCATCAAAGCCAAGGCTGTCTGTAAGATTAGCGAATCGGCTTTCGACTTGAACATTGCTACTAGCAAGATCGAGCTCCAACACTTGATGTATAAACCTGAAGGCAATGTCATTGTTTTTTCAATCCGAGTCAGCGGGTATGAACTTTACAGAGCCATGCATATCCCCCAGCATAGCAGCTTTGACAGTTCATCATCGCCACCACATAAGCCGCATACCTATGGGATTCATTTATCATTTCCAAATACTAAGAGTCGTCTAGCACGATACAGAGGAATGAAACTCCCAGCATTGATGGGTGGGCACCGTGAAGCTTGAGCCCCAGGCAAAACTTCTGAACTGGGATTGAGCATTGAAGCTCAAGCCGAGTCTTCTCCTCCTTCAGTGATTAATCTCCAAGTCGAATGGACTGGGATGATACTGAAAAATGCGCGTGGGACGTAGGGTGCGAATAGCTCTGACTTAATAATCAGAGCGCTTATCAGGGTTTTTGACAATCAATGGAAAAACGATGTAAAGGAAGAAAGAAAAATGGCCTCGGCGAATCTTTGTTAGAACCCAAGCTCGCTCAATGGAAAACAAGGGACGGGTGGCATTCGCATCTTCACTTTTGTGGTCATTTCATTCGATGCAAGTTTACCTTTCCATGGACCATCTGACATCGGTGTGTTTTCTTTCTCTAATTCTCCATCTGACTGACGCTCAATTAGCTCTTGCAGAAACATCTGAAGCATAGTGACTATCATGAACAAGTTTGCTCTGCCTCGCCCACAATGAGGCTATTTATCTCAGTATAATCCTCCTGCTATACCTCCCAATACCTCTCGCCTCGCCGGTTTCTTGTCCATAAATGCCATAAATCCTACTGAACAAGAAGAGAACACATTTCGCTCTTTCGTTGGGGACGGACAGTCTTTCCTTAGTCGCCTTGGAACTTGGATTATCTCAGTGGAAGCCCTGGAGTCCGGAGCCAGAAATAGCGTCGACTCGGTCTTCAGTTGATTCAGATCCTTCATCTTACTCGTCGTAATTAGTTACGTTTCCGAATCTGGGTCGATTGCAACTCCAAGTAAGCACTATTTTAATTCACCCTTCCCGGGTCGATGAGGATTTATATGCCGGCGTCAGCACTCGTTCATTTTGTGCGAATATCTCGGGAGTAGAGAGCGTCAACATAGCACCCTCGAGGTTCACATTAATACGCCCGCAAGAGCAATGTTCAAGCACCGGCGTTTGAAAGATCTTTGTTCGTTGAGGGCGAGAATTTATACTATGGCGATATGAATACTCCTTAGGAAACCGTATGTACTAATAAATCTCACACTACATAACTAGGAGTGACAAGATTATAGCTACCATGGGCTCATTTCCCAATATTTGTAGTAGTACATATTTCTAAATGCCCGAGACGTTTCTTGCTTCTTCACGTAGTTTGTAGATTGAAAATTCATCCTAACATCGCTCAACTTAATGAGAAGTCGGATGCTAAACATTTTGAGCAACGATAAGATAAGTCAAACAGGGACAAGCAGACTGGCTAGCATATACTATCTCATGATGCACTTCCCAGTCAATCAGATTTACGTCTCGATTGTAAAGACTCGGGACGTTGACCGTAATAGAAGCGGCGCCTTCCTACGCCCAAGAACCACGCCAACCTAAGAGCATCTCAATGAAATCAAACAGCCCTGTTCTGACTCAACTAGTCCACATACCTGACACAGAAAAGGAACGTTGTTAAGGTGATGTTACCGTGTGTTATGCCGTTCCACGATGTAATACTGAATCTAATTTCGGGAGGAATTCCCATAAAACTCGACAGAACACTACATTCGTTATTGTGGAAGGGGTGAGGTTCAGCTAACGCTCTCGGAAATATGACTTACTGTACAACCTGCATAGAAGAACAATAAGCTCGAGATATCCGGGTGAATCAACTAAGAGAGGGTATCTTACATCGGCAATTGCAAGAGCAGTAAGAATGGCACCAACAATTCGCTCTTGTGCAACGGGATTGTCACGAAACGCATCGGCCGTTACTCGAAAGACAAAGGATACTATGAATCCAACGAGCATGTAACCTGTTGGCTTTCTCTTGAGATAGTCACGAATACAGGGAAAACTGGAACTTACAGTTACCAAGCTGCCATAACGCAACAACAGTGCGAGGGTCCAAACTTTCCGAAGGCAGAGACAGTCTGTTTGGATGAGGTATTTGCTCGTAGTGGAACCAAGCCGCGCCTGGCCATATCCAAATCATTGGAGCTGGGGCAATTGCGGACACTAGTTCGCTCAGAGTTCAGGTTTCGATTCAAACTTTCGGCACGTAGTAAGCTGTACTCACTTGGTTCAAAATATAGGAAGAGCAATCTATACAATCCCGGAAGTACTTGAAGATTATCAGTCATCGATGAGTCGGTTTGGGTGTTTACTGTAACCACAGTCTAGGAATTTAGAAGGTTGGAGTAGCAATGAAGAGTGCTGATGAACAAGCAATAGCAGGCCTCATGGCTGAAGAGGCGCACCTTGGCAGTGGCCACTCAACGTGTAGTTTACGTGTTAGCAGCTGAGTTCAATAAATCACTGTGCTCACTATCATCTATATCTATGAAGTATATGGCATCGGTTGACACGTTCGTAATCTGCAGCCTACCACCTGAAGAGAAAAAATGAATAAAAATTACACATCAAGCAGTTCGTAGCATGGGCCTAACTTGAAAATTTGGTACTTGTCATTGAACTTGAAGCTGATTTCCGAGGTGATCAATAGCTATTTGTAGGAAGCAGCATTGCATCGAGTGCATAGATTCAAGTTCAATCACTAATACACGCCTGACGATGGTTATAATCGAAATGGAATGCAACTTTTAGTTGATATGTTCCTTGTGTTTTTTTTTCTGAAAGATCGTAGCTCAGATATTTCCACTCATCATAGAAGTGGTACACAAAGTACTCAAAACCTCCGTTTTCTAGGTTTTTCACTATATAATTGAGTGGATCCAACGCTTATATTAATCGCTTCGGGGAATGAGATGGTTGATGAAAGGGACTACAAGGTTTTCGTGGCCATTTGTTCTTATACATAGAATTATCCATATACATTGAGACTATTATACATATTCGAAGTTTACACGTAGTGATCAGTAGCAGCACTACAATTTTTCCGCACAACAAGACGAAGAAAATACTAGTATAAAGGTCCGACATAGCTATCACAATCAGTCGCATATGCTTTTTGATTACGCATCGTCTAAACAGTTTGTACTGGGTTGACACAAACTCTGTTCACATTTACTCTGTCCCAAACAGTCTTTGTGGTGACAGGTGAATCAAGGTGCTCTGGGTCACTGGTTGTTTTGAAACTTGTAGTGTCGAGGCACTCATCATCCTGCCCAATAGTAGCTGGTACCTGTCTGTGGAAGGCCAGCTCATGGCTAGGAGCAAAATCGTTCCGGCCTGAAGTGTATCCCAACGTAGTGTTACCTTGGGTAAGAATAGAAGCTATGCTCTTCCGACCGTTGATAGATGCAAGGACTACATTGGAGTATAAGTTGCACAGGAGGAAAGCCCTTGATAACAATGTTAGTGAATCAATTGACTGAACGAAATTTGAACTCACGCAGCAATGTAAATATAATTTGTATCAAATAATTCGAAGAGAACCAAGACTACTAGTGCAGCGATGGCTGTTACGCTTCCTGTCTCGATAGAGCGAACTATGAGTTTTTGAAGCACAATTTGTGTTCTTCTGGAATATGCGTCGCTTGTAGCAAAGCGTAACTACACAAAGAGTCAGACTATTTTGCGACCTTTTCTATATCTGGCCACTCACCACAATAATCATGCTGGTTGCAACCAGGATATCACCACAGAATCCTCCTGATAGCCAAACCTATTCGCAATATTCTGAAGTAAGTCTTCGGTCACAACACGAAATTTTGATAATGTACCCTGGCAATCTTGTTTAACCCTTCTATATCTGCAGTTGTCGCAGATTGGGCAGCCTTCGAATTGATTGTCAATATATCATATATGAAGTTATTACAAACTAAAACATACTCTTATTCCCCCATATATTGATGCAATGACTTGCATGAATGAAATCTAACCGACCTGATGTCTCCAATCATACATTCCGATGATAATTTCGGGGCACAAACCATGATAACAAGAGTCACTACACATCGAATCAGGAGTTTTTTACTATTAAAAGCCCATAGCCGCCTGCACAGTGCGGGTCAAGCTTGGGGTTCAAACATGAGTCAGGAATAACATACCAGCAGAAAAACAACTGCTCCAACATTGTCACTATACAGCCGATCAGGTTAAAAACATGATACTGTGGTTGATAAGACTTACTTGTTCCACTAAGGATGGTATGTGCGCTTGCTTGCCATGGTACTATCAGGAAAACATCAGGGTTCCCCCACCCACTGACAAGGAATCGCCAGGCCCAAGTGAAGGCGATTATTGAGTGTGTCACAGATAAAGTGAAAAGAGTGTATACTAATTTTCTTAGTTCAACTTCGAGTAAGAAATATTTTTGGCGGTTTATGTGCGCACCAAGTATTCTGATACCTAGTCTTTCTTTTTCTGAGTTGGTGTAAAAAGTGTACACCTGCAGGCCGAGAATGCCCAAAAGTCCCCATTCCAGGGCCACGCCTACAAGCTTCGTAGGGTAACATTTGAATCAAAACACATCCCACGGTTGCAGATTGTGCTTACCAGTGGGCCCGTTCTGATTACATGGATAAGCATATGAATGACAAAAGAATACCGAAGGGACATACGAAGACACTAAGCTTTCAGACATCGCTCTTACAGATGGGGTATCAGCCTGAAAACTAAGGAAAGGACGACCGTTACTTGTGGAAGGCAAGAACGAATGAATGACAATCTTACCTTAACGATTAAATACCATTCGGAGCGTTCTGAACATCCCGAATTCCTCGCCATAATGGATGTACGTGAATACAGCGAATCTGAATCTGCATAAAATTTTGGAGCTTACGAATGTCCGATTGAAAGTTAGTATGTAGACCGTTGTACAGAGTTAAGGTTCAGATGCACAAGGGAAACTGAGCTGTTTACATCGATATCGATAGAAGCAGGGAAAATCGTTCTGGCCTTGTCATTTTACGACATTGGTTTTGCCGCTTATGCAGGGTTCATAATTTTTTGATATACTTTCCGAGAATACGTCCGCTGATTCCGTTCATGAGGGGAGTCTACAACTAATTCACCAATTCATCAGAAAATGACATATTCAGCGCTGCACTCGGACAACGAAGAGGACTTACAAGCACTCTCACGGATGTCATTTTTCTTCCTTCACTTATTTTTTTTTCCTTCCAAATGTTTGTGCCCCAAAGGCTTGCATTGAGGCAAAGGGAAGGAATCTATGATGGTAAGCTTATATTGGCATATAATTGTCTACAGGTCCGATAGAACGAACACATTGCACGAATCTCTCTGTAGCTGCGAGGAAGGTCTTCACCATCGTTGGCGTAACGTCGCTTCCAGGATCATTTATAGTGAACGCGCCATTCGGTCGTTTCGCTCCTCAAAGTGAATCTTTGACTGTCAATGGTATGTGCTGTGTTCTGTACCTATGCTCAAATTAGCTCAACTCTCGTTATGGCCCAGGAAGGCTGGGATGGGTACTCATGGAGCTGTGGTCTCCCCTAGGATTCATTTATACAATATACCATTCCCCGCTATCGAACAAAGCTGCCAAACTCTCGATGCCTCAGATGATCCTTATTGGTTGCTTCTTGATTCACTATCTCAACCGTGGCTTTATCTCCCCAGCACGAGCCCCATCACGTTCTCGGATGCACGTTTTTATGCCGTTGACAGGTCTATTCCTGAATACGACCAATGGAGGGCTATTAGGTTCATACATCTCGTCTCCCCTGGCACACCAGTACCTTCAACCGGAAAACACCTTTACTTCCCTACAGTTCTACATCGGCATGTTCCTCTGGGCGGTCGGATTTCTTGGAAACTTCTGGGCAGATGAAATACTCACTGACATTCGAAGGAAGGGGGTTTTAAGAGGAAAAGAAGGGAAGATTTCTAATGGCACGGAATACTATGGCATCCCGAATGGTTTCTTGTATAGGTGGATATCTTTTCCGAACTATTTGTGCGAGTGGGTAGAGATGTTTGGATGGGCACTTGCCGCTGCACCAGTTCCTAGGCTAGCTGACGTAGAATGGCTCTTGACCCCCAGCGGTATATATAGTATGGTGCTCACTACTCCACCGTCAAAGTTTGCACCAACTTTAACCCCTCCGTGGATCTTCTTGCTAGTTGAACTTTGTATTATGATTCCGAGGGCATACAAAGGGCACCAATGGTACAAACAGAAATTCGGAGATGCGTTTCCGAAGGAAAGAAGGGCTGTAATTCCGTACATTTTCTAATCTTAATGCCTACATGAAGCGGTTTCTACATATGATTCTTTATTTACTCGCGGAGACACCTGGTTCATGATTCAACAGCTTGTACAGCGGAGAAAGAAGTTCAGATGGGCCTCTTAGTATCCGCATGCAGCGGTAGATAAGTGAACCTTGTATTGACATTGTAAAGCGAAGACGAACATGTGTTCGAATAATTCCCTCGCATCCAAGAGAAATCCGATCACACAAAATCGAACGGGATAGCCGTTATATCTTGACCAGATTGGGTGATACACAGATGTAGGTATTGAATACAGAACTTGTGCCAGCAAGTCCTAAGCTATCATAGCTTCAAATAGCCGATGTTTGCCGCTTGAAGTTGTATTCCCTAGGAATAGAAAGTCGATGGACCCATCAGTAAATTCCGGTCAATGGCGAGACAGCATTGAGCGCCTACCAGATATTTCGATTGTAGACGAGAATTGTTGAATGAACCTGGCGCAAACCATAACTACAGCACAATGAATTTCAACAAAACAACATCGAGAAAGGATATCACGGAGACATACACCAGGATGTCCAGTAGGCCTGTATCCAGCTTCGTATTCGCCCTCTTCGTCCAGCCCATAAGGTAGAGAATGTATCTCATGGATGATCTCGTCGCTCAATAAGTTTTTCAGTGTCTGGGACATATTGCGATAACCAGTGCTAACACATTAGTACGTTTTAGATGAGAAAGACAATATTCTTATGACAAACCGTCAACACTCACGCAAAGATCACAACATCAGCTTCAATCTCTGAACCATCGGAAAAGATCATTGAATTTTTGGTGAATTTTTGAATCTCAACGCCAGATTTGACTTTGATCTCTCTCGAAATGATTTTCTTCCCGCAGCCTACATCCATCCCTAATGTATGAAGCAATGAGCAACTATTGACAAAGGTGAGACGAACGTGTTCATAGCACATACAGAATCCTACGAAGGACATCAGCACATATTATTCAACTCAATCATTGAATAGATGGATACTAACCGCCAAAACGTAAATAAACTAGAGGAAGGATACCAGCACCGTGTGGCCCCATATCAACTTTCATCCCAGCTTCCCTCAACCCCTCAATGAGATCTTTCTCTCGATCCCATGACATCCCCCTAGTCTCTGCCAAAATTTCAAAGAGACGTAGGGTTGGCAGGGCGAAAGCACGAAAATCTGAGACTTCAATGGGAACATCCGTTGGATAGACTTGGAGATGCTGTTCCGCGATTATGCTTGCTGGCTGAACACAAGTACTTGAGCGCTGCATCATTGTCACCGACCGAGCGTTGTGTGTAGATAGATCAAGAGCTATATCCGCGCCGCTATTTCCTGTACCGACTACAATTACTCTCTTGCCCGTGAAATCTGCACCACCGGAGAATCCTTCCGAATGCATGATTTGGCCTTCGAATATATCCTGGTCCTCGATAGTGGGCACATAAGGTTCCCCGAGCATGCCAGTTGCGACAATGACATGCTTAGGGTGTAAAGTAAATATTTGACCTGCTTTATCAACGGTGACGGTCCACTCCTTCGAGCTCCGGTTGTATGTAGGCCCAGGCATGACACGAGATTTTGTCCAGACCAAAAGATCTTGTGAGAAAACGTATTGTTCTAACCAATCCGCGAGTTTGTCACGAGGTGTCCAGAAAGGCCAATTAGAGGGAAACGGTTGATAGAGCACTGTCAATCTCTTTGAGTTGAGCATTGACAAGGGAGGAGAACGGCGACTCACGACTGTGGTGAGTCTTCGGAGTATGAAGCGTTAAGGTTGGGTACCGACGGCGCCAAGTATCTCCAACACGGTCATTCTTTTCCACGACAAGTGTTGGAATCTTCATTTGGCGAAGCCTCGCCGCCACCTGAAGTCCATTCTGCCCGGCACCAACTGAAAAGAAATGGGTATCCCGCCCGCGCTCTAGGAAAAGGCAAACACGTACTGATTAGAACTTCTGGTTCTTGTTCTGCTTTGCGCCACTTCATATCTCGGGCTTCGCCCCAGGTAGGACATCGCCCATCATATATGTCCTCCGCCGCGCCATCTTCCTCGTAGCCATTGAGGCTATCTAAAGTCATGAATACTGTAGAGGCCTTCCAACCAGCCATATCATCGATTTCCGTGGTACTTGTAAGAGTACAGTAACCTCGCCCGTTTGCGATTGGCGTCGAAAAAGTGAAACCAGCATTTACGGTCCCAGGCATGACTCCAGCAGAGGGCTTGAAGTACTGGTCAGAAGCGAGTTCAAATCCATAAAATTTTGACGTCGGAAGATGCTCCGATAGGTAGGAGGAAATTTTCTCATGACCATGAAGAGTGCGCAAGTCCCAGTTGAAAGCCAAAAAGTCTCGCAACCATCCATTAGGAAGGAATAGAGAGGTAGTACCTGCAACGTCTCCATGCTGGAGACATTCGGCGAAAGATATGAACCAAGATGAAGCTACCTCGTCGGATAAGGTCGGAGTCATAGAGACGGGAAAGATGGGGAAGACACGGGAAGAGGATCCATGAGTATTTATCTGCAACGCTATAGAAGAGCTTACAATGGCCTCCTGACTTAGTGCTTTAGTGCTCACAATATACAGTTGTTCCCAGAAGGTGCAGCCACTTTCAGCCACTAAGTCGCGTCAGCAGTTTAAAAGGTCGGGATAGATTTAGCCGCAGATACCATGTGAAAGTAGTGTAGGCAAAGTAATGTTATTGATTGCAGGATGAAGACCGGATGGACACAACCAGAAGTTTTGGCTTGGCGATACAATATAGTGAAGTGTAGCTTCGAGACTTTGAACCTCAGCAAAACGATGGATCACATTGCGAGACTCGAGTCCAGAATGCAGTAGGAATTATGTATGATTTTGAACTTGAGAAGGAGACCGACCACCTAAGAGATATGTTGGTATGGTAGCGTACTATGCTGCCAATCGCGAGCGAGTTGAAGATGAGTTTGTCTACAGTGCGTGCTGAGAAATTGAGATACGCACCGAGAGATCAAGCTCAAGACTTTGTTTATGCTGGTTCGCCTTATCCTCGGAGACGGCCGATAAAGCGTATTCGAAAGGAGATAGCGGCTACGGCTATGGGTCACACAAAGACAGACGGACACAGAAGTCCAGTCAGGCAACTGGCTGGCCATGGGTCGGCCTCTCATCAGCAGTGCGCTCGCAGTAGGCATCTGATATTGGTCACATGGGAGGATGCCCCCAGACTCATTCCCACTGAACGAAAACCTACGCATATGCTGTGGTCCCCGATGCTAAGCCAACACTGCAGTTGGATCGGGTATCATGTGGTGCACGGCCATGTGACATACTCCACCCCGCGATTAGGGAGTCATGTTCTGTTGCTACAGTAGAACCGGCAGGTTAGGGCAGCGGTTAAGCCCTCTGATGAGCTCCTTCGCAAGAGCGAAACTTGCTACAAAGTCCCTACCTTTCGGGTTCGAACCCCCAAGCTGTCAATTTGTTCAGCTCTAGGCGGCCTCCCGGGCCGTCGCCCAATATTCCTGAATTCCCACGTTCGACTTTTTTGAAAAATATCCATGGCTCCCAGCTACAAAATCGTTGAGCAAGCACCGCCATGAAGGTAAAAGAAAATTTTCAAAACCAGGATGACGACGAAAACTCAATCTCGGAGGTGCGTAATTCTGGATTTCGACTAAATGCTTCATCGTTGTTTAGTTCAAAGGCTGTCATTAGATTCTCAAATCTCAAAATGTATTTTAGAACTGGCAAAATACCAACAACAGGAACTGGACACACCAAACGAAGATGACTCGGCCAATGGACGTTTGGCTTGGACAACCAATGATAGCGAGGGCGAAGAGAGCGATAACGAAAATAGCCCAGTCTGAAAGTCAGAAGAGATTTTGGTAAGCTGTACCTCACATTCTGTTCGCCGTTGATTGTATACATGTGTGTAATGCGACCTCCAGAAAATAGATTCGGGTGATATGGAACCTTGGATGACTTATCGCCTCATAAATCCGTTGAACGGAAAACACTGGCGGATGTCATTTTCTCGAAACTCGATGCAATGAATGCTCCACATGCTGCCATGATTCTCAACGTCCATGATGAACGATAGGTTCTAGATTTCAGCTCCTTTATTTCATGACTTACCGATTTCTTGTCCTTTACAGATTGCCCGCATTTTGATCCAGCGCCAGGTCTCGACCCGGGAGTGGTTGAAATGTACACAAGGTGTGTTTACACCAAGTTGTTCGTAATACGCCCCTCATCATTTGTCAGATTAGTGCTCTACCTAACGCCGCTCGTGCAGCGACCCGAACCTTCATCTCCCCAATGCATCTCAAACAAGCGCAATTTTTTTCCTAACGTGATGCTGTCCGGGAAGATATTCGACAGCACAAGAAACTGATGCACGCTATTAAGAAGTGTTGAACGGTTACTAAATGTATGTCTTCTCCGTTATTCGTCAGCTTAGGTACTTGTTGACCGTCTACTAGGAAGGGTGCACCTCGAAGGAAGCCGCCATGATAGCTAAAATATCAATTCCCGCACTAAACGCCGAGATGGAATAACCTGGTACCTATATATTTGATTCTTCCTCATTCTTCTTTTCATCCAAATGAAGAACTCCGGGTCCCAACTCTCTCTTCATTTGGGTCCTCATTGACCAACTGCCATATCGAGTCGTTGACGCTCTCGTTTTACACCTCATTCGGAACTCGAATACTTTGCAAGCCAGTAATCGTAGAGGTTCTGATCGTCTTCCGGTTCTGTGGCACCAGAGTCTACTTGCATTCTTGCACAGGTAAGATTCGCTCACTACACTGTTTCCTAGAATACAACGTTCAAGTCAATTTTCTTACTCGAATACAGGTATGCGTCTGATCTGACCAGAAAAATGCTTTACTAGACGTTGCTCGAGCAACACCACATGTACAGTGTACAGATCAGTCTAGAGGTTAGACGTCGATTGGCATATTCTGTTATGAGGGGTGGACCGAGGAAAGGTGTTGATGTCGAGATGATGTATTTCTCTCAGGCTTTCGCCTTTCCAATTCCGGGAAAAATCCAAACCGGGCCAGGTGCCAACGCCTTCAAAGGATACAGACTTTGACACATCAAAATGAAGGCGTAAGTAAAACACTGCATCCTCTTTTCTTCACAAAATGGAAAACCTAGCTGAATTCACAAGTACCCTAGTGCCTAGGTTACCCGTAACACCGGCTCCTCCGAGAGCATGACTTGGTCGAAAAATTCTCAGGAATGGGTTTACAGTGACGGTGAGTCCTTGAACACTGCAACAAATTTGTTCGCCGTTTGGCTTTATGATGATACCATAACTCAGCTCACTTCGACGCTCAATGGCGTGTGAGACAAACTTTATTTTTTTGCCTCTGAATTTCCAGTCATATAAATGCTCCTTACTATCCCTCCCAATCCTTACTCACGTTTTTCTTTCTCAAGGTCTCTATTTTGCACTATATCGAGTTACTTATAGGCAGCAATTGGTCATGGACGCGTCTCAAGGATTAATAGGATCGTCATTTCTGCCGGTTTATCAACTGTACCACGACCTGCATACGAGCGTCACTATATAAGCAAGCTACCACCGATTCTTTGGTACATCCATCATGGCCTCATTTCTACTTAAATTATTCCTACTTCTATTCACAAAGATAGCTGCATTCAGTGCGAAACCAGTCTCGAGTGTAAAAATAAATATGGAAGTAACTGTAATTGCATATTTCGTTCACGACTTCTTGATCGTTCTCGCAATACAAAAGCAAAGGTCGATTCGGTGTTACTTAGTCCAGCATACTCAGAGATAGGCTACAGTGCCGCTGGCCGCGAAAGCCAGCGGGAGTACTACCAGTGACGCCACGTGGGAATGAATTGGTTGGGCAGGCAGTCCGTCGCCGTGTGCATCTATTATTATTTCCTTCTTCCTCTTTACTCGCTGTTACACTTATCACCAACTCTCGCAGCGTTTGAGCTGCTCTCTCCCTTTCTTCTCTCCTTACGGTCATGGCCTCGAATCATAATGTACAGGCCATCGCCTCTGGCGACCTCATTGACCTCGTTTCTTCTTCCGGCTCGGCCACCATTTACCCAACCGACGACGCCATTCTAGCCGTATTACAGGCTAGGTTCAGAGCAGATCTACCGTATACTCGTGTGGGAGCGACCAACCTTGTCGCTATCAATCCGTATAAAACTTTAGCCAGTGTTAATAATGCAAGTGCAAAGGAATACGAGGAAAGATCGTATAAAGACACCAGTCTGCCTATGGTTGATTCACCAAAGCCTCTTCAGCCTCATATATATGACCTTGCTGCGAGAGTCTATCTAGTTATGAGACGAAGGAACCAGTCGCAAGCATTGGTCGCAAGGTGAGTCCACCTAGTTCTAGGCTTTAATTCTTTCGTCACCAAGTTTTTCATTCGCAGGGGTATTACAGGTTCTGGGAAAACATCAAATTTCCGTCTTTTTACCAACCAGATCCTCAGGCTCTCCAGTCATTCAAGCAAAGAGGCTAAAATCGCAGAACAAGTCAAAGCACTCGGGATTGTCCTTGACTCATTTGGTAACTCCAAAACGTTCATAAACCCAAATGCGTCACGGCACAGTCGGTATACCGAGCTCCATTTTAACGAGCGAGGGAGAATCTCTGGTGCCAAAGTACTCACTTTTGGACTTGACAAATCTAGACTTAACCGTCTTACTCACGAAGAACGATCTTTCCACGTCTTTTATCAATTCATTGCTGGATGTACTTCCGCTGAACGAGATTCACTGAATATCGAGGATCCTTCAGATTATGCCCTTTTGGCTTCTTCGGGTACTTACAGGCTCCCAGCGGGTCCTTCGAGCGACGACTCGATAGCTATGGGCGACTTACGCGCTGCCATGCGCACACTTGGGTTCAAACCGAAACCCACCGCTGCCATTTTCAGTCTCCTTGTAGCCATTCTTCTTCTAGGCAACCTGGAATTTGGTGAAGGCGATTTTCATACTGTTTCTGCCCACGTCACCAATGTCGAGGTTCTTGACCATGTATCTCGTCTGCTCGGCATTTCTTCCGAAGATCTCTCGCAGGCTTTAACAAACAAGACGAGCTATGTTCGTAAAGAGCTCTACACCGTCTTGCTGAGTGCTCAGCAGAGTGCTTCCCAGCGAGATCAACTCGTTCGCGATCTCTATGCCATTCTGTTCGCTTTCGTCGTCGAGACGGCAAACCACAAACTTGCCCCGTCATCCAAAGCGCTACCTCCCCACAGCCAGATTGTCATGCTTGATCAACCCGGGTACCAATCGCGTGGTCCAGCCGGAACTAGCTCCGTTGCTCTCTCCGGCACCGCCCCTCTCGTCTCCGCTTACGGGCAGAACGGTTTCGACGAGTTCTGCATCAACTTTGCCGACGAGATGCTCCAGTCGTACTTTTCCCGCCACATGTTTGAGGATAGTGTCGGATACAACAGCCACATTGTCAGCGACGGAGTGTCCATCCCGGAGATATCAACGATGGATAATACGGCATGCGTGGAAATGCTGAGAGGTCAGTTGCCGGATAAAGCTCAACGGAAGCCTGGAGGATTGTTGTCGCTGATGAACAAGGCATCGTCGGCGTATAAGCAGGGCAAAGGCAGTAGTGACCATCGGAATGAGGATCTGCTGCAGGAGATGCAAGCTAAATTTGGCGTGCATGCTTCTTTTGTCGCCGGTTCCACAGCAAATCGTATGCAGTTTGGTGTCAACCATTACGCCGGAAATTGTATGTACGATGCTACAAACTTCGTCGAGGAAGACACGGATCTACTGGACCCGTCTTTCGTCCCGCTGTTGAGGAATTCGAGCGAATCCTTCGTCGCTAAATTGTTTTCAGGTCCTAGTCTTGCAGCAGAAAAGCACTATAAGGACGAGTCAATTGTTGTCCAAGCACAAGTCTCTTCCAGACCACTTCGTACTCTCACACCCATAGTGTCCTCAAGTTTCACAGGCGAAGGCGAGCGTACTTCAGAAGATGCCCAAGAACACCTCGACCTCGACAGAGGCAAATCCTATCCTGTTACTACCCAAATCAACTTCACACTCTCCGAACTCTTCACCAACATCTCCAAAGCCCGTCTATGGGCCATATCCTGCATTCGTCCAAACGATTCTGGTTCACCAAACTCTTTCGACAAACGCCGAGTCAAGGCTCAGATTCGTAGTCTCCTCTTGCCTGATCTCGCTTCCCGTCGCAGTGTCGAATACATTGTAGACTTTGACCTAGCTCAGTTTTGCGATCGGTATGTGCCAACTATGCGTGGGTCGGAGAGCGAGAGAATTACACAATGCGCTCGTGCTAACGGCTGGATAGAGGGTGTGGATTATATTGTTGGGCATCGTTCGATTTGGCTTTCGTATTCTGCATGGAAGATGGTGGAGGATACTGTACGAGCTGTGGAAAAGGATGCTAAAAGGGCTTTAGAGGATGCAGGCATGGAGAGGGATGACGAGGATGTGAGCCTTGCGCCAGACGATGGCACCGAGTACACACACGAAGGAGGGGGATACGGTTATGGAGGTGTTGCATCTCAGGGATTGGATACTGGTGGGCTTGGAGCAAGTAATGAGGATTTAGTGCTAAGAAGGACAGGAACGAACGGAACACATTATCGCTCCCCGAATCAAGGTCCAACATATGACGCCCTGCCGGTGCCGAACTCCCCTGCGCAAGTTTCAACGCCCAATGCGTTCGGGCGTCAGGCAGATGATGGCGGTTGGGGGTCCGAGTGGGATAAGAAGGACGAGTCGCTGCTTACGGGCACTGGTACAGTTCCTGCCGTGTCTTCTGTGAAAGAAGGCGATGGATTGGTCGTCAAGGACGCTCCAAACTCTGTTGAAGAAGTTCCTTCAACGAGGAGTCGCCGTATCTGGCTTTGGACTGTTTGGGCATGTACCTGGTTCATTCCATCGTTTTTGCTAACACACGTTGGGCGAATGAAACGGCCTGATGTGCGACTTGCCTGGAGGGAAAAGGTCACAATCTTTTTGCTTATCTTCCTTTTGAACGGTATTGTCATCTTTTACATCGTCATATTTGGCCGGCTGCTCTGTCCCAACTACGACGACGCGTGGCTGACGAACGAGGTCGCAGAGCATACCGCAGATAATGATTATTATGTCGCTATTCAAGGCAAAGTTTACGACGTGTCGAATTTCGTTCAAGGCCAACATAGTGATATCAATGGAGAGGACTCCAATACGGACGACGTTCTCGAGGCACTCGCTGGACAGGATCTAACATATTATTTCCCAGTACCGCTTGTCTTGGGCTGCGGAGATCTCGGTCCGACATCTACGATGAAGTTGACCTTCAAGAATTTCACTGAGACGGAGCCGACCGCGGATCACTCGTCTGGAGAGTTTGCTCAGTCCACCACGAGCAAACTTCATGATTCAGATTGGTATACTTCGACGTTCCAGCCGGCAATCAACCAGTTTCACAAAGGGACGCTCGTGCATAGTTGGGATGAAATTCAGTCTTCTGCGTCTGATGATACTATCGAAAAGTAAGTGAATAATGCCTACCATATTTATCGTCCATCTCAACTATTTTATTAGGATTTGGGGTGTCTATAACAACAACCTCTACGATCTGACTGACTACTTCTACACCCAAGACCAAAACGAAAACAACGACGCGTACGTTTTCCTGGACACAGGCATCGAGACCGTTTTCAAAGACCGTTCTGGCCAAGACATCACCGACGCATTGAACACTGCGCTTGGTAATCTGAATGAAACCTATCGGCAGCAGAATTTGAACTGTCTCAACAACGTTTTTTACATTGGAGAAACTGATTATCGTACTACCGCCAGGTGTCAAGCGCCGAACATTACATTGATTGTGTTTGCTGCTATTCTAATGTCTACTATGGTTTTGAAATGTTTGTATTTCTGTTTTTTTTCTTCGCCAACTGCTCCTTACCAGTATCCATAGTCCTTTCTGCTCTCCAGCTTGCCCCAAAACGTACCCCGGAGTTACAAGACAAGTTTGTGCTCTGTCAAGTCCCTTGTTATACAGAAGGCGAGGACTCTCTTCGTCGCACGATCGACTCGCTTGCTGCTCTTAATTATGATGACAAACGCAAACTTATATTCATCATCTGTGATGGAAACATCACTGGGAGTGGGAACGACCGTACCACGCCTCGTATCGTTCAGGATATTCTCGGTGTGGATCCCAAGCTTGACCCCGAGCCGTTGATGTTCAAATCGGTTGGAGAAGGCTCTCGTGCGTTGAATTATGGCAAGATCTATTCTGGATTGTATGAGTTCGAGGGGCATGTCGTGCCGTACGCTTCCTTTATACAAGTGTCGCTTCTCTTCCTGACTGCTTTTCATCAGGTACATGGTGGTTGTGAAAGTTGGCAAACCCACTGAGCGCTCGAAACCTGGTAATCGTGGAAAACGTGACAGTCAGATTTTGCTGATGCATTATCTAAACCGAGTTCATTTCGATGCACCTATGAGTCCACTGGAACTGGAGTTATATCATCAGATGAGGAACGTAATCGGAATCGATCCAGCCTTTTACGAATACATTTTCACTGTCGACGCTGATACAGTAAGTTTTCTGGACTCTCTTGGTGTTACTAAACCTGAGATCGTGTTCATAGACTGTGACACCGGAATCCCTCAATAGGTTGGTCGCTTCCACTGCTATTGACTCAAATATTATCGGAATATGCGGGGAAACCAAAGTAGCGAACGAGGATACTTCCTGGTGGACAATGATTCAGGTATACGAGTATTACATATCCCATCACTTGACCAAGGCGTTCGAAAGTCTTTTCGGCTCAGTCACCTGCCTTCCCGGTTGTTTCAGTCTCTACCGTATTCGAACCGCGGACAAGGGACGACCTATTATCATATCGAACCGTGTAATTGACGAATACGCCGAACCTAATGTCGACACATTGCACAAGAAGAATCTGTTCTCCTTGGGAGAGGATCGTTACTTGACGACACTGTTGATGAAACACTTCCCTACATTCAAGACCAAGTTCAATCCCGATGCTGTTGCCCACACGGTCGCCCCGGAGTCTACTCGAGTGCTATTCTCTCAACGTCGTCGTTGGATCAATTCGACAGTCCACAACCTCTGTGAATTGGTCATGCTTCCTGAACTCATTGGATTCTGCTGTTTTTCTATGCGTATATTTGTGTTCGTTGATCTCCTCAGTACAATGGTGAGCGATGGTTGCTGCCTGTAATCTTCTTTGGCTGACTTTTTTGTTACAGATCTTGCCCTCCACTGTCGTTTATGTATGTTCAATCGCTTGTTGCTTTTTTAACCCTCGTTCTCACTCAAAGCTTCTAGCTTGTATATCTCATTATCGTGGTTTCCATTGGCAAATCACCCTTTCCTTTGATTGCAATCATCATGATTGCAGCTGGGTATGGTCTTCAGGTTAATTTTGTCTATCGCTGATTGGTGTCACGGTCTCACGCATTCGTACAGATATTGATATTTATTGTGAAGCGTGAATTCATGCTAATAGGATGGATGATTGTCTACCTTCTTTCGTAAGTTTCGGATACTATGAAGACTTCGCAAGATTTGTTCTCATCCTTGTACCAGGTATCCAATCTACAGTTTCTTCCTTCCTGTGTACTCTTTCTGGTGCATGGATGAATTTGGTTGGGGTAACACTCGATTGGTCATTGGTGAAGGGAAGGACAAAAAAGTCATTGTCAACGACGACGACAAGTTTGAAGAGTCGATGATTCCGCTCAAGAAGTTTAGTGGTGCGTCCGTTTATTTTGTCTTCATTGATATCGTGACTAACGACTTTGCCTAGAATACGAAGCCGAAGCTTGGGATACTGGGTCACGTCATTCAAATGAAACTGGATACAGTAAACCGCGTCCGCCTGTCTCTCGAACTGGTTCTCCCTACAATTATCAACAAGGTTCTCAAGCTGGTGATTACTACCGCGACACGAACTTGACGATGAATAGTCGCTCGAAACAGAACCCGTTCACGGGTAGCCAGCAATCTCTAAGCAACCTTTCCCATCATGGCGGTCAACAGTATGCAGCACCTCAGCTGCCCTACATGCCTTTTAGCGGTGGGCCAGGCTCGGCTGCTGGGTCCGATTATGGAGGACATATGCCTATGGGACCGGTTATGCCGATGGGTTACCAGAACACTGGAAGTATGTACGGAATGCCAATGGGAATGGGTATGAATCCCATGATGACTCCTGCCGCTATGGATCCCCGAACCACCATGATGGGTGGCATGATGACAGGTGGTAGCTTTGGTGGATCTCAGTCCGGGGCATTCGCTCCTCCAAATATGCCCGCCAGCCAAGAACAGCGGCCGTTATCTACATTCTCGATGGCAACGACTGTGAACCCGTTTGCAGGACCTAGCCAGAATCCGAACCCTAGTGATGAGGAACTTTTCGCCGCTCTGCGAAGCTACCTCAGTACTCAAGATCTGATGACTGTTACCAAGAAGTACGTGTTCCTGCTCTTGAATGATGGATTTTGCTTATTTTGTGTGTTGTAGAACCGCTCGAGAAGCTATGAATGCCCGATTTCCGAGAGCGGACCTGACGCTTCGTAAAGATTTCCTGAACAAGTCCATTGATACTATCCTTGCAGAATAGACTGTTTGTCTCGCTTTCGTTGACTCACCTCCCGCTATAGGACTCGGATTTGCTATCATTTCTGCCTTCCCTTTACTTCCTTCTTCGAACTTGCTTTGCATAACACGGACTTTATATCTCATGTGTAGTAATCCCAGACAATGATTGTCAAGGACCATCCGTTTACATACATTAACACTCTTTTCTTGGCTCGCAGGGTAATATTCATAAATTATACATACGCAAGATGTTATTCAAGGTGTCTGTTACTCACTCCCCTGTACGAAGGAACATTTAGCTGCATTGGTACGAAATCGTACTAAGGGGCACCGGAAGTTTCTAGAGATGTGCTTTTCCTCAAGGGTGACGGCGGAATCGATGACGGTCGTCCTGTTGTGGTATTAGTATTCTAGTGAGAATATTAAATGAACGCAAGGTTTACCAAGGTTTACCCGTTCATGATCCACATGAAGAACATCGCGTAGTACTCATTCTAATACTCCTCCTACACCGAAATTTTAATCAAATGACTCACCTGTCCATTAGTACTGACAGTTACCCTTGCTCTTTCCGCGGTAGAGCACAGGCGACCCAGGCGACGTCAAGTGTTCTTCAGAAACCAGAATCGCTCTTTTACCACGCGAGAATCAAACAAGTCAGGTAGATTGCTTACTTTTATTCACTTACTGCCAATGAGTGCTTCAAAGTTCATATGAACTTCTCCGAGTACAGTACAACAAAACGGATCAAAGTGATCAGATACTTAAATGCTGTGTGTCAACCCATTAACGCTCAAAGATTAGACGCCAACTGGGCTTAAACCTTGACTCTCATCTTTTATGCCTTACAGTCATCATTCACACTCTGGTCAGTTCTGTCGCCATGCTACAGGTGATCTAGAAGAAATTGTGCTTGAAGCCATTCGGTGCGGCTTCGAAGTATACGGGCTTACTGAGCACGTTCCTAGATATCGGACTGAGGACCTATATCCCGAAGAGGTGATCAGCTTGAATATAAACAATTTCTCCAAACTGATATGTGGCGATGCAAGGCAGAAATAGATTTGCAAGCTCTGCATGATCAGTTCAATGCCTTCATACACGAAGCTCATCGCCTCAAAACGCAGTATGCGTCTCAGGTCACCTTGCTAGTCGGACTAGAGACAGATTTCATTACTTCTATCGACTTGGACCAATTGGAGTCCTTGTTGGAACGCCATCGCGGTAGGATTGAATACATCGTTGGCTCCATCCATCATGTTGGTGGAATACCCATCGATTTTGATATAGACATGTTCGAGAAATCCTTGAACAAACAGTCAGGAAGATCAGAAAGGGAACGAATGGAGAACTTCCTATGCAGCTACTTTGATGCACAATTCCAACTACTACAGAGATTCCATCCGGAAATCATTGGTCACTTTGACTTGTGTCGGCTTTATCACCCGGAGATACAACTCTCAGATTACCCTCGCTCATGGGAGCTATTGAAGCGAAACATATCGTATGCTACAGAGTATGGAGCTCTGTTCGAAGTAAATGCCGCTGCTTTTAGGAAAAATTGGAACACTGCATACCCGGCGGAGGACGTTTTGAAGGTAGAAGCAGATTCCTTCTTTGAATATCGGTAAACATCTTTCATTGCATACGTCTGTAGATCATCCTTCAATATGGTGGAAGATTAGCGCTATCCGATGACAGCCACGGTCCTCACGCAGTTGGACTGAACTACCACCGTGTCTTGGAATACCTCCGACGTGAAGGTGTAGCCGAGCTGTGGTTCTTGCAGGCCTGTAAAAGTCCCAATAAGGCTGGGCGCAATATACAAGCTGTCAAGGCTCCCGATGAGTGGTGGAATCATTCATTTTGGAACAAGTGGTTGTAGATTTATTTTTTTTCGTAAGGGTTAATAGCATTTTGGCTAGTCAGTGGGACCAGGTCGTGTACGACAACTCGTACGGTTTGGATCAGTGTTGATGACTTGACACAATGCGTATTGCCGCGCCTCTGATTTGATACTGGTGTTTTTGCCACCCAAAGTGCTCGTTTTGACGAGGGCCGCAAATAATGGCGGGAGCTGTGATGCCTAATAATACCATAGCTGAACATTTTCGTCCAGATTTCGATTTCTCAAAGATAAATGACAATAGATGCAGACGCCGTCCGTCTATACCCCTGATGACTCTCAATTCACTGCCTTTTCCCGACGTCGATACTCGTCATTGGTACGATTCTCGGAGTCGCTGAAATCAGTGTTCCGACCGCTTAAGGTACGTCTGGCAGTAAGTGATAACCTTCCCGGACCTTATTCTTGTTGATCATCGTATTTCGGACTTTGAGTCACGCACTAGCAGTAAATGATTTGAAACGATGTCGAACGCCATTATATTGACATGATATGCTATAACCTGTCTCATAATGCATTCCATACCTCTAATCAAATTTAATATGTTCCCTTTGCGGATTTGTGTACTCGGGATTCTACATTCCTTTCGACTTCCCTGTGGCTCGTTGGGCAAGCAATGCTAGGTGTATAAAGGAGTAGGACGTCGAGGAGAATCATTCATCATTCCATCCTCCTCCCATTCTTTGGATACCTAGTACTTACAAAGGTATTGGCCTACTCTTACTTACGAGCTGCTCGCATAAATTAACAGTACCTGCCACCAAACCAGGAATCTTACCAAAATGTGCTACCGCTCCATCAACTGCACCCAATTCGCTTGTGGACATCTCATACCCATTGACGGGGGTGTCAAAGTCAGTTTCGATCGTTCCTTCTTTTATTATTATTGCTTGACTAGGGCCTTTTAGGTCGATTGCAATCAGAGTAACTGTGTTAACAGCAGGGTACACGCGGCTAAAGGTGCATGTGCCAACTGCGCCAACACTTGTAGCCGGTGGTAAGCATTCCACTTTCTGATATGTCCTGCTCGTTGCGAATATTTTTTTTTTGCCTCAGGTTGAGAGAAGCTCGAAAAGTTCCTGTTAACGCTGTGAACGGGGCCTGCTCTGCGTGCCGCCGCTAGGGTGATGCGATGTAGACACCTTTGGTTCTCCTTCTGCTTAGCACTTTACTGCCATTTGGTTCATTCTTGTTCTCTTAATTCGTCGCGCCTCATAGCAGACTGGTCGACATAGATAGACTTGTAGATATTCAATACATTTTGTTGCTGTCCACTGAGGATCACACCTTGAAAACCGTCGATCCTCCTTCTACTTCTTGTAACGAGCGCTAGCAACGATTTCCGCCGAATACATGTTGAGAGAGTGTGAATACCTACAGCTTATCCTCGACGAACTTGGTTAGACCTTACAGGCTCTTCATCAGAGTCCCATTCGGATTCAGGATCCCCTGAGCTACTTATGTATCACTATCCGACGTCAATCCCTACTCTCACGAATCACGATTTTTCGGCTCGCATTCGGATTGGATGTTCGCCAACGCAGTCTTTTTCTCTTGTTCAATTGTGGATGAAGTTGAAGAGACTGTGCGCCCGACGCCGTATCAATCTGTCCCTCATCTGAATTGGTTGGTTGAGATTGATCGTCGACGCCACTATCAACGGAATGGGCCAGAGATTCATGAGTGACAGAGTCAACAAGACCTTGAGCAGATATTGCCTCGTGCTGATGTATTTCGTCGTTGCTGGACATGATGTTGGTAGGGTTGTTGTTGTTGCTGGTAGATTGGGGGCGACTTCGAGTAAGTAATTCCTTCATCCAGAATTGGATACGCCACACAGTCATTTTAAGTCACTTACTCATTTAGAGGTGCATAGCCTTTGAGAATAAGAACACCTTGTTGAAGACAAAAGGAGATGACATGATGACAGCGTGAATAATGATTTGGACCCATAAAATCATAACGCAGCAACAACAAAAACTCTTATGAACTACCTCTAGTGCATGTGTAGGCTGATATATACCTATCTGAAAATATCTTCGTGTAAAATTTTTTTTTTCTTTTTTTTTTTTTGCAAGGTCATTTCCAGGAAAATGCGCATAATAGCGATAACAGGGAGAGGGTAATAAAATCACGGATGGTCCGTGCACGAAAAAAAGGGAATCGCAGACTCCTCTCTTTTTTTTTTTTTGTCACATTCCACATTGCTGCGCACGATATGTTGAATACGGATTTGATATCTCTGATATGTGGAGAGTTGGAATCTGGCACTTCTCGAGCTCTTCATCATGAGTATCGAACCCGCGACGATGTCGACTGTCGGAAAGGCCTTTTATCATTGGCTCTTACCTCCAAAGCCTTTTTAGAGCCTGCTCTGAATGTTCTCTGGCGGAAGATAAGTAGCGTTGAGCCGTTACTATCGATTTTGCCAGACATTATGATCCTTGATGGGAAAAAGGTGTGTACCCAACTCTGTAGGTCATTTGAGTTACTAAACACTTGTTGTTCTTGCACAAAGACGATCTTAGAGCAGATTACTCCATCTTCTTGGGATAGACTCCATTATTACGCTCGCAAAGTCCGCGAATTCGAAGAGCAGGACTCTTCCAATGTGCACGAATCGGTCTATGCAACACTTGGCCAATCAAAACCTATTTTTCCAAATTTAGTCGAGCTACGACCTGGACTCCAGATTAGCACAAATTCGTTGATTTTTTTCTTGACGAGCTCCATATCTAACGTTTCCATTCCTTGGCCGATCCGCATGCCATCTAATACTCACGATCTTGGGCCTTCGCTTGCCCTTCTTGCTTCAAGAAATCCAGGACTAAAATATCTATCCATCTCATTTGTGGCGGTTTCTGGAATCTCCTCTTCCTTGAGATGTTTTCGCAACTTGAGAACTCTTGTCCTAGGTCGCCTACCGCAATATGAACCAGACTACGTGCAAATCCTGGCATCTCTGGATGACTTGACCTCTCTCACATTGACATTACCCCGCGATGACATCTTCCAGTATGGTAGCATCCAAAATGGGTTCCCCTCTTTGGAACGACTTTCGATCACAGGGTTCACTTTAAACCTGCGTGGCTTTCTAAACGTCGTCTCGTCTTCGATTTTACGGGATCTTTCTTTGAGATGGGAGGAACCTCCTGCATTGGTTGCCGATGCATTCAGCGTTACCAATACGCTCGGCCGTTTCTCTTCCTTACAAGAACTCATTATCGAAAATGCGACGTCACTATTGGTGGACGATTTTAATCGGCGTTCAGATTATTGGGCATTGTTCATGCCGCTGTTACAGCTCAATCAACTTCGAAGTCTAACGTATTCTTCCCCGCTTGTTCTAACCGATGAACTCACGGCCAAAATTGCATTATCATGGCCTCACATCGTGAAAATCTACTTCAATGCTGCTGAATGGCTTGAGGTCCCGCCTGTGAGCTCTTTAGCCCATTTTGTTCGAGGATGTCAAAATTTGCGTGCCCTTCGGTGCCCGATTCGAGTAAATGTTCCTACTGGAACTGCACCTCCCGAACCTACTCTGTTCATGCATCCATTGCGGTTCTTTAATTGCGGTAAAAATGATGATGTATCGGATCCTGCTTGCCTTGCCTTGGCTCTACATCAACTCTTCCCAGGTTTGAGGAGCGTGACTGGCGACGGCGACGGGTGGGAAGAAGTAGAAGCAATCCTAAAATCGTATAATTTCATTCTAGCCCAGGACCGACGATTCGATTGATCTGGATACATGGAAGTGCTGCCGCTGCATAACATGCTACTTGGCTTGTGAGCGCCTAACTTCCAAGAACGTCACGTTTCCCACATTCTCGTCGAGGATGGGAACTTGAATGTATTCCTTGTCACTGACGAAAGTAGCACGCTTCTATAGTTTAGCTCGTGATGTATTCTTACATGAACAAATTCAAGCTTGAATCCCAGTCGTCGATTGGAGGATCCCGTAGTATTTTGACTACCCAAAATGCCACGGTTTTTCTTCAACTCGACTGACGTTGACTCAAGTCGGACCAGGTCGAGCCGGGCAGTGAGCGTGCTCCAATTTCTCTTCTAATGCTTACTCTCTTCGCCTTCGTCACTGGAACTCATGGCCTTTGAGCTCCGATATCTCAGCTGACTGTTGTCTCTTATCTTTTGTTACGCAAAGGTTTGGTAACGATTGTAAAAATGGACATCTACATATGCTCAATGGATTTCATGCTTCTATTCGGAAAGATCACGGACTATTACTCCTAGGAAGTAATTCAAATCTACAGCTATATACACGGAGGATGAAGAACACACTCGCAAGAAGTTCTTACAATGCTTCATTTTCCTCGTTTGTTACTACTGCCTCTTGCCGCTTGTCAAGCACTTGCGCAAGGCCTACCAAGCAAGTTGTCTTTCGTACGCTGAGCTTACCAGTACCTAAAGCTTTTATCAGGCTCTTTCCCTCACAACTACACAGGAATACCTAAAGGCGATTACAGCCCGGCATGGCAAAATTGTAGGTCCCCACCGATCTGGAGATATCTTTTCTACAACCCAAGTTATAGACTTCGAAGTCACTCATCCATTACCAAACGTCACAAAACCAATCGCACGAAATTTTGCAGGCAACATCGGGGTTAATCGTGTTGGACATCCTAACAATACCCTTTGGTTCTGGGCTTTTGAAAAGGGAGAGGGCTCGATTACTGTGGGTGCTGGAGAACGGGAGAATGAGCCATGGCTCATCTGGCTAAATGGAGGGTAAGTCTCACTCAGCCCGTCTTCGGATCTGGTTTTCATTCATCAGACTCGTATTTCATCAGGCCGGGCTCTTCTAGTCTTGTTGGCCTCATGACAGAGAATGGACCCCTTCAAGTTACGGGTGATTACTCCATTGTTGAGAATGAATTCAGCTGGAACAAGCTGGCGGATGCTTTCTGGGTAGATCAACCAGGTAGGCCAGATCAAGCCGCGTCTAATCATGCTTATAAATCTTACAACAGTTGGAACTGGATTTTCAACATCGGATGCCGCGGGATACGGTGAGTGTAAGATTATTGAGAGACCACCAGCCCGTTCGAAGTATCATTTCCTCTAGTCGATAGCGAAGATCAGCTCGGGCAGGATTTCGTATGTAACCACTTGGTGTTCTTCAATCCTTATTCAACACTTTCTTACAGGTCGGATTTCTCACAAATCTCGTCAAGGTCTTTCCAAGCCTTGCCACTCGGCCTTTCTATCTTACCGGAGAAAGTTATGCTGGAACGTTTATTGTGAGTCATATCTGACTTCCATGTTGAGCTTGATGATCATAGATGTTAATTTTTCAGCCGTATATCACCAAAGCAATCTTCTCGACGCCTAATCCCCCAGTCAATCTTCGCAAGATTTCGATTGGTGATGGAACTATCGGCGGATTCGCGTTGTACGAGGAGCTCTCCACGGTGATAGATATTCACTGTGATGTATCCTTTTTTCTTACTTAGTTGGTGTATCCAGGTCATCACACTCGAAACATATCCGGAAATCATTGGGTTTGACCCGGACGTATTTCAATATTTTAAAGAACAGTGCGAATTTCGTTCTTTAGTACCCCAAGACATCGCTGAACAGATACCAGGGAACACCTATGTGGATACGATATAAACTTGACCTATCCTCAGCATGGGATAATCCCAACAATTACTGATCCTTTCACCACTACGACTCTATTTTCGAACTCTGAAGTCTTGCCAAGGATACCCAGAAAGCGGAGCCTAAGCAGGAGAACGATTTCTTCAACTGGTTCCTCGCTGTCGACCCGCGATTTGGACAATCGAGCAGTAGAAATTGAGGAGAGAAGAGCATTATTGAAGAGAAATCTCATTGGGCGTCCCAACGGCACTCTCGATCCTACCTATGGATGCTTCTTGTGGGAGGAGATGACTGATTATGCCCAAAACTTCACCTTCCCATGGAGTACGTTACGTCTCTGATCTGCTATTGATTTGGAGCTCAACGCAATTCCATCTATAGCCGTAGGCGAGTTCGATGTTAGTAATTATCTAAACTCAAAGCCGTCGTTGCTCACCCTCTTTTGGTAGGCTTATGACATTCCAGATGCCCTTTTCCCGGAGGTCCCGTCTGATCCCAGTGTCTTTCTGAACGGTATGTAATATTTGATATCGCTTAGGCGCTTGTGCTTGAGCACTGAAACCTTCATCAAGATAATCGTACTCGCGCCGCATTACACGCTCCAATCAAAGAGTGGGTAGAGATTTTCGGTAATCCTTTCGGTAATTCCACACAAGAAGGTAAGAGAAAACATTTCATATGACAGAACGTTCTGATTTCACCTTAGGCCCCGGAACGAATCCATTCGGAGATCCTAGTAAGATATTTCCTGATTCATCTCTGAACAGGACTGATTCCGATTTTTTCAGGTGTCGAGTAAACCACTGGATCTTTTTCAATGCTTTGGATCTAACATCATGTGTAGGCCGATGGCATTCATGACAGAACTCGCTACGAATGCAAGCGAGAGGGGTGTACATATCATCATATATGAAGGGAACGATGATTCATTAGTCGCTCACCGTGGACTTCAGGGTGGGCTCTCACAGAAACTCAATTGAGGGTAAACCCATTGAGTTATCTACAGTTGTCATCCAGAACATCACTTTCGGCGGTATCCAAGGATTCACTCGCAAACCAGCCACTCCATTCACAGACGACGAAGGACGTTTTGCCGGCATCGTTCATCAAGAAAGGAATCTCACATACGCATTGTTCCAAAACGCGGGTCACTTTGTTCCGAGATCTGTCCCAGAGGCGGTAAGCTGTAGGGCGTATTATTAACCTGACGCGAGACTTATCGGAGACTCCAAGGCTTTCGTGTTTTTACGTGAATTCATCCTTGGATCGAATACGACCGGACTTGTCGATGGGAGTCACGTAGTTGGCGGTGAGGATTCTATCCTTGCAGAAGATGTCATGCCTGGAACTACAGCTATATTTTATGGACATGGAAGCACGGCGTCCTCGTTGATCATCCCGAGCGAGACCTTGGCTTCATGGAGCTCCTTCTTGGCAACAGCCACCGCTACCGCCTTGTAAGGTGGTCCTGTCTAGTTTGTACTCGCCCTGCTTTTGAGGGAGGTGATTAGGTTTATGTATGTAAATGGTGTTTCGAAACACGACGAAGTCAGAGTCACATTTGTGCGTTTGTATACTTCGTCCTTGCGAGCAGTGTTAAGCAGCTTATCCCGAACGTTGATTAGCCCTTGCGGTACACCTCAATTATAAACTGGTAACACCGACATCAGTATCTGGAGGTTTTGCAAAAGCTGTTCTAGCGTTGTTCAAAGATCTTTTAAAGGAACCGCTGTGAGCCTTCTGGAAGTAGTCTATTCAATAATTAGCAGCCAATACCAAAAAACAAAAAGCAGAAACAACGTAGCCTCGCCGTGTAGAGAAGTAGTCTAGACGCAATCCCAGCAGATGCGTTGAAATCCCTCACATTCGGTGATTTACCCGCGAGTGCTGGCAGTGTCGACACCCAGCTAAGCACCCTCAACATGTTATTTGCTGTCTCTCCATGGACTAGAGGAGGGAAAATTTATTGACACAGATTTTCATCGGGCGGCACCCCCACCTATGGATTCGTAGGAGGAGATGACTGATTATGCCCGGAACTTCCCTTTCCCATGGATTACGGTTGTGTCGCTTTGCTATGATATTGGAGCTCAATGCGATTCTCTTTCAGCCGTAGGCAAGTTCAATATTTCAGCTCAAATCTTTTGTTGCCGATATTTTCACTTCGTCTCACAAGTCTAGTCAATCCAAATGTCTTTGATATGTACAAATATAAGCAGAATCATTGGTTGCACTGTGACACCGAGGACTTCAAAGTGGGAAATAAAGTAAAGATATTGTAATACCTGCAGTTGTTGTTCAAACATCAATTTCGACGGCATCCTTCACAGACCAGCCACCCAAACGCCATTTGCAGACGACGAAGAACGTGTTGTGGGTCTCGTTCACCGACGCGCTACTCATCGAATTCTCGAGGTGTTGCTCGACTCGTGGAAGGGACAGATGGCGGTGGGAGGTCTTGACCTTGCGATAGATGTCATGCCTGGAGTCATTCATGGAACCACTGCGTCTTTATTGACCATTTTCTGTACGAGTCCTTGGCTTCATATAGCACTCTCTAATAGCATTAGCAGACACTACTGCCGTGCGGGATAGTGCTGGTCTCTGTTTTCTCCAGGAGATGAGAGTGTGATAGGTTTACTATTTACTCAATAATGATGTAGCGAAACGCGATCAAGTCAGTCACATGTGCGTGTCTCTTGCCGTTCCCACGCGGTGCGTCTAATCACCCAAGATTCTAATTGCTACGAAGCACTAAGTGATACCAGTACAAGCAGACTAAGTACCACGAACACTGCTTTACTAAATATATATCTTGATATATCTTGCGAGGGATCCATGGATAAGGTATTTATACCAACTTACCAAGTAAGTACGGGGGCGCGAAAGTATCACTAGGGAACAACGAGATAAGTAACTGTGGCGGGCGACAGTCTGATTTATCACTGTGTATGTATTTATGAGTGTAAGAATAATGAAGAAAACGTAACTATAGGCTGTCCGTATATTAAATGCTGTTGATACTGGAATGCCAATCGATTTCAAAAATAAGTAATGGAGCTCAGGCTGTGAGTGGCTAGTCCTATTAGGCCCAATGGATTTTAAGTGCGTTTGATTCTCTGTTGCTGATTACTCTTCGGAAAAACGGAGCTCCAGTAACACTGTCTTCCTCAATTGACTGATGGTATCATTCGGTCTCCTTCAACAACTTCTTTTGAATGTGTAGCTGTACAGCTTTACCCACTGTATCCTTCGAGCAGGGCTCATAAAACGGAAATCCGGTATCGATATTTTTCTGTAATTCTACTTACATCTGCTGCTTCTAAACAACAATTCGACAAGAAAATGAGCAGCTTCGACAACACTCACATTACTGCACTCACCGACCTAATCAACAAAGCTGTTCAGGATATCATTGCTGAATACGCTTCAGCTGGACGAGCGGTTCCTTCTCTCGATACCCTCGAATCAGGTCCATTCCAAGTACCAGAGGAAACGCCTGCACGACTGACCAAAGCTATCCAAATCGTCGAAGCGGCTTGCGCACAACTCAGCTGCACTGTTGCTCCCCCGGGCTCTGTAATGATCAATGTGAGTCATGATGTAGTCAATATGAGAAGAACAAAAGTTAAAAGACTCTGTCTAGAAATCATTGGAGGTTTGCATTGCGCTTTCTCTTCGGACAGAGTGTTATCCTTACTGTCGCCTATCAGCACGAAGAACCTGCCTGCTTGCTTGTTGTAACCGAAGCACGGATCGCGGACCTTTTGCTTGACAAGCCTGAGGGCTTACCAGCATCAGAACTAGCTTCCCGCTCGGGTCTCGATACGAGGAAGTTGACGCGTATCTTGCGTCTGCTTGCCACCAAACACTGTTTCAAAGAAGGTGTGTGTGTTCGCTCCGACATCAACCGCAAAACTTCTGAATAGCTGCTATCTTTTCCAGTCAAACCCGGAGTTTTTGCGAATAATAGATTGAGCATGAAACTGCTCTCATCGGATACGGTGTCGTCTATTGTGTGCTTGTTGTATGTGAATTCGTGTTATCTGCATACATCTTCATAGTTTCTGAAATGTTGCCTTGTGTCTATGTAGGACGGACGAAAGTCTCCGAGCATCTGCATATCTCAATGAGACCTTGACTGATCCATCTGAAAGGGATCGCGGGATCCCATTTATACGCGCTACCGGATATCCATTCTTTGATTATCACAAAACAGTGGGTTTTCTGTATTGCAATATTGCTCAGTGTAAGTGTAATGAATTATCTTTGCTAGCGGCAAGGGCTCAAGAAAGGGGAGGTATGTGATTATTTTAGCGGTCTACCGATGCTAGATCTGTTAACTTTCTTCATCTCGCCCTTTTCCAGCGCTTCCCAAGGGCCATGGTTGGCTGGGGAGATGTTACTGGAAAGGGTCTCCTAGCTAAAGGTATATAGGACATTTTCTTCCCTCGAGCTTTTAACACGCTTATCATGTACTTTACATTCTATTAATCATGCTTGTGATAACAGTTTATCCATGGACCTCCCAAGCCGCGAATACCACAATCTGTGATGTTGGGGGAGGCAATGGCCATGTTACCATGAATCTCATGAAAGCTCACCCGCATGTCAAGGTGGTGGTTCAAGACCAGCCACAGGTTATTGAGATGGCTCAGAAGGTATACCGTTACTTGATGAATGCAATAAAATTCCCGATATTCATTATTTCGTTCATTTAGTTTTGGGCGAAAGAGTATCCTGGAGCAATGGAGAAAGAGAGGGTCCAGTTCATTCCGTTTGACTTTTTCAAGGACGCAGCCGTTCAAGGATGCGATTTCTACTATGTATGTTATACATTTCTCCAGGGTTATTGAACGACTCCTAATTAAATAAATGCTAGATCCGTTCTATCCTGTAAGATCAACCTGTCGCTATTCGAAGGCGTTACTGACGAATATGTAGACGTGATTGGCCAGACACTGAAAGCGAACTCATCCTCAAGAATGTGCGGCAGGCTATGAAACAGGGCAGCCGGGTTATTATTCGTGCGTACTCGCATCCAGACGTCTCTTGTAATCTCCTCACATCCTATTCTTTCATCAGACGACACTGTTCTCCGAGATGCTGTCCGCACTCCCGAAAGCTCCTCCAATGCCAGTGTTCATCACGATGTCGCGCCTGAGCCACTCCTACCTAACTATGGAGTCGCCCGCGTCAGAACGTATGAGCTAGATATGACAATGATGAACCTTTTGAATTCTCAGATGCGGACGCTGCCCGAGTTTATCGAGCTAGGGTAAGGATTTCACATTCCGTTAGTTGCCAACTTGTGTCATCCTGATGCATTGAAATAGTAAAAGATGCGGGCTTCGATTCGAGAAATTATACGAGGTCGGAGAGACGGATCTCGTAGAGTTTAGCCCCATCTGAAGAGCGAGAATGTGGAGAGAAATGCCCGAGGTCTGACCTACAACTGTACCTCATAGTTCATTCGGTCATGATCGATTTCATGTTATCCTGTACTTCTTCCTAAAGTAGTATTATATCTCAACACCTCTGAAAACTTTTTCGAAAACTTCGAAATTCCTCGCGCCATTCCCTGGAGCGCTGTATATTGCGAACACGACTTTCGTAAAACGGCCTTTGAATTCAGGTTCGAGAAGGATGTCACGCATCTCGGTGGCAACGAGTAGCGGAGGACACAAATATGCTCCACAACCCATGGCACCTACAAGGATGCATGTTCGATGAAATTCACCGGAGGGAGGAAGAAAACCATACATACCAAGTACCAGAAAATCCTTATTATTCCATCCCGCCATCCGGTACACTAACCTGATTTTCCCTCTCAAATCCTCTAGATCACTCTTTTTGGCAAAACTCTGCTGGTCTTCCGTCAATTTAGGACTGCAAGGCGCAGCGATAGTAAGAACAGAGACAACACGGCGCTCCTCTGCGGGAAGATCTACACAGTCATGGTCGAGGTCATGTTTGAAAATGACAACGCCAGGAGAGAATACTCCGGCAATAGACCCAGGACCGAGATTAGGCCACGGGTAATAAGAAGGGGATAAAGTAGAAAAGAGAGTCGAAGAGTAGCAAAGGGCCTCTTCCTGAGTCATATCAGATACAATCCGTACATCACATCACCAAAATAGACTAACCTGAGTTTTGGACAATGTTATGTCCCATCCCCCTCCAGGTCTTTCGTCGCTGGCCAGATTCAACACAGCTATTCTACCCGTTGCATTGTCAGGATCCTCTTCTATCAGATTTCTTGCAAGTGTGAAAGAATCTGAGTTGATTATCGATAACGGCTTCGGGCTGTGTGCATCTGCACCTGAAAGAGTAGGAAGAGGGGGCAATAGCTCTGAAATGAATGTTGAATCTAATGTAGCGCCTTGAGCTGCATACTCAGTAGTGATAGTGGCTGATCTAGCGATAGTATCTTGGCAAACCGCCCGACGTTGTTGCCAGGTAAGTGTACATTTTGGTACTGACATTTGTAGAGTACTGGTCCGGACCGATATCATGGCGGATCAAACGAAAGAAGATTTTATCACACAACTCATGAAATGGGGTATTATGACCCCATGGAACCGCTTGGGCTATCAAACTGCTTGGCCAAACAACACTTACTGTCGTCTATTGCATGCTGTTGCTGATATGAACTCCTCATAGTACACGCTTCCGGCCGATGTGCCCGAATTTTTGGCTGCTTTGCCCGAGCCTATCATAATTATTAGCCATTGGTAGGTGCGGAATTTCTCGGGACCCGAGAAATAACACAAAAACAAAATGGAGATAGGAAGATTGATAGGATATAATTAAATGACAAGGATTTTGCGAAGATTAATAAGATTAATTACTCTGCTGATACCTGCAGCCCTAACGACGTCGACTCATGGCAATGCAAAAGACTACTTACAATAGTAATTAGAGAGATTGAGTAGTATTCTACAGTGCCTTTTTTGTTCAAACAAACTGCAGTAACCCCACTGGCTTGAGTGCCTGTGAACAGCTGTGAACGGGGTTCAAATTTTAAATCAGAAAGATCAAACACCAACTCGAAGATTCTGTCAGTGTGTCTCGACTCTGCATACTGTATCAAGATTGACTGAATAGATGAGGATTCAATATTGAATACTTATAAGTGTTCTGAGCTTCCGCGCACGTAACCAGTATAAGTATACAGTTCACTAGTATACATCGGGCATAGAAACCATAACTCACCAAGCCAAGCCAACTTTGCTGATAAAGATTATCATAAAAAACACAGGAACACAAGAAGCCACGCGACGCCACGTGCCCATGCGTCCCGATCGATCGATTGCCACGTTGTGCTCCATCCCGGTTCCATCACACGTGGCTCTTTTGATTTCGTCGGAATCACTTCTTGTTCGTCCCGATTTCCTTAAAACGCGTCAAGTTGAGAGAAATGAGCGCTCTCTGCTACCTCACAACGCCAGGTTTATCATGTCCGCATCCTACGTTATCCTTCAGTTTGGAACAGATCCTTTCAATAATCGTTATGAGGATTCTGAAGGAAGACTCGCCTTCTCTTTGTGAGCTATTGCTCATTTTCACGTATTTGTGGCGGCCATTTACCTTTTTTTTTTCTTCGTTGCGTTCAAAGGTATCTTGTAAGTTTCTGACTACGTAGCTCTGGGTAAGGTGTAAAAGTTCCTCACTTGTCCTTGACTTTACAGGCCTCTCAATCGCCTAATCTAGTCATAAGGCTCGCTCGCCATATACCTTGGGCTCAACAATATCCAAATGTCATGGGTCCTGAAAACGCTTACTTCTACTTTGGTCCAGAAATGAGTCCAGGGTATATTGTTTATGGGAACAATCAAATTAGTCTTCCTATGTCACATATGAGTAGGCAGCAAAGAGAGGGAAGCACGTACGTCGTTTATTCATCCTTACTTTGATCATATGCAAACGTTTATATTCGTTGTGCTTCGGGCTCGTTTTCTTGAATCTTATACGTACTGCTTAGCTCGCGTTACTTTACGGCCCAATCGGGTAGGCATTACAAGTGGAGAATTACACCGCACCGTATGGAGGTACGTTTGTTTTTTTTAAAATTCCCACCGATTGCTCTTGGAAACTTGTGGGAGCGATAGTCTGTATGATACTTACTGACCCCTTTCTTTTCTCTGTCTTGTCCTTTACACTTCCTACCAATTTTCCCCTCGTCGCTGCGACATATCATCTCACGGCTCCTTCCGAATGTCTCCTTCCTACTTTCACTTTCAACTTCGCAGTGCATGGATGGAAGAACTTGTATAGCACTGTGGGAGGCCTTACCGTCCACTGACTTCGACTACGATGCGCGAGTGACCCTCAGACCCTCTGCTCTAATGCTCATCACAGAGATCATGACGACACTGATTTTGAATCGTATGTACCTCGCCCTGAATTGGCAGTGACTCTGGCCTCCTAGCTGCTGGAAATCACGCTCCATAGAAGAATGATGTACCCTTCCGACAATCCGGATAACGGCTAGCAGTTCACTATATCCTGTGAAGCTAGTTGCAAAACTCTTTACACCAGCTTGGTCTGTGACATAGCGTCTACATTGAATCGCCTCTACCCACCGTGGCGGTGGACACATCCTATGTCACCTTCACACTAATATTCTCCGCGGAGAACATTGAATTTGAGTCAACACCAGACTCTCGTTCAAATTCTGCTACGCCACCATCTTCTTATTAGCATTGCATATCATTTTCATGTCGCCTTACACCACCCCTCCTCAGTCACCCACCTACCCTCACGTTATCAGCTACGTCTTCTGAACCATGTAATAAGTACTCCCGGATCCGATTTCACCCGTGTATCCTCCTCCACAACTATCACTATCATCACAACCTACCAACATAACGACCGACTTCACATGCATGCCTCTATAGCCGATGTAACTCAATGTATGTTAGCATTAATCTTCATACCATTATGTACCATTTTCACTGCTATTTTCGTTATTTTTATTTACATTATTTCCATTGGCAGAATTCAGCCGTAATGGAATCCATTCCAAACGTCGAGGCAAAGGTGAATTTCTATTTCGAATGGTACCTGCGAAACTTCCTATCAGCAGGGCCGATGAGAGTGGATCTAAAACACGACCACCTAGGTTCAGCTGTATCTTTTAACTTGTTTAGCTCGAACACGAGATGAGCAGCTACTTGCTGGATTAAATACCTCGATCCCGAGACTTTGTTTCGTGAATGCCTCATGGCAGTCTTTCGCGGTTGCTCCATTATTCAGCTGCTTGGAACTTGAAGGGTCTAAATTTCCAATGCCGTTGCCGTTCGGTGGCGTGAAGATTTTTCTGTTTGCGCGATTTCTCCATTCTCCTTTTCCTAACCATCTAAAGTTGAATGAGCGGTCATAAAATTTCTATATCCTACTATCTATGTATCCTGGACCGTGTCCTGACCTGAACACAGGAGGAGACGAGTTCGAGAAGACCGACCAACCAGCAGCTGTGAAATAGATCATGGTCTGAATAGCACTTACCGAGCCTGCTCCTCGTGTACATATCTTGTCCAATGCAGGCGAGAGTTTGTTTTTCAAAGTACCCGGACTGATCCATTTCATTTTGTTTTTTTCTATGATAGAAACTGTTCTAGTTATCCAGATCCATAAATACGGATGAACCAACCGCTGTGCGGCGGTGCAACATATGATGATCAAGTATGGTGTTCTTTCTATCATCGTGTGGGATCCGTGGTTGTCTGTACTCTGTGTAGGGAATGAAGGTCGAGCATCCCAAAGGAAATGATTCATGAGCTTCTGCTTGAACCGGGACTGCGGTTACAATAAATTCAAACCCGAGTCTGAGAGTCATTAAACAAAGGTGTGGTGTGCTACTTGTTAAGACAAGGTTCATGCTAGCCTCAGATGTAAAATTGTTTCTGAACCCATGAAAGGCTAAAATAAGTAAGTACCTACCATGAATCAGTTTTTTTTTTCAAGTCCGGCGGCCCCAACCCGTGGTCCATCGATTGGAAAGGTCGGGTTTTGCGGGTTTCATCAGTACTCATCAAGATTATGCAGCGACACGCCGCTTGGCCACAGGACCTTGAGCTTACTAGTATCCTGGGTGATAAAAGTTGGAATTGCTGTAGTCGGGTTCCAAGGCTTGGTTATTGGTTTATTCAAATATTCACACGCAGAAGTCAATTTAGCCACGTGGCGCTTCTTGATCTATGCCTCCATCGCGCTTGAGCACTGTGTTCGACCTGAGTGGTCTCCGGCTTCACACCGATGGCTCTCTTGTTCTTCAATCCACGAGGAATACTGACTTGCGCTTATCCAAACTCACTGTACAAGATGCTCACGGTAACTGGTCGGCTAAAGATGCCGGAGGACTAGCTTCTGTGCCCAAATACCGCAAAGTTTTACCCGTGCCACGGGAAGATGAAGGGAAAAGAAGTATTGAAGAGGACGACTTGGATATCGCCGTACCTCTTGGAGGCACCGGGCCAGATATACTTCAACAGCCCCACTTGAAGACTTCTAGAGCTCGGAAACGGCGTAAATTCGCTACCGATGAAGAATATCTCGCGCCAATGCTGCCTCTGTATAATTCACCTGCTTTGGAAGATGATCTAGAGCCTCAACCTCAACTGACACCCCCTTCATCAGTGAATCGAACCTTCCGTCTTTTCCGGTGCTACCAGTGAACTAAACATCATCATAGGACCTCTTGAAATGCATACATCACTACGCAAGTATGTATTATAATGAACGAGGCTTGCTGTTAAATGCTTCACAGCAATATCGTAAACAAAAAAAGGAGCGGCGACTTGCGAGACTTGCCCTGGTTGGAAAGACTACTCGCACGATGACGAGATCGTTATCAGATACGGAAAATCCTTCTGGTTCTGAAGAAGATGAAATCATCGATGATGAGGATGGAGACGAAGAATCAGCAATAGACCATCAGGAGAAACCCACGAAAGCTCCTGTTCGCAGGGATGATCATGATTTAGCCGACATGTACAAGACGTTGGATGGTTCTGCTCTAATGGCGATAGGTGTCTTTGATGAATCATTATCTATTTTCCCCCTATCTCATTCTTATACCCAGGAATGCTTCTACAAGAACATGTTGCTGAACTTTTGTACCCGCAAACATCTTTTGATTCAGAAGACTCACAGATGAGCGGAGAAATTGCAGGAACGAACACAAGTTCATGATATGGGGCTGAGTCAACATTACGCACACCTCCTGGATAGAGATACTGCTGTTTCATTGATGGAAACTTTTTGGCCCAAGAATCATCTATCGGTGTAATACACGATCTACAGGCGATTCCCAGATGCCCAGGGTGCCTTCATGCTCATTCAAAGAAAGTAATCGCCGCGACATGTTCACTCATTTATGCTAAATTCATGCAATGATATCGCTTGTCGATTACTCATCAGAAAACATTGGATAGGTAAACGCCACAGAAGGAAATGCCTAGCGAGTGGTGTTGGATGTAATCGATTGTTAGGAACGTAGGACAGGAGTAAAAGGAGATGCTGGGGAAATGAATTATGTATTGAAGGGTATCATGACCGATGAAAAATCAACGGCCTACCGGAACTCATTGTCGCAATGTCGTACTTAATCCTTCCTCGGAGATTGCAGATGAATAACATATGAGGAGGTATACATGAGTAGCAGACAGAAGTTCCGAAAATGAACCTGCAGATTGGACCTGAAAAGCTGCGTTGATTGACAGGAACTTTCAAACTCAGGAAGTCTTTCGGCTTAAAATCCGAAAAGACGTTCAGTGGCACAACTTCCTCAATACACACAATTTCCTCAGGATCGCCCGATATGAGAGAATCAATAAAAAGGAGAGCACAGCATTAAGAACATCCTAAAATGAAATATGTTTTAGGTATGTTATGGTGTGTGTTGAGGCCTGTCGCGATACTTGGCTGGTAATATACGAGGGACTTGCGTGACGAGTTTTGTTGGATCCCAATCCTGCGGAAGTGTTCCATCATGCCAACTACGCATAACATTCACATTCAAGATGCCGCTCTGCTCTCCAGGAAAGATTCGCAGTCGTTCCAATCTTCTGTCCCGCAGTTTATTTTTGGGTAACATACCAGATACCGCTTGTCGGATGATCTAACATACGTAGTGAGAAGACACACAAAACAAAAAGAGAGGCGGTCGCACCTCCTCTGGCTTCTTTTCCATCATATCCCTGAATGGGGTCTCTTGAAGTCCGCCAGGATACATCGTATGTTTGCGATATAGAATTTCTTGTTCCTTTCTTCCCGAAACGTGGATTTTTTTGCAGTTGGTAACAATGACATAATCACCGCAATCAACTAATAAGCTCCCGCTTGAGTAACACATTGGCTATTATCGACGTATAAGCTCACCGCTGGGATTGTATATAGGCTTATGTTTACCCATTAGAACGAGCGCAATTCGTTCTGCAAGTTTTCCAAGAATGCGGTCTGTCGCGTCGACTTGATGCCATACTCGAGCATACGCAAGCGCTGTCTGAAAAGAAGATAGTGAGTAACAGATAGAACCTGAAAATTCGACAAACGTACGTTGCCCACAGCTTGGGACATGGAAGATCAAAGGAATGGAGGTGTTTGCTCCGGAAGCCACTGCCAAACACTCCGCAGTCCGTAACATCCGTGCGGCATCGGATCCGGCATCCATCTTATCGACGAACCGCGAAGAGAAAATGTTACCCCCGTGCCGTGTTCTTTTCTTGTGCTCCAGCACTAACTATCTGAGAACCCGTTCAACTTAATGTCCACTCACGATGACGATGAAGACGCGCAAACCCGAGTTGAACTAGACAAAAAGACCAATTTCAAGTCGTCCAAGTATCCGACGACTATTGTAGATAGCGAAGATGTGGAGAGACGCTCTATTCAACAAGAATCACAACATAGGAAGCTGGATACTCGTACGAACACCTTGAGCTCTCAAGAAGTCGTGATTGTTGACTGGGATGGTCCTGATGACCCCAAGAATCCTAAAAAGTTCACTTCTGCTATACGTCTTCTTCTTTAATTTACCGCTAATTCCTGCTTAGCTGGACCAAGAGTCGGAAATGGGCTGCAACGTTGGTTGTGGCACTCTTTACTTTTGTTTCGCCTGTGGCGTCGGCAATGATCGCACCCGGGAGTCAACAAGTCGCTGATGAATTTGGAATAACGAGCAACGTCGTGCTCGATATGATAACCTCTATCTTCGTTCTTGGTTTTGGTACGTATTGCAACTACGAATACACGCTTTATCTAGGTCGCTGACTTGTCATAGCGATTGGACCCTTGGTGAGTCCGCTTACCTCGTCCTGATGTGATTCTTCGTTCTCACCCGTCCTAGCTCATGGGACCATTGAGTGAAATATATGGTCGGTCTCGCGTGGTTCAATTGGGCAATGCATTTTTTCTCGGTGAATTGACTACAAATAACACTGCCTCCTCCATTGATTGACCTCTCCTCCAAAGTGTGGAATTTCGCATGCGGCTTTGCACAGAATCAGACACAAATAATTATTTTTCGATTTTTCGCAGGTATCGGCGGCAGCGCTCCGTTAACCGTACGCTCTTTCAGAATATCTTGACAAGAAATCTCAGAGGTGCTCTTACACTTAGATCGGCGGTGCTGTCATTGGAGACACATTCCATCCGGAAGAACGAGGTCGGGCCATAGCTATGTATGCTCTTGGTCCTATGATTGGACCTGCAGCTGGGCCGGTCATTGGGGCTTGGTTAGTACTCTATACAAGTCGTACGTTTGTCTATGTCTTTACGTTGTGAATTGCTAGGATTGCCGCTCGAGTGAGCTGGAGATGGGTTGTATGTCCATCACTTCACAGGCCTTTTTATATCCCTTCACCCTATTCATTTTCGCGATTCGTAGTTCTGGTCGACAACAATTTTCGACGTAGCCGTTCAAGCGGTGGGAATCGTTTTACTACAAGAAAGTGAAGTTTATGCCTTGCCATTTTTTATGCATCATCTTTTCGCTGATTGCTATCCCAGCATTCGCTCCGGTGTTGTTAGAGCGCAAAGCCCGGAGGCTAGCGAAGTCTGATAGGATGAATGTCGAAAAAGGCACAGGGAAATTGCCCACATTTGCTACGATCTTCGGAAACGAAAGTCGAAAGTAAAGAATTATTTCCCTTCACTCAATCCAACTGAACCTTCTGATATTTGTATAGTTGGAAGTACATCGTCCGAACCGCGCTAATACGACCTTTTGTGATGTTCTTTCGGGAACCAATTCTGCAACTACTGGGCGTGTATATGGCTTTCATCTACGGAATTTTTTATCGTGAGGAACTCTTACCCTCCTTCCTTCCGACTTTTTTTTTGTTTACCCATTTTGCTGGGTTTTAGTGTTTATCACTACAATGCCCAACATATTCACTATCAACTACAATGAATCCATTGGTATCATGGGCTTGAATTACCTTGCTCTCGGACTCGGTATGGTATTCGCTAGTTGGTTCAATTCTAGAACCATGGATAAGATCTACATGTACTTCAAGGGGAGAAACGATGGTATCGGTGAACCTGAGTACCGTGTTCGTGCGTACCATGGTTTTTCCTTGTCAAGCGTGAGTTGCGGTATCTCAAAGGGTAACCAACAGCAACAATTGTTCCCGCCTCTATATTCTTTCCCGTTGGGATCTTCATGACTGGATGGGCCGCACAAGCACACGTTCATTGGTTTGTAGTTGATATGGTACCAGTGTTATCTTTCTCTTTCCACACTTCTCACTGATAGTACGATGTTGTGATTTTATAGGGAATATTTTTCGTCGGAGCTAGTATGATCCTTGCTTTCCAGGCGATACAAATATACATTGTCGACGTCTTCACACTCTACGCTGCTTCAGGTATATAAACTCTCAGTCTTATAGTGGCCACTTAATGACTGCATACACGATTTACTTGGCGTAGGTATAGCATCAGTATCTTGTCTTCGTTCGTTCTGCGGTTTTGGGTTTCCTTTGTTTGCCGAAGCAATGTTCAACAGTCTAGGGTACGGTAAAGGTTGCTCCATCTTGGCCTGTGTTGCAATTGCTATCGGCTGTCCAGCGTGAGTCACCGGCCTTCCTCTACTACAAATGACATATTTTTACACCCTTGATTTACCAGCCCGTGGATCCTATGGTTCTACGGAAGAAGAATTAGGTCGGGCAGTAAATTCGCGAAAAAGACTTAGTGCGTGGATATGTTGGACGATTATAGAATATGATACAGACCTTGTTATACACAACGCCATATTTCGTTCTCCAAGTAAGTACTATCGCTTACATCAATCCGACCTTTGACACAGATTAATATCACTCGAAAAACGTTAATAATTCATAGTTGTTGGTAATACAGTTCAGCGTACACGAAGTAGGGACTTCCTTCGAAGCCGTTCTAGTCCAAAGACATGATTTGACGAAGATACCGCTCTGTACCACGTTTCCTCATACCAGCGCCATCAGTGCTCGTGGCGTTCTTGGTACCATTAACGTGCTGCGACAATCATTCATGTTAGTGAGAGCTCAGGTAGTGATACTGATATCAACAGACCTCTTCGCCGGAACCATTCCCAGAATCAGCATCAGAATTCTTCTTATTGGAATCAACCTTCCCATCCTCATCGGAACCCTTCTCGCCATCCTTCTTTTCATCCTTCTCCTTATCAGCGTCATCTTTATTAGTACTTGCGTCGTCACCCTTGCCGTCGCCTGTGTCTGCTTTGTCGCTTGTGTCTGCTTTGTCAGGATTCGATGTAGCTGGGGAGGAACTATCGCCAGAAGAATTAGAAGAAGTCGAAGAGCTTGCATTGTCACTGGGAGGAGCACTATCCCCAGTAGCACCGCTCTTAGCTGAAGAAGGACTTTGTCCGGAACCACTACCAGAAGAAGCACCGCCGCCCATCACGTCGTTCGCCACAGCAGATGATACTCCTGCTGAACCTCCTGCTGCCATCCCTTGCATGATCATGGGGGCTAATTGAGCGAGTGAGCCAACCGCTGCAGTCGCTGCAGTTGCCAAATCAGCGCCTGAAGCGCCTGTCTGTGGCTGAGGTAGTTCTCCCTCAGTCGATCCTCCGTGATACAGATCTTCTTTCTTCTCCGCTGGAGTCTCTTCTTTGTGTTCAGGGGTGAGAGGCTTCGCTTCCTCCTTCTTTTCCGCTTCCTTTTCTGCTGCAGTCTCCACTTTGTGCTCGGGTGTAAGAGGCTTCGCTTCCTCCTTCTTTTCTGCTTCCTTTTCTGCTACCGTCTCCACTTTGTGCTCGGGTGTAAGAGGCTTTGGCTCTTCTTTCTTGACCTCCTGTACGTGCTCACCCTCCTTCAGAGCCACGGTAGGATGAGCATGTACAGACTCCGCTGATGCAATCGAAGGACTGTCCTTGGCTCCGGCGAGATGGGCGAGCTTCGCCTTCGCCTTCTTTCTCGCCTTCCTCTGGTTCTTTGCGTAATTCTTTCCCTTGCCTGGGACCACAATCGTGTTAGTGTTAGGATGCTTCTGTCTTCGCGCCTCTAACCCCCTCCACGGTATTCCAGACCTTTCCATGAGTCCATTGGAGAGCTGAGAGCGTACCGTATTTTGACGCAAAAGATTGTTGTCGTTACTGACGTTGGAGATTTCTCGGTCCTCAAGGAAATCTACCGCAGAGCGAGCGTTTTCGTGAGGCCTGGGAGAAATAGGGGTAGGAGCGCCGTTCACAGCTAGAACGATTGCGAGAGAAATGAAAGGGATGAGAATGCTTCGGATTAACATTTCGAAAGAGAGGAGCGAAGGTGTAACAAGTCAGTTGTGCTGGGAGATTATGAGAGGCTGAACGTGAAGCACAAAGTTAGGAATCTCAAGAGTTGGGGATGCTTTGCACTGTTCACTGTAAAGTATAAACCGGACCAGCCGGTGTGGTAGAGTGGACGAGAAACGCAGAGGGAAATAAGGGCGCGAGTTTTGGAGAGAGATTGGTTTCCGTCGGCCATGAAAAAAAGCTCATTGATATATCACTCGCAGTGCCTCAACAAAAAAACCGAACAAACTTTCGAAAACTAAAGGGGAACTTACGCTGGGATACAAGTTCAACAGAATCCAAAATATTCAATCCAGGCAGGGTTCTCTCAACTCTTCGACGAACACCCGTCTATACCGACCTCAACCTGTTGGATTTTTCCTTCGGATGAATCGGATCAAAACCTTCGGACCTTGCCATAGGTTTTACAATGCTGTACGAGCAGATTTCTGTATATCTCTCATTCTGCAGCACCACTACCTCAACGAGGACTCTGATAAGCTGGAAATTCGAGACCTGCTGGTCCATGTCCATGAGTATGATATCGTAAGTAACCGTCTCTTTCTGAATTTATCTTTAATATCTGTCGAATTGACTTGATATTCAGTGTAGTATTAGTATTTAGAAAAGAACCAAACCAGGCTAGAAAGCGTTAATGAAGACAGAGGTTGACAAGAAGGGACAGGAAGGAAGCCAGAGAATTCCAGATTGCATGTCATTGTATATTTTCGACAATCAGAATTTCTACGAATAGATTCTTACAACGTATGTGCTACATATGTGTACAATATTAACTGTGAAGACAATCAGTCGAGAGACTAGTGAGATCATAGGAACAGGTATGTAATAACCACTAAACCCATCATATCTTCCCTCACCCTCACCCTCGCTACCTCATCTCAGCTCGATAGGCGGAATCCACTCCGGCACCCCACCTCCTTCCCCCCAATCGAACCTGTCTCGTTTGAAAGCTTCCAAAACGGACTTTGGCAAGACACTCTCAAGGTAGTTCGGTGGCAGCTGCATATCATACGGTGTTTTCCCAGGTTGGTACAAAGCTCGCAACTGGGGAGCGTCAAAGTTTGGTTTGGTTTCAGTCGGAATGCTCGAGTTATTGGCGCTGTTGACGGCGTTGACGAAGGCAGAAGTACCAGAGCCAAATGCTCCCCCTCTTCCTCCTCCTGAGCCGAACGCACTAAATCCTGCAGCAGGCGCTGAGGCAGAGTTTGTTAAAGCACCAAAAGCTGATGGTTGACCAAACGCGGACGTGGCTGTTGATGTTGGCTGGCCAAAAACAGAATTTGTCGTCGTACTTGTGGAAAGGGCAGGAGCTGCTGTTCCGAACGCTGACGTCAAAGACAGAGGCGTAGGTTGTCCGAATGCCGAAGTAGACGTCGTTGACGAAGGTTGACCGAACGCTCCAAATGCAGATGTAGTAGATGCAGGTGCCAGAGCACCAAATGCAGATGTTGGCGCTGGCGCAGATGTTGTAGGATTACTCCCAAAAGCGCTCGAAGATGCGCTTCCTCCAAGTGCAGACGGTTGACCGAATACTGACCCACCTGGATTCGCCGGGGTGTTAGAGCCAGCCACAGAGAAGGTAGACGGCTGCGAGCCAGCAAAGGTAGAGAAACCTCCAGGATTTGAACTAGACGAAGAGGAAAAAGGGAGACCGGAACCGAACGCACTAGGGCCACTACTGGCAAACCCTGCAAATGCGCCTCCAGAGGTGGCAGGTTTGATCAAAGAGGAGGTAGGCATACTCGTTTGGCCAAAAGCCGAAGTCGCATTGGCAGGTACACCGAATGCAGGGGTTGTTGAAGCGGCAGGAGCACTACCAAAGGTAGATGGTTGGCCAAATGCTGAAGTTGTGGTGGTACTAGGAAAACCAAACGCCGAGGTAGGGTTTGTGGTCGAAGGTGTTTGACCAAACGTAGATCCGGTGGCACCCAATGCCGAAGGCTGACCAAAAACCGATGATGAGGGTTTCCCGAAAGGCGAACTATTATTAGCGCCAAGAACGGAAGGTTGACCGAATGCTGATGTCGCATTGGAAGTCGATGGAGTCCCAAAAGCCGACGTGGTTGGATTATTGTTCACGAGAGAGCTGAAGGCTCCATTATTACCGGACGCAAACGCCGGTGAAGAGTTGGATGAACCGAAAGCAGGTTTTGAGCCAGCAGTGGAACCAAAAATGGAGGGTGCAGATGATGATGAGGGAAATGCATTGCTGCTACTAAATGCTCCATTGGACGAAGAGACAAAGGCAGAAGATGAAGGAGGAAACGCAGACGAAGGAGCTCCGAGCGAAGAAGAGATAACGCTGCTTTGTTGGATGGCTTGATCATACAACATCTGAATATTACCTCGCGCGTTCTGTAGATAAAGTCGCGGGTCAACTTTGAGTACATGGAATAGCAAAACGTACATTGAAAGACCTATCAGCTTGTGCGATTTTATCCGCTTCATATTGGATGTATCCATTGACATTGTTTTGTACTTTAGCCTCCCAAGCTTTAACTCTCAGTTCCTCGGGGCAAGTATCGAGTCCAACGACGATAACTGGTTCGTATTTAGCTGGACCGTATGAAGATAGAGGCCACAAAGGCTTTTCTTTCCCTAGTGTGATGTCGGAGGAGAGCGATTCTTGGCTGTAAGTGAATAATTCATGAGGCATGCTTAATTTGAGCAGGAAAGACACGCACGAGAACAAACCAGCGCTGTCCTTATTCCCTGTACTACTACCGCTTGCAGAATTTACCCAAGATTGGTCTGTGAAGGAGAAAGAGTTGAAGACACGTTGTGTTATGTATTAGGCCTTTGAAAGCACTACGCACTGCCTGACTGAGGATGTTCATTTCGACATTTGTCGCCGAAGCGACATTGACCGCGTAGGAAGTAGCTGCAAACGACCTGGGCATATTGCAGAACAGATGAGGAATGCTTCAAAATTCAAAAGTTAGATGGTACCATTCGAAGAGATGAAAGTCCAATCGATATTACGTAATTAGCGCCAGCGCTGTATAATGGATACAGATATTCAAAGTACAACTGCTAAGTACAACTACAGCAAGTACAGATGAACAAGACCAACCAAATCGTCGTGTCTTTACAGAACGTCCTTTCTTATTTCTGTCCCACACACACACACATGAGTATACATAAATACAAAAAGTCCAGAATGTGCGTCGAGAAAAGCAAGTACCTTAACAGGCGAATTTATGCGTTGATATCCCTCTTCCTAGTCTGCACAGATTTTAGAGGTCAATAAATTCATCAGAATGGTGAGTAGCAAAGGACGAACCCCAGGAAATTGCACGCTATCAAAGCTAGAGTCGCTGGATCCTTCGTTTTCATCGGTGCCTCCGACTGATTTGAAAGCAGACTCCGAGGAATCCGCTAACTTGACTAATCCATACACACCCGCACCAACTAGTCCCGCACCAGCAACACCCGATACACCAGCAATAACATTTCTCCATTTCTTCTTCCCCTTCTTCTTCTCCTTGTCTTTATCCTCATCTGTCTTCTTGTCTTGCTTCCCCGAGTCTTCCACCGCCGGTTTATGCGGTACTGGTTCACAATGGGAACCGTACATCTTGTCTTGGGAATAAGGGTCGTTGCTACCGACAGAACTTTGGGAACTTTGGGATGAACAACTGGAGGTAGAAGAATGGGAAGAAGTCGAAGATATTGAGGAGCTCGTCGAAACACGACTCAGCCCAGGCTTTGGATCGTTGTGGGAAGCAACGCTCACAGCCTCCTCCTTCGCTTTGTCTTCTTCTTTGCCAGAGTTAGAAGGTTCAACATGAGTTGGAGCACTACCTTCAGTCTTGTTCGCAGGCTGGGGCGTTTTTATACTAGCTTCCTTCTGATTCCCTTCAGGGACGGCCACGTGCTCTCCGTCAGAGGTTTGTTTGTCGCTTGCTGACTCTGCTTTTGCCTTCGCGGCCTGCTGCCCCTTCTTTCGATTTTTCTTTTTCTTTTTCTTAGCTCTCCGCTCGAAATCCCGTCTCGACAGCTGCTCATCCTCATCACCAGAGCCTACTTCGGTACTAAACTGGGGTGTCCCGAACAAGTCTTGCGGCAACGACGTACGTTTCAAGTGGAGAAGGTCGGTATGCGAATCATGAGAGCCAAGGGGATGTAGTACCGGTGCTGCGTTCGCGGCGAGAGCAAGGGCAAGTGCGATGAAAGGAATAAGAGTGCGATGCGATCGCATCGTCTGCAAGAGACCGTCGACGACGTGGTTAGGAGCCGCAACGTATATCTAATCGTGGCAAGTCGTATGAGAAAGGCACAAGGGAAACTGAGAGAGAAAGATAGGGATAGTTGTTCGTCGTTCGTCGCAGCTTGAAAGTTGAAGAAAAAAAGATGGTTCACCGGACCAGCCGATAGAACTTTGAGACGATGAGATGAAGGGGAATAAAAGCAACAGGCTGTAAAAGAATGTCCCTCATCCAACGGGACTTGTTTTAAGTTTCCGCACATTCCAAATAATACATGATTTATTCCACCATGTTGTCGTTATTTGATTCCACATGACCGGGCGCTTTTCCTTATCGGGCCCGAAGGCCGATGTGATACGACAAAATGCACAGCAAATATTATGGTGTCTCAAGTCAAATTATCAAAAGCACTCTCTCGCTAGAACTTTGAGAGCATGGTAGCCGTTTGCCGCTCGAGAACGTTGGCGAACAGCCATTCCATAATCATAATCTAATACCTTGCAGGCCTTATCATGCGGGCGTAGAGATTATCAAACACTGCTTTCATGATGGTGAGTTCTCGGTCCTTGCAGAAAATCAATGGTGAAGATTTTCTTTATCAGTAAGAACCATGAGAGAGCTTCAACAGGGCGTGTTCTCCTCAGTATCTTTCTGTAAAATGACTATGAAGAAACAAACGGGAACCCGGGAAGAGTGGGAAGCGTACACTGCAATGCGGGGCAACCGACGCTTGTCAAAAATCGTAAGTACCGTGTGTTCCATATCTCCGACTCGGAAGTTCGAATTTCAAACACCATGATCATTGTGAAAGGTCAATGAGTGAGGCTTATTTGCTCTCCCGCGTTGTCTGCTGACAGGCTGATGTTGCTTGCTGTCAGAGCATCATCAGTCATGCTCAGAATGGTCGATGAGGTTAGAACTGAAAGACTGGACAACAGGAAGTAAAAGGAAGTCGACGGATCTCGGAAGGACTTTTCCGGAGCTCCCTCAAATTCAGCCTTTTGGCTGTTCAGCGCTTCAAATCTAGTTTTTGGAAAATCTCTTGGAGTAAGCTTGGAGTCTCTTGGAGTCGGCTTGGGAGATCCAACGTTTCGATATCAAAGGTAGGCAAGCGCAGTTTAGAGGATGACCAAGACGTATTTCAGCGAAGCTCTGACTGCGGACGAGAGGGAGATCTGTGTGTCAACTAATAAGCTAGACATATTATCTCATGTCGGTACGGTATCGGCTTCTAATCTCTTCGTATGCGCAGTAAGCAGGCAGTGGGCTGCACCGGTTTGTATCAGCTCTTCCTAACTAACTTCTTAGGTCCACGTCTGTCTGACTATACTGACCGGTTTTAAGTTCATCTTCTTTGCGCTTTTGTTTTAATCTCAGTTTCTGATAACGTTTCCCAGTGCTCTTCAAACCAAGCGACGACTAACTACACGAGCGTATCATTTTATTTCCCTCCCGAGTCTTCTGAAACTTGATTCTCGAAACACAAGGCGAGTCCGATCGGAAACGGTTACCAGCGGTTGAGAATTGTGCTCTGGCAGTCAAGGGTTTTCGTCGGATAGGATAAGTAGGACAAAATTGTGAAGGTCCTCGGCTAATATATTCAGAATGCAAGCCGAGCAGAAGCTGGAGATTAGTATCTTGCCATGCAAGTTGATTTTTCCAGATGAGGCATTTCGGAAAACCGTGAGTCGCACATAGGTGAATACTTAGATGAGCTCGAAGGTCTTGTCTCTCGTGCGGTGAAAATTAGTAAGTATCAGTGAGTGGCATAGTCAGACATGGTCGTAGTTTGAATCTCTGATTCTCCAAGCTTCAAGACGTAAAACAACCTCTCAGACCTTGAACATTTTCATTCTCCAAAGGGTGAAAGTCCCCAATAAGATAGGTACAATAAAGGTTTTTACTGGTAGCTACAGATAGCACAACAGTTGAAACGCCTAATGCAGCTGTATACATCCATCTTTGTGTTGAACATTCAATCTCAACTTCAGAGCAAACGCTGTCGAATCTAACAGCCATTGAGCTGCTTCCTTGGTATCTATTTTGCTGATCGTTTCAGCCAATCATTCTCTGTTCGATTTGCGTTGCGTTAAGAGAATGCCTTGACGATGCAAGACCTATCGCCACTCCAGCCTTAGGTGCGATCAGCGTCAGAAATCGTTGTGGACTTTTAATTTTATGTATTCATTCGACGCGCAACGCGTCGCGTTTCAATTCAATGTTCACGTGATATATTCTCTGCCTAATGTACTTGACCAAACAAGTTGAGTAACCAGATATTATTAATATACTGCTCTCTTTGTTCAACAACGACGAAGTCCGGTTATGCCGCGTCAGTCTCGCTCCCCTGTTGCTGCAACGTCTACAAGCTCAGGTAACGAGTCCACGAAGGAGAATCACGTCAGAGGCTCCACCAGGGTGAAAATGGAGAAGGTAAAACAGCGACAAGCAAAAGTGAAAGAAGAAAATGTTATAAGAAGGGCTCGGGTGCGCGTAGATGAGGAAGATCGTCGTGGCCACGAACGACTGATTGCTGATGGAGCTGATGCTGATGCTGAAGGCGACGCTGAGAAAGAAGAGGATGATGAGGAAGGCAGTGGTTCTCCCAAGGGCCGCAAACGCGCGCGCGTCAATACTGATGGTGACTCGAGGTCTTCTCAATTTCAGGATGGGGACATTCTTCGCTCTATCACGCTGCCTAGAGATCCCAGTGACGGGTGCGTTCTCATGTATACACAAAAGCATTCATTTACTCACCTACAATTAGCTTTATTCCTGGATCCATAGTTCGCATTCAACTTCGCAACTTCTTAACATACGACTATGTCGAGTTTCAAACAGGACCATATCTGAATATGATTATCGGCCCTAATGGAACTGGAAAGAGTAGCATTGCCTGTGCCATTGCGTTGGGCTTGAATTTTTCGCCCAAGGTGTGCCAAATGATCATCCTAGGCCTGTCTGTTGGATTAGTTACTTTTTATTCATTTCTAGGTTCTTGGTCGTGCCGAACAAATCAGTGCCTACGTCAAAAACGGAACCTCTGACGGTCATGTTGAGATTGAGCTCAAGACTCCACCTGGTAGGCCTAATCTCGTCATACATCGTAAATTGGCAACAACTGGCAAGTCAACTACGTTCATGTTGAATGGTAAGAACGCTACCGGAAAAGAAGTCAGTCAGCGGATGGCCGAGTTAGGAGTACAGGTTGGAAACTTATGGTGAGTGTCTCTTTTGCCAATCTTCAATTCTTTGGACAATCACTCACGAAATGCACAAAGCTCTTTTCTTCCTCAAGACAAAGTCTCCGAATTTGCCATGATGACGCCTCAGCAACTTCTGAAAGAAACCCAAAAGGCAGCTGGTGACACTAATCTCACTCGTTGGCATGAAACCCTTATCGGGGCTGGGAAGGAAAGTAGTTTAATAAAGGAGGTGAGCGACATAGACCTTCGAAACCAGATCGTATACAGATAGCGTTTCGCAGAAAATTCTATCTGATCACTCACAACTTAACCAAATGAATGCCCGGAATGCAGCTATTGAGCGTGAAGTCGATCGTTACCACGAGAGGCGCAAAATTGAAGAAATGATCAATGTTCTCAAGGTTTATATACCCTGTGCGACTTACAGGGAGCTGTTGGCTCGGTACGTTTTTCTTCTTCATGTCTCAAGTTGGACTATTCCTCCTGGTTCTTATCTTGTTATTTATTCCAGCTACAACGAGCTGAAGGAAGCCCAACGCAAGATGCATCAGAAAGTTCTTCGATTGAAGATAAAGAATGAACCAGCGCATACATTGTTGAAGTAAGCTAGTCTGCCCTCACTCTAGTACATCGAAGTCGTATTGATTGTTACCCAATAGCACTCTCAAATCCGATCTCAAAGATAAAGAACGCAGACGAGAGGCCCGCAAAAAAGACACGCAAAAGTTGTTCCATGACGTGCAGAAACTGTACGATAGTAATGAGCAGATGGTACGTCCTAATGTTGTTCGAAGAATGAATTTCTGATGCACGTACCTTTTCTAGGAAAATCATGCAGACTCACTTCAGTCAAAACTTGAACAACTCGATCAAACTGAGAAGGACCGGCAGAAACAGATTCGGGACTTAGAAGGAAAGATTGAACGAATGGAAGAAGAATATAATCAACCCTTGCCAGATGAAATAGTCGCGATATTAGAAGACAAGAATGGAATTGTAAGACGACAAAAGGTCGGTGTTTTTACTGTAGCCTTCTTGCAGACTTCGTGATATTTGTTTAGGCTGAGTATACTCGTGAGCGAACCGAGATCAACGCTCGTCGCGATGAATGTGACGGCAGATTGAAGGAAAAAATGGAAGAGAAGGCGGTAGTCATGAGAAAGATTGAGCAAGCTCAGAGAAAGTAGGTAGCTTTACTCCTCGCTTCACTAGTGCTTTCTGACATATTTCTTCATTCCGCTTCAGTCTTTCCCAACTTGACTCAGTGGAACATCAAAAGCTCCAACGATTGGCTCAATTCAACCAAGATACAGCGGATGCAGTTGTTTGGCTTCGTTCTAACAAACACCGATTCAGGAAGGAAATCATTGAACCCGCAGTCCTGACTCTCAACGTACCCAATGGGCGATACGCTCCGGCGGTGGAGAGTATCATGAACGGAGACAGATTCAAGGTAGTATTGCGATGATTCTCTCGTTCAATCGGGTCTAATTCGCTGCTATGTACAAAGACTTTTGTTGCTCAATGCCGAGAGGATTATGACCTTCTCAATGAGCTCATCAACGATCAGGGTGCTCTTGGGCGCAAGGCTTGGATTTCAACATGGTTCCGGGACATCAATACCACACCGATCACTGAACCACCAATGACCCAGGATGAGCTACAAGCTCTACGTTTTGATGGCTACCTTTCTGATTTTGTTTCTTGCCCACCAGCCATGCTATGGTTTTTAAAAAATGAAGTATCATTACATAGGATTGTCAGCATCTGTTTCTTCCTCTTCTGAGCCTTTCGTGTCTGATCGAATCTTTTGTATTTAGGCTGTAACTCTCACTAACAACGCTGTCGATGTCAGCAAAGCAACTCAGGCGGTCGCACGTTCCGGCGGAGCGGCCTTTATCGTAGGGTCGGTCATTAACAATGTTTCTCGGTCTCGTTATGGCAGAAAGGCTATATCGAACGTGACAAGGGATGTCGGGCGAGCAAACTTGCTGGCAAATCATGGCGGTAAGTGGCATTTGGCGGCGCCCTCTCCAATTTTCATAGTGGATGCTGATATGTCTGCTTTTCTCGCAGTTGATGCTGACGCTAAACGTCGTTTGGAATCCGAAATCGCACAATACAAGGTGGCCGTAGCTGCACACAATGAGGAAATTGAACAGCTTAAAGAGCAGGAAAAGCAAATTGACGCCGAAGCTAAGCAGAATGATGAGCTAGGGGTGAGTATCTTTGGTGTTTCTCGTTGACACAGCTGATTCTTCTCCAGAAATCCATCAAAGATCGCATGGATGCTGCATTGAAAGCTCGAACGACAAAGGAAAAATTGAAACAGAGTACAAGTGTGTTATCATTTGCTCTTCGGTTTTCATAATATAATACTCATTACCGCTATCTTTCTATAGCGCGAGAAAAGAACATACTTAGACAAAAACGCGCGGCGCCGTCTGCGGTCCAGGAGCGTGCAGATATCCGGGTTGAGTTGGTCAACGTTGCGAGAAGGAGAGTGAAGGTTGTCAAAGACTATCTGGTTTGTTCAATTCCTTCGAGCTACCTTTTCAAAACGCTGAACTATCGTAGGCCGTTGTTAAACAAATCGTCGCTGAACAGCAAGAGACAACTCGAATTGGGCTCGAATTCGTTCAAATTAGTGCCAATCGGACCGCTTTAGAGCAATTGTGCAAGAAGAAGGATGAGAAGTATAATAGAGCGATGGACGAGTTTGCTAAAAGTACGTGATCCCCTCGAGTTTACTCAAACTTGTCTTACAGATGCCATAGTCGACGCGGAATACAACGAGGCCAAGAAGCGCTCCAAGGAAGCTCTGAATGACTCTCGCGATGCTCTCAATACTACTACCGACGAAGTTCGCGAGCAATACCAAGAAATCCAAGATAAGCGTACGGAATACGAACAGGCACTCAAGCTTGCAGAAGCTAATGGTACAGCCCCGCCTTCAGCGGAAGGTGTGGATTTACGCACGGCAGATGAGTACCGGGCAGAACTCGAGTCGCAACAGGCACAGTTGGAGTTGGTGAGCAAGACACAGCCTGGTGTTATCGAGCAGTATGAGAGGAGAAAGAAGGAAGTGAGTAGCCCGTGATGTTCTGCAATTCTTCATACTGATAAGGTGTGTGAAGATTAAGCAACTGGAGAAGACCTTGGAAGAAAGGCAGAGAAATGCAGCCAAAATCGAACGCAACATCCAGCAAACCTTGGTCTGTACTTCATTTTCTATTCTAAGAATCCGTCGCTGACAGTTTCATCTTAGAACCATTGGAAATCCGCTCTGGAGAAACTTGTTGGGAGCATTGGACAAAAGTTCTCTGCTGCGTTTGACCGTATGTTTCGGCTCATCAACCACCACGTCACTTGAATGATGAACGTTTCTTCACAGGGATTGGTTGCGCTGGTGAAATTCGTATCAGCGAAAACGAAGATTATGACAAGTGGGCCATTGACATTCTGGTCAAGTTTCGTGACGAAGAGAAGCTGCAGTTGCTTACTGGACAGAGGCAGTCTGGAGGGGTATGTCGTTACTTTCTTGCACGCAATTGTTCATGAGCTGAATGTTATCTAGGAACGTTCTTTGACGACTATCCTGTATTTGATGAGTTTGACTGAAGAAGCTCGTGCCCCATTCTCTTTGGTTGATGAAATCAACCAGGTGAGCTACTTCAAGATTGGTTTGACTAACCATAATTCATTGTCCCTTAGGGCATGGATCAACGCGCTGAACGTGTCGTGCACGATAATATGGTCGACGTTACTTGCAAAGATGACTCGGCTCAATACTTCCTGATTACGCCCAAACTTCTGCCTGAACTAAAGTATCACGAACGAATGAAGATCTTGTGCGTTAATAATGGCGAATGGCTTCCGGAAGAGACAAGAGTGGGCAACCTGATGAACTTGATTGAAGGATTCGTCTCGACGAGGAATCGAGCTACGAATGGACAGTAGAAAGAGAGAGAAATTGTCTTTCTGGGAGTCCTACCTTTTCTTGATTCATGCTTATGTATTCGTTAACTTAAAGTTTATTACTATGCCCTATGCTCCTGATTTGCGATTTCCAGTACTACCATAGAAATCTTGCTACTCCATATACCATATATTACCTTGACACATACTGTACTTTAGATATTATACTTTTTCCTGCACCTTGACTGACTGACCAGAGTACCAATGACAATAAGTACATATTCCATTGCTTACATACATAAGGTACATGCTCCAGGTTTACAATATAAGAAAGCTACAACGTACACACATCCATACGCTATTTTCGTCAACTGACTATGATCAAAAACTCTTCGTCGACTCCTAGAACAAAGTATTCGTAAACATGTTGGAGTCGCTTTTTGTCGTAGAGAAATATTGATCCGTCTCAAACGAGAACGTGCAGCGTTTCTGCTGCAACGGTAAACGAGTTGAGCACTGAGAAGAACACAGCGATGAAGATGTCTTTCGATTGGATGGGGAACTCGAAGCTGATTTCGTCCTCTTCGCGAAGGAAATCTGGTTCTCTGGTTGGGAGAAACAAGGTAATTTCTTGATTTGCGAGTTGGAAACACGGTTAGAGGTAGAAGGAAAGTTAGAAGAGGTGGTCGGGCTAGTCGTGGTGGTGGTGATGGAGTTAGTTTCAAGGATAGGATACAAACGTCGTTTCGCAAAATGGGAAGAGGATAGGCAGGGTTTTATCGCGATAGCTGCTCGTCGCTGACGAACTTCGATTGATACAGTACACAACCCTGGTGCGGTGTGTTCTGATACTTGTTCAAGAGTTTGTGACGGCGGTTCCGAGTCTCTGACATGCTCCGTTGGAGTGACTAATCGAACAGTCGATTGTGATGGACCCAGTCGGGTGCTTTGTCCTCGACCGCGTGTGGGAGGAAGACCGTAGCCAAGTCCGGAAAAATACCGGCGCTTTACAGAGACCGAGTCAATGGATGGAGAAGAGTTTGAGAGACTTGCAGAGGGTAAATCTGAAGGCAACTGAATACCCAATCCGATAAGAGTGACTCCTTTCTCCTCTACAACCCGGTCCGATGATGAACTCGCGGCCATTTCAATAGAGTGTCCAGATTGTCCAGACTGTGGCTCAAGCATTCCAGGAATACGGAGTCCGAGTCCCAATGGCTTCTGTATCGCTGTATTCCGGCGGGCTCGGTCGATTATGGGAGCCGCTTGAGAAGAAGATTGAAGATTGATTGAAGAAGATGAAGGCAAATTCCATGTAAGATTTGGAAATTGGTTAAGAGATCTTGGAGAAGGAAGAGCGATAATTGGTGAAGGCGAGTTCAAATTCTGGAGCTGTGGGCGTAGAACAGGTTTTATCGGAGGTGAAGTTGCCTTCCGATCTTGAGCAACAACGCTCTGTCGCTCAGTAGTCTTAGGAGGCAGCGTCCAAAGTTCTGATCCTTCTTCCATGGATTCAATATTCGGCTAGAAGCAAATTGACTACAGCGTTAGCCAAGAGAGAATGAATGTTTACCTCTGCGCAATGTCCTAATTTTGGTTTTGGCTTAACCGATCTCTTCTTTCTGTCCCCAGATAGCACAAAGACAGGAGCCTCGTCGCCATCTGATGCTTCAGCTTCGTATCCAGCTTCATCTACAGCAAGAAACTCTTGATCTTTTTGCAATACTGGGGAGAATAAATCGCCCAAGTTTGACATAGGCGTCTCGAGATCCCAGTGTTCATCGTACTCATCGAGAAAAAATCCAGTCAACCGTCGTCTGTGAGTACAGTCCTTTTCTGCATCCTCATCCAAAGGCGAGGCTGTAGGCGAGATGTCCGTCTGCGAGTCACTAGATTGTTTGCTTTCAAAGAGCGAGAGCGAGGAAGAGATGGATGAAGATGAAGCGGAAGACAAGGCCAGCATGTCGAGATTGTTTGGAATGGATAGAAAAGTAGACATGTTGAAAATTGTAAAAGTTAGAAAGACAAAGATAGAAATAGAGCAGAAAGAGAAAGGGTAGAAAGAGTTAGGTATGAAACTGTGAAATCGATACTGTGTACTAAAAGGACAAGAGCTTTTTTAGGGGTAATTCACCATCCAACGTCACGTGATGGCGTCTTACCAGTAACCAGATTATGGAAGGCCCTTTTGAAATTCACATGAACGGATGCTAGCTAGCAAGATACTCCGCTGCTTCATCCTTACTAAACACCTCCCTCCGATAACAACGTTCCAATTAGTGGTGCTTGCCAATATGAAGTATGCTGACTGTTCTCCGCCGAAACTGTTCCGTTGTCACTCCGGAATACGCAAGCGAGATTAATTTTTTTTCCAGGAGCCGTAGTATAAAATCAAGGAAGAGTTGTCCTACATCCAACCAGTATTCCCTCTCAGTTTCTGAAATATAAATCATTATCCCAAGGTCAGTGCTTCACATTGGAACCTCCAACATATGACAGAGCACTGAGCATCGTCCCTACGCAGATGTCCAAACAAGTCAAGGCCTGGGGTGCTACTTCCCCTGAAAAAACAGAACCAATCACCATTACACGTCGTGCACCAGACGACGAAGATGTCGGCATCGATATCAAATACGCAGGGATCTGTCACTCCGATATCCACACTGTCCGCAGCGAGTGGAGAGAGATATCATATCCTCTGGTCGTCGGACACGAGATCGCTGGAGTTGTCAGTACGGTAGGCAAGAACGTCACCAGGTTCAAGGTCGGTGACCACGTCGGTGTAGGATGCATGGTGAACAGCTGTCGCCAATGCTCCAACTGCCACGACGGCGAAGAGCAATATTGCTCTTCCAACCTAGTGTTGACCTACAACTCGAAGGATCCCAAAGATGGGACCATCACACAAGGCGGATATTCACAGTACATTGTGGTGGATCAGGCTTTCGTGCTAAGAGTACCGGAAAGTATTCCATTGGATAAGGCAGCGCCATTGATGTGTGCAGGCATCACGCTGTACTCCCCACTGAACCACTGGAATGCTGGTCCAGGGAAAACCGTCGGAATCATCGGATTTGGTGGCCTAGGACATATGGGCGTTAAGCTCGCCAAGTAAACAATCTCCATTCTCAAAGTCACACATGAAACTGATTCTCTTGCTCGTCATACTCTTAGAGCGCTAGGATCTGAAGTGACTGTATTCTCTCAAACCAACAGTAAAAAGGAGTTGGGATTTCAGCTCGGAGCAGACGACTACGTCGCAACGAGCGATCCCGACGTTTTCTCCAGGCTCAGTCAAAAATTCGACATTATCATTAACACCGTTTCTGCTGAGATCCCTCTTGATCTATATCTCTCCTGTCTCCGCCGCGACGGTACTCTTGTTCAAGTCGGAGCACCCAAAGACCAGTTGCGGATATCTCCTCACAGCCTTTATGCTCGTCGAATTGGTGTCAACGGATCAATGATTGGTGGGATTGCAGAGACACAGAAGATGCTGGACTTGTGCGGAGAGAAGCTCATCTTCCCAGAAATTGAGACAATCCCAGCGTCATACATTGATGAGGCATATGAGAGGGTCATGAAGTCGCAGGTTCAGTTTAGATTTGTGATTGATATTTCGACCATGTAGAGCAGGACTAGCGGTTTTAAACCCACTAGACTAGACGATATAGTCTGCAATAAGTTACAATCATCTAGTTTATTATAATCCAACTTTCATTACGATTGAAGGACGACACCCCGACTTTGAGTGAATCGCGAACTTGGGTATTATAATCTTGTGGAATCTCAGCATCTAAGAAAAAAAGTAAAGTCGTGCATACCCTCAGCATTATTTCTGCTTAGTATCAAGCATCGTCGCCGTTGCCGCCGCCGAGTGCATTTCAATCATCGATCTTCTCAAACTGCAGACGGAAATTTGAATCCCTCAAAGGCAGAGGATGTAAAAGCGTCGCACCTAAGCTGTTCCAGATAATATTCACGCAGCTCCCTATAACGCAAGAGACGATGCCGTTTATGAATAAGGGTCAGCATCAAACAAGTTGCAACCATCGCTGGAAGAAAGCGATGAGTAACCAATGATTCGATGTGATAGGCCAAGCACCTCCAAGAATACACATTGCTGTAATCGCATATTGCCAAGGAGCAACACGTAAAGGGGTTTCTGGCGGCTCCACACAAGTGCTCACGACGCAGTTTCGCTAAGATCGAGGATGAGAAGACGGGGTCTGGAAGAATGACATAGCTTACTTGTTCACATTCTTGATCAATTTGACAAGACGAACCTAGGGCTTTGCTCTGCTCGCATACCAAGCTAGTCTGATCACAGTATAAGTAAGGAGAGCGACAATTATCTCGAATGACGATGGTAGTGTCAAGTTGTCCGTTCAGCCCAATATCCGTATACGTCGTGTTGTCGATGACGCAAGGCGTGCCCAGTGTCGCGTTTGCGTACCTGATTGTGAAAGAAATTTTTCGCCTGGTGTTTCAACGAAAGAGTAAAAAAGAGCCATCGTACATGCACACAGTGCGTAAGCAGATTGAACCATAGAAATTTTCCAGGCTAGAAATTTCTTGCCAGTTTATTGCACGAGCACATTGTTCATCTCTGTTCATCTGACACGCGCTGCCTGGACTAACTTGAGTCTTGCATCCGTTTCCTTCGTCGGGGCAGAAAGATCCAGATAGACAGAGTGGAGGAAGAGCATCAGGAGTAGAGTAGCCAAATGGAAATTCATCTCTGCGGCAAGTCCTTGCAAGGCAGGTTCCGTTTTCAGAGCCAGAGCAGTAAGCCAAGTCAGAGCAGTCAGACATAAATTTGTGAGTGTTTGGATCGAGATGGTCTCGCGACGCAGAACAGGGTCCGCCCACAGAAGTAGTACCCGCATAAGCTTGTAAGGCCAGGACAGTCAACACAGAGAAGATGAACTCAGTTCGATAAAGCATAGGTGGCTGATTAAAGGCGAGGTCTATTTGAGCGCTTAAGCTCAGAAGTTTTAGCGCCAATTAAAGTGGACCTCAGGAAGGAAAACAATTCAGGCTTATAACTCCAGATATCTCTAGATTAACGTAGTGACATTTGGTCGTGCAAGATTGGAAATGGTTAGAGGTAGAGGAGAAATTTCGAGATCTGTTGACAGACATGCCAGTGATTCGATGTAGGTGTAAGCATTCAATGGCCCCGCTTGCAGAGACGTATTGCTAGAACCAGGATGGTTAGTCGTACTAACAACAGAAACGGAGTATAGGTACTTCATCTGTGAGCATGGCAGAAGCCCCATGATAAGCCGCAGTTCCGATAAGTAGTGGATGAGTTGTGTAGAGGTTCCGGCGCAACCTAAAAAGGGAATTCTGCACGGGCGATTCCTGTGATATCGCGTGACGTTATTGCGTAACGTCGCGACATATAGCCTGGTGGCAAGGAACTGAGGCTACCCCATGCTCGGATTTTCCAAACTCCGACCTGATGCCGAAAAGATTCCGAGCATGAGTGATGCATATCCTCACGTGTAATGCCAAATGTGCGTTTTCGCGTTGTTGATTTCTTTCATCGTCCACCTTCGTTTAACACCGTTGCTTATACTAAGTATATATGAATGGAGACAGCCCGAACACTGGCTCTCCTTCTTGTCTTTCTTTGAACAATAAACACAATTCAATCCAGACCTTAATTCGCCCTTGTTTACCCCATGATATCCATGATTATGTTTTGGAGGGAATCTGCAAAGCTTTAGAAGGCTTTCATGTCATCTCTGTAGTGAGGACTGGTGGAGGGAAGACAACATCTCTCACTGGGCAGTGGGTATATGATTCTCTTGCAAGAGTTGGAGAAAGTATCTGAGGATCACTGTACTGAGTACTTTCGGGGACATTGATTATTGATATGGATATCAGAGTGTTCAGAATCACTGTCGCTCATGCTGGTGGTTTCGGACCTCATATTCCCAGAAAAACTGATATAAATCATATACATATGTTCTAATCTTATCTCTACATGATAACCGGCTCTGACCGGCGCACTGAGCGGACTTTGAAAATTCCGAGCATGAGGGTCCCACAGTTCCTTGCCACCAGGCTGTTATTCAACGAACGCGTTTACTCTTCGTTGAACTATCAGACTGGCTAGCGAGGCTACGCGACATAATTCGTCGTGAAGAAACTGCTCGTGAAAGGCCGCCATGTCCAACGAACCATCCTCGTCAGGCCAACAATCCGCTCAGCTTCTTTACGCTCCCAACGTCCAGCACAACAATCTCACATTGACCTCTATCAGATTCATTTCTGCCGTCTTTGCTGGCGCCGTCGCTGGTATCCTCGGGCTAACCAACTTTGCTGGCTTTGGTCTGTTTGCACTCGCGATGCTTTGGTCTGCATTTTGTGTCTATGTTGTGTGCTGTAAGGGGAAACCGGGAAAATATATGGCCAGTGCTGTGACTGCGAAAACAAGTAATAGTTCGAGTGGAAGTGGAATGATGGAGTTGTTGAATCCGGGTTCGGATAACGCGTTCACGTTTGTGTTGGTTTGGACATTGTTTTACGGTGAGGATTCGACGGATATATTCTATAAAGCTCAGAAAGTATTGACGTTATGAATGCACATTCATAGGTATAGTACATGGTGAGCCTTCCGACTTCTGACCTCATACTAAGCTCATTCTCTTGCCAGTATACGATTAACGAGAATCCTTTCTCCTATCATGTTGTTCCATACAATGTTTGAGTGCAGCGAGGACTGACTGCAGCTAGAACGATGCCTCGTGAAGCTGTTGATCCTGCTTAGCGTTTAAGCCGAGCCACAGTACGAATCACGACTAGAAATTCTCAACAAACAACGAAATTCAATCTTCACACTTGTTGTCTTCATTGAGGCTTCCCAAAATCCCGCACAGTTTCAAACAAACTAAATCGATCTCGCTTTTGCTTTCACCTAATACTCACGGTCTCATAATACAGAAATCAAAATTAAATTGTCAATCAGGTTATTTGATTCCAGTCCTGCCTCTTAGTTCTGGGATATCTCCGCGAGGTTTGTTCTCCGCAATCGCAGGAGTGCACATCCATCTACGTTTCATGTTTCCAAAGGCTCACGTGCTAAACCACTTTTCTGTTCAGAACATGCTCTCGACGACTCATTCCAGGAAGCCAAGTGAGTACAAGGTGTCGGTTTTGGTCTTCTGATAGGTGTTCATGTAGCACAAGTCGGTGATTATGTGCTATCATGTGCTTATTCTTCTATGTTCATTTCCTAAAGCATTCGATTGAGGCAAACTGCGTGATTAACGAAGATTTTCGCAGATCCACAGGAAAGTCTGAGGATCTCATATGAAAGATCCGGTACAACGGACATAGCTCGTTGATGTTGTGAGTTATTTCTTATCATTGTATAAGATGCTCTAAGCGGGAGACGAAGATTCGGACAGTACAACACTTCACTCTGAGGCGCATACCCAAAATCAGGGAAAGACGCGTTTATTTTTCCCTGTCGCGTCTTCTGCCTGTGTTCAACGCTCAGATTTAGCTTTACCTGCCACCCTAACTGTGTGAAGAGTGACTATCTCTTTCAGCTAGTGACGGTCTGTGACACTATGTTCTTTACTTCACATCCAGAGACCACAAGGGCACAAAATCGTCTTCGTCCTTGACCTCAACACACGTCACCCAGCCACACTCTCGGACTCCTCAAGTTCTGCACATGCCTCGATATCTCCAAACACTCATCAAATCTCCGTGCTATCTCATGGGCCCTGCGATTAAAAGAATCTTGGAAGTGACGGAAGGTGAAAAAAAAAACGTAAAGAGCGGAAGACAGTCAGTAACATCCAATCCAGAGTGCATTCCTAATATACGGTGAGTCGAAGTGAACTATTTTCGAACCCAGAAATTGAAAACCTCCGAAGGGGTCTATACTTGACGAGATCTTATACTCGCCTGGGATTATCTTTTCTCATTCCTCTTTCATGTTTCCCTATGGGTCGAAATGGTCAGAATGGTCCGCCCGCGTAGTCAGCAGGGATGGGCTGGATAAGTTGGATATGAACATGGGGGTTCTATTCCTCCATTTGTTTTTGGTTACTAGAGCTCAAGTTGTTCCCAAGGTCAAGTACATATTATCACCTGTTTCCCTTCTTCGAGACCTCCGATTCATCCACTTGATAAGAGATTTGGTCCTGGATCTCTAGCGATGTGATATTCTGTCGAGTAATCTAATTGACAGTACCACTGATTTTTCTTGATATCCGCGTCCGCTTTCCCTCTGTGGACTAGTAGCGTTCGACGTTCCTCACAGACATAACTGCTACCTAATTGATTCACCGACGCCAATTGCGATTTTATAACGGCGACCTCTGTAGATCCCACTCGTGGTAGTGGCGGTCATTTTGCGGCAGTCGGACCAGCCCCACACTCTCAGTAAATAGTGGGTTGATCAAAAGAGGTTACTATTATTCATACAAGCGGGTTTGTGAGTCAGTCCAGAACTATCACTGATAAATATAGTAGACCCGACGATCTCTCCACCATCTCCATCGCGCCCGAGTTCACGACTCGTCTGCAAAGGCCTCGGTACCTTCTGTCTCCGGAATTTGATTGCAGGGCGCATCTAAATACCTGCTCAAAAGGTTCAATGGATCAACCGAGTAAGCATCCTCTATTTGACAGTTTTGATTTCCTCTTCTTGACTTCCTTTCATGGGACCTCGAACTTTCAACTTTCATTGTGCGTCGTATAAGGTCGTATAGAAGTTAGGTTATCGGTCCCCAGCTTTCAGCATGTTCGGTGCCTTCCGAAGCTCTTTTCTTTTCTTCGCTTTTCTTGGGTCACTCATTAGAAATGATGGTGTAACACAACGTCGTGAGCAACTTTGCAGTCGGACGCATGCGAATCAAGAGCCAGCAAGCTTAGGATGTGACAACGCACTTCACGCTCATGCTCACCGTCATTCAGAGGCTATCACGTTTAGGACAATTACGATCGGCGCTGTCAATTTCTGGCGGTCCGCCGTGTACGAGCTACAGCTTCAAGTTGGGCCTATTTTCGCGCTCAAACGAAAGGGTGACTTAAACCTGGATGAGAATGAAAGCCCCTCTTGTGGTAATACTGATTATCAAAGTTATGCTCGAGAATCATTTTGCGAACGATTTGGATACTACAAGCCCCGGAAGACGTAGCATAATGTATTTCACTTGCCAACCCCAAGTGACAGAGTACACCCGACGATATGAACCTGAATATAGAAAGAAGAGATCGATAAAAATTTTTGTACTGAATTGTTTGCAACCTTGAGCGGCGCGGTTATGAGGAAACATTTGTCGAATTGTACCGTTGCGAATGACAGTGAACGCCGTTCTGCCCCGAGGTAGAGCTTGAACTTGTGGATCTCTGCGGATGTGAATGTCGGATGGCGTTGGCATATAACCAACTTTTTCTTTCTTTTTATTTTTTTATTTTACATTAACTGCAGTCTTGCGTCCAAACCTCGTTTGCAGGTAGAAATTGATTTTTAAAATTAAATATTATTTTCTAGCACCCCAAAAGCCGACCAGAAGTATCCGCGGCCGGATGATTATTACTTCGTTCCGATTGGAATAGAAGCTGAGATCCACAAAATCTTGATTTCAATCTAGTCAACCTAGGAAATTCATATACAGTACTTGGATAGACGTCAGTCGAATCTCTGGTCGGCAACTTGCAAAAACCTGAAAGGAGGTCCGCATATATACCCAGTACGCTCAAAGTCACAGTCTTGTGTTCTTGAACTAGACCCACCACCTTCTCTCTTTTCATTCCTTGTTTCTTTTCTCGCCCAATTCGCTTTCACTTCTCCTTCAATAAGAGATTTTGACTTTACGATGTCGACTGACAATCGTTCTCAACAACAGCAGGAAGAGCCATGGTCTTCTGAAAACTCCGCTTTTCCCGTTATTCCTCCGGATTCGACAATGCGGAATTCTTTACAATCACCCTCTGTATCTTCATCTTCATTGTCCTCATCAATTACCTCCGCCTCGTCGGCTGCACTAGATGTATCCTCAATCAGAGGAAATATCTCTGATCAAGCTAAACGACGCGTCATGGATATGCTAGCGTATTACACTGGAGCGAAAGAAGAGTCTTTTGGCGTCGAGATTGCACGAAGGCTGCAAATGCGGAGCATGAACGTCTGGGCAGCTAGTCCAGGCAATATGACCGCGCGGATGTCTCGACGGGCGACAGAAGCTCAGACAATTTTCGACATAACAGTTACCAAAGGTGAGTACATAAATCTCTCGTTGACTGTGATTCACTCAATGGCCTTACTTAGATATGTGCAATCCATATGGGACTCTCCATGGTGCCTGCGCATGTTATATCGTAGACCCGTGAGTGCATATCCTTGATTTGCTTTTTTTCCCTACCCTCCACCTTGGACTTTGACGGCAATATTTCATTTCCGCCAGATTGTAAGATCTTTCGTGTGGCCTGCCACGCTTTTTCACTTGTTTATTGTCTGCTCCAACCTTCATAAGATCTTCAAAATCCTAACGGGTCATACGTTCCTTGTCTTATCATTGATTCCTCGTGTTTGCATGTTGGTGATAACCAGATCTCCTCAGATTCGCCCAGAAGTTCCTCACAACCCTGGAATCTTCTGGCAGATTAGTGGAGATCCAGGCTCAAGAACCACTTCATGTTTTATTTTCAGCGCATATATATGCCGAATTTCACGTTCTCCGCTTTCTATCTTTCCGAATCGGAAGATTCGCCTGGATCTGAAATTGATTCTCAGTTCATTTCATCCTATCCGTTTTATTTTTGGTTTCGTAGTCCGCACACTACTAACACCTTGCATGCTATGTTCCAGATGCTCGATGTCAGCCATTGTAGTACTTGGTGCTGCACTAGGTGTCGATGCAACAGGAGTGTCACAAAGCATGAACTTGATATGGCATCGACCTGCGAAAATGTGAGTAGATTTCTATCGTACCTCGTTGCGGTTTTTTTATGACCATGGCTCACTCATCCTAATCTTTTCAGTGGTACAAAGCTCCGCGCGGTGTCAACCTCCATTTTTATTGAAGGTCGGATTCGAACTGCCCGAGTTGAGGTGGGTCATCCAGGATCCTCATCTTCATCTTCAGCCTTCGTCTTCAACTTCCTTCTTTCTCCGATCCCTATACCTCACAATATCCTGCTTTCGCTATGCTAACGCACGCATTCAGATAATGGACGCGGAAACGGACAGACTATACGTATCCGCCATTCACTCAACTATCGGTCCAAAACCGGAATCTGAGGGAAGAGTAGCGAAACTATGACTTTCCTTATTCTGCTACTGTCGATTCACATCATTTATGTACGCCCTTATAGCTTAGCTGCACACCTTTGTTTTCTTTTTCCCCTGGGCATCCCTATCTCCTTCGTCTCTTCTTCAAAGGTCCCCCTTCATATCAGTTCTCAAGTTATGCATGTGTTTTATAAGTCTCTGCTCTACATCGTTGATCCATTCTTTCTGTATTCTTGTCTTTTTACCGCTGTAGTTATATTTTCGTGTAACATGTATAAGCCTGTCTACTTTTCGTTCAGTTCGCGTTGCACTGCTATAAAGTAGTACTACTTGACTGTCAACCTTTTAATCCGTCTTTATCTGATCTAAGATGCCATAATTGTGATGATTATTGAGCTCGAGAGGCCTCTTTGCCAGCTAGAGCCAGCTCGAGACGCGCCTTAGTCAAGTGGTCGCGTGGTTATTGCATGACCCGTGAACAGTTGCGTCACGCGTATTCTATCAGCACAAAGATAATTTCTGGAACTTGAAAATTCAAGAATTATCATGTTCATGGTTGAAACTTCTTTTTTTTTTGTCAAAGTATTGAGCTGGCTTCGCGGTGTTGCGTGCTGACCACTTCACAATTGATGACCTTTGATGACTCGGAAATTTGATATGCTCACACGGCCCGTACTTTGACTCGACTCACTCACCATGTCGCTAGAACCTACCTGGTCCCCGTCGTCGTGGACTTCGAAGCCTGTGGCGCAAGTAATGACATGTTCGCCTTGCTCACCTGCTCTGTTTACTGAATTCTTCATTCTTCTCCAAGGACGTGGAATATCCAGATCGACAACAACTCTCAAAGTGAGGGAATTTTTCACAAATCTCTCAACGTAAATTTTAATCGCAGCTATGTTGCGCGCAGGGTGTTATCAAAGCTGGGTACTCTACCACCTCTAGTTACTCCTTCGGAGGTTCGTTGATCCGGAATCAGACTTAATCTTCAATCCAAGCTGAGCAGGCGATGGGCTAACAGATAGAACGACTGCGCTATCAACTAAGTCTTGTTCAACGAAACGAAGCCTTCCTGTTGCACGCTGGAGACTGCGCGGAAAGCTTTGATGCTTGTACAAACGTATGTATGTTGAATCGATCATAAGAGCGAGATGGTTATGGGCTGATTCCGTTCAATCATGTTTTGGAAACCAGGAAAACATATCGGCGAAGATCGGACTCATTTTGTCGTTCTCTCTAATTCTCATCTGGGGTGCTCGACTGCCAATTGCGAGTAGCTCATCGTTTTTTTCTGGATATGTGGTCCTCTAAACCTTGGTATAGGTTCGTATCGGGCGTATCGCAGGTCAATACGCTAAACCGAGAAGCAGCAAAACAGAGAAAGTGGGAGATCGGGAGGTATTGAGCTTTAGGTGTGTGTGTCCGACTTCTCCTATCTGCATGAAATTCACTTGGCCCGATTCACAGAGGTGACAATGTTAATGGGTAACTCCACGCAACCACGATTCGTCGTCCTACTCAGCTTCTTCCTTCTAGGTTGGACATAGACGATAGGACGCCTGATCCAGAACGGTTATTGAGGTAGATTGTGAGATCAAGAGACTTCAATTGGCTGAGGTTATGCGTTTCAGAGCATACTTTCACTCTGCAACAACGTTGAACTATGTTCGTGGGCTTCTCACTTCGGGTTTCGCATCCCTACATCAACCGCGGGATTGGTCGCTGAGTCATGTTCGTTCACCCTCCCTTCGGTGAATATACTTATCTTTGAAATTACACACTGACTGAGTTTTGTTGTCAGGAATGAGTTTGAGAACATTGTCGAAGGTCTTACAGATGCCCTCGATTTTAGTCGGACCATTGGACAGGATTCAGGTGCTTCTTTTGAGCATGGGGGTGCTAGAAGCACGGTTGGAGAGGTGGATTTTTATACCAGGTGAGTCTTTGGTGTTCAACCGGGAAGATCATGTGATGGCTGATATTTGGACTCCAAGCCATGAGGGTTTGATGCTGGATTACGAGCAAGCTCTAACGCGCGAATGTCCCGTTCCAAAATCCGTCAGCTCTATATCAGATGAAAAGGCTTACTATAACACGTCTGCTCACTTTTTATGGATTGGTGACCGGACGAGGCAGCTAGATGGAGGGCATGTTGAATACTTCCGGGGAATCAAAAACCCGATTGGAATCAAAGTAGGGCCAAGCATGAAGGACGACGAGCTGGTGAGGTTATTAGACAGTGAGTAGATGTTTGGCGACAATTGTATTCCGACATCTCATGATGTTCTTCGTTTGTGGAGTTGTCAACCCAGACAAGGTATCCGGAAAAGTAACCTTGATCACTAGATATGGCGCAGGCAAAGTAAGCTGTTTCCTAAAAATATCCATAGTCTTGTACACTCATCTTGTATGAAGGTCGAGAACTACCTTCCTGCGCACATCAAAGCCGTCAAATTATCTCAACATCCAGTCGTTTGGATATGTGATCCTATGCATGGAAAGTAAGGACTTAATGCGTGTAATCTCCCTTCGGCGAACCTAGCTCACAATACCCCTATCAGTACCTTGACATCCAGTACTGGTCTCAAAACGCGTCATTTCCATACTATCATTGATGAGTTGACATCCTGCATTCGCATCCATAGCGAGTGTGATTCTCGTCTCGGTGGTGTAAGCTTAGAGTTTACTGGAGAACTAAACGACGAAGGTTTCAGTGTAACGGAATGCCTTGGGGGAAGTATGGAATTAAGTGAAGAACAGCTTGGACTACGATATCAGGTATGTGGTGTTTCTCCATATATTCCCGACAAGTTTGACTCTTTGAACAGTCTTTCTGCGATCCTCGCCTGAACTTTGAGCAAAGTCTTGGTGAGCCTGGAGCTTACCTTTGTTTGAGTGTTGTTGTTGACGTTCATTTGTTTATAGACGTTGCTTTCTTGATTTCGAAACATTACAAGGATGAGCGGAGAGGAAATCAGAAGGGAACGGAAAAAGATGTTCTATTTACAGAGTTGTCAGGGAAAGCAAGTAAATAGACCTTCAAGATTTCTTCTTCTGGCAATTCGAGTATTGAAAATGACATCCGGAACGAAGGGACTCAAAATTTGGCTGAAGGTCTAGATTGAAACACTATTTCATTATATTCTTTCATTATCATGAACTCAAGGTACTTTTACTACTCAAAGAAATATCACGAGCCAACCACCACCCTCCTACTGCTATCAGAGCATGCAGGACAGCCCAGAAATGACCTCCCAAAATATTGTACTTCGCAGAGACGGCGAAAGCAGAGCTGGCAAAGGCTGCACTCACACAGCGAGATAGACACATGAACCACTGGACCAGTCCGTTTGTGGATCCCAGATACGACGGGCAAGGAACGTTATTCTTGATCAGAATCATGCTTGCCCTGTTGAGGTTCGAGAACATCAAGGCTTTGCATTTTATAAGAAACCGTACACTCACGGATACGCAATGCCTCCGACTCGACTCAGAGTCAAAGCAACAAAAACTCCCACCCATGATATTGCTTTTGTATGATTGCCTAATTGACCAAGTTCTCCGCTGACTCTATCCAGTCCATCCGCACCATCCAGCCCATAATGACTGCCGTACCGGGCAATGATATTGAGGCATGGAAGGACAAGAAACACTAACGGCCACACAGCCATACAGACTGAATAGATCTTTGCTGCTTCAAAGCGTCTTAGAAAAATGGGCATGAGGAATAACTGTGTTAGGCCGGCTATGAGCCCAGTGAATGCCAGAGCATAACCTATGACGGACGGCTAACCGAATGAAGGTGTAATTCATTGAGCAGAAACAAATGATAGTGATAAGTTGAACGGATTGGGAAAGACCCTGTAAAAACATGGTCAAAACTCACAGGAAACGCTAGCCCCCCTTGTTCAATGGGCGTGTAGCAAAATAGCACAAAGAGAACCACGAAAGAAGTTCCGTTCATTTCGAGTGCGAAGCCACTGAGACTCAATGCCCGAATGATGGGTATAGAAAGGAGTGTTCGGGCGGAGGGAAGCTTAGGAAATGACGGGTCATCACCAAGTTCTGATTCGCTGGTAGAGTTGGCATGGGGTTCTACACCATTCTGAGTGATGGGACGTCGTCTACTTGGTAAACTCTGGCGTAACTCGGAGTTAAAAAAATAAGTCTGAGCAGCCTGAATACTAAACCACTGACCTCATCCAAACAAAAATAGGCCAAAGCAACTCCTAACAAGGAGATGATCCCAGAAACGAGGCCGGGAAGGAAGTACGGGTGTCGTTGAAGAAATAGGACGAGGCGAGTGAGAAGCTTTGGTGTGTCGGTGATTTGAGAGAATTTTTGAGCCGGGTTTGAAAGCGAACCACCAATGAGAGGTCTAGTGGGAGTAAATCTATGTCAGCGAGAACAAGTGAGCATAAAAAAGAAGCTTACCCGATAATGCTACCAACAGGACCAGTGATTCTAAATACGTATGATGAGATATCTTCTTAAGCATGAGTTCATCTTCGACATACCCGTATAATGGAAATGCAGCAGCTTGATTGGTAGAGTCTTCGAACGACGGCGTGTTAGTTTTGTAGTCAAAAAAAGTTATTTGCTCAGAATTTAGACCCACCAGTGATTTCACCCAGCACAGTGTGTATCACCGATGCAGTAGCGCCGAAGAAACCAGCTGGAAAGAGTCAGTATTATGTTCTCACCAAATGTTCATAGAAAGAATTGATATGCACCAAGACAGCGATAGACTATGAGCTCGGGGATACTGTTGGCGAGCCCAAAGACCATAGTCATTACAGCAACCCCGAGCGTGCCGATAATAATAATGGGACGACGACCAAATCGATCTGTGACGGTCAAGGTTAGTGAGGCTAGGAAGGGAAGTGAACACTCCCTGCGTACCGGACAGTCGAGCCCAGTGATAGATAAAGAGCAACTGCGAAATCGCGAAGCTTGATTCCTTGAGGCACAGTAAGCACTATGCAACACGACAATATTACGAACAGTTGAGGATTACTCACTACAAAACCACTAAAGAAGCCAATCTGTGACGAGTCTGTAACACCCAAGAACTCGATGAATTCATTGATGTATGGAAATATTTGAGTGAATGAAATAGGCACGACTATGCGTACGAGGCAGAGAGTGATGAGCTGAGCTTGAGGAAGAGGTGATGTCTCCCTTCTTGATTTCAAATCAAGGAGATTCTTCTGTGCCTCAAGGTTAGGAGAAGACAAGTCCAATACTGATTCGGGTGAAGACGGCACTACGCATTGCTGAAGTAGAGGCGTCCTTTCAGTTGCCGGAGGTGATCCGCCTTCTATCGAGGCAAGGCCTCGAGCGGCTGCGGAGTTCATTATACCTCGAAAAAGAAAAAGAAATAATGGAACATAACAAGCTGGAGGGGCGTCTTATATACGTGGAGGGACATGCATGATTGTGGCCGGAGAGCTGAAGAGGGCAGGAGGACGGTAGGAGGATCCAATCTTGAGCTGTTCATCCTTCCTAGCCCACGGAAGCTCAAAGCTCCAATTGTATTGCGATTTCTAAATTCTGAAGCAGTAGGGCAGCGAGGAAGAAGACCTCCTTCACTGTCATACTACGTTGATTGACGTCGGTCATTAGAACTAGTTGGACTGCAAATAGCGATCGGATACGAGGTGAAAAATATTCAGATTGGCGGAGAACAGTTGATATCTTGTATTTATTGCTTTCTTGGGATCGTAAGGAAGTTTCTGAAGCCACAGACGGCGAATTCAGGTTTTATGCCGGGATGCCGACGTGAATGATAGGCTGATTGCCGACTGATACTGGTCTTTCTCAAACTTTGGACTGACGCCTCACCTCGAGCGCGCTCTAGCAACTCCAAAACTTGTCTAAAAACCCCTCATATAGTCTTCACCAACGTTTGTTCCCCAGCCAAAGGATGATTGTTTCCACTTCGAGCCCTCCGAGTAAGCCATTTACCTCGGTGAATCGATGAATCGTTGCTTTTTAGGAACTTTGCAGAAGGCATGAAATGTTGGTCAATCGAATTCTTGTAACAGAAGCTTACTGGCAAGATATACCGAGGAGAGTCACCGAGAAAATCACTGCTCCGCTCGCTCCAGGCGATGTGTTCGAAATGTATTGTGGTATCCATTACACACTACTCAAGAAACCGAGTTTTGCGAAGAGCTTCTTGTTCGACTAGCCATGTTCAAATCCAAGAGAAGTACTGTGTTGAAGCACGTTCGCAACCCTCAGTTATCGTCAAATGCGTTCTATGACTTGCTCTTGCCAATAACCAGGAGGACTACATGCGCTTCAAGCATGGGTCATATGAAGCCTGGTGCTTTCTGTCTCCCTCCGCTATCGATCCAATTAAAGCCGAACGTGCGTGCTATGCTATAGTTGCTCGCCCAATATTCAAAATACTTTCCTCTCGGGTCAGATTCCTTGCTGGCCCTCAAGTGCACTTCTGAACCTGGCGCCAGGTTTATGTAAATCTCATTTCCGACAAAACGCCGATAGTCAAATGTGTGCTTCAGGCTGGTTCTACAGACTTTACATGGTCGAGATATCAATTACAAATCTAAACTTCACTTGTGACTTCAATACCCTCTCATATGCCTCATCGATATACGACGCCGGAATTATTTCAATCTCTGGGAAGATCAGCTTTTCGCCACAAAGATCTAGCATCTTCTGCGTCTCTGCAATTCCGCCAATCATCGAGCCATGTAAGCCAACTCGCTGGGCATCAAGGCTGAAGGGAGAGATCAGCAAGGGCTTTTCTGGCGCCCCGACTTGAACTAGGGAACCGTCGCGGCGGAGACAGGAGAGATACAGCTCTAGAGGGATGCTGGCAGAGACTGTGTTGATTATGAGGTCAAATTTGCGACTGAGTTTGGAGAAAACGTCGGGATCGCTCGTTGCGACGTAATCGTCTGCTCCGAGGCGAAGTCCCAGCTCCTTCTTGCTGTTGGTTTGAGAGAATACCGTGACTTCAGACCCTAGTGCCCTAGGGACGAGGCGCGCAAACTCATTAGCCTCATGCTAACTCTGGTGTGGAAATACTTACTTGGCGAGCTTGACACCCATATGTCCTAGGCCACCAAATCCAATGATACCCACCCTTTTTCCGGGACCAGCTTTCCAGTGGTTCAATGGCGAGTACAGCGTGATACCCGCACACATCAAAGGCGCTGCCTTATCCAACGGGATACTCTCAGGAACTTTCAGCACGAAAGCCTGATCCACTACAACGTGCTGCGAATATCCCCCTTGTGTAATAGTCCCATCCTTGGGGTCTTTCGAGTTGTATGTAAAAACTGTACCGGAGAAGCAGTATTGTTCTTCGCCATCGTGGCAGTTTTCGCATTGTCGACAGCTGTTCACCATGCAGCCTACACCGACGTGGTCACCGATTTTGAATTTGGTGACGTTCTTGCCTACTGCACTGACGATTCCAGCAATCTCGTGTCCAACGACCAGAGGATATGTCGTTTTCCCCCATTCGCTGCGGACAGTGTGGATGTCGGAGTGACAGATCCCTGCAAACTTGATATCGATGCTGACGTCTTGGTCATCTGGTGCCCGACGAGTGATGGTGATTGGTTCTGTCTTTTCTGGGGAAGTGGCACCCCATGCTTTGACCTCTTTGGACATCTATGAACACGATGCGATAAGAAATTTTGTGAAGCAAGTGTGGCGATTTCATTACCTCAGAACAGTGGTTTCCAATGCTTGGGCTTGGGTTCGTTGGACAGTCAGCTTTTTTTCTGGCTTTTATATAATCTGGGTCAAACTGGCGAAGGTTTCCTCAGTTTGTTGGCGAATGAGAATGATATGCGATTCAGCTCGGGCAGTTGTGTATGTGGGAATAACAAGAGGATAGTCCTGGAGTTCGAGTCAGCATAATCAATATCAATACCGGGGAAGACATATACCTGAGAAGAATATACCATGAAATGAATTCTTACGCATATTTCGGTTCTGCGAGTAATGTTATCCATGATAAGCTTCGTCATCTGAATCTTTTTAGCTCAACTTGAATCCGGGTATCACTATGTTAACCTAGAGATACCTGGAGTTATAAGCCTAGATTGTTATCTTCCTGAGGTCCACTTTGATTGGCGCCAAAACTTCTGAGCTTAAGCGCTCAAATAGACCTCGCCTTTAATCAGCCACCCATGCTTTATCGAACTGAGTTCATCTTCTCTGTGTTGACTGTCCTGGCCTTACAAGCTTATGCGGGTACTACCTCTGTGGGCGGACCCTGCTCTGCGTCGCGAGACCATCTCGATCCAAACACTCACAAATTTATGTCTGACTGCTCTGACTTGGCTTACTGCTCTGGCTCTGAAAACGGAACCTGCCTTGCAAGGACTTGCCGCAGAGATGAATTTCCATTTGGCTACTCTACTCCTGATGCTCTACCTCCACTCTGTCTATCTGGATCTTTCTGCCCCGACGAAGGAAATGGATGCAAGACTCAAGTTAGCCCAGGCAGCGCGTGTCAGATGAACAGAGATGAACAATGTGCTCGTGCAATCAACTGGCAAGAAATTTCTAGCCTGGAAAATTTCTATGGTTCAATCTGCTTACGCACTGTGTGCATGTACGACGGCTCTTTTTTACTCTTTGGTTGAAACACCTGGCGAAAAATTTCTTTCACAACCAGGTACGCAAACGCGACACTGGGAACGCCTTGCGTCATCGACAACACGACGTATACGGATATTGGGCTCAACGGACAACTTGACACTACCATCGTCATTCGAGATAATTGTCGCTCTCCTTACTTATACTGTGATCAGACTAGCTTGGTATGCGAGCAGAGCAAAGCCATAGATTCGTCTTGTCAAATTGATCAAGAATGTGAACAAGTAAGCTATGTCATTCTATCAGACCTCGTCTTCTCATCCTCGATCTTAGCGAAACTGCGTCGTGAGCACTTGTGTGGAGCCGCCAGAAACCCCTTTACGTGTTGCTCCTTGGCAATATGCGATTACAGCAATGTGTATTCTTGGAGGTGCTTGGCCTATCACATCGAATCATTGGTTACTCATCGCTTTCTTCCAGCGATGGTTGCAACTTGTTTGATGCTGACCCTTATCCATAAACGACATCGTCTCTTGCGCTATAGGGAGCTGCGTGAATACTATCTGGAACAGCTTAGGTGCGACGCTATTACTTCCTCTGCCTTGAAGGGATTCAAATTTTCGTCTGCAGTTTGAGAAGATCGATGATTGAAATGCACTCGGCGGCGGCAACGGCGACGATGCTTGATACTAAGCAGAAATAATGCTGAGGGTGTACACGACTTTACTTTTTTTCTTAGATACTGAGATTCCACAAGATTATAATACTCAAGTTCGCGATTCACTTAAAGTCGGGGTGTCGTTCTTCAATCGTAATGAAAGTTGGATTATAATAAACTAGATGATTGTAACGTATTGCAGACTATATCGTCTAGTCTAGCGGGTTTAAAACCACTGGTCTTGCTCTACATGGTCGAAATATCAATCACAAATCTAAACTGAACCTGCGACTTCATGACCCTCTCATATGCCTCATCAATGTATGACGCTGGGATTGTCTCAATTTCTGGGAAGATGAGCTTCTCTCCGCACAAGTCCAGCATCTTCTGTGTCTCTGCAATCCCACCAATCATTGATCCGTTGACACCAATTCGACGAGCATAAAGGCTGTGAGGAGATATCCACAACTGGTCTTTGGGTGCTCCGACTTGAACAAGAGTACCGTCGCGGCGGAGACAGGAGAGATATAGATCAAGAGGGATCTCAGCAGAAACGGTGTTAATGATAATGTCGAATTTTTGACTGAGCCTGGAGAAAACGTCGGGATCGCTCGTTGCGACGTAGTCGTCTGCTCCGAGCCGAAATCCCAACTCCTTTTTACTGTTGGTTTGGGAGAATACAGTCACTTCAGATCCTAGCGCTCTAAGAGTATGACGAGCAAGAGAATCAGTTTCATGTAGGACTTTGAGAATGGAAATTGTTTACTTGGCGAGCTTAACGCCCATATGTCCTAGGCCACCAAATCCGATGATTCCGACGGTTTTCCCTGGACCAGCATTCCAGTGGTTCAGTGGCGAGTATAGCGTGGTGCTTGCACACATCAATGGCGCTGCCTTATCCAATGGAATACTTTCCGGTACTCTTAGCACGAAAGCCTGATCCACCACGATTTACTGTGAATATCCGCCTTTTGTGATGGACCCATCCTTGGGATGGTTCGAGTTGTAGGTCAACACTAGGTTGGAAAGAGCTATCTGGTAAGGTAACTGTCTCAGGAAAATGTTGCCGAATCTCTGATAGTCTCTGATGCGACGGGCTCTGGGATCTTGAGATTTCGAGGCTTTAAGATCATATGATGCGTTCGTTAGTCTTTGTAAGTGCTCGATGAGCTTGTGAAGAGGCCTCCAATCAGGCTCAGCTTGCCCCCCTCACCAGCCCTCATCCAGGCTATGTGTAGCTACGAGCCATTCAGCCCTTCTCAGCACCACCAAATCACCCCTACTTACCTACTTACCTTGCTTTCTGCAAGCATTCGAATAGCTAAACCCGCTGTTCAAACATTTGCTGCTAGGTCAGTTCTCAGCTCGAACACGTCCAAAGACCTCTACTATTAGCGCAAAACATAGACTCGGAAGAAGAAGCCACAATATACATAGGATGCAGTCAAGTAAATATCCAGTGTTTCCGAAGCTGTGCGTTGAGTCAGAAGGTGGGTTGTGAAGTGAGGGAATATTACACACATATGTCGAATAAGCATCACGGAATTTAAGTCCAATTTGTGGGTCTTCCGTTCTTGATGCACCTAATAAGTGATGAGCTTAAAGTGTAAAGAGAAAGAGATGTGCACTGGACATACTCTGTCGATGGGGGATCCAAAGCGTCGTGCTGCGCGCATTGTTTCCCATAGAATCTGTCTTCACCATCCGGAACCGTCCCCACCCACCCATACATCTCATCTTCACGCAAACAATTGTTATGACTGAAAAATTTTGAGTTTGCAGAATAGTAGATGATTTTCGGTGATTGGGAAAAGGGATAGTCATTCTCGAATTCAACCGAAGAATGGATGAATGTATTATGTGTTAAGAAGCTTCTCATGATGTTCTTTTGTTCTTCGGCAACTTTAGTGACCACGGACTTTACAAGGTCAACTTCGGTCGAAGGAGGATTTTTCATGTTTGGCGGAGGCTTCTCGAGAAATTTAACAGTATAGGTGCACGTGTATTCTACTCCATTAGACTGTTGCTAGAAAGAGAGGAAAATGTATTAGCGAGCTTGCGCGAATGAACAAAGTCACTGACATTCATGGGCATTGCACGTGCAAGGGAGAGCAGACCAATAAGTCCCAAATATGCAGAAGCGAAACGCATGACAGGGAACACCAGGATCAAAGTAGGAAAATGCTTAAAGGGACGACGTCGAAAGGAAACGTCAAAGGATGATGCAGTTGAGGAACGGCAACGTCGAGTGAGATGAGGGACAAGAGATGAGAACTTGAAGATGTGGATTGATTCTTTGGCCAGCAAAGAAGAGCCTGTTCGAATGGACCAGCAGTTGTGGGATAGTAATTCGACAGCCTCTGCTTATTAACGATTTCAACCAATCATTTTCTTTCACAGACCGCTGAGGTTCCGCGTGCTCAATTGAAAAGAGCATCGCCATTTTTGAGGCATTAAGAAGAAAAAATTTTTTTTCTGCAGACTGCACCCTTGCCAACCAGGGGAGAGAACCAGGGGCGTTTACCAAATGGAAATTCCGCAGGTCACAAGATTTAATATGGGTGTTTCGGATAAGCTAAGTAGCTATCGTCGGGAGTTATCAAGTAATTGATAATTCAGGCCCCGTTCTGTAACTTTGATACGACACTGTGTGATATGATATTAAAATGAGAGATCCGTAATTTCGGAATGATGAGAGATGCATGTGAGATGAACGTGAGACAGCGCATTGTGTCACAAGCAGTCACAGGGCGTCAAAGTTCACACAAAGGGCGCTAATCAATAAGATAGACTCGCTGAGTCATCATGTATATTATAATGAGATGAGTGTGTAAATTAGTTCAGAGCTTCCACAATAGCGAAAACAGGGCTTTACTTCACAAAGTAGAGGTAGAGGTAGAGGTAGAGGTAGAGCCTTAGGTAGAGCTTGTGAATAAAGTAGAGTTTTGCAATGTTTTCGAAAGGTAGAGCTCCGAAACAGAAGGTAGAGTTTTTGGACCTCTATTTTTTCTTCTACACCGATCAGGGCCGGCCGTGTATTCTTGCTGCCTCACATGCCATTTTAGTGTCACGCTGTTGAGACGCGTCTTGACGCGTCATGCATTCTATAATACGTCTGGAAAAGCCACTGACTGTTCCTAATTTGCATTGTTATCTTGAGTGGCCTCGTTGACCATTGTTAGAATTACCTGATATAGGCAAGAAAAAAGTAGCTGTTTGCGGTCAAGATAACTACTATACAAAGAGATTATTCATTGCAAGCTACAGCTGCTACACTATTTAAGGATGAGCAAAACCATCAACCATATATCAATTTCTTATGCCCTGTATGCCTCAAAAAAGAACTGCATTCCGGCACAAGCCTTCGAACATAAAGTCATACTTTCAAGAATGCAACAGACAGGTGTTACGACCATGCCAAGTCAAACTCCCGCGGTCCCGACGATTGTTTTCGGTATTTCGACTTCATCATTTTCTTCCGTCGCGGAGCTTACCTCCGCGATCCTTCTACACTTCGCGTTTATATCCCTCACACTTAGCCGACTTCTTATATATCCTTTTATATCATTTCCTTTATACTTTCCCCTTTTATCTTCCACATGTTCGACCATACTATTCTAGGATACTATCGCTTAGCAACCCTTAGGTAGCGATTACAGTATAAAGCTACGAGAGTAGAATAGTTGGTCCTTAGTTTAAATATCGACTTTGATAGCGCACTTCGACAGTGTATCTCAAATAGAGTTCATTCTCAATCCTCACCCTAAGTACGATCGCGTGAGTTTCTCCCGCGATCGGAATTACCTTATCCTCGCTTTCGGACATCGGCGTGTCGGGGACGCTATTAATAGTAGCGTCAACGTCCGACGACCTCTCCGTAGGTTCACCTAACCCTCACCGGGATTTATCTCGGTGTTCGGTCTTTTACCTCGCGGATCTATAGTCCGCGATCCAACTTATCGCCTACGACCGTGCATGATCATAACAGTATATTTAAACTGAAACCCGGCACATCGTATTCCATCACTCTTCACTTCCTTTTCCTCCATTAATCTTCTCTACCCAAAATGGTCAATACCAGGAGCAGACGTGCTCGTACCAATACCGCGGACTCGGACAACGTTCAGGAGGAGCCAGTAGTGGCAAATCCTTTCGCTACCAATGCGACGGCTTTCGCGCCGTTCGCCGAGTCGATCTCTGGAACGGGACTTCCCCGTAGGCGAACCAACGCTTTCGGTCCAGCCCCGAGCCAACCTGCAACGGTACGGGTATCAAATCTTCACGCCCTTGGTTCACCCGACCAATCAGAATTTGAGTATCAAATTCTTTACACCGCTGATGGAGTTCCCATCAGGGTACAAACGCCGCGTAGCAATCGCACGGCGATACCAACGTTGGAGACGGCCATCCCCCCATCTCCGACAACACTAACCCTCGCTGACAGAATGCGTCAGCAATTATCAACTCAAGCCGGTCCTTCACGGGATCGGTCGTCATCCCTTGTCCCCGCTGAGGTTCCGGAGGAACCTGAGATCGCGGAGCCAATCGAGGAGGTAAGTCCTGACTTACCAGACCACCCGGAAGACCCGGACCCTGAGGGATCTGATCCCGAAGGACCACCCGGAGGACCAGGAGGTCCCGGTGGTCCGGGATCAACCCCTAGCTCTCGCGGTCCTAGCCGTTCTAGGAGTCCTCCAGGAGGACCAGGTAGCAACCGCACCGACATTGCGGAACAGCGCATCATGGAGCTGTTTACCACCTTTAGAGGCACCCTCGACCATCTCGGAGGTGCTATCGTCGAACTGTCCGCGAATCAAAATCGTCAACCGACAGAGACCGCAAGGTCAAAAGTTAAGGACCCGGAGGTTTTCGACGGTTCTAACCCGCGGAAACTGAAAGGTTTCCTCGTTTCTTTATCTTTGGTCTTTATTGACCGCCCAACGTATTTTACTGATCAAAGGAAGATCAACTATACGTTATCTTACCTAGGTGGCGCCGCAAAGGAGTGGTTTGAACCAGATATTCTGGATCCGGATCTCGCGGAGATGCCCGCCTGGACGTCCTCCTTCGCGTCGCTGGTGAAGGAATTACAGGACAATTTCGGTATGTACGATGCTCAGGGAGAGGCCGAGGACAAACTCGGGACGTTAAGGATGAAGGAATCCGACAACGTACGGACTTACAACATCCGTTTCAATACCCTCGCGGCGTCTACAAACTGGGACTCTCAAGCCCTTAAGTGGGCCTATCAACGCGGCTTGGCAAGCCGTATAAAAGACGAAATGGCCCGTCTTCCAGAGCCCGCTAATCTCGCGGACTATCGGAAAGAAGTCCTTCGCGTGGACAACCGATACTGGAGACGGGAAGAAGAACGGAAACGCGAAAACGCCCGTTCGACGGTCGCGACTTCATTCTCGAAGGCGCCGACTACATCCTCGAAGAACTCGCCAAGTTCTTCTCCATCACCCTCCTCCGCGGCCTTCTCGACTAAAGGATCGGGAAAACAAGGTAAGCCTAGCGGAGGCAATCACTCGTCCTCGACGAGTTCAGCATCGACGCGATCGTCGATTGCTGCTAACCTAGGATCGGACGGCAAACTCCTCCCGAGCGAGGCGGAGCGTCGGAAGAAACTAGGACTTTGTGGTTTCTGTGGCGGGAAGCATAGGTTTGAAGATTGCGAGCGGAAGAAGGCTCGTGAGACTCGAGGCCGAGCTGCAGAGACGCAGGAGAGCGTAGAGACGACTTCCGTGGACTCGGAAAACTGATCAGCAGCTCCTGTACCCCGGTACGACACGGGAGTTGCGTTGATTCAGATCGTACCACGCGGGAAGTAAAACTCAACGCGTCCACTCTTTCTTATGACGAACAATCTTTCACATTATCGCTAACTTTAGATTTACCGGCTCGCGGCGATTCTTCTGATTCCTCCGCCGCGACGCTATCTTTTATCTCTTTACTTGATTCTGGTTCTACTGACTGCTTTATTGATTCGCTTTTTGTAAAAGCTAATAGTTTACCAACTTCACCCATCTCTCCAATCAATCTCCGACTTTTCGATGGTTCATTGTCCCCTAAGCCGATCGTCGAGACTACCACTCTCAACGTTCGATTTCCCTCTGGCGAGCTGCTACTACTGACATTTTATGTCACCTCACTCGACTCCTCTTGCAAAGCTGTATTAGGTTACAGTTTCTTAACCCGCTACAATCCGTTGATTGACTGGGTATCTCGAAACATCACTTTCCGTTCCACTAAGCAAGTTGAGTCCCTCACCCCGACGTCCTCAACTCCGCGAGAGATATCTCCGGAGTTAACTGATCCTGCGCCGGATCAGCCTCACCCCAATCGATCGAAGAAGACTTCGCGCCCTTCCTCTCGATCGCGCTCTCGCCCCTCACCTCATCCATTATCGGACAAATTCCTCTTTGAACCCATCTACACCTATCCCTCAGTCGCTCAATTGGCCGCTTCCAAGCTCGAAAATCCCGAAGTCGACATCGCTCTAGTAAACGCGGTCCTTTTCAACCGCGCATGTAAGGCCGCTAAATGCGAACCTATTTTACTACGAGCGATCCATTCTGAAGTTTCAGCGCGAGCTGCTTCAACCTCACTCGACTCCGCGGAGACGAATACCGATACTTCCAGCTTACCGCCGGAGTATGCGGAATTCGCCGACGTGTTCGACGAAGTGGATTCCGAAGTGCTGCCAGAGCACCGCCCTTACGACCTCAAGATTGATTTGGAGCCTGGTGCCGAACCCCCGATCGGTCGCCTTTACCCTCTTTCTGCAAAGGAACTTGAAGCTCTTCGCAAGTTTATCGACAAACACCTCGAAACAGGTGCTATTCAACCATCCACCTCTCCTCACGGGGCTCCGGTACTTTTTGTTCCGAAGAAGGATGGAAAACTCCGTCTCTGTGTAGACTTCCGCGGTCTTAACAAGATCACCAAGAAAGACCGCTACCCTTTACCCCTTATTTCTGATCTCTTGGACACTCCAAAGAAAGCTAAGTTTTATACCAAACTCGATCTCACTCACGCATATCATCTAGTTCGAATCGCGGAAGGCGACGAATGGAAAACCACCTTCAGGACCCGTTGGGGTTCCTACGAATGGAAGGTTATGCCATTTGGTCTTACTAACGCTCCCGCGGCCTTTCAGCGTTTCGTCAATCATATTTTCGCTGACCTTTTAGATGTTAATGTTATCGTCTATATCGACGATATACTCATTTACTCGGACGACGAGAAATCGCATCGCGAACATGTCCGCGAGGTTCTCCGTCGACTCCGAAAACATCGCTTGTTCGCGAACCTCGCCAAATGCGAATGGGGTGTAGACACGGTCGAGTATCTTGGTTATATTCTTTCTCCGGAGGGCTTAACGATGTCGAAAGACAAAGTACAAGCTATCGTTGACTGGCCGGTACCCCGAAAAGTCAAAGACGTTCAATCCTTCTTAGGTTTTGCTAACTTTTATCGACGTTTTATTTATAATTATAGCGAAATCGTACTTCCGATGACGCGGCTCACGCGAAAGGACGTATCATGGTTATGGTCCACAGAGTGCCAAGAAGCTTTCGACAAACTTAAGGACAGCTTCGTTCATGCTCCCATCCTCGCACACTGGCAACCAAACCTACCCCTTATCGTCAAAACCGACGCGTCGGACTACGCGCTAGCCGCGATCCTCTCGATCCTCCTACCGGACGGAGAGATTCATCCAATCGCTTTTCTATCCCGAACCTTCCAAGCTGCAGAGCTTAACTACGACACTCATGACAAAGAGCTCCTCGCTATTTTCGAGGCTTTCAAAGCTTGGCGTCACTATCTCGAGGGATCAGGCGACGCGATTGATGTGGTTACCGACCACAAGAATCTCGAATACTTCTCGACCACCAAAATCCTCACGCGGCGACAAGTCCGCTGGTCAGAATTCCTCCACCAGTTCAATATGGTGATCCGCTTCCGCCCGGGTAAGTTGGGTGCAAAACCCGATGCTCTTACTAGACGCTGGGACGTCTATCCTAAAGAGGGGGATACCGGCTACGCGCAAGTTAACCCGCAGAATTTCAGACCTATCTTTACCAATGAACAACTAACCACTTCACTTCGAGCAACTTTTCTAGAAGGCCCCGCGCTTCGCGCTGCGATCGTAATGGACTTGCAGTCGCTTCATTCCACCATCCGCGATTCTATTGAACAGGATCCGGAAGCAATCGCGGGCTTAGCCCTAGCTAAAGACGATTCAAATACTCGTTGGACAGTAGGTGATGATGGACTGCTAAAACTTGACAATCGCATCTATGTTCCTAACCATTCTAACCTTCGCCTTAAAATTTTACAATACTTTCACGATCACCCCCTTTCAGGTCATTTTGGACAGAACCGGACCCTCGAATCAATCCGACGCCTTTACACCTGGCCGAAGATTCGGGAATTCGTTCGCGACTATGTCAGCTCTTGTACAGTTTGCGGACGAAACAAACCCCGTCGACACCGACCTTACGGTCTCCTCAAACCTCTTCCGGTTCCCGCCCGACCATGGGATTCAATATCGATGGACTTCATCGAACAACTTCCCTCTTCCGACGGACATACAGCAATTCTCGTCGTCGTCGACCGTGCCTCTAAACAAGGTATTTTTATTCCGACGAACGACAAAATCACGTCCGAAGGTTTAGCGGAGTTATTCGTTCATCACGTTTTCTCCAAGCACGGAGTTCCGAACCACGTCACTTCTGATCGCGGCTCGGAGTTCGTGTCTGCTTTCTTCCGCGCTCTCGGCGAAGCTCTCTCTATGAAACTTCATTTCACCTCAGGATATCACCCAGAAGCTGATGGACAAACTGAACGAGTTAACCAGACTTTGGAACAATACATCCGGATTTACTGTGCATACCAACAGGACGATTGGGCGAAACTCCTACCAATCGCGGAGTTTGCTTACAACAACGCTCCTAATGCCTCTACCGGTTTAACTCCGTTCTTCGCGAACAAAGGCTATCACCCAAACATCACGGTAAGACCCGAAATTGACATTCGCTCCGACCGAGCAATGAATTTCGCGGTTAATCTTGATGAGCTTCATTCCCTCCTCCGAGACGAAATTACTAACGCACAAGCTCGATACAAAGAGCAAGCGGACAGAAAACGAATGACTCACCCCGAATTCCCTATTAATTCACAGGTTTATGTGCTAGCAAAGCACATCCGGACAACGCGACCCACCGACAAATTCGCCGAAAAGTACCTCGGACCTTTCACCATACTCGAGCAAGTCGGTACTCTTTCCAAACTTCAACTTCCGTCCTACCTTAATCGTATCCACCCCGTCTTCCATGTATCCCAACTAGAACCGTACACACCCAACACTATTCCCGATCGAGTTCAACCTCCGCCGCCCCCCGTCGAGGTCGACGGCGAGGAGGAATACAACATCGCGGAAGTACTGGATTCGAAATTGGATCGACGATACAAAAAATGCCCTTTACGATACTATATTCGTTGGGCAGGATACGAAGGTACGGACGAAGAATTCTCCTGGGTCGCCGCGAACGAAATTCACGCGGACGAACTTGTCCCAGCTTTCCACCTCCGCTATCCTCACAAACCTGGTCCATTATGATCCTTACTTATTTCCCTTACGTATACATCGATTCCTCCTCATTTCTATCACGTCTCTCACCTCATTTACTTACTAATCATGATCCTTCAAAAATCCATTCTCCCCCGCGGCAATTATCGTCGCGACGATCAATTACTTATAAAAAAAAAAAAAAAAAAAAAAAAAATTCCTCTTTCTCCCGAAATTTCCCGCGATCCTCAATCCCCCATTTCCCTTACTTATGAAACTCAACAACAACCAAAAAACCCAAAACACATCATTATTAACAACAATCAAACCAACAAACAACAAAAAACAGAACTACCAAAACGTAACGAGCAATCGAGTAAAGTAATTAAGTAGTCCTTCGCGGAGTTTACTCCGCGCGCTTCTTTCCCTCGCGAATCGCTTTTCTTCTCTTTTCTTCGTTTTTCTCTTTCTCTTCTTCATCCTCTTCACCTTCCCCATCTTCATCTTCATCTTCATCTTTCTCACATACTCCCATTGCTTCATTTACTCTGTTTTCTGCCCTAACCATTATCCCTAACATTTTTTCCTGTACTTCCAAGGAGCGACGGAGAAGGTGGATGAACTCGGTATTTTGTGCCGAAAGAACCGCCAGCTGCTCGGAGATTCCAGGACCTTCGAATTTCCTGTCCGCTATTCTCGCGGCGGGACCTCGATAAATCTCATCCTCGACTTTTGCCCGCTTGCCCCGCGATCGTCGAGAGGCGTGATCTGCAATCCAACTGCACCGTTGCCTCTGCACGTGGCACAACTCGCATGCTTGAGTCCTTCGTCGCGTTGATTGCGGACGACAGGAAGCAGGTTTACCGAGGATTACGCACCGCGTGCATGCCGGTCGACGTTGGGAAGGAGAAGGGGGTTCGTCCTCTTCGTCGTCATCTTCATCGCCTTCTCTCGGGTCGAGATCGCCGGCGGGATCGGAAACATCATTCTAAAAAATCGAAAACGGTTGAGTACACGAAACCCAAACTTTACAATCACTCACCTTGGCGATCATCTTGATCGTTCTCTTCCGTTTGACCCCCCGTGGAGGTACTACTTCTTCCTCATCGACCTCTACTACATCCGACTCGTCGGAAATGATCGATTTGGACTTGAACGTCTTGGTTTTAGATCCCGATGCTCACGGCGGAACAACGACTTCGAGTTGTTGCTTTGCGACCGTTCTCCCGGGCTCCCGTCGTTTCGTCAACTTCTTCGCAGCCTTTGCCTTCTCCATTCGGTTTTCCTCTACAAACTTTGCGAACGCGTTGTTGGTTTCTTGCGCGTCCTCTTCTTCGGCTATTCGTTCTTCTTCGCGTCTTGTTGCATTTGCGATTCGAACCTTTTCCTGCTTCTTCTCCTCTGTTACTCTTTTCTCCTCGTTAATTACCTCTTCTTCAAATGTCTTCAGTTCAGCGATCCTCTCATCCTCCAATCGCATCGCCTCCGCGAGTTCTCTCTCCTCCGCCAATTTTTTCTCCGCGATTCTTTTTTCCTCAGCCCTTTTCTCCCGTGCTACTCGTTCTTCCTCTACCTTCCTCTCCTCTTCCCGTCGTCTTTCCACCTCTTGTCTTCGTCGTTCTTCAGCTTCTCGTTTTTCCTCTGCTGCTTTTCTTTCCTCTTCTATCCTCCTTTCCTCCGCCAGCCTCCTTTCTTCTTCTTCCTTCGCTGCCTCCGCCTCGAGCTTCTCCATCTCCGCGGCGAATTCCGCTTCTTGTCTTGCGATCTCTTCGTCACGAAGGCGTTGTCGCTCCGCCTGTGCTAAGAGCAAACGCTCGCGACGTTGTTGCGCAGTTTCGGTGTTGTTGGAAAACATGGAAGTAGGAGGAGGGACTTACAACAATTTTTTGGAGAAGGTCCGGCCTTTATATCCTTCGCGACTTAAGGGCCGGCTCAACTTACAATTTTCACCAAGCTTCTATCACCTATCTTCGCGTGCCTGGCACTTTTCACATCACATTTTTTTAACTTTGATGCCCGTTACTTCTAATCATTCACACCTATTTTTAGTCATATCACTACTCAAGATCTCGAGGGCTCGATCCTAATGGGGGGGCACTGTTACGACCATGCCAAGTCAAACTCCCGCGGTCCCGACGATTGTTTTCGGTATTTCGACTTCATCATTTTCTTCCGTCGCGGAGCTTACCTCCGCGATCCTTCTACACTTCGCGTTTATATCCCTCACACTTAGCCGACTTCTTATATATCCTTTTATATCATTTCCTTTATACTTTCCCCTTTTATCTTCCACATGTTCGACCATACTATTCTAGGATACTATCGCTTAGCAACCCTTAGGTAGCGATTACAGTATAAAGCTACGAGAGTAGAATAGTTGGTCCTTAGTTTAAATATCGACTTTGATAGCGCACTTCGACAGTGTATCTCAAATAGAGTTCATTCTCAATCCTCACCCTAAGTACGATCGCGTGAGTTTCTCCCGCGATCGGAATTACCTTATCCTCGCTTTCGGACATCGGCGTGTCGGGGACGCTATTAATAGTAGCGTCAACGTCCGACGACCTCTCCGTAGGTTCACCTAACCCTCACCGGGATTTATCTCGGTGTTCGGTCTTTTACCTCGCGGATCTATAGTCCGCGATCCAACTTATCGCCTACGACCGTGCATGATCATAACAACAGGGTTGCACAAATCGTGTTCAAGTCTATCTATGTACTGGTACAAACTATACCCATCATCGTGGCCATTGGTATGAAGCAGTGAGTGATAGAGCATTATTGCGTTCTGGTATTCATTAACCTCCTGTAGTGTGTTGATACAAGCAATCCCTCTGACACACACTTTGTTACCTGGCGCCCAGATATTCCTCCCCATTATCTTGGAGACCTTGTTCGTCATGTTCGCGGAGTCCTACCTGACATCAGTCCTGCACGCAAAGCCAAGATGTCAATGCATACCTTAATCAACCAGTACACAGAAAAGCAGTCATTTTTTCCGTTTCCACCTTCCCCTTCACGTATGCTAAATCGACCAGATCAAGGACACTCACCTATCAAACGTGGTCAGGTAGTGCTTGAAACCCTGTTTGATTTCAGCCAGCCAATAGAAATCCCAGATACTGTCTTGTCCGAAGAAGAATCCCTTCAATTCTCTGAGAAGCTTGATAGAGTTGAGGCGGAAATGGAAGCTGCATTTGGAGAGGTTGATGTGGCAGGAATGAAGGCTCTACAGGATGCATTACAGCAACAGCTTAGAAGGGGTGAGCTTGCTATTGCCTTTGACCAAGACCGTGCACTTACATCTTTAATAAGAGGAATCTGATGTCGCTTCCCAGTCTGGCTCTCAGCATTCAGCCCAGCTGTTCAGTACTACTGATCTGGGCTCAGATCCAACTTCTACGTCTCCGCCTCAACCTTCTTCTACAGTTGACTCCATCTTTCTTGATCCTTCGTTACCATCCCCAGAATCCCCACGTATCCCCATTGCTGACAAGATCACTGTACCCGCTCAGTTGTTCACCTGGCAGATTGGGAAAACAGAGCATCGGCTCATTAACGGTGCTCTTCGGAAATCCTGCCTAGGCCGAGGATGCTTCGGAAAATCTGGAATGAAGAGTAACGACAACTGTAGCCATAAGCTGTGCAAAGGCTGCTGCGCTATGTATCAGCATGAGGTATCAACTTCTTGCAAGGAAGCGGGACACAAACCGCCAAGCAAGGACTCCGCTTTAGCCTCCAGTTCCTCTCTTTATGTTCATACTCGCCCTCTACAGCCTCTCCATTATGAGCGTCGGGAACACGCTCATCTAGATCATCATGATCGATTGAAAATTCTGCAAAATCAGCAAATTTTCGCCAATGATGTGAGGAAAAACATTCACATCAAGTTCTGGAATTCAGAGGGTGGACAAATGGATATGCTTACGGTAGAGAGTCCCACATATCCTTACTTTTGCATTGGCAACTGTTCCACTGCTGTTCGTCAAGCACTTGGGGCAACCGATGGAAAGCTTGTCCGGATTTTTGATCCACAGACAAGAAATTGGGTGCTCGAAGAGAGTAGTAACAAACGGTTTGCAAATGATGGAGAAATTCTCCTTGTTCACCCTCGTAGCTGTACTACAGGTATTGGAATGCAAGAGGCTGAGGAGGAGGAAGTTAATCGTCTTAATCCACGGAAACGCAAGCTCCAAGACAGCAATTTACCTTTGACACCATCTCAGCGGATAAAAACTCCACACTGCCAGGGATCCATTATTTCACAGCTGCAAAAGATTAGGCAATATATTATATTTTACCAATTATTTTACAAAATATTTATTCTCTGTAAAATAATCAATTTAGCCTCAGTAAAATATTATGAGATATATTTGATCTTGTGGAGCCTATTTCGACTGAAAAAGGCGCCGAAAAATGCGTAATTTCACGCGTGATTTATTCCAGATTTTTCCGGATTTTTATGAATTTTTTAACCCAGGATATGTCTTTTCTTTTACTACAGACAAAGACATTGTATAGATGTTGCATTACCATACATTTGCCACCCGTAAAACGAAAGATTTTACGGGGGCCCGGTCCGGTCCGGTCGGCGCAGGGCGGCCCCCCGCAAAATGAAATATTTTACGGATGGCAAATATTTGGTAATGCAACATCTATACAATGTCTTTGTCTGTAGTAAAAGAAAAGACATATCCTGGATTAAAAAATTCATAAAAATCCGGAAAAATCTGGAATAAATCACGCGTGAAATTACGCATTTTTCGGCGCCTTTTTCAGTCGAAATAGGCTCCACAAGATCAAATATATCTCATAATATTTTACTGAGGCTAAATTGATTATTTTACAGAGAATAAATATTTTGTAAAATAATTGGTAAAATATAATATATTGCCTAATCTTTTGCAGCTGTGAAATAATGGATCCCTGGCAGTGCCATTCGCTTTTCCAAGTATCACAACTGAATCGACTTCTCATCCAGCTTCCATCACTCTCTCTGCTTCTCCCTCTCCTGTGCGTGCCCTGGCACCAATCTGGGAACTTTCGGATTCACCGGACCTTTCCTCTATGACCATCCCTTTATCACGGCCCTCTACGCCTAGTCCTGCTCCAAAATTGAAGAAAGCAAAAATTGTGAAAACAGAGGAGGAAGAGGTGATCGATCTAACAGTGCCGAATTCACGTCATGCTGCATGGCCTTGGAAATTTTACAAAGGAATGCATGATGGTTTTGTGCAGTTAGACAAGAAGGGCTCGAAGCATACCGATGTTTTCCCACTGACCACTGCAAAAACAAAAGCCTTGGCCAGGGCTGCTTGGACTGCTGGAACGCCTGAGCTGAAAGCTAAGTTTTACACTGACTCAAAAAGCACCTGGAAAGCATATGTGAATGCAGTCAAAGAGCTTCATGGTGGTACTATCCCTTCGCACAGTGAATTGAAGAAGAGCAAGGTGCCTGTGCAAGCAGGACCATTGAATGTGAGACACGAGATGATTGAGATTGATGTAGATTAAGAATGTAGAATGTCTCGATATGTAGATTGCTGGAATATCATTGTATAATGCAGAAAACATTTTTCTTCACATCTATCAGATTACGGTGAGATGGCTGGCAGCCAAGATTCCATGGAACGACTTACTTTTTGACGTTTCAAAAAGTTACTTTTCACAAAATACTCACTACCACACCTGGCTCTGTTTCCATGTCTAATTCCATTAAGCTTGCTCAACCATTTCCAAGGGCTGTGGTTTGGAAAAGAAAATATGTGTTGGGCTCAATGCGTTCAGGTAGGAAAAAGAAAGAAGAGCAAATTTTTTGTCACGTCCAAGTATTATGTCACGAAAACACAGTGTAAGATATGTAAACTGGTTCAAGCCCTACGTACTACTGGGGTATGGAGGAATACAGTAAGGTGCTTTACCCTCCTGTCTGAGTTTTGCAACCAGGATCACATTCCTTCGTTTGATCATCTCATCGAGAAAGAAGTCAAAGTTGTGAGCCAGCATATCCCGCAAGATGGCCTGATATCCACCAATCCATACGTTACTCTGTTCAGCTGCCGATGAGTTGAAGATCCATTCACCATCGGTTCCGACCAATTCAGTCCACTGCGCAGGATTGCAGTGTTTTTGGCAGAACTCGTCACTTTCCTTATGTTTGGATTTAAAATGGAAAACATCCACTGGGAGCATAGTTCCATGGAAGAAATCGTCCTGCTGGGCCTGTAGATGACTTTGTAAATGGCAGTTGTTATCATAGAAGATGACATCCGGAAGATCTTGCGGGTTCGGATACACAGATTTCATAAAGTCCTAAGATAACTACGAGTCATTAAAATGAAACGAAAGAAAGGGGAAAACAAAGACCTTTACGCCAGAGATAGACTCAGCACCATACATTGTTGCGCGAGCAGCAATGACTCCACAAGTACACACCACCAGTTGCTCATTATGAGTTGTTCGACGGGAGAACATTACCCTGGAAGGCCGATTTCCCTTATCCGACTTATGAGCGGGATCACCATTGTCATCGGGAAGATCTACGGAACCTCCTTCGGAAGGAGCATCCAGCGACTGAGGCTGCTGAACACCAACCCGTTGAAGCCGTTGGCGAAGAAGGAAGAACGCCTTTGCCTTAGTATCCCGATAGTCCTCATATCTTGAATGCTCAGGGGTGCTACATGTATGGTGACCAATGCGAGCTGGGAGATCACAGTCAGTAAAGACACAGCTGTGTTGTTGGTCCATATGCTTGGGGCAGAAGTGGTGCCGATTATTTGCTAGAGGAATTGTGCAGTTATGGACTTTACAGCAGTAATGACCGACAGCTGTCCCATCCGTTACCACAGCTCGAAGGGATCCTGTTCAGTTATAATTGAGTAACAAAAAGAGAGACGTCAGACTCGAGAGGTGCTTACGGAGACCCTTATAAGAGTTTGGGATGTCAGTCGGAATCAGTTTCTCGCATATATCACAAGCGTGCAACCGCTCTGGCTGCCCTTCCATGATCATGCAGTTGTTACGCTCGCAGATGAGATCTTTGAGCCGTGAGTCTAAATCTCCATCCTCCCTGACAACAATGTTCCGACCCTGCTCTCTCCAATCCTTGAGAAGCGAGACGAGGACGAAAGCACGCCTGACCTGCGTTGATGTCAACAAAAAGTGACTTTGTTTGACCTCACATTGGCCATATGATGAAAGAGCATAATTATATATTAATGCTGAGTTCTGTGCAGAGACCCATGCGAAAAGAGTACATGCGGTAAACAGTTCAGAGAGAGACGTTTCGATGAATGCCTTCTCCTCCAGATGGATCACTTCCGGAATAGCCTCGTCATAGTACACACGGGTACTAGCATCAATCTTGACACTGTAAGTGAAGTAATACCGAATCCCGCAGGTATCTGGAAGCGAAGCTTTGAGTATGCAAAACAAACAAAGTTTGACTGAATAAACCCACCTGATTTACACCGGAGAGACGTTGAATAAGCTGGGAAAGGTCCATCCCTGGTAAAGAATGCGACAGGTATGCGAGAGATGTTGGTTAATGTGTGACCACATTGAGGACATGTCGTGTGTGGTGGAAAAAACATGAAGTAGGCTGCATATCAAGGTTTGAGATGCCTGAGATCATCGCAAAGGACAACGGCACGTACCAAGTTTCAGGTGTTTCTTCTCACTTCTCGAGCCATGTTCATCAAAGATACGCCGTTCATTGTGACTGATGTGTGGTTGCTGAAGGTTCCATATATAATGACGAAGACTTGTCCATAGCCCAGCTACCTGTTACGACCATGCCAAGTTCAACTCCCGCGGCCCCGACGATCATTTCCCGGTATTTGACTTCCTTACTTTCTTCCGTCGCGGAGTTTACCTCCGCGATCGTTTATACTTCACGCTTATATCCCTCACACCTTAACCGATACTTTATATATCCTTTTATATCATTCCTGTTACGAACAGACTCTTTTTCTATTTTTCTTAATACTTTAGACGCTCATTCTGTTAAGGCCGTGCAACCGGAGAGGATACAATTGAGGTTCCGGAGGCTTCGGACGAAGTTCCGAGTGTGGGAACGGTGGCTGTGACACAAGGAGGTACTCGAAAGGGCTACACGGTCCTCGGAAGTGTGATGGGACTTCAGCGAAGCTTTCGGCAACGCTCCCTACACGTTATCTGGGTGTCCCTGCGAAGTGCGAAGAAGAAAGAAGTTCCGGAATGTCGGACAGAACCGATCGATCGATCCGGACGTGACTAAGCGTAATATAGAAGGAGGATAGAAGGTAACTTTTATTTCAAGCTGGGGAAACGATACTAGACAGTGTACTTAAGTAGTAAATTGCCTAATTGTTAAATAAAGAACAATAAGCAATATAAAGGTTTACCCGAGGTGAAATATAAGACAATAAGGGCGTGGGAATCTCGGACAAATACCTTTCGAAGCTGTCCGAAGCTATCGAGAATAGAATCGAAGATACGGAGCTGATAATGAATGCGAAAGCTCCGGAAATGCGAATAGGTCATTCGGTTATCGATCCGAAATGATTCGATTGTTGATTCGGAAGTATTCGATTATTGATCCGGAGGCATTCGACGATCGATCCGACCGGAAGACTGACCGGAAAGGTCCGGCCTAAGTATCAGAATGAATCGACTATCGATTCGATCGGAAGGTTGGTCGATTGGTCTGGCACAGGCGTAACAGTATCCCCCACTTAGGCTTGAGCCCTCGAAAGCCCTTGCCGGAGGTGCGGAAGTTTGTGATGAGGATAGGGACATGATAGGGCATGAGTGAGTGACATAATGAAGGAGTGTGAATGGATGGGAATGGCGAAATCATTAAAAGGATGAATGTGAAGAAAATAGGGGATGCGATTCGATTCGAATCCTTTCGATCCGGATTTTGGAGTATGGCATGAACAAGATGAGCCGAAATGTGAAATGGGAATGAGTGGTATGAGCTGTATGAACCTGAGAAACCTGAAAACTCAACCAAAAATTGTCTGAAAATCCGGAAGCATTTGGAAAGGTGCAAGAAGAGTGTCGGATGAGTGCCGAAAGGGAGTCCGAATGAATGCGAAAAGTTACAAGAAAGGTTCGGAAGGATGTGAACCAAAATCAGAAAGAAAATCCGGAAGGATTGCGAGCGAAAATCCGAGTGTCGAGAGAGTGAATTGCATGATGAAGAGTTCGGAAACTTGTCGGATATCCCCCTCTTAATCCAGACGTCCCATCGGCTGGCGAAAGCAAAAGGATCTGGGTAAATTAAAGAGAAAAGGACAGAAAAGTGGACGGAATGTCCGGAAGTGTGGAAGGATAGCCTCGGAGACAGAAATCCAAAGGTCCTATCAGTACAAAGTACTGCCACAGAATGTTGGAAAATCACAATAGCGAAAGCAAACCGGAAAGGTAAGCAAAGGGTGCGCGCGGAGTGATGCGAAGCATCGATCGGAAATCCGATCCGAATATGACCGGAAAGTCCGATAAGAAGGAAGAGCTCAAGGAAAAACAACAAGATGAGTTCGGAAGAAGTGTTTCGGTCTGCCCGGAAAATCAACGGATTTAAGTGGGAGTAGAAACGTATCCTATACAAATAATGTGTGAAGTTCCCAAATGGAAAAGCTAGTGTGCAACATGGAGATGACAAGTGTGAGAGATGAAGGTGACTCAGATGATCGAGGGATTCGGAAACGTAATAGAAAGAAGGTGAACAAGAAGTAGAACATGAAATAAGCAAAAATTTGAAGTTTAAAAGCAAAAACTTCGATCGAAAATCGAAAGGAAAGCATCCGAAAATCGGACATAGCTCTATTCGAAATCGGAAGCAACGGAACATGAAGATGAAGATATTTGAAAAGGTTAATAATGGAAATCAATATATAAAACAAAATTAGAAGTCAAAAAACGAAAGAACATGAATGTAAACACTTCCTTAGTCCGAAAGGTCTCGATCGATGTCCGGATCGAAGCCTTCTTCGGAACAATCGGATTGAGAAGCATCGGAAGCACCCGAATACTTTGCCCGAAGTTTTGGGCAATGACTGCGAAAATGGTCTCCGCCACAATAAAAACAAAGTGAAAGGTTTCGGCGACGTTCTCGCTCGGATTCAAGGAGCCTACCATCTGGTCCCATGAAACTAGGGAGTTCCGAATCCGATTCGAAGTCCTCCTGGTCCGAAGGTTCGATTGATTCGGATCCAATGACCGAAGAGTGTGCAGAGTAGAAGGAATCGGAAGAATGAGCCGAATTCACAAGGGAATCATGCGAATAATTGAATTCTGAGTCCGAATAATCGAATGGACCAACATCGGGATCCGGATTGGTGTAGTAGTCCATCATGTGTCGCAAAAATCGATGACGGTACCTCGGATCAGCTCGACGAATGATTTCGTCCCAGCTGGCAACCTCGGAAGCATCCGAATCATCATTTGAAGCACTGGACTCCATGTCTGAAGCATCAGAATCAATTTGCGAATTCGAATTGGTGTACGGCTCGAACGACTCGGATTCGTGAGAAGAATTGTCAGAGATATCATCGGGAAGGGATAAGGCATATTGCCGGAAGCTCTGAGGGTCAGAACCGAAAGACATATTGAAAAGGAAGTGAGTGATAACGTATAGAGTGTGTAGCTTGAAATACTGTTAAGGCCGTGCAACCGGAGAGGATACAATTGAGGTTCCGGAGGCTTCGGACGAAGTTCCGAGTGTGGGAACGGTGGCTGTGACACAAGGAGGTACTCGAAAGGGCTACACGGTCCTCGGAAGTGTGATGGGACTTCAGCGAAGCTTTCGGCAACGCTCCCTACACGTTATCTGGGTGTCCCTGCGAAGTGCGAAGAAGAAAGAAGTTCCGGAATGTCGGACAGAACCGATCGATCGATCCGGACGTGACTAAGCGTAATATAGAAGGAGGATAGAAGGTAACTTTTATTTCAAGCTGGGGAAACGATACTAGACAGTGTACTTAAGTAGTAAATTGCCTAATTGTTAAATAAAGAACAATAAGCAATATAAAGGTTTACCCGAGGTGAAATATAAGACAATAAGGGCGTGGGAATCTCGGACAAATACCTTTCGAAGCTGTCCGAAGCTATCGAGAATAGAATCGAAGATACGGAGCTGATAATGAATGCGAAAGCTCCGGAAATGCGAATAGGTCATTCGGTTATCGATCCGAAATGATTCGATTGTTGATTCGGAAGTATTCGATTATTGATCCGGAGGCATTCGACGATCGATCCGACCGGAAGACTGACCGGAAAGGTCCGGCCTAAGTATCAGAATGAATCGACTATCGATTCGATCGGAAGGTTGGTCGATTGGTCTGGCACAGGCGTAACACATTCACTCTTTAGGAATATTAACGCTGTAGGCGCTTACATGAGCGTTTGTATTATTCTTTTATCTTTTCCTTTTCTTTTATTTATAAAGCGTGTTTCCACGCTGTCATCAATTGTCGACGCGACTCTCTCGTGTCTGTCAAAGTATTGACAGATCTAAGCCGTCTACATACATTCTTTTATATTACCTCATTGTTTCATCGTTGTATACGGACAGCCTTACTTATGGATACGAGCGACTCTTATTGTATAGCCTCGGGGCAGCGACTCATGATGACTCCCATGGATTCATCTTAGAATATGTATATAAGACAGTATATTCCGTCGAGTAGTCTTTATCTCTGTTCTCGTCTATTCTCCTCTGTAGCTAGACAAGAATCAAAAACCATTCAACTCTCATTCACTTCGTTTATCTTGACTCTGTGACGCCTGGCTTAGCAGTGAGCTACTGAGTCGCTGACAGAAGAACAGAGATCCTAAACGAACCACCCGTCACATCCTACTGGTTCTCGACATTTGGTTGGGCACTGGACACCGCTGCGTTATAAATTTACTCTTTTCATTTCATCACTAACGAAGTCTATACCTCCTTCGTCTCCCCCATTGTCCACCTCCTTTTCCATAGCTCGTCTGTGTTAAGGCCAGCATTGACCTAGACACTTTATTTGTACATACCTACATCGAGACACTGTAGTACGGCTCAACCCGTGCTGAGAGGAAAATACTCTCTCTAGTGTGCCTGACTCCTACCAAGGAGTGTAAATCAGGGCTAGTAACAGAATATCGAGTTTCTTCTTAGGAAGATTCGATAGTAGGCGTTGGAACGTAAAGTGTTTTTGTCTCTGACCCGAAAGGCAATGTTGCGCGAGGAGCGAACGTAGACAGCCTTCTGGATTAACACATAACTCGACACGAGCCTCTACCCCTAAGCACCTCTCCCTCCTATCCTGGCGTTCTCGTCAAGACCTCAGGATTTCTCACTCCCATACCCACCTCGCTCTCCCTCTCCCGCATCCTCGGATTCAACCGTCCATTTAGGATCACCTACTCCTACTCCTTCATTCGCTACCGAACTTGGTTCAGAAATGTCTGACCCTACCAACACCTCTATGCATGCCAACACCTCCGCTACTACCGCCGCCACCAATACTTCCACTACCAACACCTCTACCTCCCGAAAAACCATCGTAAAAGAACCCGATGTGTTTACAGGAGACGTTTCCAAATTCCGAGCGTGGCTTAGAACTCTCCTTGCCTATATTCATGACCTGCGAAGAACACGACAGGTCGACAATGACAATGAAGCCATCAATGTGGCAATGTCTTACATCCGTGGAGGAAGAGCTGATGACTGGGCAGAGGTATATACCAGTGATCACCAAGACGAAGTCGCGGGCGACTGGGACGTAGACTTCGCCGGATTCCTAGAGGAACTGAAGAGCAGTTTCTCTAATGTCTCCCAGAAGAAGGAGGCGATGGACAAGCTGAACCGTATTCAGCAAGGTCGTACGAAAGCCGACGACTTCTTCAAGGAGTTCGAACTCCTGCTGAAGGAAGCGGGTTACGACAAGAGGAGCGAGTACGTCCTCCAGTTGGCTGAAAGAGCAGTCAACCCCAACATCATGAGCGACCTAGTCCGAACGAGGACAGAGGAGTTTGACAGCTACGACGAGTTAAAGAAACTCGTCACAGGAAACGACTTGATCCGCCGCCGCTACGATGAGCAAAGGCGCGGATACAACAATATGAGCTGGGGTAACAGCTCACAAGGACAAAGCCGTGGACAAGGATCCACGCAACAAGCCTACGGTAGGCAAGAGCCGAAGAAATGGGAAGGCGCGCGAGCGGCGGGACCTCCCCCTATGATAGCAAGACGCGATGGGTCCGGTACGACCTTTGGAGGTTCGGGACGACCCATGGACTTAGATCGAGCAAGGGTCAATGGCCTTTGTTTCAATTGTGGCGAGAAAGGCCACATTAGTAGGAACTGCCCGAAGAAGGGCAAAGCCGCGGTCCGTAGTGTAGAACTCATGAACTATAGTAACGAGAGAACGGACAACGTTAGCGAAGAAGCTAGCGTAAATAGTGTAGATGTAGCGCCAGGACTACCAGCTGGCATGGACATGAATTCGTTCACCGCGTGGGTGAACAGTATGGGTTTTGTAAGAGCTCCCCAGTAGATATAGGTCTGGAGGAGCCCATTAAAATAAATACTTCGAATATAGTAGACAGCGGACTGGATTTCGCTATAAAATATGGTAATGTAGAAAAACACGCTTCTGCATTTACCCATAAAAAACCCGAAGTACTTAAAAAACCTATACGATATATACCCAACACGGCAGAATGGACTGCCCAAAGGCTGAAAGAAGAAGATCTCACGAAAGCCGTCATACTTTTAAGGATATGGATGCCCTCCTCGCGAATAAGAGAAGCTTCGGAGGAAACCGTCATGGAAATACGCGCATTAAACTGGAAAACCGCAGTCGAAGCTGTTAAGAGTCTTGCGACAAAGAAAAGCTATGTCCGTGGAACACATGGAAAAAGCTTGAAGCTCCCAGTCATTGTCGAAACGTTAGAGGACAACCGGCAAATAGTTACACAAGGACTAGTTGACAGCGGAGCTACAGGTTCATGCATTGACGCGAACTTTGTTGAACGACATAGGATTCCGACCAAAGACCTACCTATTCGAGTACCTGTCTACAACGCTGATGGAACACTCAATGAGAACGGTTCCATAACCAAATATGCTGAAGTCCGTGTAACCATTGGAGATCATTCAGAACGGATTCAATTCGGCGTTGTTAACCTTGGCGAGCAACATATCTTTTTAGGACTAGACTGGTTGCGACATCATAATCCAAGTATCGACTGGATTAAATCAGAAGTTACTTTTGACCAATGTCCAACTCGGTGTGGCTACGATCCTCATTTCTGGACACCAGAAGATATACAAACGCGAGCAGCACTCGAAGACGGCGCGAGGCTTTTCATATTCGATTGGGATCGATATGTACAAGAACAGGTAGATTCCAGGAAATGGACAAAGAAGAAAGCCGATGAAGAAACACGAAAACACTTTGACACTTCTACTCCGTATGTAGAAAAATATCCCGATGTTTTCAGTCAAAAGGAATTTGATCAGTTACCACAACGACACCCTTGGGATCATGCAATCGAACTGACACCTGGTTCTAAACCACTCGATTGCAAGATCTATCCTTTGAATCCGAAAGAACAAGAAGCGTTAGATGTATTCCTTGAAGAAAACATTCGAACTGGACGAATTCGACCCTCGACATCCCCAATGGCCTCACCATTCTTCTTCATTAAGAAGAAAGACGGTACTCTTAGACCAATACAAGATTATCGCAAACTGAATGAGATGACGATTAAAAATTGATATCCACTTCCTCTCATTCAGGAGCTTATTGATAAGTTGAAAGGCGCCAAGATATTCACAAAGATGGACATTCGATGGGGATTCAACAACATACGGATAAAAGAAGGTGATGAGTGGAAAGCTGCATTCAGGACCAATCGAGGATTATTCGAACCAACCGTTATGTTCTTTGGACTGACCAATTCCCCGGCGACATTCCAAGGATTCATGAATCATATCCTTCGAAATTTGATAAATGAAGGACACGTCATAGTCTACATGGATGATATACTCGTATTTACAAATGACTTGAAAAGTCATCGCATAATTGTAAACCGAGTCCTCGACATTCTGCGAGAACACAAACTTTTCCTCAAACCTGAGAAGTGTTCTTTCGAGAAAACATCCATCGAATACCTTGGAATAATCATTGAGAACGGAACGATTCGAATGGATCCAAAGAAAGTCAAAGCGGTAAAAGAATGGTTGACCCCGATGAAGAAACATGATCTCCAGCAGTTCCTTGGCTTCTGTAACTTCTTTCGACGGTTCATTCGAGGATTTAGCAAGGTCGCCAAAGCCTTAACAAAACTAACCGGAAACGCAGCTTGGGAATGGACAGCAATCCAACAATTCGCATTTGACGAACTCAAACGTCGAATCTGTGAAGAAGTAGTCCTTCTTATTCCCCGAAATCACGGAAAGTTTAGGCTTGAAGCTGATTCATCCGACTTCGCAAACGGTGGCTGTCTCTCTCAATTTGTTGATGGAAAATGGTGGCCTGTAGCATTCCGTTCTCGTTCACTCAATGAAGTTGAGAGGAACTACGAAATCTACGACAAGGAATTAATGGCGATTATGGACTCGCTCGATGATTGGCGTCAATATCTTCTTGGAGCCGAAGAACAGATCGAAATCTTTACCGACCACGCAAACCTACAGTATTTCAAGAAACCCCAGAAATTAAATCGACGACAAGCTCGATGGGTTCTTGAACTTGCGGAGTATAATTTCAATCTAGTTCACCGACCGGGAAAAACAATGACTAAGGTCGATATACTGTCAAGGATGACAGGTCTTGAGACGGGAGAAAAGGACAATGAGAACATCATCCTTCTAAAGCCAGAACTTTTCATCCAAGCCCTTAATATCTCCTCGCCAGAAGATGTGTTCCTGTCGGAAATCCAAAAGAACCGAAACCATGTTGACCGACTTGTAAAGAACAACCTCGATGCCAAAAACCCTGAGTGGAAAGAAATTGAAGGGATTATTGAATGGAAAGGACGAATCTATGTACCAAAAAACAGAGTATTGAGATCCAAAATCCTTACTAAGTACCACGATTCACCGCTCGCAGGACATCCTGGACAGTACAAAACAGCGGAACTTGTCACTCGTGATTATTGGTGGCCAGGAATTACTCGAGATGCTGGGAAGTACGTAGAAGGTTGTGAGAAGTGTCAAGCAACAAAATCTCATCGAACTCGACCTGTCGGACATCTTCATCCTCACACCGTTCCCACTGAACCCTGGCAAGTAATCGGCACTGATATGATTGGAGAACTCCCTGAATCTGGCGGATACAATGCGATCGCAATCTTTATTGACCACTTCACGAAGAGACTAAAACTCGTACCAACCCATACCACAGTCACTTTGGAAGGGATGGCGAAGATTTATCGGGATTCCATCTTCTCCACCCATGGACTTCCACGTAAGATAGTTCATGATCGAGGCCCACAGTATCACTCCAGGTTTATGAAGGAACTCTATCGACTATTAGGCATTGAAGCGAACTTTACTACAGCATACCATCCACAGACGAACGGCCAATCAGAACGAACAAACCAGGAGATCGAACAATATCTCCGTTTGTTTATTAATTATCAACAGAATAATTGGCACGAATGGTTACCCCTAGCGGAGTTTAACTACAATGACAAGGTCCACTCAGCGACGAAAGTCTCTCCCTTCTACGCAGATACAGGAAGACACCCATATAAAGGCACGGCAACTCAAATGACTTCGGACAACCCCTCAGTACAAGCTTTCGTAGATGGGATGAAGAAGATACGAAAGGAAGTAGGATCAGCTTTGGAAAAAGCGAAGGTAGAGATGAAGAGGCAGTATGACGGAAAGAGGAAGAAAGGGATAGAGTACAAGGTCGGCGACAAGGTTTGGTTAGAAGGAACCAACCTTTCAGTAGATCGCCCGATGAAGAAATTAGGCGACAAGAGGTACGGACCATTTACCGTCCAACAGAAGATAGGTGCCAGTTCCTATAAACTGGAAATCCCATGTACATGGAAACATGTACACAATGTTTTCAACGAAGTTCTTCTTACTCCGTATAAAGAACCTAGTTTTCCTACACAACCCCGAAACACACGCCCGCCTCCTGTTGTTGTAGGAGGAGAAGAAGAATTTGAAGCGGAAGAAATACTTGATTCGAAGAAAGTAGGACGAGGAATCAAGTATAAAGTCCAATGGAAAGGGTATGGATCACACGAACAACCCTGGGAACCACGGTCAAATCTCACAAATGTAGACCAATTACTCAAGGAATTCCATGAAAAGAATCCGACGAAACCAAAACCCGCAATATTCCGTCGAATTGAAATTCCAATCTCCTTATTCCCTACAGAATTGTTTCGACCTCTTCCTCCAATCGACACAGAACCCAATCCCGCTTCACTACCCTCCGAAAATTTTCTTTTACGACAAGCACATCGTGGAACTCGTGCCCTAAGGAGAGGGTGATGTTACAAACAGACTCTTTTTCTATTTTTCTTAATACTTTAGACGCTCATTCACTCTTTAGGAATATTAACGCTGTAGGCGCTTACATGAGCGTTTGTATTATTCTTTTATCTTTTCCTTTTCTTTTATTTATAAAGCGTGTTTCCACGCTGTCATCAATTGTCGACGCGACTCTCTCGTGTCTGTCAAAGTATTGACAGATCTAAGCCGTCTACATACATTCTTTTATATTACCTCATTGTTTCATCGTTGTATACGGACAGCCTTACTTATGGATACGAGCGACTCTTATTGTATAGCCTCGGGGCAGCGACTCATGATGACTCCCATGGATTCATCTTAGAATATGTATATAAGACAGTATATTCCGTCGAGTAGTCTTTATCTCTGTTCTCGTCTATTCTCCTCTGTAGCTAGACAAGAATCAAAGACCATTCAACTCTCATTCACTTCGTTTATCTTGACTCTGTGACGCCTGGCTTAGCAGTGAGCTACTGAGTCGCTGACAATTCCCTTTATACTTACCCCTTTTTTTCTTCCTGTTATATTCATGCAGGACAGTCTATTTCTTTATACACATACATACACTAATCGCTTTCATCGCGTCCGATGGATCCATTATACGTTTATCCTTCATCGCATCCGAGGGATGCGATTGCACTTTCTTTATTACAACACTTATAGTTAACATCTACACATTCCTTCATTCAACATTATTACTTCTTACCGAGATCATATGCTCATCAGTCATCTTCTTATACATGTGTTATTTACTTATTACTCTGGTTAGCTACAAGACTAGTATTTAAGCCGTAGTGTAGCTTAGCTGTACTTCAGTTTAAATATCGACTTCAGTTGACTTATACAGTCTATACTCAGTTAAGACTTTACACTCGCTTCGCTTCGGATCGGATCCTTCGCTCCATCCGACTGCTTCTACCTGGGACATACGACTCTAACGAGGGTACTACTAATAGTGGTATCAACGTCCCATTACTCCGCACCGCACCGCATCGCATCGGACGGTCCACTTGGCTGTATTTAGCATAACTCTAACACTTCCTCATGTCCGACCATACTATTCTAGGATACTATCGCTTAGCGACCCTTAGGTAGCGATTACAGTATAAAGCTACGAGAGTAGAATAGTTGGTCCTTAGTTTAAATATCGACTTTGATAGCGCACTTCGACAGTGTATCTCAAATAGAGTTATTCTCATCCTCACCCTAAGTACGATCGCGTGAGTTTCTCCCGCGATCGGAATTACCTTACCCTCGCTTTCGGACATTGACGTGTCGGGGACGCTATTAATAGTAGCGTCAACATCCGACGACCTCTCCGTAGGTTCACCCAACCCTCACCGGGATTTATCTCGGTGTTCGGTCTTTTATCCCGCGGACTTATAGTCCGCGATCCAACTTATCGCCTACGACCGTGCATGATCATAACAGTATATTTAAACTGAAACCCGGCACATCGTATTCTATCATCTTTCACTTCCTTTTCCTCCATTAATCCTCTCTACCCAAAATGGTCAATACCAGGAGCAGACGTGCTCGTACCAATACCGCAGACTCGGACAACGTTCAGGAGGAGCCCGTAGTGGCAAATCCGTTCGCTACCAACGCAACGGCCTTCGCGCCGTTCGCCGAATCAATCTCTGGAACGGGACTCCCCCGTAGGCGAACCAACGCTTTCGGTCCAGCCCCGAGCCAACCTGCAACGGTACGGGTATCAAATCTTCACGCCCTTGGTTCACCCGACCAATCAGAATTTGAGTATCAAATTCTTTACACCGCTGATGGAGTTCCCATTAGGGTACAAACGCCGCGTAGCAATTGCACGGCGATACCAACGTTGGAGACGGCCATCCCCCCATCTCCGACAACACTAACCCTCGCTGACAGAATGCGTCAGCAATTGACAACCCAAGCCGGTCCTTCGCGGGATCGGTCGTCATCCCTCGTCCCCGCTGAGGTTCCGGAGGAACCTGAGATCGCGGAGCCAATCGAGGAGGTAAGTCCTGACTTACCAGACCACCCGGAAGACCCGGACCCTGAGGGATCTGATCCCGAAGGACCACCCGGAGGACCAGGAGGTCCCGGTGGACCGGGATCACCACCTAGCTCCCGCGGTCCTAGCCGTTCTAGGAGTCCTCCAGGGGGACCAGGTAGCAACCGCACCGACATTGCGGAACAGCGCATCATGGAGCTGTTTACCACCTTCAGAGGCACCCTCGACAATCTCGGAGGTGCTATCACCGAACTATCCGCGAATCAAAATCGTGGACCGACAGAGACCGCAAGGTCAAAAGTTAAGGACCCGGAGGTTTTCGACGGTTCTAACCCGCGGAAACTGAAAGGTTTCCTCGTTTCTTTATCTTTGGTCTTTATTGACCGCCCAACGTATTTTACTGATCAAAGGAAGATCAACTATACGTTATCTTACCTAGGTGGCGCCGCAAAGGAGTGGTTCGAACCAGACATTCTGGATCCGGACCTCGCGGAGATGCCCGCCTGGACGTCCTCCTTCGCGTCGTTGGTGAAGGAACTTCAGGACAATTTCAGTATGTACGATGCTCAGGGAGAGGCCGAGGATAAACTCGGAACGTTGAGGATGAAGGAATCCGACAACGTACGGACTTACAACATCCGTTTCAATACCCTCGCGGCGTCTACAAACTGGGACTCCCAAGCCCTTAAGTGGGCGTATCAACGCGGCTTGGCAAGCCGTATAAAAGACGAAATGGCCCGTCTTCCAGAGCCCGCTAATCTCGCGGACTACCGGAAAGAAGTCCTTCGTGTGGACAACCGGTACTGGAGACGGGAAGAAGAACGGAAACGCGAAAACGCCCGTTCGACGGTCGCGACTTCATTCTCGAAGGCGCCGACTACATCCTCGAAGAACCCGCCAAGTTCTTCTCCATCACCCTCCTCCGCGGCCTTCTCGACTAAAGGATCGGGAAAACAAGGTAAGCCTAGCGGAGGCAATCACTCGTCCTCGACGAGTTCAGCATCGACGCGATCGTCGATTGCTGCTAACCTAGGATCGGACGGCAAACTCCTCCCGAGCGAGGCGGAGCGTCGGAAGAAGCTAGGACTTTGTGGTTTCTGTGGCGGGAAGCATAGGTTTGAAGATTGCGAGCGGAAGAAGGCTCGTGAGACTCGAGGCCGAGCTGCAGAGACGCAGGAGAGCGTAGAGACGACTTCCGTGGACTCGGAAAACTAATCAGCAGCTCCTGTACCCCGGTACGACACGGGAGTTGCGTTGATTCAGTTCGTACCACGCGGGAAGTAAAACTCAACGCGTCCACTCTTTCTTATGACGAACAATCTTTCACATTATCGCTAACTTTAGATTTACCGGCTCGCGGCGATTCTTCCGTTTCCTCCGCCGCGACGCTATCTTTTATCTCTTTACTTGATTCTGGTTCTACTGACTGTTTTATTGACTCGCTTTTTGTAAAAGCAAATAGTTTATCCACTTCACCCATTCCTCCAATCAATCTCCGACTTTTCGATGGTTCATTGTCCCCTAAGCCGATCGTCGAGACTACTACTCTCAATGTTCGATTTCCCTCCGGCGAGCTGCTACTACTGACATTTTATGTCACCTCACTCGACTCCTCTTGCAAAGCTGTATTAGGTTACAGTTTCTTAACCCGCTACAATCCGTTGATTGACTGGGTATCTCGAAACATCTCTTTCCGTCCCACTGAGCAAGTTGAGTCCCTCACCCCGACGTCCTCAATTCCGCGAGAGATATCTCCGGAATTACCTGATCCTGCGCCGGATCAGTTTCACCTCACCCGATCGAAGAAGACTTCGCGCCCTTCCCCTCGATCGCGCTCTCGCCCCTCACCCCGTCCTCTATCGGACAAATTTCCCTTTGAACCCATCTTCACCTTCCCTTCGGTCGCTCAATTGGCCGCTTCCAGACTCGAAAATCCCGAAGTCGACATCGCTCTAGTGAACGCGGTCCTGTTCAACCGCGCTTGCAAGTCCGCTAAATGCGAACCTGTTTTACTACGAGCGGTCCATTCTGAAGTTTCAGCGCGAGCTGCTTCAACCTCACCCGACTCCGCGGAGACGAAAACCGATACTTCCAGCTTACCGCCGGAGTATGCGGAATTCGCCGACGTATTCGACGAAGTGGATTCCGAAGTGCTGCCAGAGCACCGACCTTACGACCTCAAGATTGATTTGGAGCCCGGCGCCGAACCACCGATCGGTCGCCTTTACCCCCTTTCCGCAAAGGAACTTGAAGCTCTTCGCGAGTTTATCGACAAACACCTGGAAACAGGTGCCATTCAACCATCCACCTCTCCTCACGGAGCTCCGGTACTTTTTGTGCCGAAGAAGGATGGTAAACTCCGTCTCTGTGTAGACTTCCGCGGTCTTAACAACATCACCAAAAAAGACCGCTATCCTTTACCCCTTATTTCTGATCTCTTGGACGCTCCTAAGAAAGCTAAGTTTTATACCAAACTCGATCTCACTCACGCATATCATCTAGTTCGAATCGCGGAAGGCGACGAATGGAAAACCACCTTTAGGACCCATTGGGGTTCCTACGAATGGAAGGTTATGCCATTTGGCCTTACTAACGCTCCCGCGGCCTTCCAGCGATTCGTCAATCATATTTTTGCTGATCTTTTAGATGTTAATGTTATCGTCTATATCGACGATATACTCATTTACTCGGACGACGAGAAATCTCATCGCGAACATGTCCGCGAGGTTCTCCGTCGACTCCGTAAACATCGTTTGTTCGCGAACCTCGCCAAATGCGAATGGGGTGTCGACACGGTCGAGTATCTTGGTTACATTCTTTCTCCGGAGGGCTTAACGATGTCGAAAGACAAAGTTCAAGCTATCGTTGACTGGCCGGTTCCCCGCAAAGTCAAAGACGTTCAATCCTTTTTAGGTTTTGCTAACTTTTATCGACGTTTTATTTATAATTATAGCGAAATCGTACTTCCGATGACGCGGCTCACGCGAAAGGACGTATCATGGTTATGGTCCAAAGAGTGCCAAGAAGCTTTCGACAAACTCAAGGACAGCTTTGTTCACGCTCCCATCCTTGCACACTGGCAACCTAACCTACCCCTTATCGTCGAAACCGACGCGTCGGACTACGCACTAGCCGCGATCCTCTCGATCCTCCTACCGGACGGAGAGATTCATCCAATCGCTTTCCTATCCTGAACCTTCCAAGCTGCAGAGCTTAACTACGACACTCATGACAAAGAGCTCCTCGCTATTTTCGAGGCTTTCAAAGCTTGGCGTCACTATCTCGAGGGATCAGGCGACGCGATTGATGTGGTTACCGACCACAAGAATCTCGAATACTTCTCGACCACCAAAATACTCACGCGGCGACAAGTCCGCTGGTCAGAATTCCTCCACCAGTTCAATATGGTGATCCGCTTCCGCCCGGGTAAGTTGGGTGCAAAACCCGATGCCCTCACTAGACGCTGGGACGTCTATCCTAAAGAGGGGGATACCGGCTACGCGCAAGTTAACCCGCAGAATTTTAGACCTATCTTTACCAATGAACAACTAACTACCTCACTTCGAGCAACTTTTCTAGAAGGCCCCGCGCTTCGCGCTGCGATCGTAATGGACTTGCAGTCGCTTCATTCCACCATCCGCGATTCTATTGAACAGGATCCGGAAGCAGTCGCGGGCTTAGCCCTAGCTAAAGATGATTCAAATACTCGTTGGACAGTAGGTGATGATGGACTGCTAAAACTTGACAATCACATCTATGTTCCTAACCATTCTAACCTTCGCCTTAAAATTTTACAATACTTTCACGATCACCCCCTTTCAGGTCATTTTGGACAGAACCGGACTCTCGAATCAATCCGACGCCTTTACACCTGGCCGAAGATCCGGGAATTCATTCGCGACTATGTCAGTTCATGTACAGTTTGCGGACGAAACAAACCCCGTCGACACCGACCTTACGGTCTCCTCAAACCTCTTCCGGTTCCCGCCCGACCATGGGATTCAATCTCGATGGACTTCATCGAACAACTTCCCTCTTCCGACGGACATACAGCAATTCTCGTCGTCGTCAACCGTGCCTCTAAACAAGGTATTTTCATCCCGACGAACGACAAAATCACCTCCGAAGGACTAGCGGAGTTATTCGTCCATCACGTTTTCTCCAAGCACGGAGTTCCGAACCACGTCACTTCCGATCGCGGCTCGGAATTCGTGTCTGCTTTCTTCCGCGCTCTCGGCGAAGCTCTTTCTATGAAACTTCACTTCACATCAGGATATCACCCAGAAGCCGACGGACAAACCGAACGAGTCAACCAGACTCTGGAACAGTACATCCGGATCTACTGCGCATACCAACAGGACGATTGGGCGAAACTCCTACCAATCGCGGAGTTTGCGTACAACAATGCTCCTAATGCCTCTACTGGTCTAACTCCGTTCTTTGCGAACAAAGGCTATCACCCAAACATCACGGTAAGACCCGAAATTGACATTCGCTCCGACCGAGCAATGGATTTTGTGGTTAATCTTGACGAGCTTCACTCTTTCCTCCGAGACGAAATTACTAACGCGCAAGCTCGATACAAAGAGCAAGCGGACCGAAAACGTATCACTCACCCTGAACTCCCTATTAATTCACAGGTTTATGTGCTGGCAAAGCACATCCGGACAACGCGACCTACCGACAAATTCGCCGAAAAGTACCTCGGACCTTTCACCATACTCGAGCAAGTCGGTACTCTTTCCTACAAACTCCAACTCCCGACCTACCTTAATCGTATCCACCCCGTCTTTCATGTATCCCAACTAGAGCCATACACACCAAACACCATTCCCGATCGTGTTCAACCTCCGCCGCCTCCTGTTGAGGTCGACGGCGAGGAAGAATACAACATCGCGGAAGTATTGGACTCGAAATTGGATCGACGATACAAAAAATGTCCTTTACGATACTATATCCGTTGGGCAGGATACGAAGGTACGGACGAAGAGTTCTCCTGGGTCGCCGCGAACGAAATTCACGCGGACGAACTTGTCCCAGCTTTCCACCTCCGTTACCCTCACAAACCTGGTCCTCTATGATCCTTACCTATGTCCCTTACGTATTACCATTCCTCATTATTGCCTTAACGACTATCACCTCATTTACTTATTAATCATGATTCCCTCAAAAATCTATTCTCCCCCGCGGCGATTATTGTCGCGACGATCAATTACTTATACAAAAAATTCCTCTTTCTCCCGAAATTTCCCGCGATCCTCAATCCCCCATCTCCCTTACTTATGAAACTCAACAAAAAACAACACCATCGTCATTATCAACAAAAAACAACAACACAAAAAACAAAACTACAAAACATCAAAGAGCAATCGAGTAAAGTAGCTAATGTAGTCCGTCGCGGAGTTTACTCTGCGCGCTTTTTCCCTTCACGAATCTCGTTTTTTCTCTTTTCGTTGTTCTTCTCCTTCTCCTCTTCATCCTCCTCACCTTCACCATCTTCATCTTCATCCTCATCTTCATCTTTTCCTCTTACTTCTCTTTCCCTTAACTCCCGTTGTTCTCTTCTTTCCATTATACTTAATATTCTTTCTTGAACTTCTAACGAGCGACGGGCGATTCCAACCAACTCGATATTCTGTCCCACCATCACGGCCAACTGCTCCGCGATTTCGGGACCGGCGAACTTTCTTTCCGTTACCCTCGCGGCGGGTCCTCGATAAAGATCATCCTCCAACTTGGCCCGTTTTCCCCGCGATCGTCGAGAGGCGTGGTCGCCTATCCAGCTGCACCGTTGTCGCTGCACGTGACAGAGTTCGCATGCTTGAGTCTTTCGCCGCGTTGTTTGTGGGCGACAGGACTCGGGTTTACCGAGCAAAACGCATCGCGTGCACGCAGAACGAGGTTGGGAGGGGGAGGGGGGTTCTCCATCGTCTTCGTCTTCCGCGTTAACCTCATCGATCGGATCGGGAGTACCAACACTCTAAACAAAGCGAATCAGGTCAAAGGGAATACAACTAAAACTATCACTCACCCTCGCGATCATTTTGATCGTCCTTTTCCTCTTTGTACCTCGCGGAGTTCCTTTCACCTCGCTTTCTACTCCTGCTTCATCCGAATCGTCGGAGATTACGGACTTGGACTTGTAGTTCTTGGCCTTGGATCCCGAGGCTCGCGGTGGAATCACGACAGACACAACTGGTCGTGTAGTGCTCGGAACAGGTTCCCGTCGTTTCGCCAATTTCTTCGCGGCTTTCTCCTTCTCTACTCTGTTTTCTTCGACAAGTTTGGCGAACGCGTTGGTTTGTTCTTGCGCATCCTCTGCTTCTGCTTCTCGTTCTTCTTCGCGCCTTCTTGCTTCCGCGATTCGAATTTTCTCCTGTTTCTTCTCTGCTATCCTTTTCTCCTCATTAATGAGGTCTTCTTCGAATCGCCTCAGCTCAGCTATCCTCTCTTCTTCCAATTGCATCGCTTCCGCGAGTCTTCTCTCTTCAGCCAACTTTTTCTCCGCGATCCGTTTTTCTTCAGCCGCCCTTTCCTCTTCAGCTACTCGTTTCTCTTCCGCGACCCTTTTTTCTTCGGCTAGCTTTTTCTCCTCCTCTATCCGTCTCTCTTCCTCCTCCCGCGCCGCCTCTTCCTCTAATCGCTCCATTTCCGCGGCGAACTCTGCTTCCTGCCTCGCGGCTTCTTCTTCACGGGCTCGTTGCCTTTCAGCCTGTGCCCGTAGGAGTTGTTCGCGACGTTGCTGGGAGGTTTCGGTGGTAGACGGCATAGTAAGGAAGGGGGGAAACTTGCCAAAAAATTTCGAGACAGCCCTGTCTTTTATATCCTTCGCGACTTAAGGGCTGGTTCAACTTACAATTTTCACTCTTCCTCGATTTTCACATCACATCACATTTTTTAACTTTGATCGCCGTTACTTCTAATGATTCACATCTATTTTTAGTCATACTATTACTCAGGATCTTGAGGGCTCGATCCTAACGGGGGGGCACTGTTACGACCATGCCAAGTTCAACTCCCGCGGCCCCGACGATCATTTCCCGGTATTTGACTTCCTTACCTTCTTCCGTCGCGGAGTTTACCTCCGCGATCGTTTATACTTCACGCTTATATCCCTCACACCTTAACCGATACTTTATATATCCTTTTATATCATTCCCTTTATACTTACCCCTTTTTTTCTTCCTCATGTCCGACCATACTATTCTAGGATACTATCGCTTAGCGACCCTTAGGTAGCGATTACAGTATAAAGCTACGAGAGTAGAATAGTTGGTCCTTAGTTTAAATATCGACTTTGATAGCGCACTTCGACAGTGTATCTCAAATAGAGTTATTCTCATCCTCACCCTAAGTACGATCGCGTGAGTTTCTCCCGCGATCGGAATTACCTTACCCTCGCTTTCGGACATCGACGTGTCGGGGACGCTATTAATAGTAGCGTCAACGTCCGACGACCTCTCCGTAGGTTCACCCAACCCTCACCGGGATTTATCTCGGTGTTCGGTCTTTTATCCCGCGGACTTATAGTCCGCGATCCAACTTATCGCCTACGACCGTGCATGATCATAACACTACCATAGCGTGATCAAGCTCCAGGGCGCAGGATAAAAAATTTGTGACATGATCAGGGAGAAATACTGGTGAGATACCGTGGTCTTGAAGCCCTAGGCAGAGTTCCGGCTTTAGATGACGACTGAATCGAATGAAACGGTCCAAAGTGGCGAGCGACAGATCAGAACACGGTAGATCTTGGATAGCTGAGAGAAGCTGTGCTGCAGAGATCATGCCCGAAGGCTGATAAAGAGAGCGATGGATGAGAAGTGGCAGGGAGAGATGGTGAGGGGAAGAAAGAAAGACGTCGGAACGACATCGCCATGTGATCATGTGTGACTGGATGGCCGAGGATGACCGGTATCGGAACGAAGTAGAGCTCTACCTTCTGTGCCTGGTAAACCTTTATTTTTGGGACACCTTCACTTTTTGCAGATAGCGAGAAAGTAGAGGAACGTCATCTCTACCTCAAGCTCTACCTCTACCTCTACCTCTACCTTTTAGTAGAGCTGTTTTCGCTATTGTGAATGTCCTCAATTAGTTGGAGTGTTTTGGCTGGGGCTTGGCCCCCCATGGGTGGGAAGCTCCCGCTATTTGGATGGCCAATGCCAGAACGTCTGAGTGACGCTGGTGAATATTTCGAGTCCAGGGTGGGTTGGTGGGGGATGAGAAATAAATTCAATATTGCTCTACAAGATGGACAAGCGCCTAATGTAGCGCTGTACCGATTCTCACATGCCTGCTATCTTATCAAAATATAAGGAAGTGGGAAACAAAGCTGTTGTCACCTCGCTGAAATTTGATGGAATGCCCAATTTACGACTGGTTACACAAAATATTTGACAAGAATCTTAATTTTCGCTACTCTCAGATTTTGGCAGGGATTTCGTTCTCACACTATGTCGTATCAAAGTTACAGAACGGGGCCTCAATGTTTAATCAGTGTGAGAAAGGTTTTGGCTGGGGCTTGGCCCCGCGTTCCCACCCGGGACGACGAGCGGTCCCAAACAGAGCCAGAGCTCCCAAACAAGCTCGTCGAGCGGGCCAACCCCAGACAGAGTGATGGCTCTGGAATGTGCAAATATCAGAAATATTTATTGGATCATTCATAATCTGAAATATCGACACCGTTAATACATGCATTAATTACTGAGTTTGGAATGTTGTTGGATAATCTAAAATGTTCGAGTGTCAACTGCAATCTCGATACCTGGTCATTATTGTAAGCTTTGAGAATATGAGCTGGGAGAATCTCCTCGAAACGACGCCAATAGATAAGAAAGGCCAGGGAAGTCCATCCGCCTATAGTGTTACAAATAGACTCTTTTCTTCTTTTTATTTTCCTTTTAATACTTTAGACGCTCACTCACTCTTTAGGTATGCTAAGCACTGTAAGCGCTTGTACGAGCGTTTGTATTATTCTTTTATCTTTTCCTTTTCTTTTATTTATGAACATGCGGCAGCCTTGCTGTTCCCATGCTGTCATCAACTGTCGACGCGACTCTCTCGTGTCTGTCAAAGCATTGACAGATCTGGGCCGTCTACATACATTCTTTTATATTGCCTCATTGTTTCATCATTGTATACGGACAGCTTTACTTATGGATACAAGTGACTCTTATTGTATAACCTCATGGCGGCGACTCATGATGATTCCCATGGACTCATCTTAGGATATGTATATAAAGTAGGATATTTTGTCGAATAGTCTCTATCTCTGATCTCGTCTATTCTCCTTGGTAGCTAGACAAGTATCTGAGGGCTTATTCCTTCTGCATATTCATCCTCTTTTGATTGTTTCTCGTTGTGTGACGCCTGGCTGTATCGTGAGCTAGCGAGTTGCTGACATACAGCTAGTGTTTGATAAACTTTGAGACCAGCACCTATTCCTTAAAGCAAGCAAGGTGCAGTTATATGCCGAGATAATGGACTGTTAAGGACACATGATAGATGAGAAAGGACTCCACGCAGACACTGACAAGCTTGAAAAGATCCGAAATTGGTGACAACCCCGGAGCTACAATGACGTCCAGAAATTCCTAGGACTAGTGAATTATCTGGCCCACTTCTTACCTGACATATCATCCTATACCACACCGTTATTGGAGATGTCAAGGAATGAAAAACCATTCTTCTGGAGACTGATTCATGATGTACTATGGGATGCAGAGATATGAAACATGACAGGGATATGAAATATTTCATAATTCACCTCTTTATTGTTGTTTCCGTCGACAGATGGCCTCCACAAATATTTTACAGTATCCTTAGGTTGTATTCTTCAATGCCAGATACTTTGAAATTTATTGCTTTGAACATAGAGAACATAGTAAAACGAACTTGAGGAATTTCAGTCACATACACCCATCAAATATTCAGGAACAAGAAATTATGTATGGCAACTCTTAAGCAGCAGTGGTACAATTATTAACAACTATGTAAAGAGTTCTAATTCCGAAAATTTGAAGGAAAAGATGAGAGATAGCGTGATCCAGAGAGAAAGTAGTGAAAAACTACCTTCGACGTGACAACTTGTGTTGCCGGGCATTCGGCAATGCAAGTGGACGGCATCCCACCACAATTTCAACTAAGTCCTCCAATCCGTGATGGTCAGAAACAGCCAGACCCATCGTGAATCCCTAAAACCTCGCACTATTGATGATGCTACCGAAGCCCGTCTTGATCAGGCACGACAGGAGTGGATGAAAGGTGCACACAAGAGTGTTGCCACTGCTGCGAAGGTCCACAATGTTCCCTACATCACGCTTACTCGACGAATAAATGGAACAGCACTACCAAAAAAGAAGGCACATAACAGCCAAGCTTTACTCACCAAGGCTGAGAAAGATACGCTGATCGAGTGGGTTCAGTATCTCGGATTTACAGGTCATCCAGTCAGCAAACGAACTTTGCACCCAAAGGTTCATGCAATCCTAAAGGCCAAAGGAATAGCTGTTACTGAAAGAACAGTATCACGTATGTGGATCATAAACTTCTTGAATGAGTATAAGAGTAAGGTGAAATTCACTCGCGCACATGGTCTTGATTCAAAGTGCGCACAAGCGTTCAACTACACCACTGTCCATCACCACTTTCAGCTCTTATCCAACTTGGTGAAGGAGCATAGCATACCCTGGGAGAACGTCTACAACATGGATGAGAAGGGAATACAATTAGGAGGGGGGCGTAAAAACTCACAGGAGAAATATTTCTTCTCTCGAGCAGACAGAATGATGTACAAGCAAAAGGGTGATAGCCTTGAGCTGGTTACGATCATCGATTGCGTCTGTGCAGATGGAACAGCACCAATTAAGCCTGCATTTGTTTTCGCCAGTGCAACCAAGTTTGACGAGTGGTTTGAGGTCGATGATGTTACAGGTATGCTTCCGGACTTCCGTATAGAGCTTCCGACTTCGGACATGGACTTGGCATAAATCATATTTACTTCCGAGATCGATTGCTTCGATCGAGTCGAACGAAGCATTTGGTTATCGTATGCTACGTGCTCCGACTTTATTGTCTTTTTATTTATATTGATGACGTCGATTCATATTAGTTATTGTCTTTTACTTACAGCTCTTATTGTTATAGATTTAACAATTAGGAATACAGGTATATAAGCTGTAGTATCTTGTACATAGTTCCTCAGTTTAAATATCAACTTAGATTGCTGCTGAACTCCGTCCGGAACTCTTTCTTCTAATCGTCTAACGTTCGCATTATAACCGATCGTTATCCGGACGTCTTTACACTCTTACTCGTCACTCTGAACATTCACCGAACCATACGACGAAGCGGGGGCACTACCGAAAGTAGTGTCAAGGTTCTAGTTCATCTTTATCATCTTCCGTTGCAATCGAGCTGACCAATCATCCTCGATTACTTCCCTTGAGACTTCGGTTATAAACCATTGCCTCGATTCATTCCGATCACTCTCGGATTACTTCGATTCACACTATACCTTCTAAGACTCTACGGAACCTCACTGGCACAGTCTGAACAGTATATTTAAACTACTACTCGCATTCGTCGCTATCCATTCTATACTCAACAATCCATGGCGCCTCCAATGACTCGTCAAGCCCGTAGGAACAGGCCAAGAACTTTGACCGGTACTACCGACAATTCAGACGTTCCGACGCAGGCTGAAGAGCCAAATCCATTTGTCGCCAATGCGCAATCTTTCGCGCCTTATTCAGAATCCATTTCGGCCTTAGGAGGTCGAAGAAGAAACAATGTTTTTGGACCTACTACTGCAGCATCACTACCAACAACTGAAGTAGCACCTGAAGTTGCAATCGGTGGAACGACCGAAACGATGGATTATGAATTCCAAACTCTCTACACTGCCTCTGGAATACCTGTCCAAGTCAAGACACCTCGAAGAAACACTCACATCGCTACGACATCATCGAATACCATCATACCTCCGTCTCCAACGGCAGCAACGATTATGGGACAGATTTTAGCCCGTAACACGCCAACAGGACCTCAAATCCCGGAAGGACCGGAAGATGAGGAAGGAGAGGATCTCGAGGGTAATAATAATCGAGAGAACCAAGATGGTGAGGAAGTAGTCGATGAAGAGCCGGCTGATCCGGAACTACCTGGCGATGGTGGACCGGATGGACCGGGAGGACCAGGCGAACCAGGCGGTGGTGGTCCCGGAGGACCGGGAGGACCAGGGGGACCAGGTGGAGGATCCGAAGGCTCAAATAGTCCCCGGAGACCAAATTTTCCACCAAACAACAATGCTTCCGAAAGGGAGTTTCTCCAAACGTTCCAAGCTTTCCGAGGAACACTCAACGGGTTAGGTAATGCTATCGCTAACCTACGAACAGAACCCTATGAATCGAGCAAAGCAAAAGTAAAGGAACCGGACGTATTCGATGGTTCCGATCCTCAAAAGCTCAAAACATTCCTCGTTTCCCTTTCATTAGTCTTTCTTGATTGCCCTAACTACTTCACTGATCAACGAAAGATAGCTAACACTCTGTCTTATCTGAGTGGATCCGCTCGCGAATGGTTCGAGCCAGATATCCTCGATCCAAACGCGATCACTCTTCCAATGTGGACGAGCTCTTTTACAGCGCTAGTAAAAGAGTTACAAGACAATTTTGGTCTTTACGACGCGCAGGGAGAGGCTGAGGATAAGCTGGGGAACTTGAGAATGAAGGAGGATGAATCGGTTCGTAAATTCAACATTCGATTCAATTCACTCGCTGCTCTCACCGATTGGAACGCAAGTTCCTTGAAGTGGGCTTATCAGCACGCACTTGCTTCCAGAATCAAGGACGAAATGGCTCGAGTTCCGGAGCCTCGGAACCTCGCCGAATATCGCGCGGAGGTTCTTCGAATCGACAACCGGTACTGGCGGAGGGAAGGAGAAAAGAAACGGGAGTCTTTGAGACAGACCGGGTCGGGTTCGGGCGGTAAGGCTTCGAATTTCGGCAAGAAGGGTTCTCAGAACAACTCTTCTAATCAATCTTCTACCACGTCGGATACTCAGCCTAAAGGCAAGAATAGCCCGCAGACTACCAGACAGAATCAAGGGAAGAAGCCTTGGTTCAACAAGAACAAGTCGACCGGAACAAATTTTAACGGTCAATCCTCGAATGCTTCGACTAGTCAGCAGCCGAAGCCGCACCAAAAACATCTCGGACCAGATGGTAAAGTCAAGCCGGAAGAGAAGGAGAGACGCAGGAAGTTCAACCTGTGTATGTTTTGTGGTGGTAAGCACAAGTTAGAGGATTGCCCCAATCGAAAATCCAATCAGCCTCGCAGTCGAGCAGCCGAGGTTGAGGATGTAGTTACAGACATCCAATCGTCCTCGGACGATTCGGAAAAATGATCCGCAACTCTCGTACCCCAGTACAAAGCGAGAGTTGCGTTGATCCGGTTCGTACTACCCAAGGGGAAGTAGTTTTAAACGCATCCGCTCTTTCTGAATATGAACGATCTCTCCATTTTTCTTTATCTACCGAATTCCAATCGCCAGACGAACCGGCTGGTATATTATCTCTTATTCAATTTCCTTGTTTACTTGATTCCGGTTCCACAGATTCTTTCATCGATTCTTCTTATGTAGAGAATCATTCCATACCGACCACATCCATACCTCCGATTAATCTTCGATTGTTCGATGGTTCTCTAACCGCAAATTCTATCTCGGAAACAGCCGAACTATTGGTTTGTTTTCCGACCGGCGAGTCTTTCTTGATTAACTTTTATGTTACTTCATTGGATTCATCTTGCAAAGCTGTCCTAGGATATAGTTTCTTGTCCCGCTACAATCCGTTGATTGATTGGGTTACAAAAACGATTTCTTTCCGAAACACTAATTGAGCTGATATCTACCAGACGTCTTCACTTCCGGACCCTCCGGTTGCGGAAACGGAAGTGCCGATTCCACCTCAGGAATCTTCTATAGCGAAACCCGGAATAAATCAATCCAAACCTCGCTCTCGCCTCACACCTCGTCCACTCTCGGACAAATTTCCTTACAAACCCATTTACTCCTATCCGAGTCTTGCACAAATGGGATCACGTACCGAATCTGCGATTAAACCGGATGTCGACATCGCGCTTTTAGGGGCAGTTGCGTTCAATTGAGTCTGTAAAGACGCCGGATTTGAACCAATTCTTTTTCGTTATCTTCCTATTGAACTTACTGCTAAAGGTTCTAGCACTGAAGAGTTTGAAGCTCAGAAGTCAGAATCAACCCTTCCGCAACAATACGCGGACTACGCCGATGTTTTCGACAAATCGTCTTCGGAAGAACTTCCGGAGCATCGATCATATGATCTCAAGATTGATTTGGAGGAAGGCGCCGAACCACCACTTGGACGGATCTATCCGCTCTCTCCGAAAGAGCTGGAGGCCCTCCGAGATTTTCTGGACAAGCAACTCGCTGCCGGAATTATTCAGACTTCTTCATCACCATACGGAGCACCCATTCTATTCGCTCCGAAGAAGGATGGTTCACTACGCTTGTGCGTCGACTTCCGAGGCATCAATCGAATCACCAAAAAGGATCGATACCCTCTGCTACTCATTTCCGACCTACTCGATGCGCCTCGAAAGGCTGCTATCTACACCAAACTTGATCTAGCCCACGCCTATCATCTCGTACGAATCGCCAAAGGTAACGAATGGAAGACCGCTTTCCGGACACGCTACGGCTCGTACGAATGGAAAGTCATTCCGGAAGGACTTACGAACGCTCCGGCTGCTTTTCAACGGTTTGTCAACACCATTTTTGCAGATTTACTCGATGTCTATGTTATTGTCTACATTGACGACATTCTTGTATATTCAGACAACCCCAAAGATCACGAAAAGCATGTCCGGGAGGTACTTCGACGACTCCGAGAAGCAAAACTCTACTGCAACCTCGCAAAATGCTTCTTCGGTGTCGATACCGTCGAATATTTCGGCTACATCCTTTCACCTGCAGGCCTCACTATGGCTGCTGACAAGATCCAAGTTATCGTCGAATGGCCGGTACCTCGGAAAGTCAAGGATATTCAATCCTTCTTAGGATTTTCAAATTTCTACCGACGATTTATTTACAATTACAGCAACATTGTTATACCACTTACCCGGCTCACCCGGAAAACTGTCGACTGGATATGGACAGCCGAATGTCAATCGGCTTTCGAAAACCTCAAATACGCTTTTACTCATGCACCAATCCTTGCTCACTGGGAACCGAACCGGCCACTCATCGTCAAGACCGACGCTTCGGACTATGCAATTGCAGCTATCCTTTCGATTATGCTCGATGACGGTGAAATTCATTCCTCTCCCGCACTCTCAATTCTGCTGAGCTTAACTAGGTTACTCACGACAAGGAACTACTAGCTATTTTCGAGGCTTTCAAAGCGTGGAGACACTATCTCAAAGGTTCCGGAGACCCGATCGATGTGGTCACCGATCACAAAAACCTTGAGTACTTCTCTACCACTAAAATTCTGACCTGGAGACAGGTCCGATGGTCCGAATACCTACATCAATTCAACATGGTTATTCGATTCAGACCCGGCAAACTTGGCGAGAAACCAGACTCTATCACTAGACGATGGGACGTCTACCCAAAAGAGGGGGATATTGGCTACGCCCAAGTCAATCCACAGAACTTTAGACCCATATTCACTAACGAACAGTTCACCACTTCTCTCCAAGCTACTTTCCTCGAGGGACCGATCCTCCGAGCTTCGATTGTTATGGACATCAACGCTTTACATGAAGCTATCCGTAACTCACTATCGATCGATCCGGAATCGGCACTTGGACTTACCTTCGTTCAAGACCCCACCAAACCTCGATGGACTTTGGGTGAAGATGGTTTGTTACGACTTGACAATCGAATCTACGTTCCGAATCATTCGGATCTACGGTTACAAGTATTACGCTATTTCCACGATCATCCACTCTCAGGTCATTTCGGTCAAAACCGAACTCTCGAAACTATTCGACGACAGTATACCTGGCCGAAGATTCGAGATTTCGTACGAGATTATGTTGCCTCCTGCACCACATGTGGAAGAAACAAATCACGTCGACATCGACCTTATGGACTACTCAAACCACTTCCTGTTCCCTTATGACCTTGGGACTCAATCTCGATGGACTTTATCGAGGAGCTTCCGATGTCGGACGGTTACAATTCCATTTTAGTCATTGTGGATCGAGCTTCGAAACAATCTATATTCATTAAGTGTCATACTTCGATCACATCCGAACAGTTAGCTGAAATATTTGTCATTCACGTCTTTTCCAAACATGGAGTTCCGAACCACGTAACCTCTGACCAAGGTTCCGAGTTCGTCTCTGCTTTCTTTCGAGCACTCGGGCAGTTGCTCAATATGGAACTTCACTACACTTCCGGATATCACCCCGAAGCTGACGGACAAACCGAACGTGTCAACCAGACCTTATGTCTACCCAAAAGAGGGGGATATCGGCTACGCCCAAGTCAATCCACAGAACTTTAGACCCATATTCACTAACGAACAGTTCACCACTTCTCTTCGAGCTACTTTCCTCGAGGGTCCGATCCTCCGAGCTTCGATTGTTATGGACATCAATGCTTTACATGAAGCCATCCGCAACTCGCTATCAATTGATCCGGAATCGGCACTTGGACTCACCTTTGTTCAAGACTCCACTAAACCTCGATGGACTATGGGTGAAGATGGTTTGTTACGACTCGACAATCGAATCTACGTTCCGAATCATTCGGATCTACGATTACAAGTATTACGCTACTTCCACGATCATCCACTCTCAGGTCATTTCGGTCAAAACCGAACTCTCGAAACTATTCAACGACAGTACACCTGGCCGAAGATTCGAGACTTTGTACGAGATTACGTTGCCTCCTGCACCACCTGCGGAAGAAACAAATCACGTCGACATAGACCTTATGGACTACTCAAACCACTTCCAGTTCCCTTACGACCTTGGGACTCAATCTCGATGGACTTTATCGAGGAGCTTCCGATGTCGGACGGTTACAATTCCATTCTAGTCATCGTGGATCGAGCTTCGAAACAATCCATATTCATTAAGTGTCATACTACAATTACATCTGAACAGTTAGCTGAATTATTCGTCATTCACGTTTTTTCCAAACATGGAGTTCCGAATCATGTAACCTCCGATCGAGGATCCGAGTTCGTCTCTGCTTTCTTTCGAGCACTCGGGCAGTTGCTCAACATGGAACTTCACTACACTTCCGGATATCACCCAGAAGCTGACGGACAGATCAAACGTGTCAACCAGACCTTGGAACAGTACATTCGCATTTACTGCAACTATCAACAGGATAACTGGTCTAGCCTACTTCCAATGGCTGAGTTCGCCTACAATAACGCTCCGAATGCTTCGACTGGAATTACACCATTCTTTGCCAACAAAGGCTACCATCCGAACATCTCGATTAGACCGGAGGTCGATATCCGATCTGACCGAGCTCACGACTTCATCGCCAACTTAGACGAAGTTCACTCCTTCCTTCGGGATGAGATTTCGAACGCTCAGAAGAAGTACAAAGATCAAGCCGACCGAAAATGAATCTCTGCTCCAGAATTCCAAATTGGCGCTGAAGTCTTTGTCTTAGCGAAACACATTTGAACCACTCGACCGACTCCGAAGTTCTCGGAGACGTATCTTGGACCTTTCAAGGTTATCGAACGCATCGGCACTCTCGCCTACAAGATACAACTACCTGACTACCTTTCTCGAATTCATCCAGTATTCCACGTCTCGCAATTGGAACCTTATACTCCAAACCCTATTCCGAATCGTTCGCAACCTCCGCCACCTCCGATCGAAGTCAATGGTGAACAGGAGTTTGAAGTTGCAGAAATCTTAGATTTGAAGATGGACCGACGCTTTCGATGTTGTCCGTTGCGATACTTCATTCGATGGAAAAGATACGAAGGTACCGATGAGGAGTTCTCATGGATTGGAGCTGATGAAATGCACGCCGAAGAATTACTTGAAGAATTCCATAAACAATACCCACTCAAGCCCGGACCTCTACCGGACATCACCGATTAATTTTCATATGCTTTTACTTATTTCTTTTATTCTATTCTTTTCTTCTTTCTTTCCGAACGGTTGAAATCGACCGGGGGGATAAACGCCATGATAGCTTATTGAGCGTTTATCCCTACCCGGAAGGTCGACACCAATCGAAACTATCGGACATCTCAGTCCTATTTAAACTCAAATTCTTTCTAAGTCCATTTCGGACGATTCTCTCGATTGCTTTCGAACGATTTTTCATTTTCATTTGATTTTACAAAAAATTTTATTAAAAGTCCATAAAAGAATTTAAAGTCCTCGAACGGACTGCAATCAATATACGGAAACAAGATATTATATATACAAGTCCAAAAAGAAAACCAATCGAAACGGTCGCTCACTCCTTCCGACCTTTCCCTTTTCGATCCCCTGTCCTTTTCACCCAATCCTCCTCGGATTCTTCTTCTTCTTCATCTTCCTCCCTGTTCGCCTCTTTGAGCTTCCGGACACGAAGAATCAGGTATCGAAGCATCTCCTCCTGGAGATTGATTCTTGTGTTAAGATCTCGGACGTTAGTCCGGAGATCATCGATTACTTGGCTGCTTGTCGAAGCAACCGGGCTTTCCACTTTCATTCTCTTACTCCTGCAGGGGTAGTCGTCCGGCACGAGCGAACACCGGACCTTTGCCTTTCTGCAACCTTTACAGGAGGCAGAACCAGGTCCTACCAATTCACACTTGAAAGCTTTCAAGATGCATCGACTGCACCGCGATTGCTTCGGAGGTGAGGTTGGGGGTACCTCAGGATCTTTGTCATCGTCCGTATCCGACTCGATGTAGTCGTTGTCGTCACCCGGGTTCGGGTTGCCGCCTTCGGGGTCTCCGGATGGAACAACCTAGAACAAAGAAGTTAGACGGTAGAGGATGAAAAGATAAAAATCACTCACCACAGCAACCCTCTTCCGTTTTTTACCGACCACTACCGTCGATGTTTCGCTGACCGGCTATAATCGAAATAAGCAGGTTGAGAGATTGAAGCAAATCCACTACTCACCGAGTTCATTTGCTTCTCCTTCTTCTTTCTTTCAATCTGTGCGCAAACCAGCGCCACCGTTTCCATCCTTCTCTCCATCTCGATCTTCTTTCGATTTTCTTCAACTGCTCTTTTCGCTGCCTCGGCAGCCTTCAATTGTTCTTCGGCCATTCTTTTCTCCTTTTCTTTCTTGGCATCCTCAGCCGCCTTTTTCGCTGCTTCGGCAGCTCTCGATTCTTCCTCTACTCTACGTTTTTCCATTTCCTCCTTTTTCTTCTTTTCCTTGGCCTCTCTTTTCTTTTCCTCCTTCTTTCGACGGATCTCCGCCAATCAAGCCTCCTCAGCCGCGGCCTCGGCTTCTTCTTCTGCTTTTCGTTCGGCCTCTCTTCTGGCCCTCTCCTCCTTCTTCTTTTGGATGAGCAGAAGCTCAGCTTGTTCTTCGTTGTCGGACGGGCTGTTGGCACGAGAGTTGACAGGGGACATGGTAGTTAAAGAAAGAGAAAAGTGGGGACTTAAAAAATTTTTTGTCGCTTGGTTCATATACTGCGCCATCATTTACGTGATTGATCGATTGATCTCGATTTCTTCACATTTCACCAAGTCACAGTTCGAATTTCGAACACTTGATCGGATCAACTCTAGGACCTTCGTACGAGGCTTTCGAGGGCAAAAGCCTAACAGGGGGATACTGTTACAGGTATGCTTCCGGACTTCCGTATAGAGCTTCCGACTTCGGACATGGACTTGGTATAAATCATATTTATGTCATGAAGTGAGCCGCCCCTATTATTTTCCTTTTCTTTACAATACATCATTCCATCACTGTTACCTATCATAATCAATCCGGAACCTTCCAGTCCATTCTGTTCCATTCCTCGTTCCTGAACTATACAGTATGACATCATGGTTCCCGTACCTTACCTTTGTATATATAAGCCAGCCCCCACAACCTGATCCCTTATCTTGACCTCTTTGTCGTTGGGATCAGGTATGTCTTTACTTACTTCTCAGTATTTATTATGAATATAACTTTGTCGTTGGGATCAGTATCCGTCCGCTTCCGCTCAGTCTTGCCGCCATCGTCACCTCTTTGTGACATTAGGTCAAGATCCTTTACTGCACTGATAACCTACCGATTGGGTTATCCTTGCGCTTCCACCACGTCTACCAGCACAGCCATACCAAGCCCACCCGCTCAAACCGTTGACTGCTCTGCCTACCCGCACGCCTTTGACACCAAAGACCAAACTCACATCCACCACCCCCCGAACCAGAATTGGGCCGATTGTAGCTCCCAACCTTGCCCCCACGCCGTTGCTAATTCCATTATCACTGAAGACTTCTTCAGTGACGGGACACGAATCACACCTATTATTGCCCCTACCCCTAGTCCAGTCAACCCCCCACCAGCCATGTCCAACCCTACCACAGTCGACGCCAATCAACTCATGGCTCAGCTCATTGAACAGGTGGCTCAGCTCACAGCTAACCTACAGAAGGCCACAGCCAAATCAAGCATGAACAAAGCGGAGCTCTTCAAGGGCACCAGTAGTGCGGAAGCACGTCGGTTCATCGCTCAGATCCAGAGCTGGGCGATGGAACAAACGGACTTGAGTGGCAAGGAAGATAAGCTGATAAAGGCAGCCCTAGGATTCTTCTCAGGAAACGCGGCAGACTGGGCCACCCCATACCTCTTGGAATTCAGCCATGGAAGGACACCATTCAACGGACGCTGGGAAGACTTTGTGCGAGCCTTCTCACTTCGATTTGAATCAATCGATGCAGGTATGGAGGCCCGGAATGCAATCCAACATCTCAAACAGGGAAAAGGCCAGACGGTAGCGGAATTTGCACAAAAGTTCAAGGACATTGGTGATTGAACTGGACTCTCGGACATCGACCTACGCGAGCGATTCCATAGTGGCCTTAACCCCGAGATCCGACAAAATCTCATCGTGGTTAACATTGCCCAGGGGATAGCCCCCACTCTAGAGGAGGCAATCAGACGGGCAGTCTCGGTGGATGTGTTCATGCATGATCCTACCATGACAGGCCGTAATCTGGGCACCTCTCACACTCCCTCTCCTCCTTCCAACTCTTACGCCATGGACGTTGATGCCACGCATACCAGCGGGAATAGCAGGGAGAGTTTCGTGGCACAGATGAGAGGCAGATGTTACGGCTGTGGCGCACAGAACCACGAGAAGAAGAACTGTTCGTACAAGGACACAGTATGCCGCTACTGTGGTCGTCGAGGTCACCTGGAATCAGTTTGCCAAGACAAGTTCATGGGGTTAGAGCGAGGCCGCGGTAAGCGTCAACAGCCACGTCGACAACAAGTCTCCGCTTCGTCCTCGATGCCCTTTAGCCTGTTCCCGAATGAATCGGTCCAAATTGCTGCCTCCGCTCCCGCTCCCGCTCTCGTTCCGGCTCCCGCCCCGCCAACTTCGCTCACCCCCGATCTTTCCACACAAATTGCTCAACTACAGGAACTCCTGAACAGAGCTAATGCCATGGCCCCAGCGTCGGGATCTCAGGAGGGTTTTTGAAGCGAGTGCCCGTCTCGGCCGCATCGAGAGCACCCGTTAACCGATTTGCTATACACTCTACTTCCGCATATGATTCTCTCTCCTCATGTAAAATATCTACCATTTCGGAATTGAATTCCAGTTCGTCGCATTTCTGAATCAACGCAAAACTAAGAGGCAGGAATCACAGTATAGCAACTGCGGCCATGATCGACTCTGGAGCTACTGCTCTATTTTTGAACCAAGAATTCGTCGCTTGCCACCATGTAAGGACGTTCCCGCTTAGGAAACCCATTGGGGTCTTCAACATCGATGGTTCTGCCAACCGGGCAGGGCAGATCATGCACTTTGCACATCTGGCCCTAACCATTGATGGACAAGAACAATGGACGGACCTGCTGGTAACTGGTCTGGGCAGTGAAGACCTAATATTAGGGTTGCCTTGGCTACGAAAGGCCAATCCAGATATTGACTGGGAGAAAGGACGACTCTCAGTCAAACCACAGCGGGCAACAGTCGAAGAGGAGGAGGACAATGAAGAGATGGAGGAGACGATCCAAACAACTAGTACCCCCAAACCTCCACTGAGTAGTGCGGATCAGGATGACGAAGAGTCCCCCATACACCAAATCCAAGCCAACCGACGAACCTGTCGTGCATGGGTGAAGTCGGGGATTCTACAGGAACAAATGGAGGAGGTCTGGTGCGCCGCAGGTTTCACCTACTCCCAACAGTTGGCGGAACAAGCGCACAAGGCAAAACCTGTGAAAACCTTTGAAGAAATGGTCCCGGAACCCTATCGAGACTTCAAAAAGGTATTCTCCAAAACCGCTTCAGAATGTCTCCCGGACCATCAGCCATGGGATCATGCCATCGAACTAATCCCGGGGGCACCTGAAACAATGCGCACCAAGGTATATCCAATGTCACTAAATGAACAGGGTGAGCTTGACCGATTCTTGGACGATAACCTGCGAAAAGGGTATATACGACCCTCAAAGTCACCACTGTCCTCACCCGTCTTCTTTGTAAAAAAGAAGGATGGTAAACTCCGTTTCGTACAGGACTACAGGAAACTCAACCAGGTCACGCTGAAGAATCGTTACCCCCTACCACTGGTTGCAGACATTGTCAGTCGTCTGCAGGGAGCACGGTACTTCACCAAGTTTGACGTTCAATGGGGCTACAACATTGTTCAGATTAAGGAGGGAGATGAATGGAAGGCGGCTTTCGCAACCAATTGAGGGTTGTTCGAGCCCAGCATAATGTTCTTTGGTCTTACCAACTCTCCAGCCACCTTCCAAGCACTCATGAACTCCATATTTTCAGACCTAGTGGCAGCGGGAAAGGTGGCAGTCTACCTGGATGACATCCTTATCTTTAGCAACGACATACAGGAACATCGACAGGTGGTGCGAGAAGTACTAACCCGGCTAGAAAAACACGACCTGTACCTACGACCGGAGAAGTGTGAATTCGAACAACTGCAGATCAAATACCTGGGACTGGTGATATCAGAGGGGGAGGTGCGCATGGACCCAGTAAAGGTAGCGGCAGTCTGCGACTGGCCAACACCAAAGAACCTACGGGAGCTGCAAGGATTCTTGGGGTTTGCTAATTTCTATCATCGATTCATACAGAATTTTGCCCAAATAGCACGCCCTCTGAACGATCTGACGAGGAAGGACACAAGGTTTGACTGGGGGACACATCAACAGCAAGCATTCAACACACTCCGGGAAGCTTTCATCACAGCACCCGTGTTGGCTCTTTGGGACCCCGACAGGCTCACTCAACTCGAGGTGGACGCATCAGGCTTTGCAACTGGAGGGGCCATAATGCAGCTGCAAGACGATGGTCAGTGGCACCCGGTGGCATTCCGATCGGCCTCCATGCAACCAGCGGAGCGGAATTATGAAATCTACGACCGAGAGATGCTTGCTATCATCAAAGCACTGAAGGACTGGAGAAGTTTCTTGGAAGGGTCACCACAACCCTTTGAGATCATCACCGACCATGCAAACCTAGAGTTCTGGCGCTCCGCTCAGGACCTAAGTCGACGGCAAGCACGATGGGCATTATGGCTATCCCGGTTTGATTTTCAGCTTGTTCACCGCCCAGGGAAGACAAACACACAGGCTGACGCCCTTTCCCGTATGGCAACACACCAAGTGTTGGACAGCGAAGACAACCAACAACAAACGGTTCTGAAACCAGCTCACTTCGTACAGATCGCAGCAAACTCACTACAGAATCCGCTCGAGGACCGTATCCGGAAAGCATCGCAGAGGGAGGCGGAGGTATTGGAAGGGTTGGAAGAGCTGCGGAGGAATGGTCTTCAACGCTTGGCCAACGGAATCGCGGAATGGGAAGAGGACGATGGATTGGTCTATCATCGAGGTAGGGTATATGTTCCACCAGTCGAGAACCTGCGAACCGAAGTGCTACAACAATGCCACGACAACCCTACGGCGGGCCATCCAGGACTCCACGGTACCCTTGACCTGGTGAGCACACATTTTTGGTGGCCCACCTTACGATCTTTTGTGGAGAAGTACGTTGGGGGATGTGAGATTTGTGGGAGGAAGAAGATACAGAGACACCCACAAGCGGTAACACAACCCCTGGAAGTGCCTGCGGGCTTGTGGGAAGAGGTGGGGGTGGATCTGATCACACAACTACCCCAGTCGCAAGGGTATGACGCCATCCTAGTTTGCACTGACCTTTATGGCAAGCAAATCCACGCCATCCCCTGTACAACGGCAGTCACTGCAGAAGGTGTTGCTGACATCTACTACCTTGAAATTTTTCGCCTTCATGGACTCCCCCTCCACTTTGTCTCAGACCGAGGACCCCAATTCGCAGCAAAATTGATGTGATCCCTGCTCGCTCGGCTTGTTACGGTTGTGCTTCCGGACTTCCGTATAGAGCTTCCGACTTCGGACGTGGACTTAGTATCATTCATATTTACTTCCGAGATCGATTGCATCGATCTTCGTATGAAGCATTCGGTTATCGAATGCTAAGTGCTCCGACTTTATTGTCTTTTCATTTATATTAATGACGTCGATTTATATTAGTTATTGTCTTTTACTTACAGCTCTTATTGTTATGGATTTAACAATTAGGAATACAGGTATATAAGCTGTAGTATCTTGTACATAGTTCCTCAGTTTAAATATCAACTTAGATTGCTGCTGAACTCCGTCCGGAACTCTTTCTTCTAATTGTCTAACGTTTGCATTATAACCAATCGTTATCCGGACGTCTTTACACTCTTACTCGTCACTCTGAACATTCACCGAACCGTACGATGAAGCGGGGGCACTACCGAAAGTAGTGTCAAGGTTCTAGTTCATCTTTATCATCTTCCGTTGCAATCGAGCTGACCAATCATCCTCGATTACTTCCCTTGAGACTTCGGTTATAAACCATTGCCTCGATTCATTCCGATCACTCTCGGATTACTTTGATTCACACTATACCTTCTAAGACTCTACGGAGCCTCACCGGCACAGTCTTAACAGATGATGAAATCTTGTATGCTTTTAATTTTGGATCTTTAAACCTATTTTACTCATATTCTAGATGAAGGATTGCTAATTCAGAAACAGGATGGACAGATGACGAGGTTGGATTTGAGTGGTTCAAGGTAAACTTCGTCCCTCAAGCAACAGCTCAAAATGATTCTGGAAAACCCGTCCTTCTCATCTATGATGGTCATCAGTCACATACTCGGCTGAACTGGATAGAATATGGACAGGCCAACGATGTTATCCTCTACTGCCTTCCTCGTCATACAACTCATCGCCTTCAACCACTTGACGATGGCTGTTTCCGTCCTCTACAGACTGCATGGTCCAACCAGTGTGATGCTATCCTGGAGGAAACAGGCAAACCCATGGAGCTCCGAAACGTCGTTACAGAGTACATGGCTGCGCAGGCCCTCGCTTTCAAGGAGAGTACAATTCTAGTGTCATGGCGAAAATCTGGTATCCATCCGATGAATCCAGATATTTTCAGTGAAGCGGATTTTGCACCTAGCATCACAACATCAACACAGCTTCATTGGCCAAGCAGTTTCCCTCCTATACCTGATGAATTGTGTGACATTGCTCAAGCAGTCTCACAGCGGTTGAGGAAAGAGAGAGCTGAGAGAGCTCAGAACAGCAATGACTCGAGCTCTTCTGATTCTGATCTTGATTCCGATATCGGACTTGACACGAGGTCACCAGATGATCACATGAGTCGTTCCTTCATCTCATTTTCTTCCCTTCCATCTTATCCCATGCAGTCATCGCTCCCATCTCAGCCTGAGGGTGGCCCCAGTTTCCTTGTACCCGGACAGCGTAATTCTTGGAACTCAACAACTCTTAACGAGATTCACTTGCAGCGTCAATTGGCTGAGTGGAAACGCAGGGCACTTGTTGCTGAAGGACAAGTTATGATAGAGCAGGCGGAACGTGAAGCGGCCACTGTTCATGCAGTCTTAGCCGGTCGGGAAGCCTCTATTTTAAAATACCAGCTGAACGCGAACACACGGAAGAAAACTGATACTTCCAAGTGTTTCACTACAAGTGCTCGGATTGTCACTTCGGCAGAGGGGAAGGAACAGGCAATAGCAGAAGCCAGTAAAAGAGATGCAAAGAAGAATGAATTGGAGGAAAAGAAGAAGAAGAAGCAGGATACTGAACGTGCAGATTTCCTCAGACGTGCAGAGCAGGAGCGTGAACAGCTCCCTTTCTCTGGCAGTTTGAGGTCCAAGTTGAAGGCCGAGCTCCAGAATATCCTCTTCACCCTCGGACTCAATATCGAAGGGAACGTTGCAGCTCTCCTACTCCGAATTAATGCTCATTTTGATACTGAAACAGCATTGAAGCAAGACCCTCGCTACATTGGTCTGTTTTCAAAGCCGAGTGGCAAACGGAAACAGGCAGCTGAGGACCACAGTGAGACCATGCAGCCATCCCCTCCAATTCATCATTCACCATCTCCCATCCATTCTCAACCACTTATTCCTCCTCGGCCTCGACCCCGTCCTCGTATTCGACACATTGTTCAAAACACCATGCATGATTCCACCCGCACCTTCACCGATACTTCACCTCGGCGTTTTGGCACATCATCACCTCAACCTTTTGGTCCATCTTCCACTCAGCATTCCAATGAACAGTCACCCTCGCCTTGACACGTTTTTCCATCCTCACCTCAACCTCTCGGTCCATCTTCCACTTGGCATTTCAATGCACAATCACCCTCGCCTCGACAATTTGATACAGTGTCGGATCCTCACTACTTGCTTCGTTCTTAGAAGTATGTACCTCATTGAATGTTCAATATACCACTACCAGGGCACTTATATGTTTTACTAATGTTACTCATACATTCTTGACTCGTACAGTACTCAAATGTAAATAAAATAATAGCTGCAATTTCGGGCACACTTACGCTGGCTCAATTTCTGCCATCTTGCCGTAGTTGCCGTCTTGCCGGTCTACGTGACATATAGTGACCAACAGCCATCAAAACATTTCATATCCTTGTTTTTGCTCGGGCGCTGCCCGACGCAGCGAGTAAAATCTCCAAAAATCTCAAAAGCTTGTCCTGGAGGGTTTGAAGGTCTATGAATCAATTGGTCTACTCATATTTCTTGTATACTCATTTTTTGTCTCGCAATAGAAATCATTTCATATCTCTGCATCCAATAGTATGCTTCAGGAACATCAAAGAGTTATGCATTAAAACACCAATCCTACAACCAATAGATGTACAGAATAAACTACCAATATGGGTAGTATGTGATGCATCTGTATCGGGAGTAGGAGCGCTATATGGACAAGGGACATCATGGCAGGATTGTTGACCGGTGGGATTTATGAGCAAAAAATTCACAGATGCGCAACGGAACTACCATGTCTTTGAATGTGAGATGCTAGCCATATTAGAGGCACTATTAAAATGGGACAATAAGCTGATTGGATACAAGGTAAACATTGTGACAGATCACAAGGCACTCACATTCTTCCAAATGCAATGGCGACTGAGCAGTTGACAAGTGCGCTGGATGGAATATCTTGCACGGTTTGACCTAGAGATCACCTATATAAAGGGGGTTACCAATAAGGTTGCTGATGTACTGTCAAGGTACTATGAAAGTGATGGAGAGTTGGAGGCCCACCCCCTGCAGGAGTATGTCAATGCTGATATCTGACTGGATAAACTCAGTGAAGACTTACCAATCAGCTGCAAGGAGGAAGTGGAGACCTTGAACGAACAGATGTTGGCTCACTGAGAGGCGCACAATCAAGTGTAAGCTCGCAACATTGAAGCTGCTGAAATGGAAGTGGCAAGGGAGCCTGAGATCACCAATGTGTGGTCAGATGAACCAGACCCAACAGTATTTCAATCATGGTACTTGGCGGAGCAAGTGGGTGAAGTAAAAAACCTGATGATTGAACTGGACAGTGACCCGTCGTTCACAACCAACATCAAGGAAACATACTCGCAGGATCCATTGTTCAGCAAGATATTGAGTCACCCAGAAGACCACCCCCGGTTCAAGATCCACAATGAACTAATTTGGACGACGAACTTAGGGGGCAGCCAAGTGTTATGCATTCTAGAAGCCCGACCAGGGACAAAATCAATACGAGGAGCGATACTAAAACAAGGACACCAAGTGGTGGGTCATTTCGGGCCACAATACACAGCTGATTATGTGCAAAGATAGTACTGGTGGTCTAAGATCTTTGGGATGTGCGATAAATTCTGCAGGTCCTGTGAAACGTGTCACTGGGCAAAAGGGAGGTATCAAGCTCCTATGGGTAAGTTACACCCATTACCTATACCAACGTGACCATAGCAATCAATTGGGATGGATTTTATTGGACCCTTTCCAGAGGTGCAGGGGTTCAACTACCTATGGGTAGTTATTTGTCAATTGACATCCCAGGTGCACCTCATTCCCTGTAGCACCAAGGATACAGCAACGGAACTATCATTACAACACATGCAAGAGATTGTAAGACTGCATGGCTTACCAGAATCAATTGTGTCCGATCGTGACCCAAAATTCACATCAGTATGGTGGAGAGAACTGCACCAATTGTTGGGTGCAAGATTATTGATGTCCACATTGTTTCATCCACAAACTGACGGGATGATGGAGTGGGCAAATAGGTCCATCGCGCAGATATTCCAATCAGCAATACGGGCTGATCAGCATGACAGACACACCAGGCAAACAAGTGATGATCTCTAGTATAAAGGAAGGATTAAAGGTGTATCTGTCTACAAAAAACCTCAACTTACCAAAAGGTAGGGCATCTAAGCTACTACCAAGGTTCGTTGGTCCATACTCCGTGTTGGAGGCACACCTGGAAAGTTCTACATATGTGTTGGATTTGCCTAAAGACCTCGATAAGAGAGGGCTGCACGATAGGTTCCATAGCAGCTTACTGCAGCCATACACTGAGACTGATGTGTTATTATTCCCCAACCAATGTTGTCCAGGACCATATGACTTTGGAGCACCGATGGATGTTGAAGAATTTGTCAAGTCCATCCGGAACCACAGCTGGAAAGGTCGCAAGGTGTGGTTTGAAGTTTGGTGGTCACTGGGGGATGTAACTCTTGAATCCTATGACACAGTTAAGAAACTGAAGGCACTCGATGATTATTTCGTGGTACAGGGAGTTTTGCAGTGGCAAGATCTACCTAAAACAACAACTCGTCATCATTGAGTTGTCAAGTAACAGCAACAGCCAAATTGCAATTTCAGCTTATAAGTCAGTGGCTGTGCCGGCATAAGCAAGCGGTACATGTGGGTCCTGAGGTTGGTAACTTATAATGGAGTGGTGAAAATGCTGGAAGAGAAATCCACACAAAAAATTCCCCCCAACCTGGCACACATTATATTCAGGTATACTCATCCACCATGAACTACAACTACTACCCTTTGCCGCCACCTTACGCATATGTGCCACAATGGTATCAGCAAAATGGGAACCAGAACGGTTCCAAACCTCAGAATGCTAATGGAGTCGTTGGTAACACTCAGGGGGGAGGTGTTAGAGCTATGCTGAATACAGCCAAGTGGACCGTCCGATGTGATGCGGTGCGGTGCGGTAGTAATGGGACGTTAATACCACTATTAGTAGTACCCTTGTTAGGATCGTATGTCCCAAGTAGAAGCAGTCGGATGGAGCGAGGGATCTGATCCGAAGCGGAGCGAGTATAAAGTCTTAACTGAGCATAGACTGTATAAGTCAACTGAAGTCGATATTTAAACTGAAGTACAGCTAAGCTACACTACGGCTTAAATACTAGTCTTGTAGCTAACCAGAGTAATAAGTAACTAACACATGTATAAGATGCTGACTGATGAGCATATGATCTCGGTAAGAAGTAATAATGTTGAATGAAGGAATGTGTGGATGTTAACTAAAAGTGTTGTAATAAAGAGAGTGTGATCGCATCCTTTGGATGCGATGAAGGATAGACATATAATGGATCCATTGGATGCGATGGATGTGATTAGTGTATATATGTATATAAGAGAAATAGACTGTCCTGCATGAATATAACAGTATCCCCCTTTTGGGCTTGAGCCCACGAAAGCCCAAAATCCAAAGTCCAAGTGATCGTTTTTGGTGATGCAAAATATGTCCGATCAGTCATGTGCCAAAATTCCAAGTCCCATAATGCGTGTTGAAAACTTTCAACCAACATGAAGCCTTGTGATGCGAAATGGTCCGTGCACAATTTGAACTCCATAAAAGCTGGCCCGTTAGGATGAATGGACTTCAACTTTTTTCCCTTTTTCTGAAAAATGTCTTCCCCTCAAAAACTCACGTCATCCGAAATTGCTGCGCAGCTCCGTCAAATGCAGGAGCAGTTGCTTGCTGCTCAGGAGGAAGAGAGGATGGAAGCAGAGCAAGCAAAGTGAGTGGCTGAGGAAAAGGTGAGGCAAGAAGCTGAGGAACAGAAGAAGAGGCAGGAGAAGGAGATTGCAGAGAAGAAGCAGAAAATCGAGGAGGCGAAGCGTGCAAAGGCTGCAAAGAAGAAGTTGGAGGAGGCCGAAAAGAAAAGGCAAGAAGAGTTGGCAGAGGCAAGAAGGGGCAAGGCACGAGAAGTAGTGCCAAGTCAGAAAAGGATAAGGGATGATATTTCGGATCCGTCGGATCCTCCATATCAAGTGAGTAAATTCCTTTTTACCTTATTCTTCTAATTGATTTGGTCAACAGGAAGAATCAATGGATAATGATAGTGAGCAAGATGAGGAGCCGAGGGCTCCGAAGAAAAAGAGAAAGGGTAATAACGCCCGAGTGAGTGGTATTGATTCTTTTTAACTCTTTGCTGATTTTTTTTCCTTTCTAGCCAATTGCAAGTACTTTGTCCGCTCGCCCCCCTGCGCAAGGTGCATAGAACAACAATTGGACTGTTGTCCCCAGGACCAGTCGAACACGGTTTCCTGCTATTATTGCAGGAAATCTAAAGTTCACTATTCCTGGAACGATAGGATCAAGTCCAACCCCATTGTCGGAGAAGCCTCACTGCCGACGGACTTCTGCAAAAGGATAGCGGAGGCCATGGAGGGCATTCAAGAATCAATGTTCGGGATTGCCTATGAACTTAGGCAATTCAGACTTCAAGTGGGATCTTGGGAGGACACTTTGTTGGTTGAGCGCAGCCGTCGGGCCCGGAGAGGAGAAGCATTGGAAGCATTGGAGATCAAGAGGGAGTTGGAGGAATTGCGAGAAGAAGAAGAAGAGTATGAAAAAGAAATAATGAGACAAGAAGAACAATCAGAGTTGGAGGAAGAAGAGGAATGAACGAAGCAATCGGCTCCAAAATAGATACTGTATATAATTTTGTTTTGTTTTGTTTTTTGTTTTGTTATTTGTTTTGTTGTTGTATATAATGTGATGATTTTCTTGGTTTTTTGTTTTGTGTGATCGTAAATAGTCGTTAGTGAAATAAAAAGACATTATTAGTATAATGAATGAAAATGAGATTTTGTTCAAGTCTCTTCATCCGACGGACGGTGTAAAATATAAGTAATAAATGAAAATGGTTTGGAGAGTACCATAAGAATGAATGAGTTTATTGTAGTGGTCCTGGTTTGTCTGGGTAACGTTGGTGAAATGCTGGTACCAACTCGTCTGCATGGATGTCGTTGGCTCTGATCCAAGAAAATTCTTCATCTGTTCCTTCATAACCTGCCCATTGCACGAAGTATTGCAAGGGACAATGTTTGAACCTACAATCCATTTTGGAATCAAGTACTTCAGCAACAAAGTACTCCTCTTCACCATCAATTTCGATTGGCGGCGGAGGCAACTGCGTGCGAAGCGAAAATGGATTGGGGGTAACTGGTTCTAGTTGTGATACATGGAAAACTGGATGGATGCGACGGAGGTAGTCCGGAAGCTGTAACTTGTATGAAAGAGTTCCTGGACGGTCAATGACCTTGAAAGGACCAAGATATTTTTCAGAAAATTTCTCAGTAGGGTGAGTGGATTTAATGTGTTTGGCCAGAACAAAAACTTCGGATCCGATTGGAAACTCTGGAGCTGGAATTTGTTTTCTATCAGCCTGGTCTTTATAACATTTCTGTGCATTAGTAATTTTGTCACGAAGGAAAGAATGTAATTCATCAAGATTGACTACAAAGTTGCGCGCGGTGTCCAATCGCACGTCAACTTCTGGTCGAATCGAAATGTTTGGATGATAACCTTTGTTGGCAAAAAATGGTGTGATGCCAGTGGATGCGTTCGGAGCATTGTTGTAAGCAAATTCTGCAATGGGCAATAGACTAGCCCAATCATCTTGTTGATAAGAGCAGTAAATTCGAATGTACTGTTCAAGTGTTTGATTAACTCGTTCAGTCTGTCCGTCCGCTTCCGGATGGTATCCAGATGTATAATGAAGTTGCATAGAAAGTGATTGACCTAAAGCTCTAAAGAAAGCAGAAACAAATTCGGATCCACAGTCAGAGGTTATGTGGTTAGGTACTCCATGTTTAGAAAAGACATGAATAACAAAAAGCTCAGCTAGTTGTTCAGAAGTGATTGTATCATGGGTAGGAATGAAAATTGCTTGTTTAGATGCACGGTCAACAACTACTAGTATAGCAGTGTATCCATCCGAGGAGGGTAGTTGTTCAATGAAATCCATTGATATCGAATCCCATGGTCTAACTGGTACTGGTAGGGGTTTGAGTAGACCATAAGGACGATGTCTTCTAGATTTGTTTTGGCCACATATGGTGCATGAAGAGACATAGTCTCAGATGAACTCTCGGATCCGCGGCCATGTATACTGCCTACGGATGGATTGTAGTGTCTGATTCTGTCCAAAGTGACCTGAAAGAGGATGATCATGGAAGAATTGTAAAACTTGTATACGCAGATTGGGGAATGAGGGACAAAAATTCGTCCGTCAAAATGTAACAAACCAGTTTCATCTAGTGTCCAACAAGGTTTTGAGTCATCTTGTGCATGTTGTAATCCAGTCACTGAATCCGGATCGAGCAATAGTGCGGATTTGATCGCCTCATGCAAGGCTCTGATATCCATTACTATTGACGCTCTAAGTGATGGACCTTCCAAGAATGTAGCTCGTAGCTCGTAGTGAATTGTTCATTAGTGAATATTGGTCTGAAGGTTTGTGGATTGATTTGCGCATAGCCGATATCCCCCTCTTTTGGATAGACGTCCCATCGTCTAGTGATCACATCTGGTTTTGCTCCCAGCTTTCCGGGACGGAAGCGAATCACCATGTTAAATTGGTGTAGAAATTCGGACCATCGCACCTGCCGACGAGTAAGAACTTTAGTAGTGGAGAAATACTCAAGGTTTTTATGATCCGTGACAACGTCAATCGGATCCCCAGAGCCTTTGAGATAATCGCGCCAAGCTTTAAAAGCTTCAAGATAGCTAAAAGTTCTTTATCATGAGTGTCATAGTTCAGTTCGGCAGCTTGGAAAGTGTGAGAAAGGAATGCAATTGGATGTATCTCGCCGTTCTCCAGTATAATGGATAGAATCACAGTGAGCGTGTAATCCAACACGTCCGTTTCTACAATGAGTCGTCTGTTAGGCTCCCAATGAGCGAGAATAGGAGCGTTAGTGAAAGCAATTTTAAGCTTGTCAAAAGCTTGTTGGCAAGCGTCAGACCAATTCCAAACTACACCCTTGCGAGTGAGTCTAGTCATTGGTACCACAATATCACTGTAATTGAAAATAAAATGTCTGTAGAAATTAGCAAATCCCAGAAAAGATTGAATGTCTTTAACCTTCCGAGGTACCGGCCAATCAATGATAGCCTGGACCTTGTATTTAGCCATTGTGAGGCCCTCAGGTGATAGAATGTAGCCTAGATACTCCACTGTGTCAACTTTGAAGTAACATTTTGCTGGATTACAAAATAGCTTGTTTTTGCGGAGCCGTTGGAGCACTTCACAGACATGCTTGCGATGTGACTGTGGGTCATCCGAATAGATGAGTATGTCGTCTAAGTAGACTATACAACAAACATCAAGTAGATCAGCTAAAACATCATTGACAAACCATTGCAAAGCAGCTGGAGCGTTAGTTAGTCCAAAAGGCATAACTTTCCATTCGAAGGATCCGTAATGGGTCCAGAAAGTTGTTTTCCATTCATCACCAGCAGCAATACGCACTAAGTGATAAGTGTGAGCAAGGTCAAATTTGGTGTAATATTTGGCTTTTTTCAGAGCATCCAATAAATCTGAAAAAAGAGGTAAGGGGTTTTTTTTTTTTTTTTTTTTTGTATCATTGTTTAGTCACCTTTGTGCCGTAGCATATGGTAGTGAATATTCTACTGTTTCTATGTGCTAGGGATTGTCTTCGTATCGTTGTTTGCCCGTCCAACACTTGTTGTTTCCATGAGGAATACATTAACGCGTATGCGTCTAACCTGTAAGGTTTGTAAGTATATGTGCTGTGAAGTCCTTATACCATGTGGTATCATTGTTGAACATTATGTGTCCGCTCTGTTTTCCATTTTCCGTTCCTCTTTTTCCCCCCTCCCATCTCGATGTGATGCGGTGCGGTGCGGTAGTAATGGGACGTTAATACCACTATTAGTAGTACCCTTGTTAGGATCGTATGTCCCAAGTAGAAGCAGTCGGATGGAGCGAGGGATCTGATCCGAAGCGGAGCGAGTATAAAGTCTTAACTGAGCATAGACTGTATAAGTCAACTGAAGTCGATATTTAAACTGAAGTACAGCTAAGCTACACTACGGCTTAAATACTAGTCTTGTAGCTAACCAGAGTAATAAGTAACTAACACATGTATAAGATGCTGACTGATGAGCATATGATCTCGGTAAGAAGTAATAATGTTGAATGAAGGAATGTGTGGATGTTAACTAAAAGTGTTGTAATAAAGAGAGTGTGATCGCATCCTTTGGATGCGATGAAGGATAGACATATAATGGATCCATTGGATGCGATGGATGTGATTAGTGTATATATGTATATAAGAGAAATAGACTGTCCTGCATGAATATAACAGTATCCCCCTTTTGGGCTTGAGCCCACGAAAGCCCAAAATCCAAAGTCCAAGTGATCGTTTTTGGTGATGCAAAATATGTCCGATCAGTCATGTGCCAAAATTCCAAGTCCCATAATGCGTGTTGAAAACTTTCAACCAACATGAAGCCTTGTGATGCGAAATGGTCCGTGCACAATTTGAACTCCATAAAAGCTGGCCCGTTAGGATGAATGGACTTCAACTTTTTTCCCTTTTTCTGAAAAATGTCTTCCCCTCAAAAACTCACGTCATCCGAAATTGCTGCGCAGCTCCGTCAAATGCAGGAGCAGTTGCTTGCTGCTCAGGAGGAAGAGAGGATGGAAGCAGAGCAAGCAAAGTGAGTGGCTGAGGAAAAGGTGAGGCAAGAAGCTGAGGAACAGAAGAAGAGGCAGGAGAAGGAGATTGCAGAGAAGAAGCAGAAAATCGAGGAGGCGAAGCGTGCAAAGGCTGCAAAGAAGAAGTTGGAGGAGGCCGAAAAGAAAAGGCAAGAAGAGTTGGCAGAGGCAAGAAGGGGCAAGGCACGAGAAGTAGTGCCAAGTCAGAAAAGGATAAGGGATGATATTTCGGATCCGTCGGATCCTCCATATCAAGTGAGTAAATTCCTTTTTACCTTATTCTTCTAATTGATTTGGTCAACAGGAAGAATCAATGGATAATGATAGTGAGCAAGATGAGGAGCCGAGGGCTCCGAAGAAAAAGAGAAAGGGTAATAACGCCCGAGTGAGTGGTATTGATTCTTTTTAACTCTTTGCTGATTTTTTTTCCTTTCTAGCCAATTGCAAGTACTTTGTCCGCTCGCCCCCCTGCGCAAGGTGCATAGAACAACAATTGGACTGTTGTCCCCAGGACCAGTCGAACACGGTTTCCTGCTATTATTGCAGGAAATCTAAAGTTCACTATTCCTGGAACGATAGGATCAAGTCCAACCCCATTGTCGGAGAAGCCTCACTGCCGACGGACTTCTGCAAAAGGATAGCGGAGGCCATGGAGGGCATTCAAGAATCAATGTTCGGGATTGCCTATGAACTTAGGCAATTCAGACTTCAAGTGGGATCTTGGGAGGACACTTTGTTGGTTGAGCGCAGCCGTCGGGCCCGGAGAGGAGAAGCATTGGAAGCATTGGAGATCAAGAGGGAGTTGGAGGAATTGCGAGAAGAAGAAGAAGAGTATGAAAAAGAAATAATGAGACAAGAAGAACAATCAGAGTTGGAGGAAGAAGAGGAATGAACGAAGCAATCGGCTCCAAAATAGATACTGTATATAATTTTGTTTTGTTTTGTTTTTTGTTTTGTTATTTGTTTTGTTGTTGTATATAATGTGATGATTTTCTTGGTTTTTTGTTTTGTGTGATCGTAAATAGTCGTTAGTGAAATAAAAAGACATTATTAGTATAATGAATGAAAATGAGATTTTGTTCAAGTCTCTTCATCCGACGGACGGTGTAAAATATAAGTAATAAATGAAAATGGTTTGGAGAGTACCATAAGAATGAATGAGTTTATTGTAGTGGTCCTGGTTTGTCTGGGTAACGTTGGTGAAATGCTGGTACCAACTCGTCTGCATGGATGTCGTTGGCTCTGATCCAAGAAAATTCTTCATCTGTTCCTTCATAACCTGCCCATTGCACGAAGTATTGCAAGGGACAATGTTTGAACCTACAATCCATTTTGGAATCAAGTACTTCAGCAACAAAGTACTCCTCTTCACCATCAATTTCGATTGGCGGCGGAGGCAACTGCGTGCGAAGCGAAAATGGATTGGGGGTAACTGGTTCTAGTTGTGATACATGGAAAACTGGATGGATGCGACGGAGGTAGTCCGGAAGCTGTAACTTGTATGAAAGAGTTCCTGGACGGTCAATGACCTTGAAAGGACCAAGATATTTTTCAGAAAATTTCTCAGTAGGGTGAGTGGATTTAATGTGTTTGGCCAGAACAAAAACTTCGGATCCGATTGGAAACTCTGGAGCTGGAATTTGTTTTCTATCAGCCTGGTCTTTATAACATTTCTGTGCATTAGTAATTTTGTCACGAAGGAAAGAATGTAATTCATCAAGATTGACTACAAAGTTGCGCGCGGTGTCCAATCGCACGTCAACTTCTGGTCGAATCGAAATGTTTGGATGATAACCTTTGTTGGCAAAAAATGGTGTGATGCCAGTGGATGCGTTCGGAGCATTGTTGTAAGCAAATTCTGCAATGGGCAATAGACTAGCCCAATCATCTTGTTGATAAGAGCAGTAAATTCGAATGTACTGTTCAAGTGTTTGATTAACTCGTTCAGTCTGTCCGTCCGCTTCCGGATGGTATCCAGATGTATAATGAAGTTGCATAGAAAGTGATTGACCTAAAGCTCTAAAGAAAGCAGAAACAAATTCGGATCCACAGTCAGAGGTTATGTGGTTAGGTACTCCATGTTTAGAAAAGACATGAATAACAAAAAGCTCAGCTAGTTGTTCAGAAGTGATTGTATCATGGGTAGGAATGAAAATTGCTTGTTTAGATGCACGGTCAACAACTACTAGTATAGCAGTGTATCCATCCGAGGAGGGTAGTTGTTCAATGAAATCCATTGATATCGAATCCCATGGTCTAACTGGTACTGGTAGGGGTTTGAGTAGACCATAAGGACGATGTCTTCTAGATTTGTTTTGGCCACATATGGTGCATGAAGAGACATAGTCTCAGATGAACTCTCGGATCCGCGGCCATGTATACTGCCTACGGATGGATTGTAGTGTCTGATTCTGTCCAAAGTGACCTGAAAGAGGATGATCATGGAAGAATTGTAAAACTTGTATACGCAGATTGGGGAATGAGGGACAAAAATTCGTCCGTCAAAATGTAACAAACCAGTTTCATCTAGTGTCCAACAAGGTTTTGAGTCATCTTGTGCATGTTGTAATCCAGTCACTGAATCCGGATCGAGCAATAGTGCGGATTTGATCGCCTCATGCAAGGCTCTGATATCCATTACTATTGACGCTCTAAGTGATGGACCTTCCAAGAATGTAGCTCGTAGCTCGTAGTGAATTGTTCATTAGTGAATATTGGTCTGAAGGTTTGTGGATTGATTTGCGCATAGCCGATATCCCCCTCTTTTGGATAGACGTCCCATCGTCTAGTGATCACATCTGGTTTTGCTCCCAGCTTTCCGGGACGGAAGCGAATCACCATGTTAAATTGGTGTAGAAATTCGGACCATCGCACCTGCCGACGAGTAAGAACTTTAGTAGTGGAGAAATACTCAAGGTTTTTATGATCCGTGACAACGTCAATCGGATCCCCAGAGCCTTTGAGATAATCGCGCCAAGCTTTAAAAGCTTCAAGATAGCTAAAAGTTCTTTATCATGAGTGTCATAGTTCAGTTCGGCAGCTTGGAAAGTGTGAGAAAGGAATGCAATTGGATGTATCTCGCCGTTCTCCAGTATAATGGATAGAATCACAGTGAGCGTGTAATCCAACACGTCCGTTTCTACAATGAGTCGTCTGTTAGGCTCCCAATGAGCGAGAATAGGAGCGTTAGTGAAAGCAATTTTAAGCTTGTCAAAAGCTTGTTGGCAAGCGTCAGACCAATTCCAAACTACACCCTTGCGAGTGAGTCTAGTCATTGGTACCACAATATCACTGTAATTGAAAATAAAATGTCTGTAGAAATTAGCAAATCCCAGAAAAGATTGAATGTCTTTAACCTTCCGAGGTACCGGCCAATCAATGATAGCCTGGACCTTGTATTTAGCCATTGTGAGGCCCTCAGGTGATAGAATGTAGCCTAGATACTCCACTGTGTCAACTTTGAAGTAACATTTTGCTGGATTACAAAATAGCTTGTTTTTGCGGAGCCGTTGGAGCACTTCACAGACATGCTTGCGATGTGACTGTGGGTCATCCGAATAGATGAGTATGTCGTCTAAGTAGACTATACAACAAACATCAAGTAGATCAGCTAAAACATCATTGACAAACCATTGCAAAGCAGCTGGAGCGTTAGTTAGTCCAAAAGGCATAACTTTCCATTCGAAGGATCCGTAATGGGTCCAGAAAGTTGTTTTCCATTCATCACCAGCAGCAATACGCACTAAGTGATAAGTGTGAGCAAGGTCAAATTTGGTGTAATATTTGGCTTTTTTCAGAGCATCCAATAAATCTGAAAAAAGAGGTAAGGGGTTTTTTTTTTTTTTTTTTTTTGTATCATTGTTTAGTCACCTTTGTGCCGTAGCATATGGTAGTGAATATTCTACTGTTTCTATGTGCTAGGGATTGTCTTCGTATCGTTGTTTGCCCGTCCAACACTTGTTGTTTCCATGAGGAATACATTAACGCGTATGCGTCTAACCTGTAAGGTTTGTAAGTATATGTGCTGTGAAGTCCTTATACCATGTGGTATCATTGTTGAACATTATGTGTCCGCTCTGTTTTCCATTTTCCGTTCCTCTTTTTCCCCCCTCCCATCTCTTTTACTCTTCCTCGTCCTCCTTCAAGCCCGGTAACTCCCCGTATATGTGTCGTAGTCGTCCCGTTGTGTTTACGAATCGGAATAGTGCTGGTAGTGCCTTCCTCGACGTTAACATGGGTCCTAGTCCCCAGTGCTGATTGGATAGCTCCCATTGCATCTTTTCTCTGGCTCTCCGGTGTGCCGGGCATTCTAGTAGGAAGTGCCTTACCGTTTCTGGTTCGCTTCGGCAACACGGACAGAGCGGCGTGTCTGCTTTCCCGATGCGGTGTAGGTGTTTCTGTAGTGGGATATGTCCTGTTCGTAGTTGCGTGAGGATGGATAGGATGGGCCGCGGCAACCATCGTGCTAGTTTCCAGTATTTGCGGCTGACCTCTGTCGCTCGACCTGGGTCTATCCTTTGAAAGGCTTGGTATCGCGGGGACTCTTTCCACAGTTTGTTGTGCCGTTTTTCTAAACACGATCTGAACACTCTAATCGCCGCCGTTTGGCTGTGCGGTAGTGGTTTCCATAGACACCTTGGGAGGGTTTCCTTCCTACTCGACCCCATCTCTGCTGCTCGTTTCGCCTCCTGATCCGCTCTCTCGTTCCCTTCTACTCCTAGGTGTCCCGGGATCCATGATATAGTGATGTGTAGGTCCGGTGAGTTCCCTCTCAGGGTCTGTAGTAACGCGTGGAACATGTCGAGGATGTAATGTGAGGGACCTGTTTTTGCGCTATCCGTGGCGGCGATGGCTGCTGTACTGTCCGCCCATATTGAAATTTCTTCGGTTTCTATGTTGTGTATGGCTGCCAGATGTAGTCCTAAAATCATGGCGATACACTCACCTTCATACACCTCGTGGTGCTTTTCTTTCCCCAGGCGGAGCCTCAGTGCTGCTATTTCTTCATCTCCTTCATATATCACCGCTGCCGCTCCTACGTGCTGTCTGTATCCTGACCCATCCGTGAATATTTTCCATCTCGTGTGATCATTCCTGAGAGCCTCTAGTGCCTCCGCCTTATCATCCCATATTCGTATCTCAATTTTCGGGTCCCATGACGCTTCGTATCTCACTGCTTTCTTTTTCTCCATCGTTTTGGGGTTTAGTCCGTAACGTCCCATCAGGTCATGTAACGTTGACGGGTGCCTGGTCCTCTGTTGATACCGTGCTGCTTCTTTGACTCGCTTGGCAATTGGATGTTCATCCGGCATGGTTAATAGCCGAATCGCCGCACGGTGTCTTTGTCGTTCTATTTCGAGAGGCATGGGTAGTAGCGCTGCGTGTATGTCCAGGATATCGGTGGCTGTGGTGGACATGGCTCCTGTTATCATGATGGCTGCTTGTCGCTGTATAGATGTGAGCTTGCGTGTGATGCCTCTGGTTGTTGATGCCTGTTTCCAGGTTTTTTCCCGTTTTCTGGATGTTGGCATGAGTGTAATGTCAGCGGCGTATAGAATTCGCGGTAGAGCCTTAGCTTTGTATAGCTGTCGGAGCAACTGTGCAGTCATCCCCATTTTGAGTCCCGTAATACGTTTGAACTGTGATATCCACTGTTGCCCCTTTTTGATCATCGCAGCGCCTTGTTCATTCCATCGAAGTTGTTGGTCCATTGGTACTCCTAAGAACTTTGCATATGGGACTGGCTTGATTAGTGTCCCTTCGAGTTGTACTCCTGGTCCTGCTATTCGCCTCGTTTTCCCTGGTGTCAGCGGGTCTGTCTCCCGTCGTCGGCTGAAGTCGACCAACATGAATTTTGGTATCCCGAACTGGCAGTTGTGTGTTCTGGCCCATTCTGTTACTCCTTCCCTTTGATTCATCATCCGTTCTATGCCGCTATGTGTCTCGATCAGCTTCCTTCCCCCTTTCATTCCCGCTAGGTCGTCCATGAATGCGGTGCCTTCTTCGTTCCGGGTTTCCTGTAATCTTTTTAGTACGCCTGCTCCATAGAGTATGTAACCGACCGCTGAGAAAGGGTCCCCTTGGTCTTCGCCTCCTGGCACTTCAAAGGGTTCTGACAAGTAGTCATCGAATGACAGTTGTGTTGTCCGATTCTTGTATCGTCTTTTCATCCAGTCCGTTATCGAGGTTGGGACCCCTATCTCTTTCAGCTCGTGATATAGCATGTCTAGGTCTACGCTTGGAAAAGCTCCCTTTACGTCCATGTATAATACCGTTGCTACCTGTCCCTCTCTCCATAGCTTCTTGATTCGGTCGACCATGAGGTGAATTGAATCGGTTGTGTTCCTTCCTGGTCTGGCGCCGAATTGCATGGCTGGGAGTAGTCCTAGGAGTTCCGCTCTCTTTGTTATTTCTTCTGCTACGACACTGTTTAAGAGCCTGCCATGTCCATTTGACAGTGTGATGGGCCTCCAGGCATTGGCGTCTCTGTAGTCGGGTTTACTCGGTTTTTTTAAAATGATCGTTTCTGTTTTGGACCAATCTTCGGGATATATGGCGAGCGTGAAGGTAGCTCGGTATATTGGGCCTAGGTACGGGACCACCAGGTTGCTGACTGCTTTGAAAGCATCATTGGGGATAGTTCCTGTTCTCGTCGCTTTCCCGTTCTTGAGGTGCCTGATGGCTTGCAGAATTTGTCGGTCTGTTGGCGGTGCGAAAACCCATTTTGGTTGAGGGTATCGTGGGTCTGTGGGTACGTTAGGCGTGTCTGGTGGAGGAGGAAAGAATGCGCTTCTAAATATCTGTTCTTTCTCTGTGTTATCTTCGACTATTCTCTCTTCTCCTTCAGCGTTGGTGATTCGGAGTGCTGGGACCCTCATTTTCCCCCCGTCTGTGTAGCCGTTCTCCATGAGTCTGCCGATGTCCCACACGGAACTGGTGTCTGCATTCTCGATGTACTCTACCCATTTGTTGATCTTGGCTGTTTTTAGTTCCATGTTGTACCCTTGTCGTAGTTGCCGATATTCTTCATGTATTGGGTGTTCTCGATCGTGTCTTTTCCGATATGATTTGTTCGCGAGGTTGTTCATCCGCTGTTTCATCTCCTTGAGCTGCGTATTCCACCATCTTCGTTGGTGTGGACTTGGTTTCGCTTTAGGGACCAGTTCCTCTCTGAGCCTGATGAAAATATCATCGAAGTTGTTAAGGGCGTCATAAAACTCATCTGTATTGTTCAGCTCCCTCGGATGTGGGATTTTTTCTAGTTCCTCTTTCATCCTTTCTTTGAATTTCTCCCAGTCAGTCTTCGACCAGTTCCATCGGTTTCGTTGGTCAGCGTATAAGGCTCTTGTGTCTATGATGGTTTGTATTGGTATGTGGTCTGTAAGAACTGGTTGTTTTGCTGGTATCGTTCTACAAACGGTGATGTTCTCCATTAGGTCTTCTGAGCAGAACACGTTGTCTACTCGGGTGTAATTTCCTGAGTTGTGGGCGCATAGCGTCGGTAGGTGTTCTGGTAAGGCCATTTGCATTCTATATCGCGCATTGAGGGAAAGGAGATGTTGGGCCGCTTCTAAATTCCTCGCCGTGAACAGGTGGTGATTCCTGGGCTCGTCCCATATTGGATGGTGGCGATTGAAATCCCCTACCCATATGTAGTGTACGGGACCTCTAGGTCGTTGTCTCGCTGCTGTTGATTTCATCCATTCTCCTAGAGCCTTGAGTGTGTTGTCGTTATTGCAGTCGTTATATATGTTGAAGATTCGAAGGGTGCCACATGTTGTTTTGATTTGGATTGCTGTAATGTCAGCGCATGGGATTTCGATTTGCGTCCAGCTTCCCGTGGAGATGCGGGTGTGCACCATCATTAGCGAGCGTGAACGTGGTCTGGTTGGGTCATCGAGTTGTTCTATGTGTCCTGTTGGGTATACCACCCGAAGGTGTGGTAGTGATCTTGTGCGTCCTTTCGAGTCGATATATGGGTCCTGTATTGCGAAAATGTCAGCTTGTCCATCGTCATCTCTGAGAATATCATGCGTAGCGTTGTCTGATTTATTAGTGTTTATCTGCTTTATTTCTATCTTCTGTTGGTCCTCCTGCGTTTGTGTTACTACCATCCTTGGCTCGAGTGTTGCGACTGCTCTTTATTGCTTGGCATTGGTTCCTCGCTCCATCTCCCCGGCGTTGCTGGCGTGATCGCCATGGTTGGTGTTTGGCGTGGTTGTGATGCCGGTGGGGGTTGGAGATAATGTTCGGGCATAGGTGGGGGCATTGTCATCGTGTGGTGAGGTTGAGGTAAGAATTGCGCTGTCGGTGGACCACCTTGATATGGCATCATCGGCATTGGTGTGAACATCTGCATTGGGTAGGCCATTGGGTTTGGCGTTTGTTGGGTGCCCATTGGTTGTTGTGTCGACGGAGGTCTGGAGCCTGACGTGAACCGGTATCTGTCCAGTGTTTGTTGATTCCATCCCCTGGTCTGCGATCTTCGTGGACCCCTGCTCCGTCCTCGGTTGCTAGCTTCCGGATTTGGTGTTGGCGTTCTTGAACCTGGTCCTCTCCGTATGTTGTTTCCGCCGCCTCCTTCTCCCGGCTTTCCGCCTGCTAGTCTGCCTCTACCCTTGCCCCGTTGTACTGTTGTCCATTCGTTGTATTCATCTCTGACGTTCGTTCTCCATCCTTGGTCGAAATCTTCCTGGGCTGGTTCGCCCATACGTCCCCAAGTGTTTGGGTCTTTGGTGACAAATAGGCGGTAGTTCCTCTCGGTGTCCCATTTTGATCGTTCCTTCAGCTTTTCCAGGAAAACTGGGCATTCTCTACTGGCAGCTCCATGTCCCGCTTTCCGGCAGTTTGCGCAGAAGAGGTGTTGGTCCGTCACTTGGCAAGTGCTTGTTCTGTGTTTGTCGGCACATCTGGCACATGTGTCGTTTTCCGCCTTGCAGTGTTCCGCGATGTGGCCGAAGGTGTTGCATTTGGCACATCTTTTTGGATCTGGGTTGTTCTTCTTTGCTCGGAGTACTTTTCCTTGCACCACGACTCGACCTGTGAGAAGTTCATTAGCGTCGTCTCTGGAGTCCATTGAGAAGATGGCATGAGCATGCCGTTGCCCGTCTTTCCGCTTTTCAATTCTTTTTATCCAACGTATGCTCTCGATGGCACCTGTTCGTATGCCGCTTGACGATTCTATTCTTCACTGTTCAATTGGGCTGTCGATTGGTGTCTTGATTGGCAACGCCTCGACCACTACTTCAGCGTAATTGGGTCTCAGCGCCGCTGTTGATCCCCATGCTGCTTCAAATCGTTCCATTCTGTCGTTCTGTTTGAACCACTGTACCTCGTCCGTGTTCCTCAGCAGTAGAAAGGCTCCTTTGCCTTGCGTTTTCGTGGCTGCTAATACCGTTATTTGGGCATCCCCCGTCCCTTCCTCTTCAGTCACCCTCGCGATTGCCAAGTTCGCCTTGGCTACCAGTTCCCTTTCGTTTAGATCCCAGTCCGACAATGTCTGCGAGGTGATTATGATTCTCCTGTCCTTCATTTCTGCTTCTCTGACTGCTATGTTGTGTTGGTGTGTGGATTGGATCGGACGATTGGTGCGTGTGGCGTTAGCATACGTCGTTTTCATCGCGTTCAGTGTGAGCTCGCCTTCCTCGTTCTGGGTGGAGGTCGTCCTTTCCGTCATGGAGTTGCTTGTCGTCGCTATCCTTGTAGACAGATCCGTTGCTCTGTTTGTAACTTCTTCTAATTTCTTCCATGCTTCCTGAGCTTCTCTAGCTATACCTTCTATCTTGGTGGTGATTCCGTCTACCTTTTCGTTAATCTCTTCTTCCAAGTGCTCCATCAGCTCATGTCTCCATTGGTCCGTTTTGTCCTTCCACGACCACTCCTGCAGGATTTTCGCTATGAGGATTATGTCACGAAGAGGTGACGATGGCGGCAAGACTGAGCGGAAGCGGACGGATACTGATCCCAACGACAAAGTTATATTCATAATAAATACTGAGAAGTAAGTAAAGACATACCTGATCCCAACGACAAAGAGGTCAAGATAAGGGATCAGGTTGTGGGGGCTGGCTTATATATACAAAGGTAAGGTACGGGAACCATGATGTCATACTGTATAGTTCAGGAACGAGGAATGGAACGGAATGGACTGGAAAGGTTCCGGATCGATTATGATAGGTAACAGTGATGGAATGATGTATTGTAAAGAAAAGGAAAATAATAGGGGCGGCTCACTTCATGACAGATTATCTTGTCCAGTGATTCGCTTTGGGTCGTGCGTGTCCTCCCGTTTTCTTTTGCCGCTGCTGCCAATTGCACCAGTTTTGTCGGTAGTATGGCGCTAAGGTTGTCGCTTTTCGACATCAGTTTCCATGCGACTGCCTTGTCGATGAGGGTCTGGAATTCCTCCCGCTCCGTCTCGGTGTGGCTAGGACTGGACGTTCGCTCGGTCGTGTTGGCCCTCGCAGGGAAGTTCAGCCTCTTTTGGGTGGGCGTGCCATCTTTTCCGGAGCTCAATGTGTTTTTAGACGTCATTCGGGGTGTATTGTCTCGACGCGGAGTTTTTGGTATGAGTAGTAAGGTGTAGAGGTGTGTTATTACTCTCGGTCTGAGTTACGTCGCCTGCCAATGCCCTATTCGCCACTGTTTAAGCGTGGGAATATTCGTAGGTGGTGGCGGTACTAGACTAAGGAGCGTTTTCGAGGTAAGGGGTAACGATCCTTCTTGGTGATAGCATTGAGTCCTCTGAAGTCCACACATAGTCTGAGTGATCCATCCTTTTTCGGAATGAAAAGGACGGGTGCGCCGTGAGGCGAGTTGGATGGTTGTATGGCTCCATTAGCGAGTTGTTTATCTAAGAAGTCTCTAAGAGCTTCAAGCTCCTTTGGTGAAAGTGGGTAGATTTGTCCAAGCGGTGGCTCCTTTCCATCTTCTAGTTCAATCTTGAGGTCATAGGGTCTATGTTCCGGAAGCTCCTTGGATGTGATTTCGTCAAACACATCTGCAAAGTCTTTATACTCATCAGGAATGTTAGTAGTATGAGAAGACTTTGTTTCTGTAGTAGAGCTTCAAGCGAGTACCTCTGAAGGCATCACATGAATTAACATAGGTTCCATACCTTCTTTTTTACATGCCCGATGGAATGCAACGGCTCCGATGAGTGCGATATTGATATCAGAGTTGTCTAGTTGGGATGCCATTTGTGCTAAAGAAGGGTAAGTATAGATAGGTTCAAAAGGAAATTTATCCAATCCAATAATGGATGAGGGGTACAATGAGAGCGAGAGCGATGCGATGAGCGAGAACTCGATCGTGAGTGAGTCTCCAGTGGATCCGTTTCGGAAGCGAAAGGAGTAGATGTCTGAATAGAATCAAAATGGTTAGTGTCTCGGAAAGAAATTGTTTTTGAAACCCAGTCAATCAACGGATTGTAGCGGGCCAAGAAACTGTATCCTAAAACAGCTTTACAATATGAATCAAGTGAAGTTACATAAAATGTAAGTGGAAGCAGCTCATCGGATGGAAACTGGATGCGTAAGGTCGCGGTTTGCGAAATGGGTTTAGAAGATAATGAACCATCAAACAAACAAAGATTGATAGGAGAAATAGACAAAGTAGGAATAGAATTTGATTGTACATAGTTGTCAGCGACTCGATAGCTCAATGCTAATCCAGGCGTCACACAGAGAGAAACAGATAAAAGATGATGAATAGTGCAGGAGGAGTGGATCCTCAGATACTTGTCTAACTACCGAGGAGAATAGACGAGATCAGAGATAGAGACTATTCGACGAAATATCCTACTTTATATACATATCCTAAGATGAGTCCATGGGAATCATCATGAGTCGCTGCCATGAGGCTATTCAATAAGAGTTGCTCGTATCCATAAGTAAAGCTGTCCGTATACAACAATGAAACAATGAGGCAATATAAAAGAATGTATGTAGACGGCCTAGATCTGTCAATACCTTGACAGACACGAGAGAGTCGCGTCGACAGTTGATGATAGCATGGGAACAGCAAGGCTGCCGCATATTCATAAATAAAAGAAAAGGGAAAGATAAAAGAATAATACAAACGCTCGTGTAAGCGCTTACAGTGCTTAGCATACCTAAAGAGTGAGTGAGCATCTAAAGTATTAAAAGGAAAATAAAAAGAAAAGAAAGAGTCTATTCGTAACATCACCCTCTCCTTAGGGCACGAGTTCCACGATGTGCTTGTTGTAAAAGGAAATTTTCGGAGGGTAGTGAAGCGGGATTGGGTTCAGTTTCGGCAAGAGGAAGAGGTCGAAACAATTCTGTAGGGAACAAGGAAATAGGAACGTCAATTCGACGAAATATTGCGGGTTTTGGTTTCGTCAGATTCTTTTCATGGAATTCTTTGAGCAATTGGTCGACATTTGTGAGGTTTGATCGCGGTTCCCAGGTTTGTTCATGTGAACCATATCCTTTCCACTGTACTTTATACTTGATTCCTCATCCTACTTTCTTCGAATCAAGTATTTCTTCTGCTTCGAATTCTTCTTCTCCTCCTACAACAACAGGAGGCGGGCATGTGTTTCGGGGTTGTGTAGGAAAACTAGGTTCTTTGTATGGGGTGAGAAGAACTTCGTTGAAGACATTGTGTACATGTTTCCATGTACGTGGGATTTCCAGTTTATAGGAGCTGGCACCTATCTTTTGTTGGACCGTAAACGGTCCGTATCTCTTGTCGCCTAATTTCTTCATTGGGAAATCTACTGAAAGGTTGGTTCCTTCCAACCAAACCTTGTCGCCAACCTTGTATTCTATCCCTTTCTTCCTCTTTCCATCATACTGCCTCTTCATCTCTACCTTTGCTTTCTCCAAAGCTGATCCTACTTCCTTTCGTATCTTCTTCATTCCATCTACAAAAGCTTGTACTGAGGGGTTGTCCGAAGTCATTTGAGTTGCCGTGCCTTTATACGGGTGTCTTCCTGTATCTGCGTAGAAGGGAGAGACTTTCGTCGCTGAGTGGACCTTGTCATTGTAGTTGAACTCCGCTAGAGGTAACCATTCATGCCAATTATTCTGTTGATAATTAATAAACAAACGGAGATATTGTTCAATCTCTTGGTTTGTTCGTTCCGATTGGCTGTTTGTCTGTGGATGGTACGCTGTGGTAAAGTTCGCTTCAATGCCTAGAAGTCGATAGAGTTCTTTCATGAACCTCGAGTGATACTGTGGGCCTCGGTCATGAACTATCTTACGTGGAAGTCCATGGGTGGAGAAGATGGAATCCCGATAAATCTTCGCCATCCCTTCCAAAGTGACTGTGGTATGGGTTGGTACGAGTCTCAGTCTCTTCGTGAAGTGGTCAATGAAGATTGCGATCACATTGTATCCGCCAGATTCAGGGAGTTCTCCAATCATATCAGTGCCGATTACTTGCCAGGGTTCAGTTGGAACGGTATGAGGATGAAGATGTCCGACAGGTCGAGTTCGATGAGACTTTGTTGCTTGACACTTTTCGCAACCTTCTACGTACTTTCCAGCATCTTGAGTGATTCCTGGCCACCAATAATCACGAGTGACAAGTTCCGCTGTTTTGTACTGTCCGGGATGTCCTGCAAGTGGTGAATCGTGGTATTTAGTAAGGATTTTGGATCTCAGTACTCTGTTTTTAGGTACATAGATTCATCCTTTCCATTCAACAATCCCTTCAGTTTCTTTCCACTCAGGGTTTTTGGCATCGAGGTTGTCCTTTACGAGTCGATCAACGTGGTTTCGGTTCTTTTGGATTTCCAACAGGAACACATCTTCTGGCGAAGAGATATTTAGGGCATGAATGAAAAGTTCTGGCTTTAGAAGGACAATGTTCTCATTGTCCTTTTCTCCCGTTTCAAGACCTGTCATCCTTGACAGTATATCGACTTTAGTCATTGTCTTTCCTGGTCGGTGAACTAGACTGAAATTATACTCTGCAAGTTCAAGAACCCATCGAGCTTGTCGTTGATTCAACTTCTGGGGTTTCTTGAAATATTGAAGGTTTGCGTGGTCTGTAAAGATTTCAATCTGTTCTTCGGCTCCAAGAAGATATTGGCGCCAATCATCGAGCGAGTCCATAATCACCATTAATTCCTTGTCATAGATCTCATAGTTTCTCTCAACTTCATTGAGTGAACGAGATCGGAATGCTACAGGCCACCATTTTCCATCGATGAATTGAGAGAGACAACCACCATTTGCGAAGTCGGATGAATCAGCTTCAAGCCTAAACTTTCCGTGATTTCGGGGAATAAGAAGGACTACTTCTTCACAGATTCGACGTTTGAGTTCATCGAATGCATACTGTTGGGCCGCTGTCCATTCCCAAACTGCATTTCCGGTTAGTTTTGTTAAGGCTTTGGCGACTTTGCTAAATCCTCGAATGAACCGTCGAAAGAAGTTACAGAAACCAAGGAATTGCTGGAGATCATGTTTCTTCAATGGGGTCAACCATTCTCGTACAGCCTTGACTTTCTTTGGATCCATTCGGATTGTTCCATTCTCAATGATTATTCCAAGGTACTCGATGGATGTTTTCTCGAAAGAACACTTCTCAGGTTTGAGGAAAAGTTTGTGTTCTCGTAGAATGTCGAGGACTCGGTTTACAATCATTCAATGACTTTTCAAGTCATTTGTAAATACGAGTATATCATCCATATAGACTATAACATGTCCTTCATTTATCAAATCTCGAAGGATATGATTCATGAATCCTTGAAACGTCGCCGGGGAATTGGTTAATCCAAAGAACATAACGGTTGGTTCAAATAATCCTCGATTAGTCCTGAAAGCAGCTTTCCATTCATCTCCTTCTTTAATCCGTATGTTGTTGAATCCCCATCGAATGTCCATCTTTGTGAATATTTTGGCACCTTTCAATTTATCAATAAGCTCCTGAATGAGAGGAAGTGGATATCGATTTTTAATCGTCATCTCATTCAGTTTGCAATAATCTTGTATTGGTCTAAGAGTACCGTCTTTCTTCTTAATGAAGAAGAATGGTGAGGCCATTGGGGATGTCGAGGGTCGAATTCGTCCAGTTTGAATGTTTTCTTCAAGGAATGCATCTAACGCTTCTTGTTCTTTTGGATTCAAGGGATAGATCTTACAATCGAGTGGTTTAGAACCAGGTGTCAGTTCGATTGCATGATCCCAAGGGCGTCGTTGTGGTAACTGATCAAATTCCTTTTGACTGAAAACATCTGGATATTTTTCTACATACAGAGTAGAGGTGTCAAAGTGTTTTCGTGTTTCTTCATCGGCTTTCTTCTTCGTCCATTTCCTGGAATCTACCTGTTCTTGTACGTATCGATCCCAGTCGAATACAAAAAGTCGTTCACTGTCTTCAAGTACCGCTCTTGTTTCAATGTCTTCAGGCGTCCAGAAATGAGGATTGTATCCACATCGAGTCGGACATTGGTCAAAAGTAACTTCTGACTTAACCCAGTTGATACTTGGATTATGGTGTCGTAACCAATCTAGTCCTAGAAAGATGTGTTGCTCTCCAAGATTGACGACACCAAATTGAATTTGTTCCGAGTGGTCTCCGATAGTTACACGGACTTCAGCGTATTTGGTTATTGAGCCGTTCTCATTGAGTGTACCGTCAGCATTATAGACAGGTACTCGAATAAGTAAGTCTTTGGTGACAATCCTATGTCGTTCTACAAAGTCTGCATCAATGCATGAACCTGTAGCTCCACTGTCGACTAGTCCTTGTGTAACTATTTGTCTACCGTCTTCCAGAGTTTCAACAATGACTGGAAGTTTCAAGCTTTTTCCGTGTGTTCCACGGACGTAGCTTTTTCTCGTTGCAAGACTCTTGACGGCTTTGACTGCTGTTTTCCAGTTCAATGCACATATTTCCATGACGGTTTCTTCCGAACCTTCTCTTATTCGCGAAGAAGGTACCCATGTCCTTAAAAGTCCAACGGCTTTTGGAAGTTCTCCTTCCTTGAGCCTTTGAGCAGTCCATTCAGCCGTGCCGGGTTCGTAGCGCATAGGTTTTTTATGTACTTCGGTTTCCATTGGTTTATTAAATGTAGACGCGTGTTTCTCTACATTATCATATTTGATAGTGAAGTCCAGTTCACTATCTACTATGTCCGAAGTATTTAAATTAAAATGCTCCGCCAGACCTATGTCTACTGGGGAGCCTTTATAAAACCCATACTGTTCACCCACGCGGTGAACGAATTCATGTCCATGCCAGCTGGTAGTCCTGGCACTATGTCTACACTATTTACATTAGTTTCTTCACTAACGTTGTCCGTTCTCTCACTATTATAGTCCATGAGTTCTACACTACGGATCGCGGCTTTGCCCTTCTTTGGGCAGTTCCTACTAATGTGGCCCTTCTCGCCACAGTTGAAACAAAGGCCATTAACCCTTGCTCGATCTAAGTCCATGGGTTGTCCCGAACCTCCAAAGGTCGTTCCGGACCCATCGCGTCTTGTGTTAAGACCGTGCCGGTGAGGTTCCGTAGGGTCTTAGGTGAAGGAGTTGAATAGAGTTGAGTTCGACGGGTTCGGTCTCGATCAAGATAACGAACAATGATCTACGATCGTTAGTCAATGTACGGAAGAGTGAACTAAGAACCTTAGCACCACTATCGGTAGTGCCCTCGCCTTGTCGCGTGGTTCCGTGAATGTTCAAGATGATGAGGAAAGTATAAGAGTGAAGAAGACGTCCGGAGATCGTTCGTTTATAGTGCGAACGATGATGAAGAAGGATAATGATCCGGACGGAGTTCAGCAACGATCTAAGTTGATATTTAAACTGGAGAACTATCTACGAGATGCTACAGTATTTATACCTTGTAATCTAATTGTCAAAACTATAACAATAAGAGTACTAATTAGACTGATAAGAATCCGGATAGCTCCCAGTAATAGAAATAAAAAACAATTAAAGAACAATAATGTGAGAATCACTTGTATCCGATAGCCCGAATACTTCGTGAGGTTTGATTGCAGATCGAAGAGAAACAAAATGTACTAAGTCAAAACATCGAAGATCGAAGAACCGATCGACGATCGAAGGCTCGGAAGCATACCTATAACATCTTGTCATCGTGGGAGGAGGTCCCGCCGCTCGCGCACCTTCCCATTTCTTCGGCTCTTGCCTACCGTAGGCTTGTTGCGTGGATCCCTGTCCACGGCTTTGTCCTTGTGAGCTGTTACCCCAGCTCATGTTGTTATATCCGCGCCTTTGCTCATCGTAGCGGCGGCGGATCAAGTCATTACCTGTGACGAGTTTCTTTAACTCGTCGTAGCTGTCAAACTCCTCTGTCCTAGTTCGGACTAGGTCGCTCATGATGTTGGGGTTGACTGCTCTTTCAGCCAACTGAAGAACGTATTCGCTCTTCTTATTGTATCCCGCTTCCTTTAGCAGGAGTTCGAACTCCTTGAAAAAGTCGTCGGCTTTTGTACGACCTTGCTGAATACGATTCAGCCTGTCCATTGCTTCCTTCTTCCGGGAGATGTTAGAGAAACTATTCTTCAGTTCCTCTAAGAAAGCGGAGAAGTCTACATTCCAGTCACCAGCAGCTTTGTCCTGGTGGTCACTGGTATATACTTCTGCCCAGTCATCAGCTCTTCCTCCTCGAATGTAGGAGATGGCCACATTGATGGCTTCATTATCGTTACTGACCTGCTGCGTTCTTCGCAGGTCATGGATGTACGCAAGGAGCGTCCTGAGCCATCCTCGAAACTTCGAGGTGTCTCCTGTGAAGACGTCGGGCTCCTTGACAATGGTCTTCCGAGAGGTAGAGGTGCTGGTAGCGGTGGTAAGAGCGGAGGTGTTGGCATGCATAGATGTGTTGGTAGGGTCAGACATTTCTGAGCCGAGTTCAGTAGCGAATGAAGGAGTAGGAGTAGGTGATCCTAAATGGATGGTTGAATCCGAGGATGCGGGAGAGGGAGAGCGAGGTGGGTATGGGAGTGAAAAATCCTGGGGTCTTGACGAGAACGCCAGGATAGGAGGGAGAGGTGCTTAGGAGTAGAGGCTCATGTCGAGTTATGTGTTAATCCAGAAGGCTGTCTACGTTCGCTCCTCGCGCAACGTTGCCTTTCGGGTCAGAGACAAAAACGCTTTACGTTCCAATGCCTACTATCGAATCTTCCGAGGAAGAAACTCGATTATTTGTATCTAGCCCTGATTTACACTTCTTGGTAGAAGTCAGGCACACTAGTGGCAGTATTTTCCTGCCAGCACGGGTTGCGCCGTACCACAAAGTCTCGATGTAGGTATGTACAAATAAAGTGTTTAGGTCAATGCTGGCCTTAACACAGACGAGCTATGGAAAAGGAGGTGGATAATGGGGGAGACGAAGGAGGTATAGGCTTTATTAGTGATGATAGGAAAAGAGTAAATTTATAACACATGTTAAGATCATGCCAAAGATCTTAATACATGCACTATATATAGTTCCAATCACCTATGACAATTAACTTGTCATAGTGGCCTTTTGGCTCAGTTGGATTTTGTGTTAGTGGTTGGGCACAGCTTTCACAACGCAGCGGTGTCCGGTTTCCAACCAAATGTCAAAGACCAGGGGGTTGTGACGAGTGGGTAGGTAGGATCTCTGATCTTATGTCAGCGACTCAATAGCTCAATGCTAATCCAGGCGTCACACAGAGAGAAACAGATAAAAGATGATGAATAGTGCAGGAGGAGTGGATCCTCAGATACTTGTCTAACTACCGAGGAGAATAGACGAGATCAGAGATAGAGACTATTCGACGAAATATCCTACTTTATATACATATCCTAAGATGAGTCCATGGGAATCATCATGAGTCGCTGCCATGAGGCTATTCAATAAGAGTCGCTCGTATCCATAAGTAAAGCTGTCCGTATACAACGATGAAACAATGAGGCAATATAAAAGAATGTATGTAGATGGCCTAGATCTGTCAATACCTTGACAGACACGAGAGAGTCGCGTTGACAGTTGATGATAGCATGGGAACAGCAAGGCTGCCGCATATTCATAAATAAAAGAAAAGGGAAAGATAAAAGAATAATACAAATGCTCGTGTAAGCGCTTACAGCGCTTAGCATACCTAAAGAGTGAGTGAGCGTCTAAAGTATTAAAAGGAAAATAAAAAGAAAAGAAAGAGTCTATTCGTAACAATCTTCATCTTCATCGTCATCTTCATCTTCATCTTTTTCCCTTACTTCTCTTTCCTCTAACTTCCATTGTTCTCTTCTTTCCATTATACTTAAAATCTTCTCTTGAACTTCCAACGAGCGACGGGCGATTCCAACCAACTCGAGATTTTGTCCCGCGAGCACGGCCAACTGCTCCGCGATTTCAGGACCGGCAAACTTTCTCTCCGTAACCCTCACGGCGGGTCCTCGATATATATCATCCTCCAACTTGGCCCATTTTCCTCGCGATCGTTGAGAGGCGTGGTCCCCGATCCAACTGCACCGTTGCCTCTGCACATGGCAAGGCTCGCATGCCTGAGTCCTTCGTCGTGTTGATTGTGGCTTACAGGACGCAGGTTTACCGAGCAAAACGCACCGTGTGCATGCTGAACAAGGTTGGGAGGGGGACCCTATGTTTTCATCATCTTCCCCTGCGTCGCGGTCGCTAGTAGGATCCGGGTAATTACCATTCTACATAGGAGGGACTTAGAAAGTTAAAGTCAAAAGAAAACATCACTCACCTTCGCGATCATTTTGATCGGACGCTTTCTCTTCACGCTCCGCGGGGTCTCCACTTCTCTTTCACCCATTACCACATCATCCGACTTGTTGGATATCACTGACTTCGATTTAGAGACTTTGGAAGTGGAACCCAAAGCTCGCGGCGGAATCACAACGGACACAGCTGGTCGTGTAGCGTTGGAAGCGGGTTCCCGTCGTTTCGCCAACTTCTTTGCGGCTTTCTCTTTCTCAATTCTGTTTTCTTCGACAAGTTTTGCGAACGCGTTGTTTTGTTCTTGCGCGTCTTCTGTTTCAGCTACTCATTCTTCTTCGCGTCTTTGTGCTTCCGCGATCCGAATCTTCTCTTGCTTCTTCTCCTCTGCTACTCTTTTCTCCTCCCTAACTATTTCCTCTTCGAATCTTCTCAGTTCAGCTATCCTCTCTTCTTCCAATTGCATCACCTCCGCGAGTCTTCTTTCTTCAGCCAATTTTTCCTCGGCTATCCATTTTTCTTCAGCTAATCGTTGTTCTTCCGCGACTCTTTTTTCTTCGGCTACTCTCTTCTCCTCCTCTATCCGCTTTTCTTCCTCCTCCCGCGCCGCCTCTTCCTCTAATCGCTCCATTTCCGCCGCAAATTCCGCCTCTTGCCTCGCGATCTCCTCGTCACGTAGGCGTTGACGTTCTGCCTGAGCAGCGAGTAACCGCTCGCGACGTTGTTGCGCAGTTTCGGTGTTGTTGTTGGAGGACATGGCAGTAAGAGGAGGGACTTAACAACATTTTGGAGAAGGCCCTGCTTTTATATCCTTCGCAACTTAAGGGCCGGTTCAACTTGCAATTGTCACCAAGCTTGTATCACCTATCTTCGCGTGCCTGGCACTTTTCACATCACATTTTAAACTTTGATCCCTGCTACTTCTAATCATTCACACCTACTTTTAGTCATATCATTACTCAGGATCTCGAGGGCTCGATCCTAATGGGGGGGCACTGTTACGACCATGCCAAGTCCAACTCCCGCGGTCCCGACAATCTTTTTCCAGTATTTTGGACTTCATCATTTTCTTCTGTCGCAGAACTCACCTCCACGATCCTTTTACACTTTGCTTTTATATCCCTCACACTTAGCCGACTTCTTATATATCCTTTTATATCATTTCCTTTATACTTTTCCCTTTTATCTCCCACATGTTCGACCATACTATTCTGGGATACTATCGCTTAGTGACCCTTAAGTAGCGACTACAGTATAAAGCTATGAGAGTAGAATAGTTGGTCCTTAGTTTAAATATCAACTTTGATAGCACACTTCGATAGTGTATCAAATAGAGTTAATCTCAAACCTCATCCTAAGTACAATCACGTGAGTTTCTCCCGCGATCGGAATTACCCTCAACTTTGCTTTCGGACAGCGGCATGTCGGGGACGCTATTAATAGTAGCGTCAACGTCCGACTACCTCTCCGTAGGTTCACCCAACCCTCACCGGGATTTATCTCGGTGTTCGGTCTTTTACCCCGTGGGCTTATAGTCCGCGATCCACACTTAATCCCTACGACCGTGCATGATCATAACATAGCCCTGCCACACTGCCGAACAGCAGCGCCCGACGGCTCCACTGTGACATATGTGTGACCAATCTTCAGAACTTCCTAAATTCTCCTCGGTCGTTGTCCGCTGTCTCACTCGTCCTTCAGGAGCTCATGGAAGATTTATCCTGGACCAAGTGCTGTAATCCTAACTTCCCTGTCTAATAATAATTTTGATATGACAAGAAATGCGCACAGGAAAAAAAAATTTCAAAGTATCAGAACTTCCTCAACTACCATAGTACTTGGAGGCTGCGAGCCAAATACTTTAAACGTTTGGATCTCGTATATCCCGCTTTGTAGACCTTTCGAATATGGTGAATGCGACATTTTTTTCCCAGCCTTCATCACTTTGTGGTGAGTGGTGCGCGTGTGAAACACCCCTTCCCCCATGCATAAATTATCCGTCGCTTATGGGTAATTCCTTGAGACGTTTGCGTAGCCACCGGGGCGCGTTTGGTGCTCCGAAATAGATAAATACGCTCGTAAACCCTCAGGTACACTGGTTGATTCCCTCCGTAAAGTGATCCTCATCCTCTTTGCTGGCAAAGATTTGAACACCACTGGTAGCCTATTCTACTGTTGCACAAAATCGAACTCCCTATCATCTCCTAACGAATCTCGACACTTCATTCTACGACCACCACGCACGAAACTATGCACCTCTCAATGACCTTTGTCGTCTTTGGACTTGCTTCTGTTGCATGTGCGGCACCTCGAGCTGTGGGTTGTCTTACTTTACTTTCATTGACTGACGCTGATCCGGTCTTCTCAGATGAACGCCAAGGCTCGCAATGAAGGCCTGGATATTGAGGTGTTCAGACCCGAGCTTGATAATCGAGGAATCCCAATTGTTCCAGTTGAAGGAGACACCACGCTGTCTGGTTATAAGCCACTCATGGAGAGACAAGCTGGTCAGGATGAACTCCCTGAGAAGAAGAAAAAGAAGAAGAAAGTAAAAATACAGGAACCCCCGTCAGGAGACAGTGTCACAAAAGACTCAGACGACAATTCATTCGTGGTTAACTTTGGCACGGGAGGACAACCGTTGGACAACATTGAACGAACGCAGTTCCGCATCGCTTTCGTGGAGAACCTCCGAAAGTTCATTGACAAGCAAGACCTTTCCTCTTTCGAGATACCTGATAACATCCAAATACTGTATACCTGGTCGCCGGATCCCGGTCCGGGACGCCAACGTCATAAAATCGTCAAGTTCAAGTTGACGCACCCGAAAACTTGCGGAGCGCAGCCGTGTACATCAGCAAGTTCCGAGCCGTATAATCTGTATGATCCATACGCATCATACGTGATCATACGGGCTCGACTCCGTATGATGGGCGAAGGGGAGTGCGTAACCTCATACACCAATCATACGGCCTCATACAGTTCACCCGACTCAGTCATACAGCTTCATACACTGCTGGTTATACGCATCATACTCATTATGCTCAAGGAATTTGTACGAATATCATGGAACTATTGAGAATTATGCTTGGGATTTGTAGACTGTTGAGCGCTGCAAGAAACCTTGATGAGAACGAGAACACTGCAATATGAATGGTAAAAGCAGCGCACCTTAATCTGAGAGAATAATCGTTTCACCTTCGTCTTCTGTCCTGGCAGTTCTGCCACCACCAAGACTGCCCTGCCAGTGCCCGAGCTGAGCTGCAGCTTCCGCGCGAATCCGCTTCAAAGCCGGTCCAGCCCCAGCGTTAGGAAGATCAGGTATGTATCCCTCACTGGCGGCAAATATCAAATCCCACTTGTCGTCTTTCAACTTGATGATAAGGTTGTAAAATCTCTGGCAGGATGGTGCCCACTCTTCGTTAAAACTGTCGGGTGTATTTCTTCCCGGACGCGTGGATACAGGCATCGTCTTTTGATCAGAAGCAGGAATTCCATTTTTGCAAACATCGAGTGCCCGATAAACCTGGACGAAAACGATGACTGAGATAGGAAGTTTTCAGCTTAAAAAGCACATACTGCAGTTGTAGCCAATGCTAAGGCGCCAGCGGGAAGCTTCTCTCCAATGGTAGGTGCATCTAAAGCCCAAGTGAGGTAGAAAGCAAAGGTGCGCATGATGAGTGCACCACGAAATGCGCCTGTCGAGGATGCTGGCTGGAAGAAAAAGATATTAAACCTCGATACACTGAAATAGAAAGTATTGACACACACCATCGAGCCTGGCTTTTCATAGATAAAGCTATCTTTGTGACGAAGCTGCACTACAAGCTGTTTCTCAGCCTCAGCACCCTTCGCATTTGCCTGGAGATATCCAATGACAGCCTGAAGTCCACGCTGCCCAACCTTGCTCCGGTAGTTTCTGATTTGTGTCTGAGCCTGTTAAAATGAATGAGACATGGAAAAGCATGAGACAGGCAATGTACCTGGGAATTGATAGCAGGATGGTCACAGCGTAGGATTGTTTGTCCCTTGGCATCAATTGTGTTGGGTAAAAGGTGAGGAAGTATCGCTAGATGTTCATTCCAGAGGTTTCGAAGAGTTGGGCGGAATTCAGGATCACTGCCAAGAGAGAATTGCTGGGCACGAGAGCCACTCCATTCAATCAGACTAGATTGCACGGCACTGTTCCAAATGTTGCGGTCACTAGCAAGTCCAAAGGGTAAGTCGCTGACTTTGACAGTTGCACGAGGTTTCGGTTGCGCGGGTTTTCCAGTCTCACGCTCTTCATTTGCAATTTCATTCACATCAGCAGGCTCGAGTTTAACCTCAACCACCTCCTTCAACGAATGTTAGCCTCAGTGACAGATAATATGAAACAATTACCTTGGATGTATGAGCTTCGTTCTTATGGCTCTTTCCAGCTCGTTCAGCATCCATGACTTCTTTTACCACATCTTGTTCAAATTCTCCACCAGCGATCTCTTCGAATTCAATTTCTGTACTGTCTTCATGCAATGCGGATGTGCTCAGTGTTTTGTTTCCATAGACTAGAGGCTTCCAATTTGCTATAAGCCCACCAATATCTGCTTGCTTAGCTCGTTTGGTTGACAGTGGCCTTCGGAAATAATGTGAGTAACTGGTTTTTATAATGGAGGAGATGACAAACTTAGTTTTGCTTTCAGAGTTAGGTCTTTTCCGTGTCAACTTCCCCACAGGTGTGCTTGGTGCATTGACTCTCATAGTGTTGATATCTTGACGCACGGAAAATTTGATGGCCTGTCTGAATGTAAGCACAAAGTCCAATACAAAAACTTTATATGTTACCGTTACCTTTCTATTTTTCGCTTTTTTGAGCTCTTCTTCGAGCCGTTTGACTTCTTCATCCTCATTGTCAGCAAAATCAGCATCATCCACATCCACATTTGAATCTGGGCCTGATGACATGGCAAGGTCATCTGCATCATTGATTATTGCATCGATCTCAGCCTGTTTTTCTGTGTCGGGCCCATTTTTGGTAAGGCTGTCATCAAGTAATGGTGGTGATTTGGGGCCAACTGCTGGTGACGGAAGAGCAAGATCAGGACGTAGCAGAGGCTGCTCACTGTCTTTCTGCTTCTGTTGGTCCAGATAGCTGGCGATGCGCTTTTTTGAATTATTTTTTTTTCATCTCGGTACTGGCTTTCATGCTTTCTTTTTGAGCCTGTTTTTCTTTTTTCCTCGCACGGATCTCTTGTTGGGTTTTTGGAATGAGAGAGTCAGGAGCAACCTGTGTTCTACCTTGACGACGTGTAGACATATGAGATGTCATGGCGGAAGCAGAGGGTGAAAGTGAGGACGTGTTGGAAAACAGGTCACCTCAGGCGTGGGTAAACATTTTTTCTTCTTACAAGCCTGCTTGCTCCCGATCATGGCTCCCAAAATTCCATGCTCATTTCCTAGCTGTATTCGCACCTTCAAGAAAAATGGTGATCTCACCAAGCACGTAAATCGGTTTCATCATGCAGTATCATCGGCTCCAGTACAACCTCCTAATCCTACCTTTGATTCTGAACAAGTACCTCCCGCCTTTCCATTTCCTTCACCGCCACCACCTCAAATACCCCAGGAAGAGAAGAAACTCCATCCTTATCTTACAGGTAAGCGATCCTTTGATAGTTGCTTCGGAATACTAACTTAAGCTCAGGTGATATCTGCAATGAACGGGGTGACTATCTTCCTCCAGATACTCCCCCACCTCCACGATCTACTGAGAGCCCTTGGAGTCCGTTTGAGGGCCAGGCTCAGTTCCACTTGGCTGATCTTCTCTTCCAAAAGGTTGAGATGTCACAGGGGAACATAGATGAGCTTATGGACATTTGGTCTCTCTATGAATGGCAGCTTGCGCAAGTGACTGGACGTGACACCTGCAGTTTCAATGGTCCTTTTGACAACCATAAGGACTTATACAGGCTCATCGACAACATTGTTCAAGGTGGCGCTTCTTGGAAATGTTTTCAGAGCGTTGTTGATGAATCTCTCCCTGTCAATGCTTCTGAATGGCAAAAGATCTCGTATCAGGTGTGGTACCGAGATCTGGACACTGTCATCGCCAACATTTTGGCTAATCCCGAGTTTCGAAATGACTTCGATATTGCACCATATGTTCACCTTGACAGTGCTGGGAAGCGTAGTTGGGCTGATTTCATGTCTGGAAACTTTGCATGGAGACACGCGGTGAGTGATTTATTTGTATGTTTCTTTGAACACTACCCAATTTCACTCTTAGACCCGGATTTACGAAGAGGAAGGTGCTGCCACTGTAAAAGGTGCGATGCTTGTTCCAGTGATCCTTGGGGCAGACAAAACCACAGTATCAGTCGCAACTGGACATGTTGAATACCACCCGCTCTACCTTAGCATTGGGAATATTACCAATGCTAGTCGCCGAGCTCATCGTAATGCAGTAATACCTATCGGGTTCCTCGCTATTCCAAAGTGTTTGCACTTTTCCTTAATCGCTGCTCTACGAGAAGCTGACCCACTATTTTCCAGCTGATCGGAAGTATGATAAAGATCCCAACTTCCGAGTATTCAAGAAGAAGCTCTATCATGCTTCAATTGCCGCTATTCTACAAGCATTGAAGCCAGGAATGAAGATTCCCGTTATTCGAAAATGTCCTGATGGTCATTTCCGTCGAGTCATTTACGATCTTGCAGCCTTCATCGCAGATTATCCAGAACAGGTTTATGTCTCTGGCGTGGTTCAGGGATGGTGTTGCCGGTTTGTTTGCTTCCCCAATATCTACGTTCACATTTCACTTACGGCCTAATTCCTGCTAGATGTAATGCCATGTTTTCAGATCTCGATGGCGCTGCAGATCGTCGGACTCAAGAACTAGATGGAATCTTGCGAGAAGAGTATGGCGGTGAAGGACGTACACTTTGGGATAACTTTGGAGTCGATGAGCATGTTACAGTATGTCTTTTCAACATTCTATAGTCTCTTGATGATTTCTACATTCATCCAGCCATTCACAGAACACTTTCCGAGAGCTGATATCCATGAGATGCTCTCGTTTGACCTGTTACATCAAATTATCAAGGGATGTTTCAAGGACATGCTCATGGACTGGACTTGGGAGTACCTCCTGCTCAAGCATGGTGATAAGAGGGCGAACGAGATTTTTGATGACATTGACCACAGGTGCGTGGATTTTGTCTCTGAGACTTTCCAAAACCTGATCTTTTTCATTTTAGACTGGCTGCTGTTCCTGCCTTTCCTGGGCTTCGACGCTTTCCTCATGGTCGAAGATTCAAACAATGGACTGGCAATGATTCAAAAGCATTAATGAAGGTTTGTGCGACTATGAGCTTCCTCGAATCCTTGAGTCGTTGAAGTATATTATGCCTAGATCTTCTTACCTGCAGTCGCCGAATACCTTCCAGATGAAATGATGAAGTGCTTATCATCATTTATGGACTTTTGCTATCTCGTTCGACGTTCAGACATCAACGAAGATACTCTCAAGGCAATTGAATCTTCCCTCCAGGCATTCCATCATTATCGCGAAATTTTCCGAACTTCTGGTGTTCGTGAACACTTTTCTATTCCACGAATGCACTCAATGGTCCATTACCCTCTTTGCATCACCGACTTCGGTTCACCCAATGGACTCTGCTCTTCAATAACAGAATCACGTCACATCACAGCTGTGAAAAAGCCCTGGCGGCGCTCAAATCGTTATAATGCCCTTAGCCAAATTCTTCTCACAAATCAGCGACTGGACAAGTTGTCGGCCCTTCGTTCAATGCTAGTCAATGCCGGATTTGTTCTTCCTTCGGGACCTTCCCATACCTCACAACCTGACTTGTTTGATGTGGAGAATGAAGATGTTGGACCTGTAGACAGTGGGCAAGCACAGGCAGATGTCAAGCTGGCAAGGACTCGAGGTGTGTTCCAGTAGTAACGTTCCACAGTAGTTGACTAATTTTTATGTTTGTAGAGTCAGGCTACCCTCGTTTCATTGCAGAACTGGGTGAACATGTTGGACACCCTGCTCTCGAGGAACTTACTTGTCAGTTTCTTCATGAGCAACTCAACCTTTCCGAGGATTCGGATCTTCCTCACATCACTTCAAAAGTCAATGTTTATCATTCCGCCATCGCCGTTTTCTTTGCGCCAAGTGACCGCGCTGGCATCCGCGGAATGCAACAGGAACGGATCCGCTGTACACCCTCATGGTACAGCATTGAGCGTCGTGATTGCGTGCTGGCTACAATCGACGAAGATAGACCAGGCTTTCGAGGTCTGAGTGCTGCCCGGGCTTTGCTCCTCTTTTCATTTCGCCATGAGAAGAAAACATACCCGTGTGCTCTCCTACATTGGTTTAACATGTATGGTCAAAGACGTGACCCAAAGACGGGATTATGGCAGGTGCGGCCTGCTTTCCATGACCAAGCCCAGCAGAACCCTTGCCTTGCTGTGGTGCATCTAGATACACTTGCTCGAGGGGTTCATCTCATTCCTGTCTACGGTTCACATCGTCTTCCAGTTGAATTAAAATATCACCAGTCCCTTGATGTTTTCAAACTTTTTTATGTTAACAAGTATGCAGACTACCACTCGAATGAAATCTTATTTTGAATCCTACTATACATCGAATTAAGTAGTGTATGATCAGGTATGATAGATGTATGACTGGCACAGTTGTAACACTGTATGATGAATGTATGATTACTGTATGATGCGCAAAGCGGTTATACGATTATACTCATCATACAGATCATAAGTCGAGGAACTTGCTGATGTACGGGGTTCATGGATATTTCCACTGGAAAGTTTGGAATCGAGAATTCAGACAATAAGACTGTCTACTCCGTTGGGCCGTCGAGTTCAAAGATTGCGAAATTGAAGATGCAAAATCCAAGGTTGGTGTTTCAAATCGAGTTTGTTTCTGCCAATTAACGCTCTTACATTTCTTCTTTCAAGTATCCCCCATCCCCCAGCCGGATATCATCGGAAACCATCATCGACGGTTTATGATAAGAAGTATTGGTATGAGGGTTATTAAGCCTCAGAATGCGAATGCGCAGCGGCGGATAGTAGAGTCTTTACTCCCTCTTGTTCGATGTAGCACAGTTTATATCAACGCAGTTCGGAAAATAGCGGAAATTCGAAGCTATGTACTCATTGTCGCATAGACTGTTTCGAAAGTATTTGACCTTAACAACGCTGGTTCCTCGAAGTATTGAGATAAGTATAAGTGCTGATGTCCGTCGGCACTCGTTGGTCGCGACGGAATCTATCGATGTTATAAAATCAAAAGGCATACTTCCTTCACTTACTGGTCGTGTTTCACCCGCTGCCAAGTCTTTGCTGGCAAAGATTAAAGCTATTCTCTCTACTCTACGACCGACTTTTATTCCCAAGTTCCAGTATTCGCTTTCGTTCAAATTTGAACGTATGCAACCGCCAAGAATCAGCACTTGACACCCATTCAGGGTCATGGCATTCGGATCGGAGCAACCCTTGAATATCTACTTTGGGGTGTTCCATTTGACGCAGTGGTGATCGGCCATTGGAAGAGTGATGCATTTCTGCTCTACACCATACTTACTTGCTGCCAGAACTACAACAAGACTTTATATGCTACACTATGCCACCCTTACGTTGTGATTGCTCTCCTTCTTCTTTTGGAATCCATGGTCACTGGATGTGTCGTGCACTCCTACTGACCATGAATGCAGAGCCCTCCATTGCTGGGACCCAAAGGCCCTTCGGTCCTTATCCCAATGACCATATCCTACACTGCATGAACACCCAGTAATGACAATGAAATCGACATTACTACCTACTCTACTATGCATCACTACATATACAAAGAGGCGGTACTTAGAGGCTGTGGGTCAGATGTGAGCTTCAAAGTTCAAAACCTTTGAATCTGGTGAATGCGCGTTTTTACCCACTGCCAGCCCTCATCACTTTGTGGTGTGTGGTGCGTCGCTTACGGGTAAATATATTTGCATGGCGATTAGGGCTCGTTCGGTCCTCCGATGGATATAGCTACGCTCGTAAAAACTCTCGGGTACATTGGTTGATTCCCTCCCTAAGCCCTCATCCTCTTTGCTGGCAAAGATTTGAACACCGCTGGTAGCCTATTCTACTATTGAACTCCCTATCATCTCCTAGCGACCCCCAACACCTCATTCTGCGATCACCACGCACGAATCATGCACCTCTCAACGATCTTCCTCGTCTTCGGACTTGCTTCTGTTGCATGTGCGGCACCTCGCGCTGTAGGTAACCAATTGGCCGGCTGTCTGCTATACTTCATTGACCGACGCCGAAGATATATGAACGATGCTGATCCGATCTTCTCAGATGAACGCCAAGGCTCGCAATGCAGGCCTGGATATTGATGTGTTCAGACCCGAGCTCGATAATCGAGGGATTCCAACTGTTCCAGTTGAAGGAGACACCACCCTGTCTGGCTATAAACCACTCATGCCGAGACAAGCTGGTCAGGATGCACCCCTCAAGAAGAAGAAGAAGAAAGGGGAGAAGAAGGAGAAGAAGAAAGGCAAGGAGAAGGAGAAGAAGAAAGGCAAGGAGAAGGAGAAGAAGAAAGGCGAGGAGAAGGAGAAGGAGAAGGAGAAAGGCGAGGAGAAGAAAGTGAGAATACAGGAACCCCCGTCAGCAGTCACCGTCCAAGGAGATCCAGACATCGCAAACATTACCTTGATTCCGCTAGGAACACCGTTCAATGACATTGAGCGAATTCAGTTCCGCATCGACTTGATGGGGAAGTTCTTCAAGTTCATAAAAAAGCAAAAAATTGACCGTTACCGGCTTCAACCTAGCAACATCCCAATACTGTATACCTTGGAGGGGAACTCCGGCGCGGGTGGCCAACTTCATAAAATCGTCAAGTTCAAGTTGACGCACCCGAAAACTTGCGGAGCGCAGCCGTGTAGGGGGTTCTTGAATTTTTCAACTGGAAAGTTTAGAATCGAGGATCCAAGCGGTAAAGCTATCTACTTCGTTGGGCCGTCGAGTTCAAAGATTGCGAATTTAAAGATGAAAAATCCAAGGTTGGTGTTTCAAATCGAGTCTGTTTCTGATCAACGCTCTCACATTTCTTCTTTCAAGTATCCCCCATCCCCCAGCCGGATATCATCAGAAACCATCAACGACGGTTTATGATAAGAAGTATCGGTATGAGGGTTATTAAGCATCAGAATGCGAATGTGCAGCGGCGGATAGTAGAGTCTTTACTCCCTCTTGTTCGATGTAGCACAGTTTGATTCAACACAGTATGGTAATTCGAAGCTATGTACTCATTGTCGCATATGCCATAGACTGTTTCGAAAGTATTTGACCCTAACAACGCTGGTTCCTCAAAGCGGTATTGAGATAAGTATCTCCACAACAGAAAGTGCTGATGTCCGTCGGCACTCGTTGGTCGCGACGGAATCTATCGATGTTATAAAATCAAAAGGTCGTCAAATCATACTTCCTTCACTTACTGGTTGAGTTTCACCCGCTGCTAAATCTTTGCTGGCAAAGATTAATACTATTCTCTCTACTCTACGACCGACTTTGATTCCCCAATTCCCATCATTCGTTTTCGTTCAAACGACCATTTGAACAACTCCCAACCCCACATCGAGTCGACGAAACTAATCCATGCGTATCTCAACGACTTTTTTGATTTTTGGGCTTGCTTCTGTTGTAGCTGCGGCGCCTCACCCAGTAAGTAAGCAAGTTGAGTATCATCTTTGATATACTGACCATGACCTCCCGGGCGCAGACGTTCCCCGCCGCTCAGGCTATAGTAACAAGAGATATCGATAATAATCTCTCCATGCTCGGACGAGATGTACCCTTGTATCATGCACGAAGAAAAGGTCCCAAGCCACCTGTGGACAACACCGAGTCTGAATCGAAGGAAAACCAAAAAGTCGTGATCAGTTTTACCCCCAAAGGATCACGAGGGGTGGCATTAAAGCAGGATGAACAAACCACAGTCGTATCACTAATCAAAGCCGAAATTAGACATATCTTGCCCGACCTTAAACCCGATTTCTCCCACCAACCTCAGCGTTTTGACCAGTTGATGAGGGAAGTCGCTCCAGGTTCAAAGCCTGATCAGATCGTCACCTTCACATATCATGATCAGAATACTTGTAAGGGTTCCTGTACTGGCCGCTTGAATTTCAGGACCAGGGAATGCAAGATCTTTGATGCGAACGGGAAGCTCGTTACGCTGAACACAAAGTCTTCAACGAAGAAGCCAAATTCGAGGTTGGTGTTGGTTCTGACCTTGAAGTTTACTTAATGATTATTGCTTCTAGTTCCCCGTATCCAAGACCAGTCAGCGATTTATATGGTGTGGGGGCTCGACCGGTGAGTGGTACCCAGTACTCAAGTAATTGACTCAAGATGAACGCCCGTGCTTCCAATTTCAGCACTGATTAATTCGCTGCTCAAGAAGATAGAGTCGGTGTCCACGGTTCTAAAGGCTTGAAGGTTCTGGAAGGAGGCCTTGGAGTGTGGTATCGGTAAAAGCTGTAGCTTCGGGTTTCTGTACTATCTGTAACTATAGTCACGTAAACCGATAACAAATCCGATAAAGCCGACAAACTCACGTGCTCGTAATATCCGACAGGCGCTTGGTTTTCGCTTTTGGGAATTGACCAGACCACAAGAGAAAAAAAGCAACACGTTTCGAAAACTCGTGTTCAAGATATATCCATACCAGACGAAGATTTGCTTAGTGTGCACCTGCTGTAGGGCTTTATAACAACCTGCAGTCTAGAATTCGTGACTTATGGGTCAATCAAATTCACGCTCAAAACACCACAGTTATCCACTTTCTCATCCTGGTAACCTTCCTCCTGGTGCTTATTACCCTCCATATCCTGCTTATCCAGCGTACAATGCACCAAATAGACAGCTCATTGTTCCTTATCCTATCTACCCTCAACCAACGCCAACAAGAAGAAAGAAGACAAGAAGAAGAAGAAGGCCTAGCGCAAGCGAAATTGCTCAACGTACGTTCTCTTACGTTCCTTCTTCTTCTTTGCTCAGCGTCTGATAACTTGAACTCAAGCGTACATGGGACAAGCAGCGTCGACGAGCAATAGACCTGTCTTGCCTATGCATGTCCCTGTTATGACCGAACCACAGCCAGTCTCTCAACCAGATAATCTGTTTACTCCAATGACAAACGGTGGTGATCGACTCGCCAATTTTCCTACAGAGCCCCAAATGCCTGAACCTCCAAGAGGTCGTGCTCAAACTCCATATCATGCACCAGTTCCACCTCCGGAATCTGATGAAGATGAAGACGAAGACGGTCCATCGCCAATTGTAATTCCTTCAGTTGCCCCACCTTCAGTTTCGCAGCATCGGCGGCGACATTCTGAACCTCTTCATCATCAAGTTATACCTCCTCCACCTCTCATCGACCCTACCCGACCATCTGCTTTCGACCGTCCAGTTTGGTCTCCTTCTGGCAATCCGCTTCCAGAGCCTCCTCGTGACCTATTCGATTCTGAGGCATATAAAGCTGTATTGAACATTCCTCGAGGTACTGATCTCATGACTGCACTATACGGATACCAACGCAATCAGATTCAACAACCTGGACAAACTATACCCAATCTTAATTCAGATGCTAACCCTCAGCGGACGAGAACCGGTCTTTTTGGACGAAAAAACTCTCTGTTTAGAACACTGACTGGAACCCGAGGTCGGAGACAAGCTGAGCCTGAGCCGCAGCCGCAGGACATTGCCAGAACACGACTGACTGATGTCAGGCTAGTCCCGTTCCCAGTAGCTGTTGAACGAGTTCGGAGTGATGAAACGCAGCCTCAACAAGGGGGTGCGTTCAGGCATGTTCCTCCGTCAGAGGATAGATATATACCAGCAACCCTTGCTCATCCAGAAGCAAATGCAAATGCGGCAACTACAGATCCTGTAATACCACCTCCGCCAGTACTCGACGAGCAACGAGGAGGTGATCCACCGTTTCCTGTGATGCTTGGACCTGGTGCAACCAATGGTGCCGGTCCTTCACAGATAAACGCTCCTTTCCCAGTAATGACTGCTCCTCCTCGTGCATCTTCTACAGCACCTCAACAACAACCCAACTTTCCTCCTGAACCACCACAACAGCACGTCCAACTCCCACCACTCATCTTCACCCAATTCTCATCCAGCTATCAAGGTTTCTTCCCACACTCTCCTCACCGAGTCATGTACAACAACGCGATCTATCCAACCGCTACTCATCTCCACGAAGCACTCAAGTACCTCCCTTCCCACCCAACCATCGCCGCCCAAATCCGGCTTTGCGTAAACCTGAACGACGTCTACCCGCTCTCGGCAGCGAACACGGGGTACGTCCGACCAGACTGGGGTAACATATTTCTCGACGAGATGGAGAAAGTGTTGGAGTTCAAGTTTCGGCAACACGCTGAGTTGAGGAATGTGTTGATTGAAGGTGTGGAGGGGCAAAAGGGGAGAGAGATTATTTATAGGGATGAGAATGATATGTTTTGGGGAGATGGTGGAGGGGATGGAAAAGGTGCGAATGAGTTGGGGAAGATTTTGGCGAAGGTTAGGGATAAGTTGATTGAGGATAGGGATAGGTCGTTTGGATGAGATGAGTACGGCTCGTTAGTGTTGTTTGCTTTTTTTCCCCCATTGATGCTTCCGATTTCCTATATGTTTTGTTGCTTACTTTGTTTTGTTGTACGCTTGTAAAGTTGTGTTGTGTTGTGTTCCCTACTCTAGTATTTGCATCAGGCCTCAGCGCTGGTTCGATGAGGGATAACCGTCGGCGCAGGTTTTGCGGGAAGATGCGGGCTTTTGAATGATTCCGTCAGGTTATTATTAAGGCTTCACCATTCGTTGAACAGCGGAATATTTGCGGTGAAGGTCCTTGTACTGCAAGAGTGACTTTTGGTTCTGTTTCCAGGGTTTATAATTCAGCGAAACAAGTTATATAACCCGCCTTCGTCAGAGCCTCAGACACTGGACAGTGAGGGTCGTGTATTTGCATTTATGGAAACAATGTTCCCACTCATTTTTTCTTCTAATACTTAGGTGGTTGATAAAGCGATGGCGTGAAGGGTAAACCTTACTACTAGTTGTGTTGTATTCATGCAGACAATGAGTATGATACTCACCTTGTCTTCTTGAGGGGACGGCGACTCCCGTCGGCGAGTCCGTTCAGCGCTCCGGTAGCGCTTATCATACAAATAATCCACGATCTAACTCATACTTATCGTCAACCATCCATAGGTAAACTCGACATCCATAAGCATTAGCAAATTAACCACAATCGTATGTTCCGTTTCCAAATCTCGTCAGGCTCCCATAATCACATTTTGCTTGAATCCGCTGCTTTGAATAATCATACATTGTATCTCCAATCATGGACAGCAACCCTCAGGTTCAAACTACAGCGTGCCCAGACTGTGGATATTCATACAATAACACCCCTCTGCGTCATCCTCTTCCTCGAATTGGTAGCCTCCTTCGCACCAACGATCCCCTCACGGAAGAGGAAGAGGTCATCTTCCGAGATTTCTTGGGAGATCGACAATCGAGACTCAGTCAGCTCGGGGCTCGGATTTTATCTATAAAGGCTCTTCTTAGAGAGCTTGAGATATCACAATCCGAGCTCCAAATGGCTATTACACAACGTAACAGGTTGCTCAACCCCATAAGACGTATGCCCCCGGAATAATATTTCTACATGGCGCAGGGTATTATATGGATGCCGAAAAACATCTTCCTTCCGCTACTCATTCTCTAGATCTCAAATTTCCCCCATGGTCATTTAGCCGGGTGTGTCGCTCTTGGAAAGAGATCATCATTCACACACCTTTACTTTGGACACGAGTCAAAGTCGACAGCAATAAGATCATCAAAAAGTATGATTCTCATGCTAGGCCCAAGGCTCCTCAGCTTCCTCTAGGACTTTCCCTATTGTCGCTTTATCTGAGTCGATCAGCAGCGCTGCCCCTTACTGTTTACCTCGATATATACTCCTTGAAGTGGGATGATTACACCTACGCCATTTCTACTCTAATTGCTTCCAGTTCACAACGCTGGGAATCATTGTTTTTGGGCAGTGGACGGGGGTTTGATTGCGAGGAAAAGCTTTTCTCGAGCGACTCCTTTCCATTATTAAGGATGTTATGGGCTCTAGAGAATTCGGATCCCAAGATCAACATACGAGCTCCTAACTTGCGGTCATGGTCAACTGTGGGCGTTACAAACACGGGCTTCATCAACTTCTCAACAGATCTTCGACAGATCACAGATTACTCGATTTCCAATGTTTCTGCTAGCGCGGCACTCATTAGAGTTGTTGGATGGCTTCCTTTTCTGCAGAAATTGACTGTCCGGGATCTGATTGAGGATTTTACCCCGTCGTCACAGAACCCAGTCAAGCTTCTACATCTCAAGGAGCTTTCCGTGGTACAGACTCTTTCTGCATATTCTAGAAAAGCCCTGGAGAGATTCTTCTACGGAATAAGTTGTCCAAAACTTGTGTCCTTGTCTGTTATCGCCCATGATTCGCTAGAGCACACCATCCAAGGCTTCGAAGAGCGATCTGCTTTCAATCTTGAGCATTTGGATGTTACAGACTCTACGAACATCTTCCAAAGAGGATTGAAGAACACTTTGTCCATGAAATCACTTGTGATTAGAGATATTGGGAAGACGGTTGTTCCATCTGTCAAGAGCATTCTCTCTTACTTGGAGCCTTTGGACACGGCACCAGTGGTTCCATTTCCCAACCTGCATCGACTCGAGCTTCATCTATGCTCACCTAACTTAGAGCTTGGTTCACTAGAATCGCTGTTTCTCTGTGTCTCTTCTCGCCTTTCACCTTCCTCCGGAAATGGCAGTGTGTCTCCGCACGAGGTGTTCATTACTGCCGCAGACAGTCAAGCGAGGGAGATGCTTGACCATCCCCGACTGGGAGAGCTTCGTCTACTGGGAATGAAAGTCGATATCGTAGCTTTGTGAGCTACCATTTTTAGGTACTCTTATGTCATCAATATCTCATGCAATAGTCTCGTACTTGATCGCAGAATTTCTGAAGTTGCGTGTATAAACCTTGGTGAATTTACATGGTTGAGCATCCTACCTGTTGGGTGACTAGTGACACAGAGCGCTCATGATTTCCCCCCCTCAATATATAGTATAGCCAAGGCTGATTTACCTAGTCCGGAGGACGGTGACCGGAACCCATCATGCATGCTAGAGTGTATAATATCATAATCCTCTACAACATGCTTAAAAACATTTATGTTTGAACCAACCGTTTTTCTCACTGCCCCTTACTGCCGACGACGACGACGTAGTAGCTCATGGTCGGATCACTACAAATTCCTCATCCTTGTTGTATGCCCGAGGAGGCAGCAGCCAAAGAAACACTTTCTAATCCAATCAACGAGGTGAAGGCTCTTACTTTCCCTCATTGCAAAATAATAAAAAGAAGAAGAAGAAGTCCAACTCCATGCGACTCGAGGCACTCCGAGTCAACTTCTGTTCAAACTCGTCATTCTTGCTGCATTATCGAGGGCTGAGGCACAAGAACAGGATACAAGGATATCAGAATCATGTAGAATCTGAATATCTATGTATATTCTCAAGATAAGTACCTGTCATACTTAGTAGATACATACTGACGAGTCAGTATGCAGGACAATGGGAGTCAAGCATCTACTATTACCTGTAATAGTAGATACTAACTAAAGTAACGTAAGTAAGGTCAGGTAGGAGAAATCAAAAGGGGAGCGCTCACCTCAGTACGCGAGACAATAGGAGTCAAGCGTCTGAGGTGGCTAACGTCCAAATGAGATATATATAAGTACTGTAAGTATAGGGGTGCAGAAGTATATCAATGGCGGGCGAAGGTTCGGTCTGTAAGTAGGCAAAGTTCATGTATGTACCTATAAGTGTCCAAAGGACTCCGAGAGAGGTAGCATGTATATACATCCAACAAATCAACCCTCCACAACGACAACTTCGCCTTCTGGTTGAAGTCGGATCCAGGGACAGATAACCTCTCCAGAAGGGGCCCACGTTGTGACATTCGTAATCTCCGATAGCAGGTTATCAAAATTATTCATGTCAATGGGTACTTCGGAAGGCTCCCAGCCTTCTTCCAAAGGAAGGCGTTCCTCCCTGAAGAAAATTTGGACAAAGCTAGATAAAATAAGTTTATGCTCAGTTTCAAATAATGAGGGAAAGACTTTCGCATACTTCTTGGGTGCGACTCCGGTGGTCACATTGCCCATGACGCTGAGGTAGAAACCGGATTCAACGATTCGAACCGTCAATTCTTTCACCGTGTTGATGAGGGTTGGGTTGACGATTTTATCTTCAGCCAAACGTTGTTCCAAGACCTGCGCTGCCGAGGTAATATTGTAATAATCCACGCCCGGGTTAGAATTTGCTAAAGTAGTGAACACCGTTTCGTTGAAGTGGATATTAAGTATCACCAAGAGCATAATCATTGCGGGACAAAGAAGCGTCATGTTCAAGAGTACCGTGACTGAGTTCAAGATGAATGAATAAAATCGAGATAGAGGCAAAATGGTAGCCACTCACAGTGCAAGATCATTCAGACTGAAACTATCTTCTGCGTCAGTTGTAAGAAGACCGAGTTTTGCACCGATGCGTAAGAGGTTTATTGGTTGGAAGTTGAATCCATCTAGTAGTATGAGATATCGTTGAACAAGAGGCTGTCAACAATTTTGAACGCTAGTAGGTACATACCATTGATCGCGTTGAGAACCACCGGGATGGTGATCATCAGGGAAACCGTCTCGAGATAAAATTGATAATTCTCAATATGATTCTTATAATCCCAATTGTCAAGAATAGAGGCCCGACGGTTGTTCCGGTCGCGGCGCCCTTCTTTGTTATCGTACATGTTTTAGTTTGTAGTGCCTTTATGTATTTGATATTCTAGTTATTTTATATACTCAGTATGTAGACTTGAAACAACAACGGATTCCGCCCTATCTTCCCTGCCTGCCACTGAGGACTTTGGACTCAGCGAAGAATCCGCCATCCCGACGACCTTTCCCGGTCATCTCCGAAATCGTTCCGGCCTCGAATTCAACAGGTTATGGGCCCCGGTCCTGCCTATTAACTGCGTATCCCGTGCTGCCGTTATTCCGACTGCGCTTAGCGCCCGTTTGCCGCTCCTTGCAAGGAGCCCGTGTTTTTTGTGTTTGCCGCATTGTGACGCCCAATCCCTTCCTTGCAAGGAAGCCGTTTGTGTGTGCTTAATGCCCGTTTGCCGCCCCTTGCGAGGAGCCCGTGTTTTCTGCGTTGCGATGCCTGACCCTTCCTTGCGAGGAAGCCAATTGTGTTTGTATTCGTCCTTGCGAGGACGCCGACCCTTCCTTGCGAGGAAGCCGAGTGTGTTTTGTATTCGTCCTTGCGAGGATGCCGACTCTTCCCGAGGGAAGCCGCTACCATGTTATCAACTCCTGTGGGAGTCATTTTCTTTTGCCGATCATGTCTTTTGCCAAAACTCGAATTCACCCCTTGATGGGAGACTCATCTTGCGAGATGACCAGTCCAAGGACTTGCTGTGAAATTGGTAGATGCAGGTAAGAGGCCTTGAAGTCGTGGGAGACAAGAACATTTTTGCGTTTGTCTCTTTTCTTTATTTCATTTATTGTTCTTTATGTTTCTGTGCGCCTTGACCTTCACAAGTGGGAGTGTCAAGAATAGAGGCCCGACGGTTGTTCCGGTCGCGGCGCCCTTCTTTGTTATCGTACATGTTTTAGTTTGTAGTGCCTTTATGTATTTGATATTCTAGTTATTTTATATACTCAGTATGTAGACTTGAAACAACAACGGATTCTGTCACAAAGAGGTGACGATGGCGGCAAGACGGAGTGGAAGCTTAGGCGGAAGCGGACAGATACTGATCCCAACGACAAAGTTATATTCATAATAAATACTGAGGAGTAAGTAAAGACATACCTGATCCCAACGACAAAGAGGTCAAGATAAGGGATCAGGTTGTGGGGGCTGGCTTATATATACAAAGGTAAGGTACGGGAATCATGATGTCATACTGTATAGTTCAGGAACGAGGAATGGAACGGAATGGACTGGAAGGTTCCGGATCGGATATGATAGGTAACAGTGATGGAATGATGTATTGTAAAGAAAAGGAAAATAATAGGGGCGGCTCACTTCATGACATTACCCCCCTCCTTATGACCATTGCCCTCGATGGTCAAGCCTTCGCCGCCCGGGGGTGTTTCTTGTGGAATTTTCGGACTGTAGCTGGCGCATGTTCCAAATTTTGAGCTGGTTCCCATGAATTATGCCCTGAATCGTAACCCTTCCACTTCACCAAATACTCTAACTTCTTCCATCTAACCCGACTATCCAAGATCTCCTCCACTTCATACTCCGGTTCGTCTTCATCCTCTAGGTACACTGGTTCTGGTGGTGGCGCAATCTGGCCGTTGACAATGTTCCCCCTCCATGGGTATAGCTTGTCAACATGGAAAACGGGATGGACACGGTCCAGGGACAACGGTAAGTCCAGACGATAGTCAAGGGGTCCCACTTTGTCCAAGATCGTGTATGGTCCGAGCTGTCGATCCCCCAGCTTCTCGCTGGAAAGTTGGAGCTTAATGTCCTCTGCGCTCAGCCAAACCCGGTCTCCCACCGAAAACTGGTGTGCTTTTCGTTTTCCCCTCTCATAGCTCTCCTTTTGCCGTCTCTTCCCTAGGTGTAGAGCCGCACCGGCATCCTGTCGTGCATCTCGAAGTATTTGGATACGGTCGTCCACTGCTGGAATCCCACTACGTTGACCCACCGGAATGTTGAATAGAGGCAGATAACCATAGGTAAGCTCGAACGGGGACATCCCCAGGGCTGAATGGGTGCGGGAGTTGATCACAAACTCCGCCATTGGTAAATGCTCTGCCCAGTTGTCTTGACGTCGTCCCACGTACAGCCTGAGGTACTTCTCGACTTCCTGATTTGCCCGTTCAGTCTGTCCGTTCGCTTGCGGATGGTAGCCTGAGGTGAGGTTAGACTTGATTCCCAGCCGAGCAAGCAGGGATCGCATCAACTTTGCTGCGAATTGGGGTCCCCGGTCTGAGACAAAGCGGAGGGGGAGTCCATGAAGGCGAAAAATTTCGCGGTAGTAGATGTCAGCGACACCTTCCGCTGTGACTGCGGTTGTACAGGGGATGGCGTGGATCTGCTTGCCATAAAGGTCAGTGCAAACCAGGATGGCGTCGTAACCTTGCGACTGGGGTAGTTGTGTGATCAGATCCACTCCCACCTCTTCCCACAAGCCCGCAGGCACCTCCAGGGGTTGCATTACCGCTCGGGGGTGTCTCTGTATCTTCTTCCTCGCACAAATCTCGCATCCCGCAACGTACTTTTCCACAAAAGATCGTAAGGTCGGCCACCAAAAATGTGTGCTCACCAGATCGAGCGTACCATGAAGTCCTGGATGGCCCGCCGTGGGGTTGTCGTGGCATTGTTGTAGCACTTCGGTTCGCAGGTTCTCGACTGGTGGGATGTATACCCTACCTCGATGATAGACCAATCCATCGTCCTCTTCCCATTCCGCGATTCCATCGGCCAAGCGTTGAAGGCCTTTCTTCCGCAGCTCCTCTAACCCTTCCAGTACCTCCGCCTCCCTCTGCGATGCTTTCCGGATACGGTCCTCTAGCGGGTTCTGTAGTGAGTTTGCTGCAATCTGCACAAAGTGAGCTGGCTTTAGGACCGTTTGTTGTTGGTTGTCTTCGCTGTCCAACACTTGGTGTGTTGCCATACGGGAAAGGGCGTCAGCCTGTGTGTTTGTTTTCCCTGGGCGGTGAATAAGCTGAAAATCAAACCGGGATAGCCATAGTGCCCATCGTGCTTGCCGTCGACTTAGGTCCTGGGCGGAGCGCCAGAACTCTAGGTTTGCATGGTCGGTGATGATCTCAAAGGGTTGTGGTGACCCTTCCAAGAAACTTCTCCAATCCTTCAGCGCTTCGATGATAGCAAGCATCTCTCGGTCGTAGATTTCGTAATTCCGCTCCGCTGGTTGCATGGAGGCCGATCGGAATGCCACTGGGTGCCATTGACCATCGTCTTGCAGCTGCATTATGGCCCCTCCAGTCGCAAAGCCTGATGCGTCCACCTCGAGTCGAGTGAGCCTGTCGGGGTCCCAAAGAGCCAACACGGGTGCTGAGATAAAAGCTTCCCGGAGTGTGTCAAACGCTTGCTGCTGATGTGTCCCCCAGTCAAACTTCGTGTCCTTCCTTGTCAGATCGTTCAAAGGGCGTGCTATTCGGGCAAAATTCCGTATGAAACGACGATAGAAATTAGCAAACCCTAAGAATCCTCGCAGCTCCCGTAGGTTCTTTGGTGTTGGCCAGTCGCGGACTGCCGCTACCTTTACCGGGTCCATGCGCACCTCCCCTTCTGATATCACCAGTCCCAGGTATTCGATCTGCAGTTGTTCGAATTCACACTTCTCCGGTCGTAGGTACAGGTCATGTTTTTCTAGCCGGGTTAGTACCTCTCGCACCACCTGTCGATGTTCCTGTATATCGTTGCTAAAGATAAGGATGTCGTCTAGGTAGACCGCCACCTTCCCCGCTGCCACTAGGTCTGAAAATATGGAGTTCATGAGTGCTTGGAAGGTGGCTGGAGAGTTGGTAAGACCAAAGAACATTACGCTGGGCTCAAACAACCCTCGATTGGTTGCGAAAGCTGCCTTCCATTCATCTCCCTCCTTAATCCGAACATTGTTGTAGCCCCATCGAACGTCAAACTTGGTGAAGTACCGTGCTCCCTGCAGACGGCTGACAATGTCTGCAACCAGTGGTAGGGGGTAACGATTCTTCAGCGTGACCTGGTTGAGTTTCCTGTAGTCCTGTACGAAACGGAGTTTACCATCCTTCTTTTTCACAAAGAAGACGGGTGAAGACAGTGGTGACTTTGAGGGTCGTATATAACCCTTTCGCAGGTTGTCATCCAAGAATCGGTCAAGCTCACCCTGTTCGTTTAGTGACATTGGATATACCTTGGTACGCATCGTTTCAGGTGCCCCTGGGATTAGTTCGATGGCGTGATCCCATGGCTGATGGTCCGGGAGACGTTCTGAAGCGGTTTCAGAGAATACCTTTTTGAAGTCTCGATAGGGTTCTGGGACCATTTCTTCAAAGGTTTTCACAGGTTTTGCCTTGTGCGCTTGTTCCGCCAACTGTTGGGAGTACGTGAAACCTGCGGCGCACCAGACCTCTTCCGTTTGTTCCTGTAGGATCCCCGACTTCACCCATGCACGACGGGTTTGTCGGTTGGCTCGGATTCGGTGTATGGGTGACTCTTCATTCTCCTGGTCTTCCCTACTCTGTGGAGGTTCGGGGGTGCTAGCTGCCTGGATTGTCTCCTCGGTTTCTCCCTCTTCCACACTCTCTTCGACTGTGGCCCACTGCGGCTTGACTGAGAGCCGTCCCTTCTCCCAGTCAATATCTGGGTTGGCCTTTCGTAACCAAGGTAGCCCTAGGATTAGGTCTTCACTGCCCAGATTAGTTACCAGTAGGTCCGTCCATCGTTCTTGCCCGTCGACGGTCAGGGCCAGACGTGCAAAGTGCGTGATCTGCCCTGCCCGGTTGGCAGAACCATCGATGTTGAAGACCCCAATGGGCTTCCTAAGTGGGAACGTCCTTACGTGGTGGCGAGTGACGAATTCTTTGTTCAAGAATAGAGCAGTGGCTCCAGAGTCGATCATGGCCGCAGTTGCTATACTGTGATTCCTGCCTCTTAGTTCAGCGTTGATTCGGAAATGCGATGAACTGGAATTCAATTCCAAAATGGTAGATATTTTACATGAGGAGAGAGAATCATACGCGGAACTAGAGTGTATAGCAAATTGGTTAACGGGTGCTCTCGATGCGGCCGAGACGGGCACCCGCTTTAAAAACCCTCCTGCGATCCAGATGCTGGGGCCATGGCGTTTGCTCTGTTCAGGAGTTCCTGCAGCTGAGCGATCTGGGTAGAGAGATTGGGGTTGAGCGAAGTCGGCAGAGCAGGAGCGGGAACGGGAACAGGAGCGGGGGCGGAGGCGGCAATTTGAACCGATTCATTCGGGAACAGGGTAAAGGGTATGGAGGACGAAGCGGAAACTTGTTGTCTACGGGGTTGTGGGCGCTTACCACGGCCCCGCTCTAAACCCATGAACTTGTCTTGGCAGACCGATTCCAGGTGACCTCGTCGACCACAGTAGCGGCATACTGTGTCCTTGTACGAGCAGTTCTTCTTCTCGTGGTTCTGTGCACCACAGCCATAACATCTGCCCCTCATCTGTACCACAAAACTCTCCCTACTATTCCCGTTGGTGTGTGTCGCATCGACATCCATAGCGTAAGAGTTGGAAGGAGGGGAGGGGGTGTGAGAGGTGCCCAGATTACGGCCTGTCATGGTGGGATCGTGTAGGAATACGTCCACTGAGATTGCTCGTCGAATTGCCTCCTCCAGCGTGGGGGCGATTCCCTGAGCAATGTTGACCACAATGAGATTTTGTCGAATCTCGGGATTGAGGCCGCTGTGGAAGCGCTCTCTCAAGTCGACATCCGAGAGTCCTGTCCGATCGCCGATATCCTTGAATTTCTGGGCAAACTCCGCCACCGTTTGGCCTTTCCCTTGTCTGATGTGTTGGATCGCGTTTCGGGCTTCCATACCTGCATCGATAGATTCGAACCGGAGTGAAAAGGCTCGTACAAAGTCCTCCCATCGTCCGTTGAATGGTGTCTTTCCATGGCTGAATTCCAAGAGATATGGCGTAGCCCAGTCCGCCGCGTTTCCTGAGAAGAATCCCAGGGCTGCCTTAATCAGCTTCTCCTCCTTGTTATGCAAGTCCGTCTGTTCCATTGCCCAGCTCTGGATCTGAGCGATGAAACGACGTGCTTCCGCACTGCTGGTGCCCTTGAAGAGCTCCGGTTTGTTCATGCTGGATTTGGCAGAGAGTTTGTGAAGGTTGGCTGTGAGCTGAGTCACCTGCTCGATGAGCTGAGCCATCAGTTGATTTGCGTCAACTGGTGTGGGATTGGACATGATGGATGGGGACGTGACTGAGGTGGGGGCTTTTATAGGTATGAATACGGTACCGTCGTCTGAGGTATCTTCTTCGCTGATCGAATTGGCGAGGGCGTGCGGGCAGGGCTGAGAACTACAGTCAGACCAGGTGCTATCTTGGAGATGAACGTGAGTCTGGTCCTTGGTATCAAAGGCGTGCGGATAGTTGGAGCAGTCAATGGCTTGGGCTGGTGAGCTTGATGCGGCAAGGTCTGTATACGTGGTGAAAGCAGAGCCTGCAAGGATAACCCAATCGGTAGGTTATCAGTGCAGTAGAGGATCTTGACCTAATGTCACAAAGAGGTGACGATGGCGGCAAGACGGAGTGGAAGCTTAGGCGGAAGCGGACAGATACTGATCCCAACGACAAAGTTATATTCATAATAAATACTGAGGAGTAAGTAAAGACATACCTGATCCCAACGACAAAGAGGTCAAGATAAGGGATCAGGTTGTGGGGGCTGGCTTATATATACAAAGGTAAGGTACGGGAATCATGATGTCATACTGTATAGTTCAGGAACGAGGAATGGAACGGAATGGACTGGAAGGTTCCGGATCGGATATGATAGGTAACAGTGATGGAATGATGTATTGTAAAGAAAAGGAAAATAATAGGGGCGGCTCACTTCATGACAGATTCCGCCCTTTCTTCCCCCCCTGCTCTCGTGTTGAGCATAGCGAAGACATCCCGCCGACTCGACGTTCACTTGTTCGGTCGTTGCCGAACCGTTCCGGCCCCCAGTATTTCAACAGGTTATGGGCCCCGGTCCTGCCTATTAACTGCGTATCCCGTGCTGCCGTTATTCCGACTGCGCTTAGCGCCCGTTTGCCGCTCCTTGCGAGGAGCCCGTGTTTTTGTGTTTGCCGCATTGTGACACCCAGTCCCTTCCTTGCGAGGAAGCCGTTTGTGTGCTTAATGCCCGTTTGCCGCCCCTTGCGAGGAGCCCGTGCTTTCTGCGTTGCGACGCCCGACCCTTCCTTGTGAGGAAGCCGATTATGTTTGTATCCGTCCTTGCGAGGACGCCGACCCTTCCTTGCGAGGAAGCCGAGTGTGTTTGTATTCGTCCTTGCGAGGACGCCGATTCTTCCCGAGGGAAGCCGCTACCGTGTTATCAACTCCTGTGGGAGCCGTTTTCTTTTGCCGATCATGTCTTTTGCCGAAAACTCGAATTCTTGATGGGAAACTCATCTTGCAAGATGACCAGTCCGAGGACTTGCTGTGGAATTGGTAGATGCAGGTGAGAGGCCTTGAAGTCGTGGGAGACAAGAACATTTTTGCGTATGTCTCTTTTCTTTATTTCATTTATTGTTCTTTATGTTTCTGTGCACCTTGACCTTCACAAGTGGGAGTGTCAAGAATAGAGGCCCGACGGTTGTTCCGGTCGCGGCGCCCTTTTTCCTGTTCATACGCGTTTTGGATTGATCTATTGGAAATTCTATATATTTTATATACTCTGTATGTAGACCCGAAATGACAACGGATTCCGCCCTTTCTTCCCCCCCTGCTCTCGTGTTGAGCATAGCGAAGACATCCCGCCGACTCGACGTTCACTTGTTCGGTCGTTGCCGAACCGTTCCGGCCCCCAGTATTTCAACACCAATATTTTCAGAAAAACCAGTTATTATCATATTTTGCCCAGCTTCCCTCCGAACTTGTGATAATTACTTCCAAGTGATCACTACCTTCTCATAATAGTTGATACCTTTCCCTCTCGTGTCGTGCTTCAAACGATGATTGGTACACAATTTCATTACTTTTTACTGCATTCTAAAGTACATATGAGTATCGGTGAACAAACTAAGAAAGAATGAGGGACATGTGTCCAGTATTGACTCGTATGTCCACTCCGGAGGTACTGTCCCACCCCATTTAGGATACAGATGTACACTCTGCTGTATCGTGTCCAGAGGTACGATAGAGACTGCGCGGGACCCATCCCTCCAAAGCAATGGTTTGATGTGGTAAAGACCGGTGTGCGGGTCAGGATTTTGACGGAACTTCGAGAACCATTCCACGTATGCAAGGTGTGCAGGTAGTGGGGTCTCTACAGGGAAAAGGCGATCCAAATTCTTCACCGGGAGCGAGAAGATCACACGAATACGACCAATCTGTAATCCTAATGTGACAATCAATACATGCCCTCGAAAAAAGGCATTTCTATACGCACCTTGCAAAAAAAAACCTCTTCCATCATCCTTTTCTACTCGTATTAAGGCGGTGCTGTACCGGGATGCCTGAATGACTTGACCTTGCGAGTTACGGCGGCGAGGGCTTGCTGAGATTACATCTAGTGTTTCTTTACCAAATAACTGCTCATGCCGAAACTTGAGCTTGTGCCACACCAGAACGCTCCGAAATGGAAGGGTGAGAAAGGAAGCCATGTCCGCTACTTCACCAGGTGTCAGCTCGGGGTCTCGAAATTGAGCAATGTAACGTTTGAGAGTGGACTCAAACTTGACTGCCCCATAGCCTAAGGCCCTGATCGGCTGCAACGGAAAACGGCGCAGGAAAACGGTTTCCGGGTTTGGTTCCCATCAAATCCTGACTCAGGTTTTACAACGGGTTTGTTGGCACGGCCCGAGTACCGGACTCTGCCGCTGAGCAGAAATAGCGCATCAAAAAGTCATGTGACGTCTATACATGGCTTATCGGTGGTCATGTGATATTTTGATTAGCTTTATAAAGATAATCACAGTGCTTCAGCGCTCAACAGATTTTCCGTGTGTTTGCTACCAAAATAAGTATGCATTGCTTCCTGCATGAGTTCAGGACCTTCTCATATGTGGATAAAGATGCTGTATACTAATATAGCAGTCAGACAGTAGACCCACTTCATAAAAATTGCTTTGGTGACCAAGTTTGAGAGAACCTTTGTGGTAGCGCTTTCACCTTTGCTGAGTCAGTGATTTGATTGCCGCCCAGATCCAGCCAGACTCTGAATGTTTTGCCGATCGCCAGTTTCACGGAAATTTTCACTTTTCCCGCTGATCTTACGTAATTTCCCGCATCTGGGTATTTTTGGCTGTACCCGTCAAAAACCCGCACCGTTTTCCGTTGCAGCCGATCAGGGCCTAATGTTGCTGAATCTTCGAGTTTGGTAATCAGAACCGACTTGCCTGTTTTTGCCAGGTATTGGGTGAGATGACACTGCATATCATCGAGAGAGCGTTGTGAGCCAGGAAAGTCATAGCGGACTCCTGGAACATGGGTGTCATGGGAGAAGGGAAGATGAGATGACGTGGCAGCCTGAGACTTTTTCCAGTTGATGTAACTCATGTGGTGCCCAACCTTTTCACGACGTTCTAGCCATTTCGTCATTTGAAAGTATTCATCTTTTCGATTGGAGGCTCGATATGCATCTTTTGCGAAGTCTATATGGAGACGTTCTGTAGTTTCGGTGTTATAGTTGTCAGATGTACCAAACAGTTTGAACGCTCGAACGTAATGACAAAGAAAGTGTAGTTTTGGAAGATTGAAGTGCTCGCGAGCACCCAGATCTATGAAGATGGCCTTGTACTTGTGGAATTCAGCTAAGGAAGCTTCGATGGTGACCAAGGATTGATCACTATGGATAGGATAACGTGCCTGATACAGAAAATCGAGCAGACTCTTCGTAGCCATAAGCAACCGGTGAGAGTCTGAGGAAGAGAGGTTTGGGATATCAACCACAAGGCTGAGTAGGAATGAACACATTTGTTTATGTTCAGTGCCGCTAACCCGAGACAGGGAAGTGATTCCCTTGTGGAAATGTCGAAGACCGTGGTTTTGGGGCAGTCTTCGAACGCGTGCATCAATTTCTTCAGCCCCAACTATAGTCTTGAGCCATTGAATCAGATGCTTCATGACTCCTTGGTATAACTGATGGAGAATATCGGGTGTAATAGCACGAAAGATGTCCGTGTACGGAAGGTCTTCCCAGAATGGATGCTGGACAGGCTTGATATTTGCGTCTAGACAATTTTCGACCCATTCACTAGTTCCGATTGATTTGACCGCTTCAACTGCTGCAGTAGGATCACGGAAGTCGGTGGTACAAGGATAACCTCCAAGCTCGTCTTTGCTGACCATGCAAACTGGGCTATCTCCGTAGTAACCACATGTCACAAGCATTTGCTCAGGGTAGTCACCTATGTATGCCGCAAGGATAGGATGGCAGCGTCGTTTGATTCCGTCTCCACTTTCCATAGCCACGCCTGCTTTACCTGCGTTCTTGAGAGGAGAAAGAAGATCATTCATGCAAGCATGAAACAAGTTCGAAACAGCTCGCCGTCGAGCCGCCTTATTGCCAATGTGCTGCAGGCGTGTCGTTGGGAGATATGCAAGTAAGATCTGCCCTTGCTGTGAGGGTTTCCGACGGATCTCCTTGGGTAGATTTCCAATGGTCAGGTATACTGGATAAGCAGATTTGTTACGAAATAGCGTAACCTGAGTCTTGTCGCTAGAGATGATGACAGGGACAATCGTAGCACCAGGTTTATCTTTTTCGAGTTGTTTCTAAATGAATCGCATTGCTTAGATGCCATGGCCCATGCTTACAAGATTGAGACATACCTGCGTACTCCACCACCACTTTCCTGTATACATATCGTGGTATAACCGGTTCACTTTGTTGGCATCAGTGTAATGTCGTTCTGGGGATACACAAAGGTATGGTGCAAAATTAGGTGAGCTATAAAGCGAACGTATACAGTCAAGGATAGGCCGTTTGAATAATTCAAAAGCCTCGCCTGCAACAATTACTTCTTGGCGAGAGAATGAAGGGCGTTGTGCAGGAAGCTGATTGTCAATAATGCAGTTGAGCTCTGCACTTGTACGATATGATAGTCCAAGGGACTCATACAGCTAACGGTGAAAAATTAAAACCATTCTGGTACAAACGAAAATGTGCACAGCTTACCCCATCTATTGCAAGCAGCTCCGAGAAAGCTGTTGATCCTGTTCCTCGCATCTTGGCCCACCGTGCAACTTCCCAGTCAATACGAGAGGCAAATGGAGCCCAAGGATTTTCTGAGATTCCAGGCAAGCGAGATTGATAGCTCTCAAAGCCATCATTGGGATCGAAGAAGCCTGCAGAGGTCGATTGTTGTGCTTGCTGATCATCCTGAATAGGCATTCCCGCCTGACCTCCAAAAACCTCGACATGGATATCCTCACGGTGGGCAGGTAGTCTTCGCAAGAGTGGATCAATGGTGGGGACAGGAAGTCTTTCGTCTTCACTGATCAATTGATTCGAGGAAGAACTGTGAATTTCCTCAGGTTGCAAAAGCACAGGAGAGCGATGTGGCTCCCATACTGCTTCAATGTCCTCGCTAATATTTTCTTCTCCGTCCGTGTCTGCATCCTCTTCTTCATTTGCGTCATCAACATTGCTCTCAGGAGGATCAAAACCTGGAAAATCGTCACCAGCGTAGTCATTGCCAAAAAAGTCTCCTTCGAAATATTCCTGTTGCTCAGGATTGCTGGAGTGGGGGTGCGGTGTATTATTCTCCAGGTCTCTGGGATTTTGACGGTGTTGTTTAGAAGTTGAGCTTTGGTCTAAAGGAGGATTATGATGGGGAAGGAAACGGCTTTGGCGAATTTGGTGTTTCAAATCATTGTGAACAGCTTGGCAAGTGGACCTGGTTGATTTTTCGAGGTGCTGGATAAAGTCGGATATGCGATTACATCGTTTCTGGCACCCGGAACAAGTATAAGTGGAAGAGTTCATATTTTAGCACAGAAAGTCATGTAATGTTGGACAGGGAGTGACGCGACGAGTGACATGACTCGAGAATGAAAAAAATTTTAAGAGTCAATTTTTATTACCTTTTCTTCTCTTCCCTACCATACTCTCGTTCTCTTTTTTGACACTCTTTGTTACTTTCTCTGTTCTTGACCTTTCTTTTTTTCTTCAATGGCATCCAAATTTCATGGTAAAACATCTCGTGCTGACAGTTCACCTACCTCACAGTCAGTGCTGCCACCACCTAAGCAAGCTCGCACTCGTGCACAGAAGATCTCTGAAAGCTCAATCTTGAAGGAGCTAAGCCGGGTCACCACCCGGCAACACAAAAAAAACACACAAGAGCCCAGCGGTAAGCCTACGCCTTGATTGTCATTTTATCCCACTCACCATTGTTTGTTAGAGCCTTCCGAGACTTCAGTGTCAACAAAAAAGCGGCGTGCACCTACCAAACACACCACAGGAGCTGCTTCAGTGCAGGCTAATTTCAAAAGAGGCGGTCAGTATAGGGCTGTCCAGATTGATGTGGACGGTGATGAATCATCTGCAGAAGGTGAGTATTCATTCCGAGTGTTTTACCTTGGTTCTTCTGTAAAATAAATTTAATTCAGATGCACCGCCCAAGAAGAAATCAAGACAGGCGATTACTGCTGCAGATATTGGAACAAATCAACGTGAAGAAGGCGGGGACTCTGGGGAATCACACTCGGAAGATGGTGATCTTAACATTCAAGATGATAGTCCTGCACATGATCTGAATGCCTCTCGTCACCTTGAGAGTGAGGCTGTTATAATTACTGCAATGTCACGTATTGCGGAGAAGGACAAAATGGTACAGCCTGCTGTCACTGTGCCAATAAGCTCAAAAGGAAACCAGATATCAACAGTGAGCGATACAAGTTTATTCATATTCGGCTTTTTAAATTATAACCACGTTGCAGGGAAGATCTATGCGAAGAGTAACACAGCTTGCCTATGAGGTTGTCTCAATTTTCTCTAGAGAATCACAAGTCTTACTAATATTCCATATATTCAGCTCCCTCAGGTATCGGAAACGGCGCTTCCCATGTCTCGCACTACCAAAAGCAGACCTGAGGCTCCCATGACTACTACTCCCGCAGTTCTAAGTCTCATCTGGTTGGAGCGTACAAATATAGTAGTGTCCTGCAAGCACCGAGCCTACTCGCTGACACTCTCGGGACAGCCCCCAGTCATGCACAGTATCATCGAGCGGGCCATCAATCTTGGTAAAATCAAAATGCTCTTCGACCATTCATTCTCACCTGTTGGTCCCTCTGGGCTGAAGCAGATTGCATTTGCTGCTTTAGATGAAGTTGCTGACAAAGAGGGATATGACGGGCAAGGAGATGTCCGCCATCGATTAGCTGAGGGTGACCATAATTCATACGTGAAACCTCTCATCGCTTATGTGAGCTTCTGTTTTGTTTGACTCAATTATAACACTGGCTTATTGCGCAAATAGGTCAGTCACCGGGTTGGGCTTGACAGGAGTCAATTCAAGGATCTCTCTACAGTTGTCCTCAACGCATTTGGTCTTTCAAGGCAGTCTGGTGCAGGTCCCGCTACAAATTTAATTCAGAGGCGCACCTACTTCTATCCAGTGATTGATGGAGTATCGGTATGCCGCACTTGAAATTTGGCTGTCGGCCTTCATGTATCACATCTGACAATGTATGTGCAGGACGAGACATGCAGATATGATTATCAGAGACCATTTGAACACCCTGTGTTCTCGGCATTTATATCCGCAGCTTTCTTCTCAACATCAACTTACAGCAATATTGTCCGCGAGCAAAGCAATTTGTTTCGATGCTCTCTGCATGAGTACGATAAGCAGCATGAGAACGAGGTTCCCAAGGCAATGGTCGCCTGGGCAAGTGTAGCGGTAAGGAGTATATCGATCTATAATACGATGATTTGATTCAAACCTTATTGCAAACATAGATTCATGCTTGTCTTCAGGATTTTGCCAGCGGAGTCAAAGAGAGTTTCCCCAGTAAGGAGGTTGATGGAATATGGCATTTGTCTATCAGCCTCCTTGACGGGATTGAAAAGGCAAACCGCAGGAAATTCCATAAGTTGATGTGGAACTTTTATTGGGATGCAATGTACGCCAGATTCAGGTTTTTTTTTCTCTATCATGTCGCTCACTGTTCTTGTCAGCGGACAACCACTAACAAATCATAGTATCACAAACCAGCAAGCTTATGACAAGGTTGATTGGTCGGCTATTGCACAAGACTCAGACTCAAATTCAGAGGATGAGCCCGGGCCAATGCCGCGATGGTCGCCACATAGTAGTAGTTCATCTCAACTTCCCTCAGCACAGCCAAGTTCATCTTCGTCACACGTTTCTTCCCCTCCACGGCCTTCCAAATCGTCGTCTCCTAGGCCTTCTGCCAGGGCCACGTCATCTTCAACTGGAATACCTTCCGAAGATTGAACGTTTTACAACTTTCATTAATCATTCCCTCCAAGTCGGCGGAACTACCGTTCTAATAAAAATGTCACCTGGCCTTTGCCATAGTACTTTACCGATGGTTGTTCACTTCAACATGTGAACGTATTAATGCTCTATGCAGAGCTCTATATATTCTTGTACTGTAGACGTGTCGTTTTAATGAAATCGTTGCTGGTTATCATACTGTTTTGTGTGCATTGACTTTTGATGAGTATTGGATACAATAGCAAAAGGCACTGGATATTTCCGTGAAACATACAGAACAGCGACAAATAGGTTATAAGTAGTTACTCTGATACTTCACTAATAATTGATAATTTTGACAGTGCAGAAGGGGGGGCCGCAGAACTTACATAGTTCTCAGAATCTAACTAATACGTGGAAATACCATATTTCTGATTATTATCATAAATCGACCAAGAACTACTCAATTTTATCTCCGGACGGTTTCCCTGATGATGTTGCTCCCATTCCTAGGTAGAAACCCATGGTTGGCCAATCTGTACCGTATGTAAGGGAATAACGCAAGGCCATCAGGAGTGTTCAAGAACACTTGATCAGATCACAATTAAACATACGTGTTCAACCCAGGACATGGTCCTCGAGAATCGGTGGGCGATGGCGCCTGCCATTGGTGCGCACTCCAGTCAATGGTGTCGCATTTGACAGAGACTACGAGAGTGATAAGAGAGGCAAAGAAAATTTTCATGATGTATGCTCGAGTGAGAAGAGATTGCGATGTTATCTGAGAACTCACATCGTGAGTTTGAAGGCTTATATACCCAGCCGAGTCTTCCTTAGGCGGTATATTTCAAACCTGGAATGAACACCATTCAATTCAAGGCGTACGAGTCAAAGCTAGGCAGTGGTGACTATTGACCGCTGGGTGGTGAGAAGAACGACAAAGAAATACTGCGGTAATACTAACGACGGTTGCGAGGAGTAAGAACAGCATTTCACTGAACTGACATTACGGATACCCCCCGGTACGAATGTTTGAGATGACCGAGGAGTTTCAATGCGCAGAGCAACAGATACTAACCATCAAGATTCAAGAGACATGTGTTGACCATGATGTGCCGTTTTCGACGTTAACTTCCTCCACCTGGAGAAAAAGCTGTAGAGCTTGAATTGGATCCGCTGTATTCTCTAGAAGTAAATTACCTCTTTGGCTTCATCATTGATGCTCTCCTTTGCTTTCCCCACAGAACCGTGGCTTCACAGTGGCGTGAATTCGTATCAGGATTCAGAAACTACTTAATAGTGACGTTGCCAGTGGCTTGTGCTGATCAGCTAAATAAAGGAACGTCGAAGCCGAACCGATGTAAGCATACTGTGGGGCTCGAGAATGGTCGAAAAAGAGTTTAAAATATCAGCTGGGCTGTAGATGAGAATACATGAATGCCGAGTTGCTTGCCTGTAATCAGTATCATGCACAGAAAAATCCACAGTGGTCATCCTTGGCCGTAGAAGTTGTGAAGAATCTTCAGGGGCTATTAAGTAGTCATGTTGTATCCGAGATTTGGGTATGTCGCAGGATTTCAAATCTTGGAGCTTTTCAAGTAACATATACACTCCTACTGATTGATAAAGAAAGAAAGCGCTGCAATTCCCAGACCTACTGCGGTCAAATTCGTAGAAATCTGAATGATCATCCATGGAATATTCGACGAGGAGCTGTTTAGTATAGTGACGATATAAGCAGGGGAACGAAGACATTATAGGCACCGTGCCTCAAGCAGCATGTAAGTACGAAGTTTGCAAAGCCGTAAGTTACTACAGATTGGTTAATTCTTCGCTCCTCTTTTTCACTCTTAAGTAAGCTCTCTTGACAAACATTACTTCTCCGCGTCCCGGCTGCAGGGAGTTGTAACGGAGGAATGTTCTTCACGATACGCACAATTTGAGCTTTGATTAACCGATTATTGACACACAGCATGCCTTGTTCTCAATCCTGCGAAGCCAAAGACTCCCAATAAGTATTTGGGAGCATTGTGGTCACTGAACGGAGCCGATAGGAGGGATTGATGAAGTGTCAGGGTCACGACTGTTGTACTCCATCTCATTTTATCGAGCTTCTCGTACAGTTGTGAGGATGAGAGTGGGCAATCGTAGTTATGAAATGAAAATGCCTCTTGTAAACAGCATTCTCTATAAATACTCTGTGCCAGTCGCATTCACTAAAAAGATAATAACGTGCTGATTAATGGGATTGGAACTTTACTTACCCAGGGCATGTATAGATATAGAGTCAACACAGCATAGAGTTCAGAGAGAGGCAGCCTAGTATGGGGAAAAATAATTGGAGCGATCCCTTGTATCCGCTCGAGGTGGTCATGTCGTGCAGCGAATTTGAGAATTTGTTTAGGATGCTGTCGCATGAAGGACCTACGGATCGATTGCTGCTAAATATGTAGCCCGTCGTCAAAAAAAAAAACAACTACAGCAAACCGTAAACAGTGGACTCTTCGCAAATATGCATGAGGGCAAAAACCTCATACTTTTCCGCTGCTTCCGTCAACGCGGTCAATGAGCCGATTGTCAAGTCGGTCAGAGATGGAAATCTTTGGGGATATATAAATTGAAATGGAAGTTCAACTTAGCGTCTCGTCGGACGAGTCGGGCTGCTGAATCATGATGATTTCATTTGGATCTGTTTCGGCCCGCCGGGTATTTGCTGGATAAAAACCTCCCGAAGGGAACTCACAGATTCTTCTTATGTAGAAAGGAGGTCACATAGTGGTACAGGGAAGAGTATGAACAAAAACACTGCATAAAATGCATGATGTGCAAAAGTTATTCAGTGCAGGTCAGAGCTCAAGTTAAACTTAGAATTACTATCTGGCAGCCCAAGTGTTTGAACTTGTGGAAGAAAATCTATTACACCTATCCATGCAAAAGCAAATTTTACTTTGATTTTTATATCTTTTCGGCACCCCTCTGAACTAGTGTTTGACTTAGTGTTGCGTGTGTGTACTATTGGTGTTAGTGTTGGTTGTCTGGCATCCTAATACTTATGCTGAAGTCAACTCATACACTGTGCTTGACTACTGTCAAGATCTGTAAGTGCTGGCTGTCATACAATGGACCTTTTGCACTTATAGAATAAGTACAAGTACAAGAGGATACAAAGCTCCAAAAACTGCTGATCTCAGGAGCCGGACTGGATGTATGTATAAATCTGCCTCTTGTCGGCCTGATGGTCTAGGAGTATGATTCGTTGTTAGGGTTTCTACCATCGACGAGGTCCCGGGTTCAATTCCCGGTCAGGCCCTGAAATTGTTAATTCTGACTTTTGCTTTTTTTAATCGTTCATTCATTTTGACTTTCACCCATCCGTGCCTTTCTGACTTGAACCATTTCCTTCGAAAAACCTCAAGGAGACATGTCAAAACGTCCTGTGTCTCCTCCAGCTGGAGGAGCTTTGATAAAACGCGCTAAAAGTTCAACTGACGATTCTGGTACACCGACAACGAGGGAGATAGCTATCTCATCTAACAATGATCCAAGAAACAAAAGTTTAATACGAAGTGTGCAACGAACAAGTGGATTAGATGCTCCAATCGTTAGTCTTGCCGGCGCACATTCGGTCAGTATTTCAGAATTGATTATATATTCTACTAACAAACCTCGCGTTCGAAGGGTGAAATTTTCTCTTGTCGCTTCTCTCCATCAGGACAACACCTCGCAGCCTGCTCTTCAGATCGCTCACTGTCTCTGTGGAACACCTACTCACCAAATACCAACTATGGCTTGATATCCAATCTTGCTAAAGCACCATTGCTAGATTTCCAATGGTCGTTATTCCAACCGTGGATCTACACTGTATCAGCCGACCATTTACTCTCTGTAGTTGATACGACGACAGGAGAGAGAGTACGAAAGATCCGCGCTCATACGGGAATTATCAACTCCCTTGACCGGACAATGGCTGCTGGAAGCGGGTCAGAGTTGATTGTTACTGGGAGTGATGATGGAACGGTGAAGGTGTGGGAGAGCAGCGGTGATGATGGTGTAGGAAGGCACCCAGTGACTACGATAGACATTGGCTGTCCTGTTACAGGAGTATGCTGGGCAAAAGACGGTCAGAATGTATACGTTGGGGCATTGGATAACGAAATTCATGCAAGTGTTCGACGTTACCTGCCTTCTTCACCTTTTCTTCACATCTTCTTCGTCTAGGTATACGACCTCAGAAACACTCCCGGCGCAAACACCAACAACTCAATCCCTCGTACCCAACCTCTCCTCTCCCTGACTGGCCACACCGACACGCCAACCTCCCTCTCCATCTCTCCAGATGGCAACTTCCTCCTATCTCCCTCCCTCTCCTCCAACGTCATCATCCACGACATTAGACCTTTCAGCCCGAGTCCCACACGGGTTCATCGAGTTCTGCGAGGTGCTCCAGCGGGATTCGAAAATACGCTCCTCAAAGGGGCTTGGACGAAGGACGAGGAAGTTCACGGTGGGAAGCCTGGACAGAGAGTGGCCGTTGGAGGTGCGGATCGGATGGTTTGTGTGTGGGAGGTGGAGAGTGGGAAGTTGGTTTATAAAGTGAGTTTTGCATTGGGTTACGGCGAACACGAATTCTCTCTCGTGTTGATTTTAAACCCTGCCTTTCTTTCCCCCAGCTTCCGGGCCATAAAGGAACTGTTACATCGGTAGACTTTCATCCAAAGGAACCCATACGTACGTCCCTCTTTCTACTTTTAATTTTCCTTTTGGCTGACTTTTTCTTTTCTTTCTACCTTTCAAACTGTCTTTGTGGATATGCATATATATCATCACACAACACCTACATACAGTGCTCACAGGAAGTAAGGACGGTACGATGTTGCTTGGGGAGCTGGAGGCAGGTATAGCTGTGTAGTTCAAGTGTAACCAATTGTAAAATTCAGCGAGGAAGCCGACCACAACTCTCTAATCGTCTTTGCCTGTTTTTGTACGCACTCTAGCTATCCCATTCCGCTGATTCGAGGCCAATCTTGTTCGCTACTTAATCTGATGAATTTGGTGTTTCGAAAACGTCGCTGGAATGGCTTGAGATTGTACATACTTGCAAGATATTTACAATATTCGTTACACTTTTTTTTTGAGATTGCCCTTCCCTAAACCAGGTTCGAAGGATAATGGAAATCTTCCAGTCCAACAAAATTCTCCTTGATACTCCTCGCGCTGACAAATCTATAGAATATACTGATACTCCCTGCCTTGTCGTTCGTCCCGCTCGACCGTGCCCCACCAAACGGCTGCTGACCGACGACAGCACCCGTACATTTCTCGTTGTAGTACACATTTCCGGCAGCGTTTCGAAGGGCGTTGGTGGCGGTGATGAGGGCTTTACGCTCCGATGCAAAACTGAAAGGACGTGGACGCAATTAGATGATGCATAAATTGGGGGAAACGAAGTCAAGTCTTGCGAGGAAAAAGATCCACGTACATCGAACCGGTGAGACCGTATTCCGTCGAGGTATCAACCAATTCCAACGTTTTCTCATAGTCTTCGTCTTCGAAGACGTAGACCTAATTGTGTACGTGAGCAAGGTAGTCCTTAGAGAACCGTTGAGCTCTCACCGTTAAAACAGGACCGAAGATCTCTTCGACCATCGTCACCATATGTGGATCTTTAGTCAAGATTACTGTTGGTTGGATGAAGTAACCTTTCGAGTCGTCACCTAGAGATTAAAAAAATGAAGTTGGCTCCATCCATCGAATGAACGAACACGGTACGCACCAGTACCGCCAACAAGAATCTCAGCTCCCGCATCCTTAGCTTTCTGGATGTACGAAGTAATCTTATCGAATGCAGGACGACCACTACAATGCAGTTTGGATCAGCGTCAAGCAATTGTTGTCCGAGAAGCAAAAGATACGTTACATCACCGGTCCCATGAAGTTGCCCCAGTCCAACGGCGACCCGACTTTGATCTTGGAAATTTCCGATAACAGAATATCCTTAAAGCCACCCGTCCATGCGGAAGAAGAAACGAAAAGTCGGGATAACGCAGAACATTTCTGGCCTGCGTAATTCTCAAATATGAACACGCGAACAAAATATTGTAGCTCTTACCTTGGTATTCAAAAGCACCTCGAATTGATTGAATGGCAGCATTCCGAATCTCAGCAGACTTGTGCACGACGTGAAAGTTCTTCCCGCCAGTCTCACCTACAATCCTCGGGTACCCTTTATACTTGTCCAAATTCGCAGCAATATCTTTCCATAGTTTCTTAAAGACAAAAGTGCTTCCGGTGAAGTTCAGCGCGGCAAAGCTTTTGTGTCCGATAGCTTGGGCAACGACTTCGGGTGGAGGGCCAGGAACGAATTGAATAACACCTGGGGGGACACCAGCTTCGGTGAAGATTTGATGAACGATATAGTTGGAGAGGGTAGCAGCAGGTGAAGGTTTCCAGACGACGACGTTGCCTACGAGAGCCGGTGTTGCACAAAGGTTGCCACCGATAGCGGTGAAGTTGAAAGGCGTAACGGCAAAGACAAAACCCTCGAGGGGTCGAAATTCGATTCGACTAGATGAAGGAAATGACGCGTCAATAATTGAAGGTAATGTACAATGACGACGTACTTCCAGGCTCCGGCAGAGTTTTTTGTCGGCTGTTGAGCGTAAAGTTCCTCTACATATTTCACCCCGAATCGCAAGAAATCAGTCAACTGATTACAGAAATCTGAGCTTATTATATGAAATCCAATGACTGGATATAGACGTACCTCGGCAGCGGCATCGATTTCTGCCTGCCAGGCATTCTTTCCCTGACCAAGCATAGTCGCAGCTATGAGCTTATACCGGTACTTCCCGCTAACTAAATCAGCTGCTTTCAGAAAGATAGCAGCGCGATCGTTCCAGGGCATGCTTTCCCACTCTGCTCTAGCAGCGAGCGCGCCATTGATAGCATTCTCGACAGTTTCTGGATCAGCTTCGTGATAGGTGCAGAGGTGTTTTGCGTGGTCATGAGGAATTGGCTGTTTGGCTAGTTTCCCGGTTTTGACCTGGAGAGATCCGGAAGTGAGCGTTGTATGAAATACCATGTGTGGACTTTAGTCCTACAGGTTTGCCATTGACTACGCAGGGCACTTCAAACGGCAGTTGTTGCTCCATCTCTGTGATAGCATGTTCCAACGCAGTACGCTCGACTGAGCCTGGAGCGTATGCTTTCTGTCGATGCCGATAGATGTAAGTAGGCATTGGACTCAAGATAACGATTGCTGCTGACCATTGGCTCATTATCGATGGCAGGAACCTTGAAATTAGCAAGCTGAGCAGACGACATTTGCAAAAAGGGAGGCTGGATGGTGGTGGTAAGGAAGGAAGCAAGGACGGACAGCAACATTCCGACTCTTCTTTTCTTCACTCAGGTCGAAAACCATGATCCGGATACTATCACTATTATACCATATGCTTTTTTTCTCTAAGCTTCTGTCTGGTTGTAATTGTCATCATTGCGCCTCATGGACCTCAGGAAACTTTCTTTATCTCCCAGGATTCTCTGAAGATGGTCATGGAGATGAAGAAACGAGAAGGATAATAACACTAACAGTAGCCGGGCCGTTCAATATCTCAAAGGCCAATTTAAAAATCGTTTGTTTCTCAGATCTAGAGCTCCATTAAGAATCAGGTTGTGGTTTGCTGCAGATTAGCCTGTCACTATGTAGTACCTTGGGCAATCGACTGATCGATGTGGCAGGCCTAATTGACTACGCTAATGTCCTGGATCTCCATGTCAGCCAGTGTCGAGTAGTGGCTGGACAAAGCCTACTCAGTGCGAGGAACTTGATTCAGGCCATGTTCCAATGTAGAGAGCTCGGTGTCCCAGCAGGAAATTTTTCGATAATTGCTTCGTGGACAAAGAATTCGACCTTGAGCTTGAGCCTGTATGCTGGTTTGACGCAAGTGCAGCTTGAGCCAAACTAAAGACTTTGGACGGACACGTGATGCGGACGTCAACTCTTTTTCCGTCACCGCCATCGCGTGTCCTGGTAGACAGCGGTAGCACCATTCCTTTTTCTCACTGCTCAGAACAATCTCTTACCAGTCTTTACTTGGACCATCACAATAACACTCCCTATTGAGTTTACCCATGGATATTGACCCGAGCCTAATCCCATGTCCCAATTTCGACAGCCCAGGCTTCGCCAGCCTTCGAAACTCCATCATAGCTGATCCAAACACGCCGAATGTAACGACAAACGAGGAAGCATCCCAGAATCTGAGAGAAGCGTGGGAAGCGGATAACCAAGCCCAGAGACTGGACTACCAAACCAGAGCCCAAGAGCGCGAAGAACAAGAGAACGAGGTCCAAAGGCAGAGAGAGGCGGAAGACAAACAGAAGGAAGACGAACTGAAGAAGAGGGACCTAGAGCTGGCCCAAGAGAGGGAGAAGAAGAGGGTTCCGCTCTACGACTTTCAACAAGGTCAAGGCCTTGCTTCCCTTCCCCTCCTCCTTCACCCATACGCTCAAAAGAAGATGGCTAATCGCGACTACGTAGAGCTATGGTATTTCACGCCAGAAGCTTTCAAGGAGGCGGACCGTGACCGAAGCACAGTCGAATCCAACCGTTTCGAACTAGCCACATCTAACGACTCGCAAGCTTTAACCCTCCTCGGAACACATTCAACCCGCCCTTCCACCAAGGTGAAACCGGACGAAGAACTCTCTTGGGCCGACGTTCAGCGCGCCAAGAGCGCCTTCCTTGGGGCCCTACCTACCGGCGGCTACCCTGCCAAATTTGTGCAGATGTTCGCAAGCTTCTATGCAAACCTCGACATGCACGCGGAGCTAAGGAAAGTAGGCGGCGAGCGTGTCATGGCCTTATACCACGCCAAGATGCGCAGAGCATGGTTCATGGAGAACAAGCAGCAGAGACCGTTTGACCTGGCAGTGGTGGTGAACGAGATCCTCCAGGAATGTCGGGATGAAATCAGAGACCTAGACCACAAGAAGGCATTACAGGGTAAGCCAAAATGCGCCTCCCCATACCAGACAATGCTAACAATCCTTTTCCCTCACCACGCTACGCTACACCCTGCCACGCAAACCACGTTTATGTTACGCTACACCTTGCTACGCTACGCTACACCTTGCTACGCTACGCTAACCCCTGCTACGCTACGCTTCCCCCTGCCACGCTACGCTACTCCCTGCTATGCCACGCCACTCCTTGCTACGCTATGCTAACCCCTGCTACGCTACGCTACTCCCTGCCACGCTACGCTACTCCCTGCTATGCCACGCTACTCCTTGCTACGCCATGCTATTCCCTGCCATGCTACGCTCTACCTGCCACGCTATGCTTCTGTCTTGCCACATACCCACCTTCTGCCATGCCATGAATCACAACCCACTGCTACGCTCAATGCCACACCACACCTCATACCGTGCCTTTCCACCACCGTTATCCCTAACCATACAGACCTGAGCACCGCAACCAGCCTCCTTCACAGGCACCCGGGCGCACCCTCAGCCAATACTCCAGGAACGCCCTCAGCTCGCAGAGCGTTCTCACAACCCCTCAGAAAGTCTCATCGCGCAAACCCATACCCACCACCCAAGCGTTCAGACTCACCCTCGCAGCCCCCCACAGATTTCCAACGGTCCTTTCGAGAAGCAGACCAACCGCGCCTGCCTCGATGCCATCGCTGCCTCTGCAGAGACAAACATGACGTACGACGCTGTTCTAGATCGGAAATTTGGAACGGGAAGCGGAAGCCCATGTGCGACTGGAACGGGAACAAGAGACTCGAGTTCTCCAGTGGCATCCACAAAGGACTGGAGGTATGCGCTAACTGGCAACGACCCAATGGATGTACGGAAGAGAACCACCCCAAGAAACACCGCTGCTCAGGTTGCGCAAGCACCAGCCATGGCGCTGAAGAGTGCCCTGACGGCCAATAGAGCAGCCACGCCGCTCCGAGTAGACAAATGGGAGGACGCCTTACATAAATTCAATTTATCCCCTAAATACCCCACCCTAATCGAATCTATTAAACATGGTTTTAATGTCGGCGCCCCAGCCATTTCATGCACATACACTCCCCCTAACCGCCTCGATGACCCACATTCACTTGAAAAATTTCAAACAGTCATGGATAATGAACTATCCCAGGGCAGATGGATCGGGCCTTTCTCGCGCATTGAGCTAGAGGACATAATTGGTCCTTTCCAAACCTCCCCTATATCTATAATCCCCAAACCAAGCAATCCAAACAAACACCGCCTCATACAGAATCTATCATACCCGTACCACCCCGCCCGAATTCCCGGTACCTCAAATCTAATATCGTCCGTAAACTCACATATCGACTCGTCCTTGTACCCCTGCCTTTGGGGGACATTTGCAAACACATGCCGCCTGATATGGACCCTCCCTCCAGGATCGCAGGGGGCTGTACGAGATATCTCGGAGGCATACAGGATTACTCCGCTACACCCGTCGCAGTGGCCGGCGTTGGCCACCCGAGTGGGGGACGACTCTTTCTGCGTAGACCTGAGGGCCATGTTCGGGCTCCGTTCTTCGGGAGGGGTTTTTGGACACATAGCGGATGCAGGTTTAGACATCAGCAGAGCGCAGGGCTTAGGTCCAGTCTCCAAGTGGGTGGATGACCACCTATGGCTACGCATCAGGGTATGCCACCTGGAAGAATACAACAACCTCCGCCTCCAACTCCAAGAGCGAATCATCGCAGCGGGGGGTGCTCATTACAAAGGCGCGCGCGTCTTCTACAAGGGGCAATCCCTCCCAAACGGCCTACAAGAGGAATTCGATGACGACTTCCGCTTCCCAGTCCGAAACCTATCAGAAACGTCACCACGCTCCCGCGAGGACAAGGCCTTCACCTACGCCTTCTGCGACATCGACGCAATATCGTCCGCCCTCGGCTATGTGTGGGCCATCGAGAAAGACATCCCTTTCGGCTACAACCCAGTGTATTTTGGCCTAGAGTGGCAGCTGGACTCACACACAGTGCTCGTACCCACAGAGAAACGACAGAAATATCTCAATGAGTTATTTATTTGGGAGCACAGAGCACAACACAACGCTGACCAGGTAACAAGTCTATATGGGAAGCTATCACACGTGAGTCTGGTGCTCTCGATCGGGAGAGCTTATCTAATCGAGTTGGAAAAATTTCTGGCTGACCTAAGCCACCACCCACCTCTCACATCTCATCGCCCACCACGCCGCTGGGAGAACGACCTCCGCTGGTGGATATCCATCCTATCCTCCCCAATCTCATCGCCAATTCCTGGTCCAGTCAACCTGGTAGATGTCGGAGCATTCTCAGACGCCAGCAGCAGCTTTGGCATCGGCCTTTACATTCGCGGCCACTGGAGGTCGTATCGACTCCTCCCAGGATGGAGAGGGACCAACGAGAGAGAGCGTGACATTGGGTGGGCAGAAGCGGTGGCGTTCTACCTTACCGTCATCATTGTCGCAGAATTCTCATCCCCAGGCCATGAATATAAGATCTGGGGTGACAATGAAGGCGTCGTCGAGGGATGGTGGAATGGCAGAAGCAGAAACCGACCCGTCAATGACCTTTTCCGCGACATACACAAGCTCGTTGATGAACGCCATATCCGAGTCCACACCCGATACATCCCAAGTGAAGATAACCCCGCCGACAAATTCTCCCGTGGCACTATTGGTCCCAGCCACCTCCTCCTCCCTCGTATCCCAATCCCAAACCCCCTCACACACCTTATTGTCGACTTCGATTCCCCCGAGACTCCAGCAGAATATAACCACCGACGCTCTAACGGACGCTCTCTACAGCAGGATGAACCCCAATGCCGAACCGAACGTCTTTCTTACGAGCAGTGGCAACTTGAAGAAAACGCTCGCCAACTTGATATCTTCCATTCCCTATGGTAATCGCCACGCTACTTCTTTATACCCTACCATTGCACCTACCTGTAGCATACTTCCGCACAATGTAAATACCAGAACTCGTGCTTACCCTACAAATCTATCCCTTTTACCTTCCTCACTCCGCCCGCACTGTGCCGCCAAAGACCGTCTCCTTCTATGGAAACCAATTGGTGAGCGAACCTTTCAGGACAACAATGGAAACCCAATCGCCCTACCAGAGGAATTCACTCAACGAGTCCAACACGTTTTAGTTAACGGCCTAGCCAGCAGCACTTGTGAAACATATGCCTCAGGCCTCCTCGCATTCCATGTCTTCTGCGACTCCCGATCCATTCCGGAAACGCAGCGTGCCCCATGCAGCAGTGATCTGCTCAGCACATGGATCGCAACCATGGCAGGCCATTACGCTGGAACTTCAGTACGGAACTACACCTATGGACTCCGAGCGTGGCACATCATCCACGGATCTGAATGGCGCACCAACCAAAACGAGTTGGACCTCATCATCCGCGGTGCAGAAAAGCTCCAACCAGAACATTCAAAGCGGAAGAAGCGCCGTCCATACACCACTGAATACATCTCCGAGCTCATGAAGGGTCTCAACCCCAGTGCCCCTCTGGATGCAGCATGTCGAGCCTGTTTATCCACCTCCTTCTACTGCGCAGCCCGAGTCGGGGAGCTCACAGTTCCCACCATCAAAAGCTTTTCCGCACTTTATCATGTCACAACCTCCCGAGTGCGCGAAGGAACAGACCGAAACGGGTTTGCTTGTAGAATCATCTTCATCCCCAGAACCAAGTCCGCCCCAGCAGGAGAGGACATCTACTTCTCTTCCCAGCTGGGAAACACAGACCCTGAACGAGCCCTCGTTGAACACCTAGCCCTAAACAAACCATCCGAGACGGAACACCTTTTCTCATACAACGCTTCATCAGGAACCAAGACTGCACGCCGCCCTTTGACAAAAAAGGCGTTCATCTCTCGCATCCAAGAGGCAGCAAAAAGCCGAGGCCTAGACCCACTTCAAGGCCACGGTATACGGATCGGTGCCACCCTCGAGTACTTGCTCCGAGGAGTTCCCTTCGACGCAGTAAAGGTTATTGGACGCTGGAAAAGCGATGCCTTCCTGCTCTACCTAAGACAGCACGCAGAAATCATGGCCCCGTACATGCAGCCAGAGCTACATCGAGACCTCATCCAGTACACCATGCCCCCAGTACGATGTGAGTGTCTCCTACCTTTCCCGGGTATCCACGCTTGCTGGATGCGTCGTACACTCCTACCTTGTGGGTATCGCAGCTAACCGTGTTTTCATAGGATTTTCCTGACGCCGGGACCCGATAGCCTTTCAGGCTCTCCACCCAAACACCCTAGCAATGCCAACCCTCACATGTATATTTAGCCCCTTGTAATTAGCGCAACATGTGTACATACAATAGCATGAATGTACATCTGCAATCTTCCCCACAGCATCACCTACTCATCCAAAGATATCGGCTTCTAAAGACTTACCTTATTGAAGTCTTGGCGCTGGATTAAGCGCCGAAGCGCTTGTGCCGCGCGGACCCGGCGTGACCAATTTCCTGCTTTCTTTGCTTATACCTACTATACTTTCACCCCTTGACTTCAACCATGGTATCATCTTCATCATCCAACACGTTCGATAACCCTCCTAGTCGCACGGCTGATCTTGAAGAAACATGGCCCTTCCTTAACCTTGGTGTAGACCACATTATGAATAAGCTCGACACAGGCATGAGCTACGCCAGTTACACAAACCTCTACACGACAGTGTACAATTACTGTACATCCACGAAAATGCATGGGAAGCAAGATAGTAATCGGAGTATTTTTCTCTCTTACTCTATGTTTCATAATCGCGACCTGATATATGGTCGTATTCCCTAGGTGGAGCCAACCTGGTCGGCGCAGATTTATACGTGAAATTACAGGAATACTTCCTAGACCATTTTAAGCCAATGAAGGAGGTGAGGTTCCTCCTTTTGCTACGAATGAAATCTAATCGATATACATGCAAGAGAACTGCCGTGTTACATGATGAAGAACTGCTACGATATTACGCCACTGAATGGGATCGATATACGACCGGTGCTAATTTTCTTAACCGTCTATTCGCGTACCTCAATCGGTACTGGGTGAAACGAGAGCGAGACGAAGGGAAGAAAACGGTTTATCAAGTCTACACTGTGTGTCGTGTGCTTCGTACGTATCCCAACTGTTCTAATCCGTTCTCTAGCTTGCATTGGCACAATGGAAGCAGCACTTCTTTGTGCCTATACAGCAGGAGAACTCCAAGCTTGCTGGTGCTTTACTTCGTATGATCGAGCGACAACGAAACGGAGAAGTAATTGACCAGGGTCTTGTAAAAAAGGTCGTCCTCTCTTTCGTTTCGCTCGGTCTTGACAACAATGATCTCAACAAAGAGTGTCTGGATGTATATAAAGAGCACTTCGAAACTCCATTTATCGAGGCTACTGAAAAGTACTACAAGATGGAGTCAGAAACATTCATCGCATCCAACACAGTCTCCGAATACCTCAAGAGGGCAGAAGATCGTCTGCGAGAAGAAGAGGACCGCATAGAGAGGTATCTCCATACCAAAACCCGAAAAGATCTCATATCCAAATGTGAACACGTCCTCATCCGCGAACACTCTGAGCTCATGTGGGAAAGCTTCCAGAACCTACTCGACTTTGATCAGGATGAGGATCTCCAGCGTATGTACGCACTGTTATCGCGGATTCCGGAGGGTCTAGAGCCTCTTCGGAAACGCTTTGAAGGCCACGTCAAGCAGGCAGGCATGTCCTCCATCTCAAAGTTGGTAATGGAAGGGGGCAATGCAGATGGTATTGATCCGAAAGTATACGTTGATGCGCTTCTGGAAGTGCACAAGAAGAACTCGGAGACCGTTGCTCGGAGCTTCAAGAGTGAGGCTGGTTTTGCAGCGAGTTTGGATAAGGCCTGCAGGGAATTTGTGAATCGCAATGCTGCCACTGGCACTTCCTCGACCAAATCACCTGAACTCATCGCTAAGCATGCGGACATGCTATTGAGGAAGAACAACAAGATGGCTGAGGAGGAGGATTTGGAAGGTGCTTTGAACCGAGTGGTATGCAGAATATTGTTTTCTAGATTCTTGCCGATGTTGATCGGATTTAGATGATACTCTTTAAATACCTTGAAGACAAGGATGTCTTCCAGACTTTCTACACCACCAAACTCTCGAAGCGACTCATTCACGGCGTCTCAGCGTCAGACGAGAGTGAAGCCAGTATGATATCGAAACTGAAGGAAGCCTGCGGTTTCGAATACACCAACAAACTTCAGCGCATGTTTACCGGTTCGTAGCCCGTTTTCTACACGTATATTCCCATCAACTGCTCAGCAACTTATTAGACATGAGCTTGAGCAAGGACCTCACTGACTCCTTCAAGGAACGAATGTCCCAGGAACACGACGACACGGACATCACTTTCAGTATCATGGTCCTCGGCACCAACTTTTGGCCTCTCAACCCACCTCCCCACGATTTCGTCATACCCGCCGAAATCCTTACCACGTACGACCGATTCCAGAAATACTACCAAAAGAAGCACTCTGGGCGCAAGCTTACATGGCTATGGAACTACTCGAAGAACGAGCTCCGGACGAACTACCTCAACCAGAAGTATATCCTCATGACGAGTTCGTATCAGATGGCGGTGTTGGTTCTGTACAATAAGAACGATACGATGTCGCTCGAGGAGATTTTTGTCGCTACGTCGATTGGAAAGGATATTTTGACTCAGGTGTTAGGGTTACTCGTGAAGGCTAAGATTTTGATCAATGAAGAGGCAGATCAGTATGATCTGAACCCGGGTATGTCATCTTTCACTGGGCAAACTTAATTTTCAACCGACGCTGGTGCTGTATCTTCTAGGTTTCAAGTCCAAAAAGATTCGTGTCAACCTCAATTTGCCCATCAAGGCCGAAGTCAGGCAAGAGACGAACGAAGTCCTCAAGGCCGTTGATGAGGACCGAAAATATGCCATCCAAGCAACCATCGTCCGGTGAGTCTACCGAGTTTATCCTTTTTCTTATCATTGACTTGCCTCACTCTCCAGTATCATGAAAGCACGAAAGACCATGAAGAACCAAGCGCTTATCCAGGAAGTCATTTCTCAGATCTCACATCGATTTGCGCCGAAGATTCCTGATATAAAGAAGGTTTGTGTCACCTTCAACACGATTGAATTCTTTGAGCTGAGATATTTCACTGTACTCAGGCGGTAGAGACTCTGCTTGAGAAGGAATACATCGAACGAGTAGAAGGGTCGAAGGATACCTTCGCATACGTTGCATGAGACCGAATTTCGAATTTTACGTCCCACGACTGTTAGCCTTGTTCATGATCATCCTCGTACCATTCTCGTAATATGTATTGCTCTCTCAAGTAATTTCTGTATCCACTTGCTGCATATACGACTAGAAATGCAAATCGCTGCCCAAGAGAGGTTTGTGATACGTTCTTAGGAGGCAATCGCACTGGTGTTTAACAATGGTAGCGTGGCCGAGTTGGTCTAAGGCGTTGGATTTAAGAAAAGGGTTTCCCCCCCTTGCTTCCCAATGAAGGTGACTTCGCGCGAGTTCGAATCTCGCCGCTACCATATTGTTTTGCTTTTTTGTTGACTCGAGTCACTTCGACGAACCCCTCCATGTGTGTTGTGCCATTCAAGTTTTGGAAGGGAGATACGGCCCGATCTTCGGCAAGCTCCGAACTTCTCAAGTTTTGATTATCATTCCGGCTCCGACGGAGATCCCGGTCCGTTTACTTAGACTTCGACGTCATGGTCTCCAAAACTGACTCTGGAAAGGCGTATCGCAACGAGTGCACAGGAGATGCTCTCGAAACCGTCAAAAAACACACGAAAGAGCAGGATACGACGTTATTTGGAAGTTGTTTTTGCCCCTTCGTTCAGCGTGTGTGGGTAAGCTTTGAGTATTTGCAGATTCCGTACAAGGTAAGCTCGTGTGAGTAAGTAGTATATCTGTATCTTACTGATCATTCATCAAATACTGTAAGTATGGCCTTCAGCTTGGTAGCGAGCTGATTCAAGCTGGTGAATAGATGAAGTAGACCCGTACAAGAAACCCAAAGATCTCCTTGAGGTTTCACCGAAAGGCTTAGTACCAGGGCTCAAATTGAACCATTTTAATCCTCCGAAGGCTCTCAATGAAAGCACAGTGATTCTGGAGTATATTAATGAGTACTGGATTTCCAGTTTATCTTTTTTCAACTTCTTACTCTTTCATCGTTTGCTAGCCTTGCGGTAGGCTCTAATGGTCGCAGCCTCTTGCCCCCTACAACCAACCCATGTAAGTTGTCCGAGTACATCTATACATGTACTTACTAATAGACTGGTAGATTCCCGCGCGCTCGTGAGGCTCCAATGTGACCACGTCAATCGTTCTCTAGTTCCTTCTTTCTATCGATACCTACAAGCGCAAGATGAAGATGCACAAACCAACGGCGGAAAAGAATTCCATGAATCAATTGAGGGCCTTGTCAAGCTCCTGGAACGTACTGAGAATGAGGTTGTTCGAAGTAGAGGTGCTTCCGGCGAAGGGGAAAGGAAAGCTCTTGCTGTCGGATTGGGTCTGTGGATCGCCGAGAATGAAGAAGACATTGGCCTAATTGATGTTATGGCCGGACCGTGTAAGTGATTAAGGTTCAAAGAGCCCTCTTCTTTTCTTCCATTAATTGTCATGCTCTATTTCACGCAGGGCTGTATCGAGCCACAAACGTACTGAAACACTATAGAGGGTTTGAGCTCCCGCACGGAGAAAAGTTCGACAGATGGATCAAAAAACTCTTTAATCATCCGAATTTCAAAAGCACCTGCAATACAGAAGATTTGTACTTGGACAGCTACGAAAGGTCAGCTTTCAAAGAGGGAGTTAGAATGAGCTTCCTGACTCTTCGACGATAGATACGCATTCAATCGCCCAAATACGAGCCAGGTAGCAAATGCCGTGAACTCTGGTCGAGGGCTTCCTTGATCCTCAATCGAAAAACTGGTAACAAGTGAATTTGAGTGTAAGAATATGGCAAGATTGTACATCTGTAGTAGTGTTCAAGTGATTCCAAGAACTTTCGGTAATTTAACTTCGCAAGGTCCTTTGAAAACAAAATCTGCTCGGGCGTCGCCTGGAGCAGGTTCGATGTTGAATACTGCAACTATACCATGATGGCGTTGAACTCGATATGCGTACCCTGACGCAGGACGAACCTGTACGACAATGTATTGATCGGTGGGATGAGACGAGCAGGAAAATTAATCATTGCGCACCGTGGACGAGGTACCTACAACAAGGCAAAGGTCGGCCCTCTGCACTAGACTGTTAATCTCATCTAGTCTCTGGGATTTTTCGTCAAACCATACTACTCCGGGTCGAGCGAGTTCTCCACATTGATGACAACGGGGTAAAGTTTCCACAGCAATACTCTCCGGCTTGACTTTTGAACTCTGGTTACCATCAGAGTTGTATGATTCCTCTGCTCTCCCAAGGGCGGGACACAGGGGATTTGATAAGTCTTCCTCACAATGCCCACAGCTCGTGCATTGGACATCAAATAACCGTCCATGCATTTCTATCACCGAGTCTAACCTAACATTTTCTGAATCATACTTTGCACGGTTCAGCGTGGACTGATTGGTGAGATCCATTATCGCCTTTACAGACAATCGATCAACGTTTTGGGTGATAAGATGATAGCTACTTGCTGCAGGGGCTAACGTCTTGAGAAAACTCGGTATGGCGAGTTTGGCAAGTGCGCGATGGGCAGCATTAGGAGATGCTTGTAATGCTCTATGGTATAAAGTAGTTGGCGTATATTTGAAGAGATGGGGGAGCAGAAGACTTACTTTACCCTTCGGTGGTGGTAAAATTGCCAGACAAGAGAGGGATCAGCACGAAAAGTGGACGGAGTTGCTAGACTCGATGTGTCTAGGGTACGCCACAAACCACCTTTTTCTCGAAAAGTCGGGAGCCCTGTAGTAGTCAATTAATTCGAGAACTAATTTAAGTGCTAAAGAATGTCCCACCTGAAGCGGCAGACAAACCGGCACCAGCCACCACGATGATGTGCTCAGAGTGTCTGAGGACCTCTCGAAACTCATCGACGGACGTGCTGAAAACCATGATGTGTAGGTCAAGTCACGACAGAGGATATGATAGGAAGCTAGATAAGAGATTTAAATTTTTTGAAAGCTTTCACGGCGGTGTGTGAATTGTGACGGAAAGTTCATCAGCGGAGCTGTCTTCGTGAGCTTTAAGCTGAGAAGGATCTTACCGTATCACCCCAAAAGATTGTTCAATAATTCGCCTTGTTCCCGCTTGTTTTCTCGCACCACCGATAGCGACCTTTACATATATTAGCTGGGAAGCCTCCCGACCTCCCAATGATGCAACTACTACTAATGCATTTAACAAGAGAATAACGTCTGTAGCATGACTATCAATCACACTGTACAATATCCGCCTGTAGGATGTCATATTCGCTGGCTCGAGTGTTCTTAAATTCTGACTCTCCACCTGGCAGCAGCGAGTCTTGTGGGCGAGGTTTTGAATCAAATCACTAGAAATTTATCCCAGCAGCGCTCTTGCTACCCAGAGAGCCTGGGTAATGATTTAAATTCAGTTGGTGGTGAGAAATTAGTGAGTGCCAAAGAGCTATAAAGCTGTCAGGTAAGCTTCCATCGAGAAAATATTAGATATTCACAATTTACCTTCTATAATTATCCAACCTCGCCTTGAGCTGTGAGGCCGTACAAAGGCTTCACAGGGGTGAGAATCACCATTGAGTAAGTATTCAAAAATAAATCATACAGCGAATGGGCATTCAATGAGAACTCCTAGGCCTTCAGTGAGTCAACAGAATAGTTATGAATGAGACTTAGAAATCGCCCTCGGACGGTGGAGTAGGCCCGGGTATCGGAGGGCTTCGGGACGAGTCTGTTTGTAGCTATTAGTCTTAGGTTACTGTATCTGCAGGGGAGTGTCGATGGGTAGTATCCGATCGCATCAAATTCCATCAAGAAGGTCTGAAATGACGGCAACTGACACGTTTTCTGTCCGAGACCTTCGAGATAGCTAGCCAGCGCCTAGATTGTGCACAGTCACCGCGTTAGGGTCTGTGACTCCTTGTGACCATTGACACATCCCGCGGATGCGTTCCAACCATACCGTAAAAATCGCGTTCCATGTAGCCCACCAAATTTAATGCCGATTTACGCGTCAAAATTCAGCATTCCTTGAAACTCCCGTTTGTTCTTGCGATGCGACGTTGGAAGTACGCGCTGGGCTCTTGAACAAGGTTTCGAGGGCCTACTGTGTGCCATGTAGTCTAGTTTATGCCACCAGTCTGTATGCCGATTTTTGCGTGAAATCTCAGCTTTACCTGAAATTCCCATTGAATCTTGCACCGTTGGAATCTTAGACTCCTGGGCTCTTGGTCCGAAAGGCACGAGTCTTTCTGTACCAGAACTTCGCTTGTCCTTCATAATCGTTGACAAGCAACTTGTGCATCCAGCTTCACCCACCATGAACAGCAGAATGTCTATCGATAGCCTGCTCAATCCTCTCACTGTCTCCAATCTCCTGAACCCTGCACCTGCTAACTGCTCTTCTGACGTCCACCCAGGTTACTCATTGGCCCCTGCACGGCAACTAATCCATCGAGACTACAAACTCAATTCGAAAACTACTCTCTCCGTTGTCTACCTCTATCCCCCAGGTTCTGTGGTGGAGTATCCCGAGACAGGGCAGTTGGATGATCAGTCTGTTGGTCATCTTTTTCATTTGGATCCCAAGGGATGGGCCAAGCCTAGCTTGGATTTTTTGTATTCGCGTGGGGAGCCTCGAGGATATTCAAGGGGTAACGTGAGCACTCCGCTCCTTGTTAGTTCTATCACTGGTCAAGAGGTTCCTTGCACCTCGAGATACTCAACCTGTACGTACCTTTAAGATAGCGCCAATATAATTATGTGCTGTTCATTCACAAGTATCCGTTGTAAGGCCAAGGGGTCAAAGTATGCCCTATGTCAATGTACTGCATGGATTCTGTTCATCATTTCTCGGTCTCCCGCACAACGGTTATTACCCGACTGAAAGAGGAGCAACAACAGCATCAGGATACTCTATCACCTGCAAGTGAAGTCTTTGAACGGACCACAGCTCTGCTTGCTGCGCTTATACGAGTTGGCTGCACAAGTCGCACAGCAACAGAGCTAGAGGTAAACGGTGATGAAGATCTTGGCCCAGCTTTGGAGCATGAAGCTGATCGCCAGGAGATGCGACGAGGGTTTCCTGATGCAGCCAATCGATGCACAGGAAACATTATTTTTGGTTTCAGCTCTGAAGATACACCTTTTATACGGTAAAAATTCTACTGATACAAGCTGTCAATTCCTGTGTAATGCTTTATCTAGGTGCCAGCGTTATTCCAGAGCTGATAGAGGCCATTTTTTTGACGGTTCTATTGGCAATGGCCGCTACCATGTTGGTTATCTTCAAGCAGTATTTGAGGGGGATACGGAGGAGATTGTACGTTTAGAAACTGAAGCAAAACTCAATGGCTATGGACCTCTGGCTGCCTGCCAAACTGCGGTCAACAGGTCCTCTCAGCGGATAACTTGTGGTAAGTTTGACTTTGGCTGGGCAAAATGTTCATATTTCATTGATCCCACTAGGTGCTCTTCACCGCGATCAACAGACAGGCTGTTTGAAGCGAATGAAATTTGCAGAGCAGTCTTGCACATGCAAATTTCATGAGTATGAGCCTAAACCTGAATATCGCCACGAATGCCCATACATACTTGTTGTCAGCAAAGGTCCTCATACACATCTTGCGCCGATCCCGGAAAAGACTCCCACCTCGGTCAAGATTGAGCTTGAAAGCTTGCTCCAGAAACTCGAGGTTGATCTTGCAGACATCACCCCGCGATCGTTTTTGCGCCATCCTGTGGTGAAGTCTTATCTATCATCTCGATTTCCTATGCTCCAAAACCCAATGCTGAGCAATCTTCATATCTCCCTTTCTAATCGTAGCCATCTAAAGGTTTACATTCAACGCATTAAAAGAACTTGTTTTCCATGGGGAACAGGCTGGAACGGTACGATCTTTGGTCTTTTCTATATGATTTACAAACTATCTCACTGTAAAATACAATGCTATAGGACTTAAGCATTTGAAGATGCAGCAGGATGAGCTCCTTGCTCCTGACGACCAATACATTCGCCTCATCATTGAAATTCCTTCAACATCTTTAGGACCACCTGAAGAAGATGACATCCCTGAGGATGATGGCCTATTAAAACAAGATGAACCGCTTCGTATTGTCATCTGTATGACTTCTTATGCTAGCAACAAGCTGGTGAAGGCTCAGTACCTCCAGAGCGACATAGCCTTCAAACGCGTTGTGGGATTTTACGAGTTTGAAATTGCTTCAGTGGACCCATACGCAAATACCAGTCTGTTGCTTCTAGGTTCTACTGAACACTCAATACTTTCTGACTGATCTATATGCATCTAGGCTTGACATTTTGTCGCGTTTACATGACACGCCAAACAGCATTTGCACATAAGGAAGTCATGAAGCATATCAATGCTGTCCTTGAAAAGGATACAGGTCGAGGCTTTAGATGGCGCCATATACACGGATCGGAAATTGATGACTATAATGGTGTCATCTTGAACTGGGTAGTTGACCAGCATGGCGGCCAGGCAAAAGGTACTTTGAGCCCTCTAAGTATCCTCTGGCTCTAGCTTCCATTTCTGTACAGGTATTGGGCTTTATCTTCAAGATCTGTCCCAGGCCCTACCTCCGAAGCTTGATTTTCACCAGCCGTTGCATCTAATTCAAGATCTCGATGCCTACGGCCACCTACGTCGTTTTTTGACCGTTTGCACTACACACTTTTATAGAAATATCCGGAAGTGTTCAGTCTCTGAGGATGTCCGTAACCTCATGCGCAGCCTTTCGTGCATTAGGCATGACGACTGGGAAAGTACAGTCCAGGCTATTTGTCATTTGGGCGGCACCCCCGCAAAAAGTTTGTGCTTTGTGTTCAACCTCATTCCTTGATAACCTTGCTTCGCTCAGATTGGATCATGGACAAGGAACGGGCAAAATTTGCATTTCCTGGTCTATGTTGGGAAAAGAGTTACATCCCCTTGGAAATCTGGCAAGCCCGTCGAAGAGAGTCCAACATTGCTGAGATTGTACATGCAAACTGTTAAGACTGTGCCGGTGAGGTTCCGTCGAGTCTTAGAAGGTAGAAGATGAATCGAAGTGATCCGAGATTAATCGGGATGAATCGAGACTATGGTTTACAACCGAAGTCTCAAGAGATGTAATCGAAGATGATCGGTCAGCTCGATTGCAACGGAAGATGATAAGAGTGAACTAGAACCTTGACACTACTATCATCTTCCGTTGCAATCGAGCTGACCGATCATCTTCGATTACATCTCTTGAGACTTCGGTTGTAAACCATAGTCTCGATTCATCCCGATTAATCTCGGATCACTTCGATTCATCTTCTACCTTCTAAGACTCGACGGAACCTCACCGGCACAGTCTTAACAGTATATTTAAACTACTACTCGCATTCGTCGCTATCCATTTTATATTCAACAATCCATGGCGCCTCCAATGACTCGTCAAGCCCGTAGGAACAGGCCAAGAACGTTGACCGGTACTACCGACAACTCGGACGTTCCAACACAGGCTGAAGAGCCAAATCCTTTTGTCGCCAACGCACAATCTTTTGCGCCTTATTCAGAATCCATTTCGGCCTTAGGAGGTCGAAGAAGAAACAATGTTTTCGGACCTACTACTGCAGCATCACTACCAACAACTGAAGTAGTACCTGAAGTTGCAATCGGTGGAACGACCGAAACGATGGATTATGAATTTCAAACTCTCTACACTGCCTCTGGAATACCTGTCCAAGTCAAGACACCTCGAAGAAACACTCACATCGCTACGACATCATCGAACACCATCATACCTCCGTCTCCAATGGCAGCAACGATTATGGGACAGATTTTAGCCCGTAACACGCCAACAGGACCTCAAATCCCGGAAGGACCGGAAGATGAGGAAGGAGAGGATCTCGAAGGTAATCGAGATAACCAAGATGGTGAGGAAGTAGTCGATGAAGAGCCGGCTGATCCGGATCTACCTGGCGATGGTGGACCGGATGGACCGGGAGGACCAGGCGAACCAGGCGGTGGTGGTCCCGGAGGACCGGGAGGTCCAGGGGGACCAGGTGGGGGATCCGAAGGCTCGAATAGTCCCCGGAGACCAATCTTTCCACCAAACAACAATGCTTCCGAAAGGGAGTTTCTCCAAACGTTCCAGGCTTTCCGAGGAACACTCGACGGTTTAGGTAATGCTATCGCTAACCTACGAACAGAACCTTCCGAGTCGAGTAAAGCAAAAGTAAAGGAACCGGACGTATTCGATGGCTCCGATCCTCGGAAGCTCAAAACATTCCTTGTTTCCCTATCTCTCGTCTTTCTTGATCGCCCTAACTACTTCACTGATCAACGAAAGATAGCTTACGCTCTGTCTTATCTGAGTGGATCCGCTCGCGAATGGTTCGAGCCGGATATCCTCGATCCGAACGCGATCGCTCTTCCGATGTGGACGAGTTCTTTCACAGCACTAGTGAAAGAGTTACAAGACAATTTCGGTCTTTACGACGCGCAAGGAGAGGCTGAGGATAAGCTGGGGAACTTGAGAATGAAGGAGGATGAATCGGTTCGTAAATTCAACATTCGATTCAACTCACTCGCTGCTCTCACCGATTGGAACGCAAGCTCCTTGAAGTGGGCTTATCAGCACGCACTTGCGTCCAGAATCAAGGACGAAATGGCTCGAGTTCCGGAGCCTCGGAACCTCGCCGAATATCGCGCAGAGGTTCTTCGAATCGACAACCGGTACTGGCGGAGGGAAGGAGAAAAGAAACGGGAGTCTTCGAGACAGACCGGGTCAAGTTCGGGCGGTAAGGCTTCGAATTTCGGCAAGAAGGGTTCTCAGAACAACTCTTCTAATCTATCTTCTACCACGTCGGATACTCAGTCTAAAGGCAAGAATAGCCCGCAGACTACCGGACAGAATCAAGGGAAGAAGAAGCCTTGGTTCAACAAGAACAAGTCGACCGGAACGAATTTTAACGGTCAATCTTCGACTGCTTCGACTAGTCAACAGCCGAAACCGCACCAAAAACATCTCGGACCGGATGGCCACGTCAAGCCGGAAGAGAAGGAGAGACGCAGGAAATTCAACCTGTGCATGTTTTGTGGCGGTAAGCACAAATTGGAAGATTGTCCCAATCGCAGATCCAATCAGCCTCGCGGTCGAGCAGCCGAGGTTGAGGATGTAGTTACGGACATCCAATCGTCTTCGGATGATTCGGAAAAATGATCCGCAACTCTCGTACCCCAGTACGAAGCGAGAGTTGCGTTGATCCGGTTCGTACTACCCAAGGGGAAGTAATTCTAAACGCATCCGCTCTTTCTGAATATGAACGATCTCTCCGTTTTTCTTTATCTACCGAATTCCAATCGCCAGACGAACCGGCTGGTACATTATCTATTATTCAATTTCCTTGTTTACTTGATTCCGGTTCCACAGACTCTTTCATCGATTCTTCTTACGTACAGAATCACTCCATTCCGACCACACCCATACCTCCGATTAATCTTCGATTGTTCGATGGTTCTCTAACCGCAAATTCTATCTCGGAAACAGCCGAACTATCGGTTCATTTTCCGACCGGCGAGTCTTTTTTGATTAACTTTTATGTTACTTCATTGGATTCATCTTGCAAAGCTGTCTTAGGATATAGTTTCTTGTCCCGCTACAATCCGTTGATTGATTGGGTTACAAAAACGATTTCTTTCCGAAACACTAATCGAGATGATTTCCACCAGACGTCTTCACTTCCGGACCCTCCGGTTACGGAAACGGAAGTGCCGATTCCACCTCAGGAATCTTTTATAGCGAAACCCGGAACAACTCAATCCAAACCTCGCTCTCGCCTCACACCTCGTCCACTCTCGGACAAATTTCCTTACGAACCCATTTACTCCTATCCGAGTCTTGCACAAATGGGATCACGTACCGAATCTGCGATTAAACCGGATGTCGACATCGCGCTTTTAGGGGCAGTAGCGTTCAATCGGGTCTGTAAAGACGCCGGATTCGAACCAATTCTTTTTCGTTATCTTCCTATCGAACTTACTGCTAAAGGTTCTAGCACTGAAGAGTTTGAAGCTCAGAAGTCAGAATCAACCCTTCCGCAACAATACGCGGACTATGCCGATGTTTTCGACAAATCGTCTTCGGAAGAACTTCCGGAGCATCGATCATACGATCTCAAAATTGATTTGGAGGAAGGCGCTGAACCACCACTTGGACGAATCTATCCGCTCTCTCCGAAAGAACTGGAAGCCCTTCGAGATTTCCTGGACAAGCAACTCGCTGCCGGAATTATTCAGACTTCTTCGTCACCATACGGAGCACCCGTTCTATTCGCTCCGAAGAAGGATGGTTCACTACGCCTGTGCGTCGACTTCCGAGGCATCAATCGAATCACCAAAAAGGATCGATACCCTCTACCACTCATTTCCGACCTACTCGATGCGCCTCGAAAGGCTGCAATCTACACAAAACTTGATCTAGCCCATGCCTATCACCTTGTACGAATCGCCGAAGGTGACGAATGGAAGACCGCATTCCGGACACGCTACGGCTCGTACGAATGGAAGGTCATTCCGGAAGGACTTACGAACGCTCCGGCTGCTTTTCAACGGTTTGTCAACACCATTTTTGCAGATTTACTCAATGTCTATGTTATTGTCTACATTGACGACATTCTTGTATATTCAGACAACCCCAAAGATCACGAAAAGCACGTCCGGGAGGTACTTCGACGACTCCGAGAAGCAAAACTCTACTGCAACCTCGCAAAATGTTTCTTCGGTGTCGATACCGTCGAATACCTCGGCTACATCCTTTCACCTGCAGGCCTCACTATGGCTGCTGACAAGATCCAAGTTATCGTCGAATGGCCGGTACCTCGGAAAGTCAAGGATATTCAATCCTTCTTAGGATTTTCAAACTTCTATCGACGATTTATTTACAATTACAGCGACATTGTTATACCACTTACCCGGCTCACCCGGAAAACTGTCGACTGGATATGGACTGCCGAATGTCAATCGGCCTTCGAAAACCTCAAATACGCTTTTACTCACGCACCAATCCTTGCTCACTGGGAACCGAACCGGCCACTCATCGTCGAGACCGACGCTTCGGACTATGCAATCGCAGCTATCCTTTCGATTATGCTCGATGACGGTGAAATTCATCCCGTTGCATTTCTTTCCCGCACTCTCAATTCTGCTGAGCTTAACTACGATACTCACGACAAGGAACTACTAGCTATTTTCGAGGCTTTCAAAGCGTGGAGACACTATCTCGAAGGTTCCGGAGACCCGATCGATGTGGTCACCGATCACAAGAACCTTGAGTACTTCTCTACCACTAAAATTCTGACCCGGAGACAGGTCCGATGGTCCGAATACCTACATCAATTCAACATGGTTATTCGATTCAGACCAGGCAAACTTGGCGAGAAACCAGACTCTATTACTAGACGATGGGACGTCTACCCAAAAGAGGGGGATATCGGCTACGCCCAAGTCAATCCACAGAACTTTAGACCCATATTCACTAACGAACAGTTCACCACTTCTCTTCGAGCTACTTTCCTCGAGGGTCCGATCCTCCGAGCTTCGATTGTTATGGACATCAACGCTTTACATGAAGCCATCCGCAACTCGCTTTCGATCGATCCGGAATCAGCACTTGGACTCACCTTTGTTCAAGACTCCACTAAACCTCGATGGACTATGGGTGAAGATGGTCGACAATCGAATCTACGTTCCGAATCATTCGGATCTACGATTGCAAGTATTACGATATTTCCACGATCATCCACTCTCAGGTCATTTCGGTCAAAACCGAACTCTCGAAACTATTCGACGACAGTACACCTGGCCGAAGATTCGAGACTTCGTACGAGATTACGTTGCCTCCTGCACCACCTGCGGAAGAAACAAATCACGTCGACATCGACCTTATGGACTACTCCAACCACTTCCGGTTCCCTTACGACCTTGGGACTCAATCTCGATGGACTTTATCGAGGAGCTTCCGATGTCGGACGGTTTCAATTCCATTCTAGTCATCGTGGATCGAGCTTCGAAACAATCTATATTCATTAAGTGTCATACTTCGATCACATCTGAACAGTTAGCTGAAATATTCGTCATTCACGTCTTCTCCAAACATGGAGTTCCGAACCACGTAACCTCCGATCGAGGTTCCGAGTTCGTCTCTGCTTTCTTTCGAGCACTCGGGCAGTCGCTCAATATGGAACTTCACTACACTTCCGGATATCACCCCGAAGCTGACGGACAAACCGAACGTGTCAACCAGACCTTGGAACAGTACATTCGCATCTACTGTAACTACCAACAGGATAACTGGTCCAGCCTACTTCCAATGGCTGAGTTCGCCTACAATAACGCTCCGAATGCTTCGACTGGAATCACACCCTTCTTCGCCAACAAAGGCTACCATCCGAACATCTCGATTAGACCGGAAATCGATATTCAATCTGACCGAGCTCACGATTTCGTCGCCAACTTAGACGAAGTTCACTCCTTCCTTCGGGACGAGATTTCGAACGCTCAGAAAAAGTACAAAGACCAAGCCGATCGAAAACGAATCTCTGCTCCAGAATTCCAAATTGGCGCTGAAGTCTTTGTCTTAGCGAAACACATTCGAACCACTCGACCGACTCCGAAGTTCTCGGAGAAGTATCTTGGACCTTTCAAGGTTATCGAACGCATCGGCACTCTCGCCTACAAGATACAACTACCTGACTATCTTTCTCGAATTCACCCAGTATTCCACGTCTCGCAATTGGAACCTTATACTCCAAACCCCATTCCGAATCGTTCGCAACCTCCGCCACCTCCGATCGAAGTCGATGGTGAACAGGAGTTTGAAGTTGCAGAAATCTTAGATTCGAAGATGGACCGACGCTTTCGACGTTGTCCGTTGCGATACTTCATTCGATGGAAAGGATACGAAGGTACCGACGAGGAGTTCTCATGGATTGGAGCTGATGAAATGCACGCCGAAGAATTACTTGAAGAATTCCATATACGATACCCACTCAAGCCCGGACCTCTACCGGACATTACCGATTAACTTTCGTACGCCTTTACTTATCTTTCTTTTCTTCTTTCTTTCCGAACGGTTGAAATCGACCGGGGGGATAAACGCCATGATAGCTTATTGAGCGTTTATCCCTACCCGGAAGGTTGACATCGATCGAAACTATTCGGACATCTCAGTCCTATTTAAACTCAAATTCTTTCTAAGTCCATTTCGGACGCTTTCTCGAATGTCTCTCGGATGAATTTCTTTTCATTTTATATATACAAAGTCCATTATAAATTTAAAGTCCTCGATCGGACTGCAATCGGTACGCGAAAACAAAACAACATATATACAAGTCCAACATAAAGCTATCGAAGACGGCCAATCATTCTTTTCGACCTTTCCCTTTCCTATCTCCAGTCCTTTTCACTCTATCCTCCTCGGACTCTTCCTCTTCTTCATCTTCCTGCTCCCCTTCGAGCTTCCGAACGCGAAGGATGAGGTATCGAAGCATCTCCTCCTGGAGTGCTATTCTGGTGTTGAGATCTCGGACGTTGGTCCGGAGATCGTCGATGGTTTGGCTGCTTGTCGAAGCAACCGGACTCTCCACCTTCGTTCGTTTGCTCCTACGGGGGTAGTTGTCCGGCACAAGCGAGCACCGGACCTTTGCTTTCCTGCAGCCTTTGCAGGAAGCTGAACCGGCGCCCACCATCTCGCACTTAAGTGCTTTCAAGATGCACCGGCTGCATCGCGATTGCTTCGGAGAAGGAGAGTGGGGATCGTCATCTTCATTGTCGGAGTCGTTATAATCGCCATCGTCGCCTGGGTTCGGGTCATCGCCCTCGGGGTCACCAGATGGCATAGCCTACAAGACATTAAGAAAATTGAAGAAATTGAACCAAAGATCACTCACCACCATCACAGTCCTCTTCCTCTTCTTTCCGACCACTACCGTTGAAGCCTCGCTTACCGGCTGCAAACAAAATTAGCAAGTCAAAAGTATCATAGGGGATCGAGTACTTACCGAGTGGACCAATTTCTCCTTTTCCTTTCGTTCGATTTGAGCCCGAACGAGTGCCGCCGTTTCCATCCGCCTATCCATCTCTAACTTCTTGCGGTTCTCTTCGGCCGTCCTCTTTGCAGCCTCGGCCAACCTCGATTGTTCTTCGACCTTTCTTTTTTCTTCCTCTCGTTTAGCCTTTTCGGCTGCTTTCTTCGCTGCCTCGGCAGCTTTCGCCTCTTCCGCTCTTCGTTTCTCCAACTCTTCCTTCTTCTTTTTCTCCTCGGCTTCTCTCTTCTTCTTCTCCTCCTTTTTTCGACGGATTTCCGCCAATCGAGCCTCGGCCGCAGCCTCGGCTTCTTCCTCTGCTTTCCTTTGTTCGGCTTCCTTTCTAGCCCTCTCCTCCCTCTCCTCCTTCTTCTTCTGAATGAGCAGAAGCTCGGCTCGTTCTTCGTCGTCAGACGGGCTGTTGGCACGAGAGTTGGCAGAGGACATGGTAGAGAGAAGAAGAGAAAAGTGGGAACTTAAAATTTTTTCGTTTGGTTCATATACTGCGCCATCATTTACGTGATTGATCGATCGATCTCGATTCTTCACATTTCACCAAGTCACAGACTTGATCGGATCAAAGGACCTTCGTACGAGGCTTTCGAGGGCAAAAGCCTAACAGGGGGATACTGTTACGATTATGCCTCCGGACTTCCGTGTCTAGCTTCCGTCTTCGGACATGGACTTGGTAACATTTATATTTACTTCCGAGATCGATTGCATCGATTGAGTCGACGAGGCATTCGGTTATCGAATGCTAAGTGCTCCGACTTTATTGTCTTTTATTTTATATTAATGACGTCGATTTATATTAGTTATTGTCTTTTACTTACAGCTCTTATTGTTATGGATTTAACAATTAGGAATACAGGTATATAAGCTGTAGTATCTTGTACATAGTTCTTCAGTTTAAATATCAACTTAGATTGCTGCTGAACTCCGTCCGGAACTCTTTCTTCTATTCGTCTAACGATCGCACTATAACCGATCGTTATCCGGACGTCTTTACACTCTTACTCGTCACTCTGAACATTCACCGAACCGTACGACGAAGCGGGGGCACTACCGATAGTAGTGTCAAGGTTCTAGTTCACTCTTATCATCTTCCGTTGCAATCGAGCTGACCGATCATCTTCGATTACATCTCTTGAGACTTCGGTTGTAAACCATAGTCTCGATTCATCCCGATTAATCTCGGATCACTTCGATTCATCTTCTACCTTCTAAGACTCGACGGAACCTCACCGGCACAGTCTTAACACAAACGTCAATCGTGAAGGAACTCAATGCACCCTTGTTGGAGGAGTCAGTAAAGCTCATCACTACGATGTGATGAAGCAGCGCTCATTACAGGTATGCGTAGAGTAGCCTGTTTTCTATCAAGGTTTTCAAACACATTTCCAGAATTCAAGTGACTTTGGTATACAAGAATCCTATCATTCTCGGCATATCTCTAGTAACGCCGCCAAAAATCTCAAACGAAAAGGTAATCCTTTTCACCGTTGAACACAATGGGGGGCTAATGAAAAATCTTGCAGGCTACGCAACGAGCAAACTGTACAGACAAGAAGATGAGGCCATTCGACGGCATAACCAGAAATTTACCAACCTCTCAGCCAAGTGGACTCAGAAAGCCCACTACTGTAACCGCCCGAGGGGTCAGAGACCCCAGGGTGGTTAAGAATTGGGCTGGCCCAGCGACCCCCAGGGGGGATATGAGCTGGTTACCAGCTATAGAGAGCCTCAGATCACCAGATGTACACAAGATCCAATCTATTGGAGTATATACAACGGAGGTGAACAAGAATAAGGCCAAAGATTACATAATATCTAAGAATCCACTTGACTGCCCCAAACCTAACCCTAACTGCCTAGAACTGGCAACGCCGCCGGTTACACTCTCCCCCACAAGACCAAACCCCTTGGTCTTCCAAGAGATTAGAAAGTCAGCTCAGCATCAACATCAACAAAATGAGAAGCTAACAAAAGATAAAAAGGCAGGTAGTAGCAGACACATATGTGTATGCATATCCTGGTGCGAAACAAACCAGATCTTTCCTATGAGCAGGTCAGCTTCATCGAAGGGAGCGCAGCAAAGATGCCATTGCAGGTTGGATTGAACCAAGGTGTTCAAAGACCATTGAAGGTCTACTATGTATCACAAGTACAGAAACACGCGTAGGGGCCAGAGCTGCAGTTATGGTGTCTATGGTCTCCAACCAACAAAGTCAGAGATGGTGTCATGAGGATATGACATGGGGCTGACAGGATGACTCTCTGCCAGAAAACGGTAGAAGCAAGTTCCTGGGTGCCAAGGAGCATCCAGGAGCCCATAGCATGACTATGGTATAGGGGTAGACAAAGATAGTCCATCCAGGGGGAGCAATGAGGAGCAGGAGGTTTGGGGAAGGGAAGAGAATGTGTAGGACCCAGAAGCCCATCAGGTAGTGCAAAATGCGAACCTAATGAGCCATGAATCATAAAAATCCATGGGGAAATGGCTGAGTTACAGGGAGCATGTCTCATGGGATGATTGATCAGTCCATGGGTCAGAGAGGGGATAGTTGACCATGAAAGAGGTTACACCATCCAGGAGCATGAGAGATGTGTCATGGATCGTCCAAGAACCAGGAGAATCCACTGGGAACTGCCCAAGGTATGTGGATAATATCTTGGTCATTGTGCCTGACAGTGACAAGGCGATAACTAGCCAACGAGGTAAGCGATTCTGGCGACCAAGAGCTCGTTTGAAAGCCCTTAAGAGGGGCCTTCTAACGCATCCAAGACGCCGGGAACGCGACAAGAACTGAGGGAGATATGGGGAAAACTCCGCAGAGGGAGGTTGGGGTGATGGGGAAGGGTATATCTTGAGATCCAGCAGATGGATTTGGATGATCAGGGATTCATCAGAAAGCCTGAAATCAGGGCTTTCTAATGAGGGAAGATGGTCCAGGATCATAGGAATGAATGTCAAGATATAAATACCACATCACCAGGTGAAAATTTTCAACACATATCTCCTGCCTCTCCTACACTTCTAATCCTTCCAGAAGCCTTCCTACCAGCCTCTAGAGCACCTCCTAGATAACACTAGGTGTTGAGTTGTGCTCTCCCAATAGTAGCAATAGGCTGTGGGTGTGTAAAAAACTGTAACCGCCCGAGGGGTCAGAGACCCCAGGGTGGTTAAGAATTGGGCTGGCCCAGCGACCCCCAGGGGGGATATGAGCTGGTTACCAGCTATAGAGAGCCTCAGATCACCAGATGTACACAAGATCCAATCTATTGGAGTATATACAACGGAGGTGAACAAGAATAAGGCCAAAGATTACATAATATCTAAGAATCCACTTGACTGCCCCAAACCTAACCCTAACTGCCTAGAACTGGCAACGCCGCCGGTTACAACTACGTTGAGCAGCTTGTGCAAGAAACCTACCCATCCAGTACCACATCATCCTGGACACCTACAGCTGCAGCTTTGACAGCATTGGAGAAGGCTCGTCAAACTGAGGAGAAGGCTCGCGCAGCATGGGAGAAGCAGAAAAGTGTTGGAGTTGCTCTTACAGGCAAGGGCTCAGGCAATGTTATGGTGTTGCAAACTGTATGAAGAGATAGTTGATATATTCTTAACGTGTACTGTATTTGCACACCGAAAGCTCTAAAATATGTACATACAATCTTTGAGATGGAAGTCTACATACGGGTACGTTTTTTAGTCGGTAGGTTTATCTCCTCATTGCTGAGCTCACTGAGTTCATCCAAGCCTGCAGCTGTGCGAACATTTCCCTTCCAATCTCCTGAAACCAAATCGCTCCACCGCGTGAACTTCTGAAGGCTGACTGACCATCTACGCTTGTTATTGTCTTCTCGGGTTTTCCACTGGGCAGCAGTGCTGTTTTCAAAAAGAGTCTTGTCAGAGCGCCATCCGTTATTACGCCAACGGAACAGGCCACCCCCTGAGTACTGAACAATAGAGTACCGCGTTTCATAAGGCTGAATGGGTACGTTGGAGTGAGTGACCAGTGCAGAAGGGAACAGGATGGTGGAACCTGGTGGGAATCGGATGATAAGACCCAAGTCCCAAAGCAAAAGGTGACCGCCTTCATCAGGGTTATAGTCCCCAAGAGCGGTAACGGTGCACCATCCATGTGCCAGGTTCCCTGCGTCGCGATGAGGGTGAGTTTCTGTTCTTGGACCGAAATTAACGCTTGTGGCCGCAAATACTGTGTTAGGAGATGTGGGTCGAAGGGAGGGGTTCCGAGCTTGGTGCTCCTGCAACGTTACCTTATACTCCATGTATGTTTTGTGCCCATATGCATTGAACAGAGCTGCCAAGTTTGTGTTGAACCAAGAATTCAACGGAAAGAAGCAGACTTACTGTTTGTCCATCCTACAACCCGCCACATGCTTTTGTGTGTCAGAAGTGTGGAAAAGGCTGCCTGGTTGACAACACCAGAAATCCGAAAGTTTCCCGGCGCAATTCGCCCACCGCCATACCCAATTCCTCCAACACGGGTGGTGAAGCGGCCCCGCTGAGGATGAGATTCCTTTGCGGTGAAGGTGCTGGTGCTCTTACAGGAACGTATGGCCTCCGTCAAGTCATTCACTGTATCAGACCAGCTGGCGTCAGAAGCACCCTGAGGTACTCCGCCAAGAACTGCAACGATGCGGTCCTGACTATCGACAATGGTGACGGTGGTCCTAGTAGAACGGTTGGCTTGGATATGAAAGTCAGAAAATTGGAGAAACGCACCTGCCATCCCACTCAATCAATTTCAAGCCAGGGGTTGCGGATAAAAGGTGAAGCTTCCGCAATATGGGCAGGAGGCTGGTAGGCAGCTGTAAGCAACCGCGGCGGCCACTGAATCCATTTGTGGCAGCCGGTAGAGACGCAGCGTCAAACTTGGGAAGAGATACGGGGATAGCGTCAGCCATGTGGTGTACCGCACGAGGTTTGAGGTCTGAAGAGGCCGCACGCTGCTGGGCAAGCTTCCGTTGGTCTCCTCGTTGCTTTTCCCGCCGACGACTGTTCTTCTTCTGCTTATGGGACAGAGGAGGGGCAGGTGCGGGGCTGTCAGGAGCAGCGGTGGAGGTAAGAGGTGTTGCGCCAGGGGTAAAGGGTGGGCTTGGGTTTGCATCCATTTCCTTCATACCGTTGCTTTCTTCAAATTCAACATCCTCATCAAATACATCCTCCTCCTCCTCTGCTCTCTCCTCTTGATACTTCCTCAAGGCCTGTTCCAGATCGTAATGTGATATGCGGATCTTCAGTGCCTGTGCAGCTTGGGACCTAGTCACTATCATACAGGTTTAGCAATGGCGGAGCAATACAGACGTGCAAGAAAAAAGGAAGTTTATCCTGGCAGAAAATGCGTGGAAAATGCACGGAAAATACGCGGAAAACACGTAGAATATAGCTCCTTGCCTGCTCTGTGGTGAGAGTGGGCAGCGGGAGTTTATCCCGGCAGAGAACGCGTAGAAAACGCACGGAAAATACGCGGAAAACGCGTAGGATACAGCCCCTTGCCTGCTCTGTGGTGAGAGTGGGCAGCGGGAGTTTATTCCAGCAGAGAACGCGTAGAAAATGCACGGAAAATACGCGGAAAACGCGTAGGATACAGCCCCTTGCCTGCTCTGTGGTGAGAGCGGGCAGCGGGAGTTTATCCCAGCAGAAAATGTGTAGAAAACACACGGAAAATACGCGGAAAACACATAGGATGCAGCCCCTTGCCTACTCTGCGGTGAGAGTGGGCAGCGGGAGCTTATTCCAGCAGAGAACGCGCAGAACGCGGCCCCTTGCCTGCTCTGTGGTGAGAGTGGGCAGAGGGACAGTAACAAAGAGGAAAGAGAGGGGAAAAAATGGGAAAAAAAGACTCACAGGGCATTGTTCTCGCTGGATAATAACGGTGGTTGGGAAAGAGCAACGTTTGTGCTTGAATCAACAATATCAGGTGACGTTCGCCGTGCCATGAGCAGGGCGCGAAGTTGATCAGTGCTGAGAGCTTACCGTTGAAGTTGTCTCTGTTACTTACCGCAACCTCTCCTACCACTTGAACGTTTCCAAGACCAACGACGAATTTTTCGGCGACCTTGGAGCTGCTTTATCGTGAAATAGAGTCTGAGGGAGGGAGCAGTGGAGGAAGGAAACATCGGTATTTAGGGGACGGAAATAGAAGAGGTAAACGGTCGAACCTTGGAAGATGTGCGGATCTGTCCTCTATTTGCTATTGGCCATACTCATCGTATGAGGTTGATAGCGTCCTCATCGAATGTCCCGTGAAGAGCGTGATGCTCATATGGCTCGCCTCGAAAAGCGCTATATGGCTGGTACATGGCATGGTCAAAGCGCTTCTGGCACGATATTTGTCCTCGCCACTTTATTAGAACGCGCCGACATAAATCTATTATGGTTTCCCATACTGGGTCTCACCTTCCAATACACAACCTCGCATATATCTCGCGATAAATACGATGACTATCAGTCTATGTATTCTGACGAGGTCTTTCGACTAAGTCCTCCTCCCCCACTCGGCGAGCAAAACCTTGCATCATCAAATCCTGACGATCATGGCATACGCACAACGGATGAGCTGCGATTCATGTTGTATCGTCATTGGACGCTTTACAACGCCATGTTTCACTCCAGTTATGTCGCGGGAAAACTGGGAATCTGGAAGGAAAGAGGAAGAAAGAAGCTGACTGGGTTATTAGCGAAGATGGGGTAGGCTCTATGCATGCAGTAGATCGTATCACGCTCATTTCCTTACAGATTCTCAATACCTCAAACCCAGCAGCCGTGTCCGCATATGGACATGGACCTCAAACGATCACTTGTTGTTCAGAAATTAGACGACATCGCTCTGGAGTATGGCCTCATCGAGCTCTCGTACCCTTCCTTCATGAAGTGTTACGGGTATCGATCACAGCCCTTGTCTGCTGCAGACGCTGTGGAGGGTGTCAGTGCACTCTTGGATCTCGCCAGAGGGGTTAAGGTGGAAGTCGAGATTGAAGGCTCTCGAAATGGTGGGGAATGGTTCGGGGGAGGCAAAGTATGGGAGATCCATGGACTTGCAGCGAAAGGAAAGTGGACAATTGAGGAAGAGCGTGAAAACGTTCCCCCAGATAACCAGCCCACAACCATCGCGTCGGATGTTCAGAAGGCGAATGGAGAAGATGACAGTTCCGATAGTCTCAAGAAGGAGGTGGCGTGGTGGATACGGAATTTTTGGGTAGCATTCGATGCGCGTGCAGATTTTGAAGCACTCAGGCATTCATTGAACCTCTCAATGACCCTCCACCGCGCTATCATTCGACAAGGTACCTCAATTATTGATAAACAGGATATCCGTACGATGTGCAACCATCATGTTGTTGTGCTGACACAGGGCCCCAACCTGGCCCTGTTCTCTCATCCCGGGGTGCTGTCACGACTCGCTTCGCGGCCCAGACTCAAACAAGCATTGAAACAATTCTCTCTTCGTTTTCGATGCGAATAGATAGTAGAATCGATGGGTCTGACAGTACTTGATTAAATTTCCTATACAACTGCCACTAGTTAACCAATAAAAGATAGTAAACTACGTCGAACATCTTCTCCAAGACCCTTGCCTATGAGAACGACTTTTCCTGCATGAGAGAACTCGGATTTCGTGCTTTCGTCGACAGGAATGATCTCATACATGCTCCGCACATCTCCCTCATTAACCACAACTCCTTGTCCCTGATCTTCCTCCATGTCGAATTCGAGGATGTCTGGGAAGAATTCGTCGAGTACACCGAGGGGATGTTTCTGCTCGCTGTGCTTGCATAATCTTGCAACGACTCAGCAAGGGCTGAATTGTTCACCTTGGAGGAAGATGCAAGGAAACCAATTTCCCGAGCTAAGGAAGATCGCTCAGAAGTTGCTCCACTCAAAGAGCTCAGTTCGCTAAGCGAACTCATCGCCGTAGCAAAAGATTGGCTGCACTCTGTACACGACTGTGACTCTGTCGTAGTCTCGGCTTCTCCAACCACGTTCAATATTTGCTCATGGCCCGTCGTGTAACGCATGCGATGGGCCCAGAGACATGAGATGTCTCTCCTGGGTGTCTTCACGAAAATAAATTCGCCTCCTAGAAGTTCTTTGTCGCCCCTTGTAACGCCATTTGGGCATGTGGGCCTTCATCGCATTTCGCAGTACCAGGGAAATTCCAGATAACAGAGTTCTATGCCGAACATACGTTTCGGAACCTGTCATCACCGATTCAGATAGAGAGGAGGAAGAAGAAGAAGGCGAAGGCGATGCTTTTGGTCCGGGATCGAGTGTGCGCAATGTCATCCCGAGCGCGGTGTATAGGGTTGCGGTGGAGTCAGTGTAGATCGGGTACGGGAGTTTGAAGATTCCTGCACCAAAAAAGTTCAGGGTTACATATGCCACCAAAATGGGGAAGAACTTACGACGATACCCCTTGATCATCCGCCAATCTCCATTACCCACTATCACCAATCGTAAACCTGCTCGTTCAAGTTCCTCTGGATCCACATTTCGTCCAATGGAATACATATAATCTTGACACATCGGGCAGAGAAAGTGTCGAATGAAGCAAACGATGGTCTTGACGGCCCCTTCGCCCTCGACGGAATCTTCACCAGATAACATACTCCCAAAAGAAATGGCAGTACCATCCTCACTGAACACGCGGACGTATGTCGCTTGGGCTGTCTCAGCGACAGTTGGGACGGAGTCAATGGAAAAAGACGGCGGAAGGTCACTGAATTGTTGTGGTTTGTGATTTTCAGGTTCATCTTGGATGTTTTCCTCTTGGAGAGAGCTCAGGCGCTTGGAAGAGCGGAAAATCCTGTCACGTTTCCTGCCCTTACCTTTGTTCCTCAAATCCGTATCAGGATGTGAGTCGCTTCGTCCAAATTTCTGATCCCAGAAACTCTCCAAGGATCTCATGGAGGAAGAACTTCGTTTGAGGGTGGGAAGGAAGGTGACCTTGGATGGGAGGGAAGAGTGTGTCCACTGCGGCGCGACGCCGACTGCTTGCAGATTATCGGAGCGCGACCGCACGTCGACGTCTGAAACCGTTGAGCCTTCCACTCTTGACGATCCTTCTGCTCTTTCAGGTATATGAGCTAAAGGTGCCCTGAAGAACATGCTGCTCGCCGGAAGTGAGGATGAGCAGACCTTTGCATCGGAGGACGTTGATGTTGCCTTGCACCCGAACACCGCATCGACAACACACGCTACACTGTCCAACACGATACCATTCTCCAAGCCTATTGACCATACATCAATGTATTCTTCGTTATGCCAGAACATTCCTGCAATGGGACCTGGATCCACGAGTCCTGTTGCTTCAAGAAGGATACGGTCAAAGGCGCCTTGCTTCCGCGTTAGACTCTCAATTGCAGCTGCTCCAGAGTCTTTGATACTACAGCACAAGCGGCCATTAGCGAGCTCTAATGTTGTGGATTCGCCGTCAACGGTGATAGACTTAGCTAAAAAGATAACATTCAGGTAGTAAGTTTTGGGTTGTGAGCTCACATAATCATCTACCTTCGATATCAGCCGTGTCCCCAAATTCATTCATGATCACCGCTATCAGATAACCATGTCGTTCCATCATTATTCTTCTCAGTAACGTTGACTTTCCAGCACCCAGAAAACCGCAGATGATAGTCAACAGTACTCGTTTGGCGATAGGATTTTTGTCGCTGGATGATTGCTGATCTGGTTCAGCAGAAATGAGTTCGATATTGTGATAATGTGAGTGCAAAGTGGATGGATTACAAGGAAGACATCGTACGGTATATCATCATCAGCGTCGGAGTCCATGTTGATGAGATAGCGTAGGATGAGTCGGACACCTGATGGTCACTAATCACGCTTGAGTCACGCTTGAATGTTAGATCAGTCAGAATTCGACTGGGAGGTTGAGGGGAAACCTGGGGAAACTTGAGACTAGGAGGGTTTAAGTGGCCAATGATGTCCTTTTTCCCATACCCTTTGCAGACCTCCCGGCTGTCTTCCGTGCGAACTCACTTTTTTTTGTTATATAACCGCCCCAAAGCACTGTAAAAGCTATCGTCATTTTGACAGCGTTTTTTCTTGTTCAATGATGGGATCGCATCGGTATTACCTTGTGTGTCAACGGTGACTACAGCTATAGAAGATTGTGCAACAGCACTTTCATACAATCCAAACGTTGCAAGAAATAGTTTGAGATTACAAGAAACTACACGTCTGATTACATGGTACAAAAAACTACGCGTCTGATTGGGATGATGCAGCATACCAGCGACTTCCTCTTTCAATGGCGCGGCATAAAAAAGGCAAACTCGGGATCAGCCTGGCGACAAGAGGGCGCGTTGCTGAGGTGACGGAGGTGTGCATTGAGCGTGCGTACCTGCCTACATTTTCCTGGACAACGACGCCAAGCAGTGATCAGGTTAACCCAAGCATCATGAGTCACCCCAAACGGCGAGTTCCATGTCAACCAAGCCAGCCCCACCGCGCTCTCTTCAAAATGTTCTGCTGGAACAGGTGCTTCGTTGACAGCAAGTGCGGGAAAGGCACTGAACACTGGACCGAGATCAGGTACTGTAGACAAATCAGAACTGAGATGCACAAAAGGGTGGCCAACTCACCAGGCTCCAGCTCAGGGGTGTTGAAGCACAACGCATCATCGCTGATATGTTTCTGGTAACCAACCCAGCTGAAATAACTAAGGCAGGAAGGGCACTTGTGGAAGCGCTTCATGAGCTCAGCAAAATCTTGCACCTTGATCCCTTGAGGGCTGTTGAGGTTGCGAATGAGGGTATGAGCAATATCACGGGAAGTCCGAGCCCATGCAGCCTCTGGCGCTCCTGCAACCTCAAAGATTCGTAGGCATGGCATGACTCTGATAGTGGGGCTGATTTTTAGGGAGGGGTGACGCGTCGGGTCTTCCAAGTAAATCCCATTACTTGCATCCTGCAAGACAGATGACACCATGTTGGAATCTAAAGACAGAGTGAGCAAACGAGGAAAAACAGACATGCATGCTGCACTAGAAATACCTGTGAACTTGCGGGAGTCGGCTTCCTTTGTTGTAAACCGAGATTGAAGCGTTCGAGCAGTATTGATGTGCTTAGAGAACGCAGGAGGGTCGGTGGGAACTAGTGGCAGTGGTTGAGGGGGGTAAATCCATTGCTCTCCCTTGTCCATGGCAGGGGCAAGGCCATCGTGCATCCACACATAGGTGTCAGTCAAAAATGTCGCACTGTCATCCGCTGAATAGAGACTGTCCTTAGCCGTTTGATTAGAAATGTGGCTGGGAGATGCAAACCTAGTACAATGTCATTTGCAAAAGTTGTATCAAACTCATGCATATAGACATCATTACGCGCAGGGGATACAGCTTGAACAACACTGAGCTCATGCTCAATCTCTGCTTCCTCCTGGAAGTCGGCAGGCTGATGGTCGTCCCACGCAAGCCTTCTCTCATTTGCATGGTAAATTGGCTCTGCGGGGCAAGGGAGCAGTGACAGTTAAGCAACGCTTGCTACAAGGTGAACAGTGCACTTACGAACGACACAGGGATGAGTTTTGGTGATGAGATAGCCGTTCACATGCTGGAGGGCTATGGGATCCTTTGGGCGGCATGCAACGGCAGTGTAGTGACACCAATTCAAGTCGCGATGCTTATTCAACGCATGGTGGCAGTAGGGAGTATCGATGAGCTGATCTTTCAATGCCACAACCAACTTGTCCAGGCCATACGAATGACTATGGATAAATGAAAGATGTGGACAACATAAAGAAACGGGATAAACATACTCATCCCATGCAATATAAGATTCTTGATTTGAGTCGAACGTGCACAGCAGCTTCTTCGCATTGAGCTGTTTGGCCTGCTCAGCATACAGTTGGCATGCAACGGGTTCTGGATCTTGGCCCGCAAGTTGATCACGTATGGGACGAGTTGGGTCGTAGGCCGAGGGAACTTGTGAACGGGGTGTTTGGGAGAACAAAGATGCAGCGTATCGATGAGTAGATTTACTAGAGAAAGGCGTGCAGTCAGGAGCCATGGAAATAGATGACAAACTGGGGCTCATCTATCCTGAGATTATATGCATGTTTATGGGGCCAGTTTCGCCGTGAGTATCACAAAGTCGAATCCACACCTCCGCGCACCCTGAACCCATGCAATTTTACTTCAATGCTCTGGCATTGTTCCACGTCTGATTGCTATGCAGTGGTAACCTGCATTTTTCAGTCCTTGGACAGAAGTTTCGGACTGATTCTCATTCGGATGAAGGAGGGAACTTTGGCTTTGAATTCTTTTGAATTAATTGTGCTTTTGGCGGATATACCTGGAAGATTGAGTCGGAGGTGCGCGTTCAGCGCAGCCAAGAAAGAAGAAATCATCGGACTCACATGCAGAGCAGCTAGCCAGCTTTCGGCAAATAGACGTAGACGAAGCTGACCAACTTAACATGTCCGAGGGAGATAAAAAAGGAATGTCACTGGTGTGAGCTGGCAATGTCACTCTTGTCTTATCAAGTTATCTTATCATTATCTACTGATCCATATCGCTCTTCTATTGATCCGTATCGCTGTCGGACCTGTCAGACCTCTTCTTCTGACAGATCGGATACTACCAATCGACTATGTACTCCTGTATCTGGGTGAGTAGGCCGAGCCGAGGACAGTCGTACATAGCATTATTTAATAGCGTATCTATTTACATAAAATCTTAGTGCAGAGAGTGAGATTCTGATCACGTTCGCAGGCAGCTGTTCTGTCGTAAAGGAGAGGAAAAGAAAAGCTAGCTTGGGGAAGTTAGCACAGACAAAACGGTCGTTTCGTGTCGAGAGCGTACTAGCCCTGACCCCGATTTTGAAGGAGATACTCCATTTCCCTTGCAGATTCGTCCAAACCAGATTGGAATGCACACTTTTTTTCGTAGTTGGGTTTCGCCATCACTGCAATGATCCGTTACACAAACAACAAATAGTCGACCTAAGTACCGAGCAAACACGTATCTCCACTAGCGGCAAAAGAATTATACACGTTTCTGATTTGAATTTTTTTTTAAGAATGGTTCGAGGGCCTTACTTTAGAGTAGAAGGCCGGAAGCTGGGCAGAGCTTGAGCTGTCCATGATGTCCAACGAACAGTTCCCATCCCAGAAGGAGAGAGATGGATGCAAAAGTATATCTAGAGGAGCTAGAATCTCACTGTCACGCATTAATTTCTCCTCACTCGCCGTCCAGTGGCTTGCAAAATGTTTGTGGGCACTAGAAAAAGGTCCGAAGATCGATAAATCCTAGCAAGCAATCGCAAGCACCACCTTACGCTCCGAAGCGCCAGTGAGGACCACGCCAGCTGGAGATCCTTCACAAATGCAATTCAGATAGTGAAATGGGGGTTTTTGGGAGCAGGTATATGATAATATCTGTTCATCCGCGGCACATCCGCTTCGTGGGAACTCGCGCGTCTTCATTGAAACTTTGCATTAGGGGGGCTCAATTCCTCCGTTGAAAAATAAAATAAAATCATGTTCCAAGTCCGCTGGATCTGAGCACGTCTCTGTGAAGGTGCTTTGTTCAATGACACCAATGACACCAATGAAAAAAATACGAGAAGACAAAAAAAAAACAATGCAGCGATACTTATCACTGCCTGATCAGACATGGTCACTGGTCAGGGCCACTGGCGGACTTTATTATTATTTTATTTTATTTTTCAACGGAGGAATTGAGCCCCCTATTTATGTAAAGCTGGCAAGAGATCGCAATCTCGAAATTATCTTCAACGTCCATAGGCCTGGTATAGGAACTTATATGTGATGTGCACAACTGAAGAAATTGTTGTTAATCAAGTTTCGAATACAGTCCTTTCCTTTATTGACAGCGGTCCTCCCTCAACTTTGCCATATGAAACGATAATCTTGGTGCATGGAAATTCATTCAGCAATGGTGTGTAATTTCTGTGTTTTTTGCTAGACCAGGCTTTGATCATCATAAAAGCCGTGTTCAAACGCTTGATAACTCGCAGCAAAGAATACAATATTCGAATTATAGCTCTCAATCGTCGAGGATATGCTGGCTCGACTCCCTACAGCTTATATGAATCTTCAATGTTTTCAAGCGAACAAGCACATTCGATTGAAGAAAAACACCGTTTCCTGGAGCAAAGGGGGGTAGAAATATTGCTCTTCATCGATGAATTTATCCAACGATTCAACCTTCCACCAATCTCCGACTTCGAAGGCAAACGAGTAGGTGGTGCCGCCCTTATTGGTTGGTCATTAGGAATAGCGTTCACACTTGCCGCGATTGCGAACGTCGACTCTGATTTGATTTCGGATGAGACGCGCAAGAGGTTGAGCAAATACCTTCGTGCACATATCCTGTTGGGTACATCTTTCTTTCTATTTGATCCTTCTACTGCCGACTTATCGTAATGGGTACCAGAACCAGCAGTCATCACCATCGGTCTCAATTTACCCGAAGATTTTTGGGCGCCGATCCGCGATCCTCTAATTCCAGCCTCAGCCCGAGCTCCTCTCTTTATACACTTTATAACTTGCTACTACGACTACGATGAAGAGATAATTTCTAAATGTGACCAGGGTGGAATTCTATCCAGAGTTGCACCGTCCCCGTCGCGCGTTCCGACATTGTTCACGTTCACGGACGAAGAACGCAAAGAAATCATCACGCCTCTGCCTCAAGACATGCATTTCTCGCATGTACTACAGGAGCCGCTCAGAAAGTGGTATCTCAAAGCCTGCTTTGATAAGAAGCTCAGGTCGAGTTTGGCGTTGAAGAACATGGCGGTGTGGCATATACTCGGAGACAGCTCGTACCCGTTCATTTGGCCGGCGTATTGGTCGGTTCGGGAAGATGATAGAAATGCTGGCGAAGGAGAAAGCGGGAAATTTGTAAAATTCAAGATAATGGAAGGATGCAATCATTTTGTGAGTTTTGCTAGTTCACGATCCGGAAAAGATAGCTGGAAGGTTAAAACTCTATTGTATTTAGATGCATTGGGATGAACCGGATAAAACATTGAAAATGCTCAAGGATATCTTCCACTCAAGCTAAGCTTAGTATATTGTCGAAGTTCATTGATGGGTACGAGAATACATGCCGCGTTTAGCATAGACAGAACGTGAATTCGAAATGATTGACACAAGATGGCCCTCCCAGGCCTTAGTCTCTGTCAAGCACTCTCATTTTGACGGTGGATACAAGTCAAGCACAGGAAAGAGGTTGACATTGAACGTGCCGGAGCTGAGGCTGAAATTGTCCCGGAAAAACACGTGGCTTTCCTTCTCGGATATTGCGTGGGACTATATCCCTGAGGTCATTCCGTCCTGCAGATATCCGATTGAAAACCTGTCTCTTGAACCACTACCGGTTAGGCTCGACGTCTTGAACAGCGTCAAAGCATACCGAGTCATTACGGGGAAGCTAGAACAAGCAACACAACCGCTCTTCTTGACATATCTATCACATTGAACCAGCGTTTAACAGAGTTCTCACAACTTTCCAGCAGCTGTCATTGGACCCCTGCTCTCTGCCGTCCCTGTTTGTGCATCGCCCTTTTCACCCTCAGGAAAATGCCCGAATACGTTTATGCTCTTCATGCCTTTTCGCCCGAGAACGACGACGAGGTGCCGTTTAAGGCCGGGGAACGGATAGAAGTACTTGAAAAGGATGACGCTTATGGTGATGGATGGTGGCATGTATGTTCCTCATTTTCTTCAGCACTTTGTTTCTCCTCCTCTCTTTTTTTCACTATCAACAGAGGCTTATAGTTTCATTCAAAGGGTCGGAATCTCGCAGGCAAAATCGGTCTCTTTCCTCAAACATACACTGCACCCGCACCGGTTGCCAGTGAAGCGGAATCATCAACTTCAACGAGGGAAGATAATATCGCTAATCCCGTCAGCGCATCCTTACACTCACTTGATGAAGAATCTGAGTCGGAATTGTCCCCGCACGCTCCCGCCATATTCGTTAACGGAAATGAAGCAGACGGCGAAGTCATGAAGGCAACCTTAACTGATGTACAAAAAGCCATTGAACAGTTGGGAAGGAACCGAACCTCCTCAGTAGACGGAGATGGCGCCAGAAGTTTCAGTTTTGCTAGTACTAGGGATACGGACCGTGAGTCGGAGACAGACTACGACCTCAGCGACACCGAGAGCCCTGAATTTGGTGATGACGGTCATCACAAGAGTACACGGCAACGCTTAGCCGAAAAGGCACGCAAAGCCGTAGAGGATGCTGAGAAGTTGGAAATGATGATGGGAGGAATGAGTGTAGGAAATAGGTCCAGTGCTCCGCCAATTGAGGTCGAGATGAGCGATGAGAGTGAAGGCGAAGATGATCTTGACGAAGATTATACTCGTTCTTCGAGCTTCCTGCGCAGGCACTCTGCTATAGAAGAAGTGGACGAGGAGACAACCGAAGGGAATGGGACTGCACTCACACAGACACCTCAGATTCACCAAGATCTCACGCTTCCAGAACAAGAAACTGACGAATCAGAGGCTCAGACGGCGACTGCTCCCTCCTTCCCTTCATTAGTTGCTACAGAAGATGTCACAGACGCCAGATCCATCTCATTACCTACTCCAACATCTCCTGGTTTCGCTCACTCTGAATCCACTATATCCACCGTGATACCGACGCCTGTCCCTGCCCTTACATCAACGCCAAGCGTACCGACTCCACCTCGCGCTCAAACGCCTGCCGCTGCTCGGAGTCCTTCACCTATTCGTGAAATGCTTGTAGCTCTACCCTCTCCAACAGCTTCCTCATTTCATAGCAACTCCGGCGCCTTTCATTTCAGCCCCCATCAATCTCAGCATAACAGCTTGAGCTCTATACCTTCATCGGTTCCTGTCACTGCCCTACCTACGACAAGTGAGAGTAGCCAAGCCCCTTCCCAACCCTCGCAGAAGGACTCAGAGCAGACGAAGGAAAAGGAAAATACTCATCCGTCTGAATGGACCGTCGACGAGGTCGTCGAATGGGCAAGAAACAAAGGATTTAGCGAAGATGTATGCGATAAGTTTACCGAACAGGAGATCACAGGTGATGTTCTCCTCGAGCTCGATGTCAACCTGCTCAAGAACGAGATTGGCATCATGGCATTTGGCAAGCGGGTCCGGATAGCCAACGCAATTGCAGAACTTCGTCGGCCACCTTCTATAACCTACGATGAACAACCTATGGAACTTCCTTCATCTCCTTTTGCAGGTTCGCAGTCTGTTCAGAGGATGATGAATCAATCTCCGCAGTTGTACGCCCAATCCCCCCACTCTATCAACTCCCAACCGTATTCACATCCGACACATTCGCGAACACAATCTCAGTCCCAGTCACACCACTCATTTCCTGGAAGTGCGACTTCTATGTCTGGATTTAGAGATTCATTCGGTTCTAATGGGGCTTTGATCGCTGCTGCGGGTTTGATGAGTCCGGAAAGTGCTCCTCATACAGGTGATCTGCTTGGTTCGCCGAGGTCGGATGAATTGTTCGTGAACCATCAAGACAAAGGATTGGTGGGTGTTCAACCAGCAGTACTTTGACAGATTGATCACTGACGACAATTATTTTAGAAGGCTCGACCTGCTCAATTATCTCTTTCGCCTAGCGATAGCGCGTTAAACACAAGTGTTACGGTGATCTCACAACCTCCAGACACGGAAGACGATCGTGCTGCTATGAGCGAGGTGAGCTTTTACGTTTCATCGGTGAAAATAATCTCTACTCATCCTTGTCCCAACTACAGGGTGAGGCATCTACGGGTATGACACAGAGTGCACGACGACGACTCTTTGGTCGTTCACATGATTCCGCTGCTTCAGGAAGCAAAGACTCGCATCGATCTTCGTTGAAAGATGGCGCGTCGCCGACATCTGCTGCTATTGTTGTTGAGGACGAGTCGAAGGACACCGACTCGAAGGGCAAAGATGGGAAAGATGGAAAAGATATTGTGATTGGAAAAAGTCATTCAAGAGCAAGGAAAAGTATCGACGCTGGAAAATCTGGCGATCGTCTCAGTATCTTTGGCGGCACGTTCGGTGGTATGGGCAAAGGGAGAAAACCTCCACCGCGATATTCAGCGTAAGTATCTAGCCACTTTCTTTATGCCCTTGATTGATCCTAGCATAGTGCAAGCGAGGATGCTGTATCAGCTCCACTCATCGACAAATCTTCTTCCGGGTCATCGTTCCATCTCCCGCGGTTCTCTACCGGCCCTCGAAAACCTAGTACGCGCACAGGATCCTCCAGCGGTCACAAGGACAAGGACAAGGAAAAGGAAAAGGGCAGTAAAGATCTCCTTTCCCCTCTCAAGGAAGGATCCGTTCGTGATCCCGCTCTGTTGCGCAAACGTACCTCGTCATACCCAGGTCCAAATACCTCCGCGGATGCTGGTACGACAAAAAAGAGAAGCTCAAGCGAGTCTGTTCCACATGCAAATGGGAACAGCAATGGGGCGGCTAAGGTTAATGGGCATGGGAACGATGCGCCGTTGAGCCCTTTGAAACCTGGTCAGAGTATTTTGGACCAAATCGGCGAACCTGACCATGTTGGATGGATGAGGAAAAAAGGAGACCGATACAATAGTTGGAAGTTGAGATACTTTGTGCTAAAAGGACCACATATGTATTATTTGAGGAGCGATAGTCACGCTGTGAGTCTCGTTTGACTTTTTTCGAGCCTTCAAGCTTGAATTTTTCATACCTTTCTAGGAGACCAAGATCAAAGGATATATCAACATAATTGGCTACAAGGTTACCGTGGACGAGAATGTCAATCCAGGAAAATATGGATTCCGGATTGAGCACGAAAACGACAAAACGCATTTCTTCAGCTCAGAGGAAAAGACTGTCATCAGGGAATGGATGAAGGCAGTCATGAAAGCTACCATAGGCAGAGATTACACGAGTAAGTTGTTAATTCGACAGTTCTATGCGTGCGTTGAGTTGTCATAATGTTTCCTCTAGAACCTGTGATCTCCTCTGTCAATATCCCAACAATTCCTCTCATGGTCGCGCAGGCTATGAATCCCGCTCCTCGTCCACCATCTCCAACGGCACGAGATGCAACGCAGAAGGCTCTCCGTCGCGAGAATCCCAATCAATTATCTAGTCGTGATGCAAGGGTGTTGATGGGCCTACCGACAAATAGCGACACAAAGGAGGAGCGAGTGAAGCTCGAGTCGTTTTTCAATTCCACAACTGTGGACGATGCTACCAAAGGTCCCGCACCACCGAGGCCTTCCCGGGAAGGCAGGAGAGCTAGCGTCTCTCAAACATTGGTACGTGAAATTCTGTCTATCTTATCAGCGTGTTTCTAAATTTGGTTAATCAGATACAGAATGTTCCGATAGATGATGGCCTGATTGACTGGGCCAATTCCCACCTGCCTTCGTCACTCCAAATCACGGATACTAGCGGGGCGATATGTGGAGGACTAACGATCCTCCGTTTAGCCGAGGCTATCAAAGGGCGACCCTCGTCTCCACCTGTCCCAGACTCTGCTTTCCCCTCTGACCCCGGTGACGACAAACTTGATGGTCTCTTCCGTTTGTTCGACTTCCTCCTTGATAACGACGTTAAGATGGGGAGTGTTAGTATCAACGATATACGTCAGGGGAAAAGAGACAAGGTACTGCAGCTACTTAGAGCACTCAAGGCCTGGGAAGATAAGCGAAAGGCTATTGCGCAGAATATTGGGAAGGGCGCGATGCAAGCTGGTGGTTTCATAGCTCCACCGTATAGCTTACCTGTTCCTCCGTAAATTTGGTAAATTTCTACTTTTCTAGATTGGACTTTGTAGTTTTTCATTCTTCTCATCTTATTGTTACTTCTAATCTTCTAGATTTTCTGTCTTTCTTGCGCTACCCGTATTCAACCATCTACTCGGATTCCAACCCCTGCCCCTATAAAAACAATGATTATTGTATCATGTTCAAATGTAGCCATCAGTTCCTCCCTTTCTTTCATTCCTCCAATCACAATCGTCTAGCCTGGTGGACATCCTCGTTCTTTACTTCCCATCGATTGTTTACGCTCTTCTTATCTGATGAATCTTGATCAATTCTTGATGATACCCTAGACAGGACCCTCAAAGTTCAACTATATCCATGCTTTGTTCACAAAGTAGAGGTAGCAGGTGCACACAGGTGCTGCATGACGAAACGATACGCAGTATTGGCATTGAAAGAGGAGGATTTACTGCGGCCACTGCGGCCACTGCGAAGAAGACCAAAGTTGAATTCAAGGTTCACGCAGCCTGCCAGTGATTCCCTTGATAAACTACTATGCTTTGTGTTCTTAATCGATCCCTCCTCCACTCTTCTACATCATCGACTCCCATCTGTACCATACTTACAGTGGAAATCCAGGATAGTCTAGGTCAAGACCCTCTGTATAACTACCTTCAGCTCTTCGCTCAGTAATGGCACCGAATTCAATTGCTCAACATCGTTTCACGTTCCCACCTTTTCCTCCTGCACCTGCCGATACTATCATAATTCCTTTCAAGGATTACAAAGAAAATGGTATCAAAATTCAGGAAAATGGTTACGAAGGATCGGAGGTAGATGCTCTGGGAATTCCTACAGTCAGAATTGAGAAAAGACACGTCGGGGATTTCTGTAAAACGAATTCTGATAGTGCAAAGCATGTGATGATAGCCCAAGAAGGTACTAAAAATGGCGTTTCACCTTCCGGTCTGTCCCAACCAAAAACTTGGCTGCAAGATTGGGAGGATCTCAGTACGAGGAGGAGTGGTGAATTTTACAACAAGTGACCATTCAAATTTTACGTCTCTCATCTCGTAAACTCATCTCGCTGTTCATGTTATTCACTCTAGAAATGAACATCGTGAGGACAGACTTCACCAGGCTACGCGCGCATTCAACGCTGGTCGCCCTTGGCCGAAGGCACACAATTTAAAATATGTAAGAGAACAATGGGATCAGGTTAGTAAAGAATTTTTCATGCCCATCACTTTCTGTGTGTGTTTACCGGAATGTCTGCTCAAAAATTCTGGATCAGTTCCAACTTTATATAGGAATCTTAAGCATGATGCCTATACAGAAACCAGTGCAGGAAGCTAAGGAGGAAGTTGGTGACGACGCTGACGACCACAACGAGGAGGAGGCTATATCGGAAGGTTTATCAAAGGAAGATACCGATGAGAGTAATACACAGATGGAACCTTGGCATGACAATCCTATCGACGTTCAAATCCAAAAGACAGATAAACTTGTATGCGATGAGTCGAGGGATCGCGAAGTGGACCCTTTGGATAAATTCCTGAATGATCCCAAGCAAAGCCTGCGAGTGTACTTGTCGAGCTATATGAGAAAGCAAGGATTTCACTAGTACGTGGCCCTTTTTTTCACTAACAAATCCTGTAGAGTTTTCGGACGTTTTCTCATTACATGTATTCAATAGCGAGGACCGAAATCTCAATCTCATTCCCACACTGATCCGTTTTTACATCAAGTTCCTCGTCCAAGATGGAGTCTTCAGCGTCGAGACCGAATCCGAGACTATAGCCTCCTTCAATCAAGCACTCACCATTGCCGACCTCGCGCTGACCGAGCTTCCGCTAACCTCTCAGATAACAAAACGCTTTCCATGGCATGACACCTTCAATGGAGGGTGTTCGGAGTTGTTCGACATCAACAATTTGGTGGTGCCTAGCCGAACATGGGGTCAAAAAAGTCAGACATTGAACGTCGACGGTGAGCCAACTGGGGTAAGTTCTACCGCAGCAGCGACGACGGCAACCACTCCTGCTCCTGAAGAGCCCAAGCCACTGGAGCTTGAAGAAAACTGTGAGATCGTCACTCCAACGGTCGAGCAAAGCCACAATGCACTTGAAACTCTTGTTCAAGGTGAGATTCGATGCTATTTTCCGAGAGAAAAAAACAGATTGAACAAATAGATATATTAGAAGTTCATGAACCGTCCTCCGACTCTGCGTTGTTGGATAGCTGGGACTCGGATGAAGGCACTCTCCAGCCTCCTATGAATGATACTGGTGCATGGAGCACAGGGACCTTGGAACCTGACCAAGCCAATGCTTCTGCGGGCTGGGGAGCCAAGGATTTCGACGATCTACTTGACAATCCATGGGGTGGAGCTGATGTAGACACTTGGGATGTCCCTCCTGCACCTACACTGTTTCCTATTCTCGGCCCTACAGCCCTACCGCTTACACATACGAGTGGTGTTGTTGAATGGAGCATGCGTCGGATTCAATCTATCGTCCATCCCAATGCTGATATTGACACCAACACCACCGCTGCCATCCCTTTTCTGAAGTCAGATTTTCCAAGCGATGGTCCTTCAGCAAATGCAGTAGAGGCAGATCTCTCATCTCGCCTGAGCAAGGTTGTGATGGAGCCTTGGCTTAATTGGGAAAATAAAAGTCTTGATGAAAGCGGCGATACGGCATTGCCCCAGATTCAAGCCTCCTCTCGAGGTCGTGTGGTTGTGTATAGTAAAGGGGAAGGTATCTCGTATGAATGTGACTCGGGTGTTAGGTCGAATGCTTTTGCTCTGTCCAACAATGGGGTGCCTCATGACCCGCTCAATCACTCCATCACTCTTCTTGTCGAGCCAGAGAGTGCACAACTGTTGAGTGTGGGCATGGGTCTGGGTGCTACATGGGTGCAGATTGCGAGGAGGTCAGATTTAAGGGATGAGAAGGAGAAGGAGGAGATAGACGACGAAGCTGGTGTCACTGTGGATACTGGTGAAGCTTTGGGTCAAGATTCCGGTTTAAGGTTTTGGTATCTGTCTAGTTTGTTGATTGTTCTTCCTAGTTATCACACCGTTTCCCAGTGAATCTTTCATATCAGTACCAGGTCATGTTAATGAAAGTCATTTTTTTTTAAAGCATACATGAAAGATCATCCATCAGGCCGGTATCTAACACCAGGTGTTATGTGTTCCATTCTTAGCGTCTCCAATAAAAAAAAAACAAAACACAGAAGCATGCTATTGAGCTTAACTCAGCGCATCAACTTTTCCAATCCGATAGGTACCTTTTGTGGAATTTATCAGCACCAAAGTCGAATGGGACACAGCAGTGAGCATTCGATCACTCACAATCCAATTATGTGTGGCTGCTGCTCTCTTGTACCCCTGCAGCGCTTCCAAAACGCCGTATGGGATGTTCCAGTTGGGGGCCAACCGAGCTGGTCTAGGGTCAGGATTCGATATCGCAAGTTTAATCTGCAGAAGAACCGAGGCGATACTGTAAAATATCAAGTTAGAGAGAATGTGGGAGGACATAAATGGTCTACATGCTTGTAACTTGGAAGCCATCCAGAGGCAGTGAGCAAGTCCATACAAATTGATCCACCTACAAAATGAGGAAGAGGTTTAGAATAAAAAGTCACAATTCAAGACCACTACCATACCTCCAGTCACATGGCCTCCTCCACCTTGAATGAAAGGCAAGAACCTTGGAGTAATGATGCGGAAAAACGGCGGACTGAGTGGATAGTCTGGTGGGAAGCGGATTTCGAATATCACAGAGTTAAGCTTTCTGAATTTGAATCTATGTCAGCAGAACTACGAACAAAAGAATGAGGAAGACTTACTTGGCCTTCAAATCCTTCGCAATCGGTAACATCACATCAAACGAATGAAGCTCAACGATCCACTGGAAGAGATTATCGCCCATGAAGTCCTCAGGCATGTACCATCCCAACTCTTTGAAGTTATTGCAAGATCTCTGTTCTTTCAATAACGCTTTCAGTTCCTTCTGTACTGCCATGGTTGCGCCAGGGGTAGACATTTCGGGCGGAGGCATGAGCTTTGAAATGGCTGCCCGAACATATTCTGGATCGTGGATCCAATCATCGGCTGGTCGATTCTTGTCAAATTTGGGCCCCGTTGGCTGTTGGCGAGCGAACGTAGTGTGGGTGAAGGTGGCAGAGGGAATTATAGTCGATGATATCTGAATTTGATGAGAGGCTGATTTATGAGGAGTATAATCTTCGAAATGTATTTCGTCTTCACTAAAATCGTCGTCGTCGATCACCATAGGTTCTTCTGCTCTACCTTTCCCCTTTGCAGTTACCCCATTCACTCTCTGATCTGATGATTTGGCATACTCAAATACGGCTCTGTCCTCATTATCTGGTTCTTCGACATACTCAAACACGGCTTTGTCCTCATTGTCTGGTTCGTCTTCCACCGCTTCGGCCCGTCGCGTACGAAGAATGCTTTCCAGCTGGTATGTCGGCTCAGGAATTTGGATGTGTGAGGTTCCCAAGGTCATTGGATGAGCAGGGTCAAGCTTGACGTAGGGCGTCTGGCGTCTAGATTGCTTCGGTTTAGTTGGGACTGACTTTGGTTTTTCTTCGCCTTCTTTAGCGGTGTTGCTTTTGACCAGAAGATAACGGCTAAAAGTAATCCAGTAGATACTATCAGAGGATGCATAGAAAAGACACAAAGCTGACTCACACAACCAGCCAATGCGTCTTATCAACAACAAAATGTGGATTCGAGCTGACGAACTCTGATGGCAAGTTGACTAGTTCGACGATGGCGACGCAATTGGACGGACAAACTTTGCTATTACGCCAGCCAGTAACACGGCTACCTGCTGCGTAGGAGCCCATGGATATAAGACCATCTTTCGCCAGGTACACACCTACAATGTCGGTCAGTAAGAAGAACAGGAGTAGGGATGTCATGCCAACCATGTCCGTAGGCTCTACCGTGGGTGATCGATTTGAACCATAGACCATTTCGGATGATCTGACAATAATGTTATTGGTTGGACAAACGACAAAACTCTTGACTCACAGAATGCCAGTTCCGAAGTGGAGAACCGTGGAATGCCTGTGAGCGCGTTTATCAGTTTTGAAAGGTACCGAAGATGCTGCTCAAGTTTACGCACATATAGTGACGGATATTCCTTTGCGTTCTGACTCTTGGTTTTGGATTCCTCCACAGCCGCCTTAAATTTGGCTTCGGCATCTGGAGCACCGACACTGAACCGATATTGTTTCCAGGTAGAATCTAAGCGAATGAAGCACCAGTTAGTCTGAGTAAGGTTGAACCAGAGATGCTAGACGTAGAAAACTCCATACCAACATTCACAATTGACTCTTCCTGAAATGATATCTCTTCAAGGTAAGCCGTACAAGACCCCACACACCTTGATGGTCGGAGAGCATGAGCGAACATGTGCAAGAAGGTATAAACGATGCTGACCATCGAAGCAATTTCCACGCCGCGGGCACAACGTCAGCCGCCTCGGGCATTGTGGTGAGTTTCGGTTTAGAATTTCCAGGTTTGACTTTTCGCTCGAGATGTTTTCTATGATGATTCTTCAGCAAATAATTATTGAACATAATGGCACGGACATACTTCATGTCGCTGATCTAAAAGACAAATGGCTTGAATATGAGGTGAAAAATCAACAGCAGAATATAAGAACCACACCAACCGGAGGTAACGAATCGAGCAATTGCATAACAGATGCCCTCATCTGTAGGATGGTATCAGCAGTACTTTCATTGGCAGAGCATATTTATCAAGCCCACCTGTTGCAAACCAAGTTCATCAAAATCATACAACCCGTCAAATCCCACCGGTTGAGTTTGAGTTTGAGGTTGAAGTGAAGGAGCAACAGGAGCGACGGCGCCATTATTCATCATGGTCACACCAGCTGTAGTTCTTCCCGTCACAGACGAAGCAGCGTAGATCGGAGAAGGTATATCCTTCGGTGTGTCTGGTGGCGGAACTCGGAGGCCCATACCTATGGGCAAAGGTTCATCGAGTACGTTCTCTGCTGCGGCAGCGTGGGTGATTGAGACTAGGAGATCGACGGTTTCTGGGTTATGGATGATCTCATACTGGAGAAGTACGAGTTGGGAGAGAGTTGTAAAGGAGTTAAGCATCGAGACTTTACCTCCAGGGAAGGACCGTGATTTAGAGAATAGTATTGATATGAGCATAATTTGGAATTGCAAACGTAAGGCTTGAGGGCTACATAGTCGGTCTCGAGTTTGTTATGGCAGACGATACAGTACCGTGTGCAGAGCTGAGAAGGAGTCAGAGACTTATCAGACGAAGCTAACATACGCCTTACAGTCAATCTTCTGATCAAATAACAGAAAGCCGTTAATGGCCAATTGATTTCGTCGTTCTCCCCCATCCGATAAAGGGGATCATCAGGAAGGATGGTGGTATTTCTGCGTATCATCTCGCGTTCAGCCCCATCTTCCAGTCGAAGGAGCTGTAAGACTGTGTTGGCATACTTGATTAATACAAAGTAACAACACTTACTCCGAGCGTGCGCGTTAGTACTTCCTCCTCCGGCTTCTGGTTCCTCTCCATTTCCGAAAAGAGTAGCTCCGCACCTGCCCATCCAAGTCCGTACTTCCTTCTCATATTGACCAACTTCGCAAACCGGTGGTTCATGAGGGAATCCAAGGATCCACTCAAGCTGAACTTGTCAAATCTATCCGGTACATCTTCTTCCTCTTCTGCTTCTTCTTCTTGCGGTTTCATGTCAGGATTAGCATCCTCTGTCTCATCCATCTCACAATCGTTCATCATCGCAGCCTCAGCAGCAGCCTTTTCTCTGGCAAGCCTCAGTTCGTCCTCTGCGTCATTAGTGATCAGACCAAAGTTCCTGCATGCCTCTCTTGCATGTTCCTTGCTCGGCTTGTACAATCCGCTTAACCCAACGTGAAACTTGAGTTTCGTGGCATCTGATGCTGAAGGCGGATATAAGCTCCTGAAGCCAGATATCAAAAGGACAAGGTACTGTGTTTTTGAAAGAAGCAGACGATCCCATGCGTTTAGCGCCCGCGGAGGAACAGTTTCAGCGAGTTTGATGACAGAGAGAGAGACGCTGATGCAAAGATTGTCTCCACTGAATCGGATGAGACCCGGACGATACTCCCTCGCGACGATCTGGAGAAAATCGTGCTGTAATCGTGCCATGTTCATCAGATTTCGAGAGGCGCTGCTTGTGTAAACGTCGTCGTCTGACAGGACAATATAATCTTCTTCCTCGTCGTCCTCATCGTCTTCAGGCTCACTATTAACTGAACCTGTGTTCATAGCTTGGGTAAGATTTGCAAGAAATTTGTCCATAGTTTCTGCAATGGGACGAGAAGGAAAAGAGACGATTCCTTCGATTACAGATAGAATATTCGCGGCGACATGAGAGTCTGGCGAATACGAGAAGTAGTTGTGGGTTTTTGGATAGTCAGCCGTATCGGAAAGCAAGATATTCACATTCAGAGGGTGTTCGCCATTCGATGTCTTGATCATAGCTTCGAGCGTTCCTTCGTCGTCTCCAGCACGGACGCCTAAGTCTGATTTTCAGTTTTTCTTTTCTCTCGGAAAAACGTTTTCTTGTCGTACTTTGAAGAACAAGGCCATGCGCCACAAAACCCTGCTTACACGCTGCCTGCAAGTCATTAAGATCTGCAACAAATCGTCTGCGACCTTTCAGATTAGCGTTCCGTCCTGCCAGGGCAGCAGCAGGAGACGAGCCAGAGGACATATTCGCTGGGCCCACTTTGAAGAACAAAGGGCGAACAAGGTCAAAACGCGGTTGATGATAATGAAGCGCGATTTTAGTTTGGAATACACGTACTTGAAAGATGATCAGTCTTTTGACGCTTAATTTGCAGAGACTCGGGCTCTGAATCCGAGTCAAATATCTCGATGATTTCTCCGGAAGACATTGCAGTTGCAGAGGAAGGCAGGCAGCAAAGCAGTTGTCAATTATATAGGCGAGCGCTAAAGCTTCTAAATGACTCACCATGTCGTGACGGCCTTCCGGGAACTTCGCGACCGCGTTGTTTCCTTTCAGTGTATAATACAAGCTCTATATATTTCAAGACAGCATATAGAATTCAGATATGACCAGTTTAAGATTCACGGTAGGTACGGAGTGACTATGACTCGGAACCAAACTCATCCTGACCAACGACATCAGCACCAGGCAGCAACCAGCGAAAGGTAATGCTCAAGCGCGTTCTACGAGGGATCCATTCAGCCTTAGTTGGAATGACTCTCTCAATATCCCCATCCCCATTCGATACAACCCAATCTCCTACCCGTCGCCCAATCCCATGGGTCCATTTATATCGAGCGTCTCCTGATAGAACAATGATACTATTCGGAGGGAGGTATAGCTCATAAGCATCTACGGCAGAGGGTATTGTAGACTCAGCAGAAGACGAAGATGCATGGGAGGTGTAAGAATTGATCTTCGATAACGCCTCGTATTCTTCTTCAAGAACTCTTTCAAAGCGCATTACACACCCTCCACGGAGGCTTACTCCGATAATACCATCGCCAAATCTACGTAGCAGATCGACGTGAGAAGAGATACCTTCTCCCGGATCATAGAGATTTAATATCGCTTGTCTCGCTTGTTTGGGCTTTTCATGTTGCGTTGCTGATGAAATAGATATAGATTTCGCGAGTTTCGAGGAAGTCAGTGAAGGGAAAAGCAGCTCGTGGATATCTGAAGGATAAGCCGGTGGTCGAAGGAGATTGGATAGCTTATCTAATAGTGCGAGCAGTGGAGGAGGGAGACCAGTAGATATGGGCATCTCTGGACATGTGTCGTGTATATCATTTCCTGAGGCTGCTCTTTCAAACAACATGATCTGATTGATCCTCCCTCTACCCTCGTCAACATCAAAATACCGATCCATGCAATAATCTGCCAGCTCTTCCGCCAATTCTTCCGAAAGCCTCACAGAAGGGTCGAAAAAAAGTCCAGGGATAGGCGGAGCTGTACGGAGAGCTGCCTTTTCATTCTGCTGTAACGGAGGCTTTGGACTCGTAGGAGGTAAGAATGACAGCACTTCGTCGAATAAGGAGTCGGGCGACAGCGATGAGAAGGTCTCCGAGGATGTGTCATCTTGTCTGGTGCAGGTTGATGTTAGAGATGTATCCATTGTTGTACCACTCGATGTTGGAATATCAATGTGAAGTTTAATGCGCTTACTATAGCGACTCTCGTCTTGCGCACTACTAGTAGAATGAACATTGACAGAAGAGGCTTCCACGTCTTCCGCCACGAGCTTTCGTTTCATTTGGCTTTGGAAGTTCGACTTTGACTTCGAGCCAGACAAGTCATCTGTAAGCGCTACGCCATCCTTGGTCATTCCACTTTCCTCCAAAGGAGAGACGGAGCCAAAATGCTAGGTAGTATCCCTAGGCCGGTTCTTCGTATTAACGACAGCTTCAATCCAACTTGCCGTATCAATCAGACTGACTGCAATCTACTTGGCTATGATCCCTCTGTTTTCATCTTTCTGTGAGTGAGGGTATCGTGCAAAGAGGAATTCTGACCTGTGAAGCGGATAGGCAGAGAAAAGGTTCCGTGTATTTCTAAGCGCTCTCCAGCGTTTATGGTCAGGCCTGCTTATTATTTGATATGTAAGTATCTTGTTCTCATCCGCCAACGACGAAATGCCCTGCGGTCTTTAAAGTACTTGACATCAAGAATATTTGATGTTATTTTTGCCATCGTTGCGGTCGTTTGTGAACGTGCATTTGCAAATGCATACCGCTCCCTAGAGCCTCCATTTAAATTTGACGACAACTTGAAACTTATTTCATTCGCGGACGTGGCCCGGACTTGTAGACAGGACAGGCGTACTGCTTTACCGACACTTGGCACGATTGATATCTATCAGCGGTCAAACGGTACTTGTTCAATCGGGATGCTGGCTCGTCTCGCACGCTGCAGTCTGGTTACTCTCCGTATCGTAAGTATCAGAGCCTTTGTGTTCTATTGTCTTGATACTCACTCCCACAGCTCCTGCGCTCTCTTCACATTCCAATCTGCTTCCGACAATAATTTTTGAATACTCATGCATACAGCGATTGCTGAAATCAATCTAGTCCGAGTCGCTGGAACTCGAGTTACATATAGTAATGGCTGAAGTACGGTCGAACGCTGACGTTGCTGTTCTCAGGGGACTCAACAAAGTCAGAGTTTGAGTATTTCTCGTTTTACAAGTAACTTGAGAGCGTCCACACTCTATCATCACATGTGCCTAGCTATTTTGGAAGAAGAATGAGAAGCACCTAGGCCTAGTTGTCGAAGCGACATTGAATGATCAGAATCCAGTCCTTCAGGTTGACATTTCGTAGAGCAGAATTTGTCAGTTAAAACTCGTACTACTACTTGAGTTCATTGTGGATGTTTTTAGACATCTTGCTGTGTCTGTGTTCATGTACCTTATATTTCTTGATTCCGGGCTGCTACTACAGATGGCGGGTAGGCGAAGAGAAGAGACCTGAAACTATCAATGCTCACTCTAATTAAAGTGAAGTATAAGAATTTTGACTACGTTGACTCGCAAGTTTAGCTACAGTACTTTTGTTCCGATTTTAGTGTGTTTCGTCCTTTACCTACTGTAGTTATATAAGTGCTCACTAGTGCTCACTGCGTTGAGTTAGCGATATTAATATTAGCACAGATTCGGTTAGCTCATCTTTGGGACAATTCGTGTCGCAGAAAGTCGACAGTGTCATTCTACTTCGACTGAACATGACTAGCGGGTCATAGAATGTTTGTATTATATAAAAGGGAAACAAAGCACATGCAATTAGAAAAGTCACCGATATTCGGTATAGGTCAAGAGCCTGAGTATTTCCTGACCCAATGAGTTTTGCAAAGCTCACTCTAGACACACAAATCAGCGTATACCAAAACAGATATCTTGTGCGCAACATACCAATTTCTGTTCATCAACCTCCTTCATAACCTCGTAGGTATCGGGATGACCATAGTCAAAAATATCTACTGCTTTCACAGATCCTTTTTCGAAGGTGACGAACGCATTCTCGGGCTTATTATCACTGAAATTTTTGATGGTGAGCGTCAAGTTCACTTGAATCGAAGAGAACTAACTCGTGGTAAACCTTGTATTGAACTGCATCCTTCGCAGCTTGCTCGCAAATCAAGGTGACTGTTTCTATTTTCATTCTTCTTTGCTCGGCCTCGTTGGCAGCTTGATACTCCTGAGATTCCAGAAGCAGAACTCCTTCCTTCTTCTTCATGATGATGGCAGGGTACGGAGGTGTTAAAGTTCCTTTGTGATCTTTGAGTTGGACCAGACCTGTGTCGACCAGGAGGCCCATCATCTCAAGAGCTCTGGCTTCATCATAGGTATCTACAGCCTTGGAAAACAGAACTTTCACAAACAACTTATTCTTCGGATGCCCCTTGTAGCGATCTGGTCCAGCCAAGTTTGTTACTGCCTTGTTGTTGGTTCCGCCTTCTACCGCCGGACCTAAGACGATATCTAGATTATGAACTGGAGATTGTAAGTTTATGTTCAATACCTGACTAGTATCTCAACGGTATGGTGGATACTCACTAAAGAATTCTGACACTTCTTTAGCAGTGGGTACCGCGCTAAGTTTTCCAAACTCTCTGAGAGTCCCATCCTAAGCCCGGCAAGATCAACAACATACCCGACGGAACCTGAGCTTATACTTTACTTCAACTAGTGACTGAACACCTATGGTTCTCCTCGAAAGCGAGACAGAATTTTCCTAGGAGAGTCATCAATGACATATTAGTCCTAAGCAGTTAGATACATACGAAGTGCGGTGGCTCTATGTTTCTCGAAGGATCTGAAGTGACAGAATTTTCCTATTGACATACATCGATTCCTGTAATGCTGGCGCTCGATAAAGAGTGAATACTCACAGGAAGTTGAACGACTGGAGCGGATTGCGCAGCTGTAATAGACATAGCGAGGATAAAGAAGGGAATGAAGTGAATTTTTTGCATAGCTAACCACCAGGGTTTGACTCTCTGACCAGCAGTGAGAAGGGGGAAAAAGAAGTCAGTGGATGACTTCCCGTAACGATTTTTAATTTATAAACGCCTCATTAATCGTTACGTGAACTATAAGCGAGGTTGGCCGGACAGCGGCATCAAGTCGCATCATGAAATTTCAAATTTTCTACAAGAGGGTCGGGACCCTCTTGTAGATGGAAATGACCTGAAATGACTCGAACGCTTGCGGGAAGCAAGCCTGTATTGTTGATTTATTATTTCTATTTCAAATTTTGACAAGCGAAGAGAAAATACGACGATTTATTAAAAATAGTTACGGGAAGTCATCCAGTATCATCTTTGGAAAAGGGACATACAAATAACTTGATGCGAGGTTGATTACCGAATCAAGCTCACAAGGTCACAGCAGATCCGACGCATGATGCGAAGGTTGTTGATGACAAGCGATGTATTCGTGAGTAGAAGCAGAGCTTGTTAGAGCTTGTTACCGTTCAAAACGAGGAGGCACCAAGACTTATATGAGCAGCGGTGAACACTGGCACACGTCAAATCGATTTTTCCATTGATTGAAAGGCTGGTACACACGGGAAAGAGAAAAAAATTCCGAGATAAGATGACTAAGGCTGGCTTATCATAGGATAAGCTAGGCTAGCTGGAGCAATATATCAAGGTGGATGTGTGATATATATCTGAGGGGTTTTTGGCTGGGGCTTGGCCAGGCTTGGCCCCGCGTGGGTGGGAAGCTCACGTTATTCGGATGGCCAATGCCGGAACGTCTGAGTGACGCTAGTTAATCGTCCAGGGTGGGTTGGTGGGGAAAAAAGAAGATATCTCGATATTCGTATTTCTTGCAGGCGGTGGTGAGAGCGAGCAGCAAGGTGAATAAGCGCCTCGTAGCGCTATGCCGACTCTCCCACGCCTGCTATCTTATCACCCCGACAAAGGCGAACGGTTTTTCACTACAAAATTTACATTCATCGGATTCCTATGGGATTTACAACATTGTCACGTCAGGCTACCGGAAGAAAAGAGAGTGAAATATCTTCCGTCTTCATGAAATCGTGAAATCTTTTCGCCGACGTTTAGCACCGAGAATCGAAATTGAATCCATACACGGTCACATCGCATTCGTCTACGCTGATGGGAAAACACACCTTCCCCCGATTTCAAACTTTATGACCTCCTATCGCAGCCACGAAGTCGACAAAGGGAGATACCCTGACAAAATCATACCGGGAGTACACTGGTAGATAGATCGACTACAAGACAACATATTCTTTCGCCAACTTCAACCACTAGGACCAATCCAAGACCACGGTTTATACGTCGACGCATCCACAGACTGGGGAATTATTATAGGGAGGAAATGGGCAGCTTTCCACCTCTACGACGACTGGAAGGTCGAAGGACGTGACATTTGCTGGCTCAAAACGGTCGCCATAGAAATTCTTGTTTATTTCCTTGAAGCTTCGGGCTTCAATTCGACACGACTACTTATCCACTCCGATAATCAAGGGACTATAGGAGCATTCAAGAAATCCCGCAGTCCTAATTACTGGATCAATATGTCCATTCGCCGCACATATGCGATAACAGGTCCCTTATTCATATTGCCCGAACTCGAATATATCGAATCTGCTAGAAACCCGGCAGACCCAATTTCGCGTGGAATTTTGGGTCTCCCAGGTGATCGTCTCTCATTAAATTTCCGGCTCCCCGCCGAACTAGACAAGACCCTATTCTACGATGTCAAATAAACGTTTCGCGGTTGTATGTCCAACCGTGAGTCTCAATGTTCCATACACACTGGAGACTCAAAATACTCGGCCATCTTTACGCCCTCGTTACGAGACATCGATCAAAAAGACTGAAAATGCAATGGGAATGCGACGCGTTGTTTCCTTTCAGTGTACAATGCAAGCTCTACATATTTCGAACACTATTGGCAACGGTTTACCCTGAGCCAATGAGTTTTGCAAAGCTCACTCTAGACACACAAATCAGCGTATACCAAAACAGATATCTTGTGCGCAACATACCAATTTCTGTTCATCAACCTCCTTCATAACCTCGTAGGTATCGGGATGACCATAGTCAACAATATCTACTGCTTTCACAGATCCTTTTTCGAAGGTGACCAATACATTCTCGAACTTATTATCACTGAAAAATTTGATGGTGAGCGTGAAGTTCACTTGAATCGGTAAGAGAACTGACTCGTGGTAAACCTTGTATTGAACTGCATCCTTCGCAGCTTGCTCGCAAAGCAAGGTGACTGTTTCTATTTTCATTCTTATTTGCTCGGCCTTGTTGGCAGCTTGATACTCCTGAGATTCCCGAAGCAGAACTCCTTCCTTCTTCTTCATGATGATGGCAGGGTACGGATATGTTGAAGTTCCTTCGCGATCTTTGACTTGGACCAGACCTGTGTCGACCAGGAGACCCATCATCTCAAGAGCTCTGGCTTCGTCGTAGGCATCTATACCCTTAAAAGACAGAACTTTCACAAACAACTTATTCTTCGGATGCCCCTTGTAGTCATCTGGTCCAGCCAAGATTGTTACTGCCTTGTTGTTGGTTCCGCTTTCTATCGCCGGACCTAAGACGATATCTAGATTATGAACTGGAGATTGTAAGTTTATGTTCAATACCTGACTGTCTCAACGGTATGGTGGATACTCACTAAAGAATTTTGACACATCTTCAGCAGTGGGTACAGCGTTAAATTTTCCAAACTCTCTGAGAGTCCCATCCTAAGCCCGGCAAGATCAACAACATACCCGACAGAACCTGAACTTATACTTTACTTTAACCAGTGACTGAACACCTATTGTTCTCCTCGAAAGCGAGACAGAATTTTCCTAGGAGAGTCATCAATGACATATTAGTCCTAAGCAGTTAGATACGTACGAAGTGCGGTGGCTCTATGTTTCCCAAAGGATCCGAAGTGACAGAATCTTCCTATTGACACACATCGATTCCTGTAATGCTGGCGCCCGACAAAGAATGAATACGCACAAGAAGTTGAGCGACTGGAGCGGATTGCGTAGCCGTGATAGACATAGCGAGGATAAAGAAGGGAACGAAGTGAATTTTTTGCATAGCTAACCACCAGGGTTTGACTCTCTGACCAGCAGTGAAAGGGGGGGACAAGAAGTATGTATCATCTTCGTAAAAAAAATAACTTGATGCGAGGTTGATTACCGAATCAAGCTCACAAGGTCACAGCAGATCCGACGCATGATGCGAAGGTTGTTGATGACAGTAGAAGCAGAGCTTATCAATTTCTCTTTGCTCCTGACTGCCGTCGCTCGATAAAAGTTTCAAATACAATTCCTGATCTTATCTCCCATCGAGCAACCATTAGAACCGGGCATTGAACAGGCTGTATACACCAAAGAGCCATCATCAGGCTCTTCAGGAGAGGGAATGTACACTGTGCTGCCTGACTCTGTTCAAGTCCGACAATCAGAAGTGAACGGGCGAGGGATATGTACCAAATTACCGGTAAGAGCAGGTAAGTTACAAGTCAAGTCAAGTCTTATGCTATTTGAATGTACATGTTTAGGGAGCGTAATTTTTGTCACAAAACCATATGCTGCAGCTTTATCCACCCCTAGTCTGTCATCCCACTGCTCGTCTTGCTTCGCGTTGTCCAGCACTAGTTTACTACGGCGGTGTACAAAATGTCGTATCGCACACTACTGCGATTTCGTGAGGTTCTTAATTTTCCCAAAATGTTCTTCTAATCAATTTATGGCCCAGACTTGTCAAACGCAGGACTGGGCAATTCACAAGCTCGAATGCACATCTTTACAAAACTGGTTTAAAGCTGCACCTTCGAGTGATATTGCACCTCCTTCCGATGCTGTTCGATGCTTGAGTCGAGTGCTGTGGAGAATACAAAAACGAGGCGCTGATACTATACAGGTGTGTTACCAACATGTCCTCAATAGAGAACCTTTTCACTAAACTGAACATCTGTAGGCCAGAGAGATAGCTAACATGCAATCCCGTAGGTCTGACCTTCTCTCAGTTGAAGAAAAAAAGTTGAAATTTCCCTTCCAGATAGACAATCTCTCAAGCCTTCCGCTTACGAGACTCACACCTACCTCTCACACTCGTTGGTTCAATATATGGGCCTCTCAAGTCCTGCCGATATGGCCCAATATTCCCTTTCTTCTGCCGCCGACTTACTTGACACGGTTTCACGCGTAAGTTGTATCGACTTAGTCCCTCAATTCGTTAACTGTCTCGGCTTGTACAGTTTGTGACCAATACCTTCACAGTCACCGACCCCACACTCGTACCATTAGGTGCTGCCGTCTCTCCCGTGGTAGCTTTGATCAACCATTCCTGCGATCCCAACGCTGTCGTAGTCTTTCCTAGGGTCTCTCCAGATCCTAAATCTCAAGAACCTTTAATGCACGTTGTTGCCATTCGCGACATTTATCCAGAGGAAGAGTTATGTTCTTGTTCTGTTTCCCATTATTCCGATCCTTATTCTCATGTCCCTCCAGATTTTGACTGCTTACATTGATGCAACTTTGCCCACAAACCTGCGTCAGCAATCGTTGAACGAGATATACAACTTCAAGTGTATGTGCCACCTGTGTACCATGGTTGAAGTAGATCCGCGAACATGCTTGAATTGCCCAAAGAACTGTGGTGGATTATGTCCTCTACCTAGCGATGGTATATTATTTCCAAGCTCATCTTTCTAGGTTTGACGTTAAGTCTTCCCAGATACAGATCATCCTCTGGTTCGTTGTGCTAAATGTAATACTGTCGTACACCTGGTGGACGCTGCTTTAGACGCACGAAGAGTCGGTCAAGAAGGTTTAGACAAGGCTAGTAGTCTGCAAACCAAAGGTTTGTTTCACATGAGAGTCCTCCTTCACAATAATCTCAACACCAGTTACAGACCCAGAAAGATCTTTACGCCTTACAACAAACCTCATTCCCATTTTGACCTCCGCTGGATTCCCACCCTCCTCTCATCCTCTTCTTGGCCTCACACGCCTTCATCAACAACTCCTTACTGCATCGTTCCCCAATCCTCTAACCCAGGAGCACCTCGATGAAACCATACGCACAGCAACCAAAAATGTCACCGGTCTTGTGGCGCTCCTCAGGGAAGGCCACCCGGTCCTTGCACTCGCGCTGACGGAATTAGGAAAGCTACTCGCAGTAGATGAGCCCTCTCCTCGTCTAGCTGACGCACAGAACCCAAAAGTCTCCCCCAAAGAAGCCACGCCGGCGTCATTGGCAACATATCCTCCATCAGGTCTTCCGAGACTGCAGCTCGCGTATCAAACGCTTTTGCGTGCAAGGAAGATGCTTCTGGTTGGGTTTGGTGTGGTGAATGAGGGCGGACAGGTTGGTAAAGAGGTTAGAGAGATGATTGTCGCTTTGGAAAAAGAGATTGGGGTGTTCAAGCAAGGGGTAAGAAACGTGTTGGAGGATACGCGAAAGGCATAATTGAGGGATGAAGATATCCGATAAGCTTCAGTATTACCCCCTGGAGATCGTTATCAATCTACTCCTTGTCTATCATGTCCATGATGCACGGTCCTCAAAAGTGGGTTAGTTTTCAGAGGTATTCAGCCACCAAAAATCAAACCAATTCTTGCGTAGGAAGGGGCAGCTGGTATCAAAGAGTTTCGGGATTTACATACTCATTTGCTGCATTTCGAATTATCGGCTGATACGTGAAACTCGGTGGCTTGGCTACCTTTATACACTTATTCAACGTCTGCAACTTAAGGAATAGTTCGCGCGCTGGGACCTATTAAGGGACAAATACTTACGATGCTCCTCTAATTCACCCACATTTTTCGGCCACTCTAGCAGCTCCGTCCTTTAGCAAAATCCGAATCTACTTCAATTACGATGTCTGATATTTCTCAAGATAGCGTATTTCTGGTTCATGTCGGGCAGGTTATCTACTGGAACGTTGCGAGTCTGATTGTCACCTGTATCGCCTATGGTACGCCCCCGCTTCCTTCGTCTGAAATGTTGACAATAGCTTTTTTCCAGGCTTCAATCTGCTTGCTGGATCAATCGCTGTGTACCTCTTTGTGTGCGCCTGTATCTCTTGATCCATATTACTTATGCTTATACTGAGATCCACTTTACTTGCCGCTGGTCTTGCATCCTACTCCCTAGAAAGAACGGTACACGCGGTGTTGCTAGAAAAGCCTTGCTCACGCTGACACTCGTTATAATGTTGAGCACAACATGGGATGTCATCAATCGAGCTGGTTTATATCTCACGCAGATCGACTACATCCTGATGCGCCCGTTGAGCGGTGGTATTCTCGCTCAAGCTGTTGCTGCAAATCAGGCCACTGTACCGTACGAATATGTCGATGGATGGCCTGTTACTATCAACGTGAGTGTTTGTCGAGAACCCTCTTCTTGTTGAGCTAGACATCGGTCTAAATCTTCTGCGATATTCTTTAGCTTCTGATCGGAGACGGTATCGTCTCGTGGAGGGCATGGGCAATTTATCCTCACAACATTCTCGTGCGGGCATCATTGATAATCCTGATGCTCGCCAACACAGGCGCGTGTTTCGCACACTAGCAATATTTCTGTTCATGGTCGGCTGCTCATCTCATATTCCAGCCGTGAACATTTCGGATGTTATAATGGAAGACGTAAATCCCTCAGGCCAAACACATAGTTTAGCAATGGACACAGCCTCAGTCTGGGTCTCACTGGGTGTCAATGCTTTCGCTACATCCATAGTCGCTCTCAAGATGTTGTACGTGCAATTTCGATCTGTCGTATTGCCCATCCTCTTATTCCAAAAGGCTAGCCGACACCGAAGAAGTGTAAGAATAATCTCTCGCAAAGGCAGCATGACGAGTGTCGAGAAATTGCTGCTTTTCTTAGTCGAATCTGGCAGTGCATTTTGTGCCTTTCAAGTAGGCCGTTGACATCTTTCACTGGTACATCCGTTCATCTTACCCCTTACATCTATCTCACCTCAGGTTCTCTTCGCGATTTTCGACACACTCAACCTGTATCAAACCACCACCACAGACTCTCCAATCCAAATCTCGACCTTGATCCTGTACTCCATTTTCAATGGGTTCACAGTCAGTGATGCCTCCGATCAACGATACACAGATACTTCAACATGCCTTCTTCAAGGTTCTCTATCCTTTGGCTGTCATCATCATGGTCAGCCTCAACAGCTCTGTCATCGAAGCATCTATCCACATGCAAGGTCCCTCAAGTTCTGGCCTACTTGATTCACCACCAATCAGAACGGATACAAAGGTGTCCACAATGCAATTTGCTTCAGGTCCAACTAGTTCTGCATCCCACGCTTCTATAACGCTTTGAGGCCGTCGTCGTAGATGCTATCCTTTCTTGATCACGGAAATATATGACCTCTGTGTAATGTTTGACCCTTTCATGTCCGTCTTTGAAAAACGTTCCGTATCGCAATACTTCTACCATTCTTGGGACAAGGTCATTCCATTTCAGCAAGAATACGTGATTCGACTTCCATAAATACAGTGCAGGAGCCATCTGCATGAACGTGCGAGCCCAACGCCCAACATACATACAGAGCATTGTTTAAATTACATTGGGTCCTAAAGCCGGTCCTACATGCGCACAAGTCCCAAATGAAACGGAAGGGTCCGTAAGATATGGATTCGAAGGTGGCGAAGTCCTCAAGACATCGAAGAGATAGACTACCAGTAGATCTTCCTCTCGACGGTTCTAGTTCTGGGAACGCTTCCAATAAGAGGAACTTGGGCTGGTCGATTATAGACCGTACGTCTGATACGAGTCACGGTAGGTTGCCTACGATAAATTGACGGAAGGCATAAAGGCAAAATTGCAGCGAAGCCGAATGAGTGGTACACAGGACAGCGAAGGAAGCTGGAGTTCAGTAGTGTTGTTGAGAGCAGAGTACTTCAACGCTCACCAAGCATGAAACACTTCATATGAATCAAGCTGCACCTCAAGGATTTGGCGGCCCTAAAGAAATGTCGACGTTGAGCTGGCGAAGAGGAATTCAATAATAGTCACGCACTAGGTAATCAATATGCGAGCCTACAACGAGCCCTTCTTGACGGCCTGCTAAGCCGTGGGTGACTGCGACAACGTCACCGGGCTACGTTTAACAAAAAATGAAAGAGTAGAGGCAGATAAAAGACAAAAGGGACCATATTCAATACCAGCTTTGAGCATGGAAAAAAGTATAAAACGTACTAGGATTTCTTCAGACATGTCTTTCTCTCGTAAGTTTGGTGAGTGGAGGGAGGTCTAGATAATGCTGATAGAGTGCACTGTAGATAGTCGCTGCTGATAGCGATGGAAGTAAGAAAAGTACAAAGGCTTGATGGTGGTTCAAGTCGAAGAGCACGACGGGCTTTTATAGATTAGATTATGCTTATTGTCCTACGGCCCTAATATCGTGAGGTTGCCTCGAGGCAATCTCTCGTAAAATTTATTCAGGGCCCGCCATCAGTCCATGCGCAAAAGTGCTGGCAAAAAATCGCATGTATGTCATAAAATCATACTGCTCTCACTCCACTTTCACTTGCAATGTACTCAGAGACTATGTGCCCTTTTTTCAAACTAATAGGTTTCGTATGAGATAGGCCCGAGAGACAGCTTTCAATGCTCAAAAAAGTGCATTAGACGCTCTTCATCATCAACGGGACTAAAAAAAAAATCCACGAAAACGTGGAGACAATGAGGCAGCTTGTCGCCGTCAAGATTTGATACTCTTGAACGCTGAGCTGTGGACAGGCATAGTAAGCAACGACTAGAGTTCTTAATTCTGCTATACAGAAGATGTACAGAACAGAATGTGGTCCCAGCGTGGCAGTCATTGTGTCGTACCATGAACCTATGGCTAGTTGAGGAGCCATGTTCCGATGCCTTTTCCTCAGAAGTTCTAAAGACAAACCTTGGGTTAGAAAGAGCTCGCTGCCATTGTCGCCCGATTTCAAAACCCTGAGGTAGAAAAATTGGATTATCATGTCAAGCATTAAGATGGCTTGCAATATGCAAGTAGGCACTGGCAGTAAGCGATCGCGTCTTACTGTAGCATGGAAGCTGCACTTGCCATGCCATGCCATTCTGACTGCGGTGTTGTCAGAAATATTCGGCGGGTAAGTTAGCCGTAAGTTAGCCATGGATCTCAGGACATTCATTCATGAATAAGATTTTCTTCGTAAACTGCGGGGGGCTTGCTAGGCTAGGACATGCACATTTGCGACTCATTGGATTGAAGGGGAAGTACAAGAGGTGAAGTCACGTGCCATCTTTATTTCGCGCCTTAGACGGCGTAACTCCGGGATCCAGGCAGTGCTAATCCTTCCTGACTTACCACCATCATCGTTCGAACTATGGCGCTCAACTGTGCAATGCTCAATGCGACTAGAGAACCAATACCTCTACCGCATGAGAGCGTCATATACACCACTGAATCAGGAGCAGAAGTTGTTCTACTCATTCCGGATATTCCACCAGAAGGTAGTCGTTTATCTAGCGGATCTGGTGGATCTGGAGGCTTTCAGAAACTCAAAGCTATGGGGAGGATATGGCTAACTGATCATCGGGTGCGCTGCAAACTATCATCCACTTAAAGTCCATCGAAACTCATCGTTGTATCTAGTTCCTGTTTACTTCCTCTCCAGATTCATCATTTGACTCTCTAACGGTCCCATTACCATCTATTCTCTCTACGCGGTTTGAGCAGCCCATATTCGGCTCAAATTACCTCTCATTCGAGATTAAACCTTCTCCAGGAGGCGGCTTGACAGAGGGTACAAGTGTCGAGCTTCGATTCAAGAATCAAGCCATGTTTGAGTTCATCGCGTTGTTAGAGAAGACAAGAGAGCGCGCGATCTACATGAAAAAACAGATGGCACAGGAGGAAGAGGGTCTGCGTGAGTTTCTCATGTCCGTGCACCAGCGCTTGAAACTCAATCGGTAATGGCTTTCAGCGAGTTATACTTCACCTGCAGAATCGAGCACTGTCACTCTAGTTGGCGATGTTCCAGTGGACAATCCCCCAGAATATGGCTCTTAGGTGTATGTTTATTGTGATATATCATAATGTGACAACAGTGTATCACCTTGCGCACGTCACCTTGTATGTACTAACAGTCTAGAATGAATGGTAATATTTATGCTGATCATTGTGCAATCGGTCACTCAGAGTCTATGGAGGAACAGAATTTTTGAACAGATTTTGCTCCGGCCGTATGTCCATGTTCATTACTGCTCATCATGGTACTGTTATCCCTAAAAAATTCACATTGTGTCTATCAGCCTGTGAGATTGTCTTTGTTACAGACTCGCTCAAACAGCAGTTCCTCCATCAGCCACTGGTTTTTTTTTCCAAAATATCCACATCCGAATAATTGACTAGCATGAAAGAATTTCAGAATTTGAAGTTTAGGACAATGAACCTGAATACTGACTAGATTAAGACCCAGAACAAGGATACCAACATTTGCCACTAGGAATGCACATCGCATTCAGGGAGTGTTCTCCATTACAGTTTCAAGGCATGAAGATCTTACAGAATGCATTGTATACCATGAAGATCTTGAAGTTGGTGATGGGAAGCAAGTAAACAACGCAGGTACTGCGAGGTAAATTAGTGTGGCTTTCGTTACAGTGAAAAAAATATCTTCTTACGCTACTGAACTGATTGATAGGAAACTGAAGCTTGCGAGGCGAATCATCACATTAATGGATACTTGACCATTCGATTGATTAAAGAAATCATTCTTGTGTTTCCAGTGCCGGTAGAGGAGCATGCCGGATTTGACTTCAATGTGTCAAATGTTTAACGCAGAAATCAGGGAAGCCGCCGACGTACATTCGCAAACAACAGATCCTATTGCAAAGGCCACACTAAATATGCTCACACCGGACACCCTGAATGAATGATTTCAGCTAGGAGCTGAAATGTCAATGGCCTGAGGTCATACCCTATCAGATTAGTGAAATGGCAGTAAAATTGCTCGGGGTTTCGCTGAACAATATGTGGTTGCACAATACCAGCCTGTGCATACATATAAAGTCGATTAGCTTTCTGAGTATACAACAATAATTATCTCACTATAAGGAATACTACTGTCAACCCAATGAAAAGCATCACCGTCGATACTGGCAACTGGAGGACGACTGAGTTTCTTTAGTCATGGTAGTTTTTCAGTAATTGATTCACCCATTTGTTATTCCGATGTATTTTCCCAGTGTATTGCTGAACATAGTAGAGTAGCGTCAGATAAAACTAGAAGTAAACATGTAAACAACATCAGGACATATTTTATTCAATGTAACCTGAAGTGCAAATGCAAAAGTTGTGGCCAGCAGCCTACATAGCACAAATTCATTCGGTAGGGTTTCAATCAGTATCAAAAGGCCATGGGTATGTTAGGAGGATACTCACCAGATTGGACTGGAATAAATGAGTGCACTTTGTACCAGACAAAGTAAAAATTTAGGCTCAGGTCCAGCTTGCCCGTGGGCCATCGCCAGAAGTAACCTTGATAATGAATAAGTAGCACTACTGCCCAAGATCATATACCAAGTGGGAAGACGACGGATAGAAGGTGATTGATAGAATGCGGTGGTCATTATAGCGAGGGCACCAATTAAACCTATAGCTTGAATGACATCGAATGCTACAACTATGCCATCCATAGCCCCAAGCTTGTTATCTCGCGAATGAAGAAGAATGGAAAGAATAGCAAAATAAGAAGAAATAGGTAAGTAGGTACTTATACTTATATGCGCAGCCTTGTAGACCGATGCAGTGAAATCGGTTGTTCTACTTAAGGTGAAGATTCATTCTGAACTTTATCACGTCTCTCATCTTTGAGTAATTTCAACGTTCCCCTAGTTCATCATCGACTGATGAACAGCAAATGCAGATGTAAGTATGCTTTGAGTCGGTCTCCATGCCTTCGATTGATCGAAATTCAGTTCAATTAGTATTAATACGATTAATACGCCTCGTCTCCCACGAATCAAGACTTACCCCTCCATCGTGAAGAGTTGACCCATCCGAGTTCACTCTCCGAAGTAAGTCATGAAAGTTCCAAATGGTTTGGCCCATCCTGGTGTGCCATTGGAATGCGCTTCTGAGTCCGGGCTTGCTTTGATTCAAGTTCCCCTGAAGGAGTTAAGAAAGGCGTGCACTCACAACAAGGCTTGGGTCTCGATTGGTGGGACCGTACGTGACTCAAACTCAAATTGACGGTGTATTTTGTTAGTTGATGTTATGATTCAGGTGTATGAGTCATGACTTGACCAAGTTCATTCATAAACACCCAGGGGGACAGGATTTTATATTATTGGCCGCTGGAAAAGATGTGCGTTTCAATGATGCGTTTGCCGTTCAATATTTTCCAATTTGGTCTATTTAGGTGACAAAGATATTCGAAGCATATCACGGACAGAAACAGCATCATAACCTGCAAATATTTCGGATGGGGTTACTAGCTGGACAAGATGTGCCATCTTTTCCACCTCCAGATAATTTCTCTTTGACACTCAAGAGACGTGTTAACGATCACTTTCGGTTATTGAAAGCAGATCCCAAACAATCGCCCGGAACACGTCGCAGATATTTTCTCACCGCACTTGGCATATGGATATTGTATGGGTTGCAAGGGGTTGCAATGGCTTCTACCTCTCAACTCTTTCTGGGTGTTCTACCTTGTTTCTGTTGCTCATGGCACTGCGTTATCTCAGTACTGTCTAACTGCCGTACATGATGGTTCTCATGGTGCCATTGGTCGTAACCCAGTACTTTGGAAACTCCTTCTGATGGGCCATGATTTCTTTGTCGGAACTTCTAGTACCTTATGGTATGTGGCCTTCGCATCCATCTATACAAACTGTTCGAACTATTTCTAGGACTTATCAGCATGTCATGAGTCACCACGTCTTCACAAATGTTGATGGTTTCGATGCCGATATCGAGACATCTGAAGTTGAATTTCGACGCATCAAGGAATCTCAGAAGTACTTCTGTTTTTATCAGCTTCAGTCTATCTACTCTCCACTTCTCTATGTTCTCCTTGGTTGCACTGTCCGCATTGAGGATCTGCTTTACTATTTTACTAGTGTAAGTCTTCACATCTCAAAGTCTTTCCTGGTTGAAAAACTGTATGCACTCATAGCGCCGAGGCCCGTTGAAAGTGAACCCATTCACCTTTCAGCAAAACATCATATTTTGGGGTGGCAAGGTGATAATTTCTGTTTCATTTGCTCCTTACACACTAAACAGAGTTTGAACTTCTTCTCATAGCTGTTCTTCCTCATGACTCGCATCTTTCTACCATTATTCTGGGGTGTTCCTCTTTCACGAGTTATTTCGGCGTTCTTTGTGGCAGAGTGAGCCTTCAACACCCTTTGAACCTTGTCTATCACTCTCATCCTCCATTTTCAGTTTCACATTGTCCATTATTCTTGCATTAATTTTTCAGGCTACACATGTTGTTGATGTTGCGGCTTTCCCTCAGGTGAATTCCAAGACCGGAAACATTGACGTAGACTGGGCCCGCCTTCAAGTCGAAACAGCACAGGATTATGGTCATGATCAACCACTCACCACTTTCTTTTCCGGCTCTCTGAACTACCAGGTATTTGAGTCTGAGATTCCTTGGGATAAACTGCTCATAAATACTTTCAGGTGGTTCATCATCTTTTCCCATATGTCGCTCAGGAACACCTTCCAGCAGTCGCAAAAATTGTGCGTCAGACTGCCAAGGAGTATGGTGTGAAGTATGAGATTGTATGCCTTGACGATTACTATCAGCATATATTTACTGACTGAGAGAAACAAAAATCACAGAAAGATAATTTATGGGCTGCCATCGGAGGGCATATCGGACTGCTCAAACTGTTAGGAACTCCTCCGCATTCTGACTGATACAATTATCCACACGGGCCATAGACTGATAGTAGTAACCTCCATTTTGATCACCGTATGATTATATTTATACACCGCTATCAGGCAGAAATACATCTATTTAATTAAAACATGGGAGACTGAAGTTACTACCTCAAGTCCCTGGCATGTCCAACTCATAACCAACCCTATGGAACTCACAAGGCTGCTTCCCTATAGCGATCCCCTCCCCGCTGGTAAGGCTACGATAGACGGTTTTTCTCCTTTTAGCACCACCGCTCTCGAAATACGCAGAGTCTTCTCCATCAAGGTCATCCTGTGCGTATATCTTCACATACGGCACTCCGACCTCATCTCGGAAATGCCACCTTCTGCATACACCTTCCCCAAATGGATGAGGGAAAAACTCATCATCTTCGGGTTCCACATCTTCATCCAAGTCTTCGTCGGCACCGAAACCCATATCGGTGTCTTCGTCCACCATTGGATCTGCTTCCCGTTGACGATTGCCACGATTGCCAGTGAGATGTAAGAAAGGATGATATAAAGCGCTTCGAGGCGTAAGTCGTTTGGTGCACAGAGGCTGAAGGAGCCCCTCAACTAGGTCGAGAGCAGCGTTGACGTCCTCGTCGTGTTGCTTTTGTGATGGACCCTTCAGTAAGAGTGATAGACTTGGGGATTTGTTAAACTCCTCTTCTTCGTCTTCAATGGGAGTCAGAGGAGACAATTCTCCAGATTCTACAGATTTCGGTGGCGATGAAGGGAAGACTAGAGACGATGCAGATGAAGGATTGGCGAATTTCGTGTTGATACTGAGATGGCTAGGAGATGAGGAAGGGACTGGTGTGAGGCGATGACTATCGTGCTGCGAAACATCGTTGTGCTCGCCCTCGTGATACGGGGTTCGCTCATGTATATGGAGCTCTTGGATCTGACGTTGAGCCTGCTCCTTCAATTGTTTGGTGTATGGGTAAAACCGTACGTCGGGCTCTGGGACCGAATAGAGATCAGGATTCTGCCTTGTTACAAAATCTGACCATAGTATTCCCTCAGGCGTAATAGAAGGTACATTAGAAGAAAATGTTCGACCTGTAATTCATAGATAGGTCACGCGCTCGATCCAGAAGAGGGAGAAACAGAGACGCGTTCTTACTATGCATACACGCAGTTTGCTCCATGTTCCTTCTTCCGATAATTGTCGCGATTTCCATCAACGCTTCTATGTCATCGTTGGACTGAAATAAAGGAAACTTCTTAGTCAGGAAGAAGAGAAGTATCATTCCTGCAGCCCAAACATCCACGGCTACAAAAGAGATGTTTCAGTAAAAAAATCCTTCAAGTTGTTTGTTCTGCCTTACCTCCAGTCTGGTCCCCGCACTTCAACAGAACCTCGGGCGGACGGAACCCTCGTGTACCGGCACGGTTTGCTTTTGAGTGTGGCCTAGGAAACAAATGAGTTTCATTCTTTTTCAGATAGGCGCGAAACGATTATGAACCTTGGATCCTTGTCCAGGTATCCAACCTCTTCCGAGGGTCTCATGGACTTGGCTTTGGCTTCCCTATTCATTTGTTTGTAGTGGTTAGCATCGTACTCTCTTCTGTTCTTAGACATTCCGTGCGGATGTTCCGCTGTGGGCGGGGTGTGCAGACAGAGATTCTGCCCAGAGTCATAGTTCATGCGCTATAGGAAGTTGTCGAGAATCATTCCAGAATAAAACCAGTAAGACCTACGCAAGCGAGTCCAAAATCGCACAACGTTCCAATCCCTGTCCGAGGATCAAAGAGAAAGTTTGCCGGTTTTACATCGCGATGGATGATGCGACGAGAGTGGATATCACGAAGAGCGCGGAACAGACATCGCATGTATGCCTTTATACCCTCCATCGGTAACGCGGCGAAATAGTCCTAGCAATAGCACGATTGATACAAGTCAATGAAATGATAGGATCATGAGCTACACGCACCCGAAAGTCATCATTTTTCTGGTATGGCATGACCACAACCACCTGGTCCTGCTGCCTAAATGCTGTGATCAATTGTGATACGTGTCGACATGATCTGCATTCGTCCAGAATTGCGATCTCATTCCGAATTCTCTCTGGGCTACTGGTGACATAGATCCGCTTTATAGCGACGTAAACTTTAGACCCTGGCGGCCGTGGAGCTGACTGAAAGTAGGCAGAGGATGAAGTATGATGATGACCGTGCCATGGCACATTGAACCATTTGTCGTGATAGTGAAGATCAAAGGCTTTGTATACGGATGAAAAGGTCCCCGTTCCGAGTCGGTCCAGCAGTTTGTAATCGGTCGATAATTGGGGTACTGCCTCTTCAAGGTCGTTCATCTCCGTTACGATCTCTTCTCGTTCTTCAGGCGATTTCCTTGATAAACTGTTCTCTTCGTCATCGGAGTCGCTCCCCGATACCGCTTCATCCTCTTCATCCGAAGGGAGCCCCTCGATTTCTGCTACTACTTCTTTCTCTTCCTCTCGATTATCGTCCGTCTCTGTCTTCCGTCTTTTATTCTGCCTAGGCCTACCCCATTCACGCAGCCCCAGCTCGTCGGAACCAGCTTCCTCATCATCCAAATCTACGAAATTTGTGGCAGTCTTCCTCGATTTTAACGGACCGTGACCATAAGCCTGTTTCTTCATGGAGGCCGCTGCAGCCGGATGAACGCCTTCCAGGTGTTCAACGAATTTCCGCATCTGGGCGTCTGGACCGCCTAGTGATAGTGGATCATCAGAAGACTGTGAAATTCGGGAGTTCGTGAATAAAGATATGTTCTTGAGTCTTGATGCTGCGTTATCAGATGAGCCACAGTCTAAGGGATTTGACGAGTGACGAGGCAGCGCAGCATTAGCCATTTAAGAGAACCAGATAATGTACATATGAAGGACAACAAGTGAAAGGCAAAGTTAAAGCGCGTTCTCGCGTTGCTTGAAATCACGTGCGCGTTTGAATTATCGACCCTGATACTGGAAATTACATATAAAGCATAAAGCTCGTTGCTTTCGATATGGCTACCTGGCGCAATGGTAGCGCGTTTGGCTTCGATTGCCTCTTCTACCAAAAGGTTGCAGGTTCGAGTCCTGCGGTGGTCATTTTGTTTTGTATCTTTAACTTTTGCCGGCTCTTTAGTCGAAGTACTGTGTAAACCTGCATCACTACATTACCGATCCTTGAAATTTCTTAATTGCTTGCTCAAAACCGTGTTCAAACTCCCAAACCATCTTGCTGTCTGCTCTCTCTCTTCGATGCGCCTCTGTTCTCAATCGTTTCCACTGACCCAGAAATCCAATTACCGACCCGCACAGTGCTCCACTTGCAAAGAAGAATGCCATACTATCTTCCCATCCTACGATGACAAATGAATCATGATCTTCCGGGAAATCATCAGAGAGTAATCACCTTGATTGAAACCTTCTTCGAAACGCCAATGCTCGAACTCGTTTGGGTTTGACGAATGTTGATTCCACCATTCAACATGCGCCTGCGTCGCACTCTGCTTCTCCATCTGACCTCTTTCTCTCAGCGAATCATCCGAATGTCTCCCGCTGACAAACGCAGCTTTGAGCCTATCTACCTGTGCCGGCAGAACACCCTGCTCAACAGCAGTATAATAGCACCACCCGCGATCTGATCCACCTTCTTTCTTCAGGGTCCAGAAGAACCAACCTGCGCACCATTGTTCATAGGCTTCCCACTGCGCATGCCCCCACTCACGTTGAGCGGCAAGCTTTGATTCATGATCTGAATATGAAGAAAGCGAAGCAGGGTTAAGTGCCGCGCTCCATTCGCCAATGATGATAGACCCTTGCGTTTCTTTGGACGCATCAGCTAACATTGACGCGGACGGACCGTTGTTAGACGGATGGACCTCTCTGGCGTGCTGAGAAGCAGATTTCCCTTGATCTTGAGTCGTAAAACATCTGTACAGATGGTGATCCAAAACCAGGAATGATTCAGGATTTGAGTGATTATTAACGAATTTTGCTGAATCGCGAGTCGGTGAATGAAGGTACCAGTACACACTAAATTTTGCAACTCACAGTACCAATTTGTATCCCAAGCATCAGAAATGTAAATCGGAAGCTCCTGAGCCTGGAGCCCTAGTCCGTTATGAATCGCTACAATAGCCTCATCATACCAGCTCATTAACCGATTGTTATTTTTCGGTTCGTTGAGCAACTCCAGCCCGACAACATTATCATATTTCCCGATCTCCTTGGCCAATGCTACAAGAATCTGCACAGTCCGTCTTTGATATTCCTTCGAGTCCCACAAGCCAGCTTTCCCGCCACTCAAACCAGAGTGACTATCGGTGTTCTGAGCTCCAGGAGCGGCATGGAGGTCAATGAGTACACCAATCTGATGCTCATGGGCAGCCTGGATAGCATTGGAAACGATGTATTTCCACGCATTGACATATACGTTTGCGAACGATTCGTATTCTGTACCTTGCATCAATTGACGGACTTCTGGATCATGATGGCCTGGTAGAAAGTGATAATACGAGACAGGGATCCGAACGGTGTTGATCCCATGCTCGACCAACCAGTTCCAGTCTCCCTCATCGATGAAATGCGTCCAGTGATTTTCGAGCACAGATTTCGCGCGTTGTGGTCCCAAACCTCGGAGCACGTCCATCTCGCTTGACCTGGGTTCAGCAGCATGCTGGAAAAGACTAGGTGTTAACCAGTTCTCTAATGTAAACCAAGATCCAAGGTTAACGCCATGCTGTTTGCGGAAGCGATATACATGGCGAGAGCTGGGTGGTTGAGCGAGCGGAAGCAAGTTGATACCTGAGAGAGAGTCCGGACGCGCAGGAGCTTCTCCCTTATCCAATACCTTCTCAAATTTCGATTGGATTTTCTTCATGAACTTGGGACAGGTTAAACTATCCAGATGAAAAAACACAAAACCAATGTACTACTGACTTTGCTCATCGTAGTCAAAAGGCAAGGTGGAGGATGAATGACATCATTGAAGTTGGGATTCTCATTAACTGGCAAAGCTAAACAAGAAAATGCTACGAGACTCTAGAGATACAATGCAAAATTTAACACAAAATATGTGAGTGGGGGTTGAAGCTTCAAGAAACAGTACGGACGCATACAGATGAACAAACGCTGCTGCATGTATTTGGATACGGAGGAAAGAAATAACGTCAAAGGGAAATAACGATAGCAATAGTAGAGTAAATAATAGGCGAAAAATAGGGAGGACGACAGACAAACAGATAGACAAGTCTTGGTGTATAGACTCTACCTTCCTCTTACCGTACCAAAATCTATGCAGAAAGCAGCGAGAAAATCGTGCCGATTCTATGCTTTCAACCCAACCATAGGCGAAGACTGTAACGGCGGATGCATCGAATGCGGTGAACGGCCTTTTGGTCCTCCAGGCTTATGCACAGATCTCCCTCTCCCTCTCCTCCCTGACCCCGTGGACCCAGTAGATCCGGCAGATCCCGTTGACGTCGTCGACACAGAGGAATTCGGAACGGACACCGCAGAAGACCCGGTGCTTGTCGTACTTTCTATCGATGTCATCGATGCAATAGACGTATTCGACATGGACATCGGATGATTCCGGACTTTCGCTATGAGAGCGGGTGCGGAAGTAGAAAGCGATGACAAAGATGAGTTGAGGGAACCAGGGGAATTGTAGTAATTGTGAGTGCTATAGCCATTGACGTGATTGATGTTCGGCCGATTGCTGTTGGTAGATAGCGAAGAAGATGTATCATCGTCGTCGTCCCTACCCAAATCAACCTCATCGAACCTGTCCGTATCTTCCGCTTTTGACCTTGCTTTGTTGTTAGGGACAGCAATGGGCTGAGAAGATGCAAGCGAGAGATACGTTGGACTCGTTGGAGATAACATTGATGACGACGAAGAAGCGTAAGGCGTCAGAGACATTGGCGGAGAAGTTTTTTCTGACGTCCCTGGTGCAGCACTACGACTTCTTCTTCTCCCTGCCGCGACGCTTCTCACTACTCTTGGACCAACCACAGGCGGAGAGCCACTTGCCGACATGGATGACCACGACATCATATCTCGCTCTCGGCCTTTCTCGTCCACACTAACCAGCGACCCAATACTCCCATTCCCGTTCATCATCATTGTCATCGTCCGCTGCGGTTTGAGTGTCTCTTCCGAGTTGAGAGGAGTGCCAACACCGACACCGACGCCAACAGGGTAACCATTTGCCATTAGCTTGGAGCTTCCGTTTATTGCATGGCCATTGGTCATGTTCATGCACATGGCTTGTGGATACGGAGAACCACCGCCGTGCGCCAAGCCAGCATGTACAATACCTGAGATAACTGCACGCTCGTAGTAGAGCATGAACGCTCCCGACCCTTCCTGTAACACACTCTCAATCCCGACCTCTGTCACGGCATCATCCGAAACTCGAAGCCACCCTTTACCGGTTCCGGCGGCGGTAGATGGGTCTGCATCGTCCCAGATATATTCTTCGAACCCTTCATCCTCTCCCTCTAAACGAACTTCGTCAACATCGGGCTCTCGCTTGATCGGACTTGTAGCAATGGCTTCATCTAACAACTCTATAACGAGCCTTGGCGGACGCCACTTGTCCTCTAACTTGCCTGAACTATTCTTAGGTTTCCGACGATAGCAAATGTAATGACCGAATGAGTGTTGCCCAAAGTGACATACGACTGCAGATAGTCGGTATATCGTGCGGGATGAGGAGTCGCGGGGCTCGGGGGTAGGTGTTGTTGAGCGTTTCGGGTGAGGGGGAGGAGTAGAAAGTGAGGATGTTGGTACGGTGGAGAGGTTGCCTGAGGTTGTAAACTGCGTGAGATCGAGAACTTCAGGAAATATGACACAGATGTTGTTTTTAGATGCGTAATGCGCAAAGTGCATGGAACGATTGATATGCAGGACGAGAACAGGCGGCGGCTGTTGAATTGGTTGCGTCAGATGAACATGTTTGATTAAAAAAACAACATACCCTTGCTATCATTGCCTGTTTTGTGGACAGACTTATGACCTTCTCCATTCGCACATCCTTCATTTCATCCTCGATCCGGCCTTCATCAAGCGCAGCTTTGACTTTGGCAGCCATCTTCTTAACATCCTTGAGCCTCCTCTTCTTCGATGCGGACGGATTTTCAACCTGTGAAAGTATTTGGGTCTCCTGCTTCAGCCTCCGATGAGTAGCCGTCATGGAGCATTTCCGGCAAATACAATCCTTCAGAACCTCCAGTCGGGTGTAGTCGGAAAGACAATCCTCCAATAAACATGTGGACTGGAGCAACGCATAAGTGGATGATAAGCTGTAACTATTCAATTCCGATTGAAAGACTCACCGTCATTGGTGGTACCGCTAGCTGCCAATTATCAAAGGGGAAATGCATGACAGCTTCGGTGTACCCGCAGACAACGCAGCTCCTTCGATTAGCAGTGAGGCCATCGAATACACTTTTTCCAATCTTAGTTTCGACCTCCTGCGATAGGCCACCGAGACCTCGATCTCTAGCGCTTTCTTTGTCGATAGCAGCAATTTCGGATTTAATGCATTCCGAGAGAAGCTGGAAAAGTTCCTGGGCATCTTGATGTTCACGAGAATTGAATAACGAATTGGCACGGCCTGCTGAAGAGAGTACGGAAATGAGCTCCAAGGGGCGAATGGACGAAGGTCTTGAGCGGGGGTCGTTCAATGCATGAAATAAGTCTCTAAGTGCATCGATTATTGGCGAAGGAACATCCAAGGCTTCAGCTTTGGAGTGAATAGCTTCTATGTGTGGCTGAAGATATGACAGCGAGGATAGTGCCTAACGGAGCTTCAGTACAAAGATTCGCCACATGAATTCTTCATAATACCTGCACCGTCGAGTTCATGAAGCAATATGTACCCGAGATATTGACGAGGCCTGGATAACATACAGCGCAAGCATCTTGACCTAATTGACAGTTATCAACAAGAAATTCCTTCAGATTTTTTTGAATAAACCTCACCTGGTTTCAGCTCAAATTTCTCCGATTTCACAGCTCTCTTCCTGCCCTTTTTCTTCGGTGTATGGTTGCTAGATATAGAGTTGCCCCAGTTCCACGGTAGAGCAAGACCAATGCTCTCAAGTACCATCAGAGTTGAAAAGAAAAAGGAGCTCAGTCTTGTCGACGGCCTTGGTGATGACCGAGCAAAGTAGAGGACCGAGAACGGTACCAGAAAGATAACGAGTAGAGGGAATATTTGTTGGAAAGTATTTGAGGTAATTATGTTGAGCAAGGAATCACCGAGTTTAGGAGGAATGGTGAGCATGCTAGAGCGACATGGACGTCGTAGATTATCGGGGACTGGAGTAATACGGGACGGCGCTGTCAAGAACGTGCGAGTTACTTGCTGTGAAAGGTAATTACGATCCTTATGTTCTCCTTTTGCAATTCCATTGCACAAAATTATCATTTAACAATTTGAACAACAGGCTGCTACACAGTTGAGATTTCATTTTCTACATTCCCGCTCAACCTCCGCACGGCTATTTGTAGACAAATATCGTAGTCACTCCTAGATCTAAAGCTCATTTCGAAGACAGATTTTGCCACAGCACTCTATACACACTACTATTAAGTACTGTTGGTGGTAGGTTTGTCAAAAATTGGTGGGTGTACATATACTACATATACCTGTGAGAGGTAGCAAGCTAGATATCAAAGCAAAATCGGCGACTCGAAATTCTCGTCATTTCGGGGTAGTGACTTGAAATAAATGGGCGCCCTCGTTATCGAAGGGCAGATAAACGCAGTACAATGTTTCACCCAAAATCAAGTGCCAGTGCACCACTCAGTCTTCGTCTGCAGCCTTGATCCTCTTCCTCTTCAGATCAATCTTCTTCGAGTCTTCCCAACCTCTATCATACGAGTCTTTCGCATTCGAATCATTGAAGCGAAGCGCCGCTTGTTTTCTTCTCTTGCGCAACTTCAGTTTCCGATTCTTCAGGTATTCATTCGCAAGGAGAACTGACGTTTCGCGGAATGCGATGAGTGCACCAGCTGATTGCCAGGAAGGTACATCTGCTTCTTCAACCTTGACGTCTTGTTGCTCAGTCTTGATGACTCCTTCGTCCATCTCTACTTTGGGTTTCACATCCTGCATTGTCTCGTCCTCCCTGTTCTCTTTCTTCACTCGATGTATATCTCGTTCCTTCTTAGCCTCGTACAAAGCTAATTCCGGATTCTCCGCTTGCTTGCGCGCACGCTCGTCAGATCTGTTCTGAAGCTCGTCAAGATCTATGTCGTAGACTTCTTCTTTGACTCGAAGGTCGGGAGCAACGGCATCTTCTTCCCGAGCCTCCTCTGTATCCAGTCCTTCTCGAAGGTCAGACGCCGCGTCGTCTTTATCGTCACGGTGGTTCCCAAAATCGTATTCTGCATCATTAGAGTCATCAGAAAAGCCATATTCATCCGGATCTGCCAAGAAGGTGTGAAACGGGTTTGATGCATTCACATTACCACCCTCCTCTGCTTCGTCCTCGATCATTATTTTCATGTTCGTTTTAACGTTGCTAAGTTCGAGACGTTCAATTTCCTTCTGACGCTGCAATTCTTCTGCTTTTTTCTGCTCCTCCAGTCTTCGAATTTCAGTTTGTTTAGCTTCTTTTTTTTCCCGTTTTTTCTCCCTGACCGAAAAATGATGTAAGCCGTCAGCGACGCCGCGGCAGTATGCACTTCATACTCAAGATAAATATGTTTTTCGAGAAGTTAAAACAAGACCAACTCACTTTTTGGCGTTCATACCCTTTGCCTCTTTGTTAGTTATGCGCCATTGCATGATCAGGTTATATACCTGTAGAGAAATATCAGCACGACAACATGAGCTACATCATCGAAGGCAAACCATTTCAAAGGCATGAGCAGCGGAGACGGTGTTTGGCGCCAATCCTAAATTAAGAAGGTGAGCGCGAAGGAAAACAACTTTTACGGATTCTATACCATAGAAAGTGTATGCAATTCTATTTTTCTCGATCCTTGTGTAATTTTTAGCTATGCATCTTTTTGAAATCAGATCGTAACTCACACTTTCGTATAGTGCTTGACATCGAATATGCGGGAAATAGCGCGTGAAGCTGTTATAGCCCAGGCTTGAACATACATATTTTTGCCTTCTTGACAAGAGACAGTGACCACACTGACAAACAATATGAGAAATGACAAGAGAAAAAGATGACATTACTTGCGATTGCCCTGCTCTAAAGTAACGATTAGTAAGAATTGCAATAGCAACCACAGAACGCACTGTTTCAATCTTTCCTCCTTCCCCTCCATGCTTTCCAGGACCTGTGCCTGAGTTACGCTGAAGTGGAGTTGAAAAGACCGCTGCTCAGGATGACAGATGGGTTTACTTCAATTTTTCCATCAATTTCATAGCTAGCCTATTTCGCGGATAAAGCATGAATGTTAGTCGACCATCACTACATGAACCAGAGCAAAAACAAACCTCAAAGCCTGGTGAGCTTCATGCTCAGTCGTTTCTGGATGCCTCGATAGATTTAATGCCTTTTTCACTCGTTCCAATGTCGTCTGGTCGACGTTTTCCACTGATAAAAAAATCGCGATTGACCATCGATCAAAATCCATTCAGGAAGCGGTTTAATTACAGCTCTGGTTTCCCTCTATATATTCATCAGCTAAGATAGTCACCGTTGCTTTGCTCGGTGGCTTTGGCAGAGACTTGTCTTTTGGCTTTTTCTTTGCTTTCGCCTTTCGCGTAGGCACGAAGTCGTCGTCGTCGTCGTCGTCTATAGATGCATTATCGTCGGATTCGGATGCATCAGATCCTTCGTCGTAATCGTCGTGATCGTTGTACCTTTTTTGTCTTTTGAATTCTTTTGGCATTATCGATGTTGGAGTCACTCTGCAGGATTGTTAACAAACACTATTAGTCTCTTCAACAAGTTGAAGTCGCGAAGATAGAAGTATTTCTACACGTGACAAAATTCCCTACGAGGCCCGGAGTTCAGAAATTAAGCGCCCGACCATAGTGTTTTTTTTTTCCTATGGGGTTCAGTATTTTCATCGACAATTTCCAAGTACTTATGTACTGCATAAATATATTGTTGTCAACTTTGGCTGTCCCAGACTGTGACCTATGAAAGTGAAAGCCGGTGCTCGGACTTAATAAACGGTACTCAGACGAGTTCAAGAGAACGGACTAGTATTTAAGTATATACCTAATAAACGGTACTAATGTACAACGATGAGTGAGTAAAATATCATATGAAGAAGATAGTGAACATACCTCAGTCGAGTTCAAGAGAACGGACTGAGGTTCCAACAACGAAATGTACAGTATATATATACACAGAAGAAATGGATGGGAGCTATGTCCCATGAGACATGACGAACAAATGAACGAATATTAAAACATAGACATAAACATACGTCTCAGACATGTATTACCTGCGGTTTCTCAACGCCGACACAAGTCGATGTGTCTTAGACACTTATCGACTGCGGTTTGCCCTTGCAACACTCCCCCTCAAACCGCCTCTAATCCCATAGCACTCGCAAAGTGCTTAACCTTCGTGCTCGGAAGAGCTTTCGTTAACGCATCCGCGGTCATGTCATCGGTAGGGCAGTAGATGAGTCGAACTGACCCAGATTCGATAACGTAACGAATGAAGTGATAACGAATATCAATGTGCTTTGTTCGCGCATGATATTGACCGTCACGAGTAAGAGCGATTGCCGACTGATTGTCGCCGTGAAGAGTGGTAGGTTGAGAGAGTGGCGTATAAACTTCTCCAATAAGACGGCGAAGCCACATAGCTTCCTTTGCTGCGTGTGTTGCAGCGACATATTCGGATTCGGTTGTTGAGAGTGTAACAAGATTTTGTTTCTTCGATGACCACGAAATAGCTCCACCATCAACCAGGAACACATATCCCGAGATGGCGTGTCGATGTTCTTGTGAAGCACCATCGGCATCGACGTATCCAACTAGCCCTTTGTCACTATTACCATATGTCAATGCCAACTTCTTTGTCCCAAGAAGATATCTGAAAACCTTCTTTACGCCCTCCCAGTGAGTCCATCCCGGATTTTGCGAAAATTGAGCGAGAGTAGACACTGCAAATGCGATATCAGGTCTGGTACCCACAGCTGCGTACATAAGTGATCCAATCGCCTCGCGATAGGGTATCTTCCTCATTCGAGCGATATCAATGGTAGACGTAGGGCATTGATTCTTTGAGAGATGAGTGTTCGAGTCCATGGGCACAGAGACGGGCTTCAGATCGTTAAAATTATATCGGGAGATGATCGAGTCGATGTACGAATGCTGAGACAATGAGAGCGTTCGTTTTTCGAGGTCGCGAGTGACCTTGATGCCAAGGAGCCATGAGATTGGTCCAAGGTCAGTCATCTTATACTTCTCGTTTATTTCGGCTTTCGTCGTGCTGAGGAGTGAGGCGGAATTCCCAGTGATGAGACAGTCATCGACATGGATTGCCAGAACCACGATATCTCCGTCAACGTGTTTATGGAATACACCGTAGTCGGCTTCTGCACGTTTGAAGCCAATGTCAGCGAGCGCAATACAGAGGTGCTCATGCCATTTCCGGCCACCCTGTTTCAACCCATATAGCGCCTTCTTCAGTTTCAACACGTAACGACCTCTGTCCTGCTCCTCGAATTCCGGAGGTTGCTCCAAGAAGATCTCTTCGTCCAAAAGTGAGTTGAGGTACGCTGAATTGAAATCGAATGATTCTGCAGGTCAACTGTTACGAGCAGCGATTGAGAGAACAAGCCGAAAAGAGGCAAGTTTTGCAACAGGAGCGAACGTTTCGTAATAGTCAACGCCGAAAACCTGAGTGAATCCGCGTGCAACGAGTCGAGCTTTATACTTCTCGATTTCGCCAGCTGAGTTCTTCTTGATTCGAAGAACCCATTTGGAATCGACAACGTTAGTATTGAGGGGACATTCAACAAGCACCCACGTATTGTTGTTTTTGAGCGCCTGTAACTCCATCTGGATCGCCTCCTTCCATTTCGGCCAGTCCGGCCGGCTTTTTGCTTCCTCAAAAGACGGTTCGATTCCCTCTGCGTCACCCATCATTGCGGCCATTGCAATTTCCTCAACGTCTATCATTTCCGCGGTTTCGTTCACATCTTTTACCTCGTCCAGGGGTTTGCCAACTTGAAGGCCTTTTGGAATTTGACCGTCGGATTTTTGGGTGCTCACGAAACCTTCTCCTTCTCTAAGTCGACGTGCATACTCAGATTCTTTTCTAACCCTCTTTTCCTGACCTTTTGGAACAGTTTCCTCAAATCCTTCGCCCAAAATTTCGGAAGAAGCAGGTGGTGAAGCAGGAATGGGAGGTGATGAAGGAGTAACAGGTAGGCTCTTAGGTGGTCGCTCGTTGGATATACCATGCTCCCCCTCGAGCGGCACCTCTATAATTACCTCGTCAGTCTCGAATTTGAAGCTGACACTACGTTCAACAGAAACGGTTCGTTTTTCAGGCCAATAAACGCGATGCGCACGGCTTTCTTCATCAAATCCAACCCAATAACCTTCAATCGCACGACTGTCGAGTTTTGATCCCGAAGTGTCATGAACTCGAACTCGACAACCCCAAGGATGAAGATTTGAAAGGTTTGGTTTCCTCCCTGTGAGAACCTCGTAAGGTGTGGTATTACCCAATGCACGAGTCATGACACGATTTTTAATGTAGACGGCGTGCTTTGCTGCTTCACCCCACAAGAATTTTGGTAGTTCAGAATCATGGAGCATTGCGCGAACTCCTGTAATGATTGTTCGATTTAATCGTTCCGCAACGCCATTGTATTCTGGAGTGTCATGAACTGTGAGTCGTCTAGTTGTTCCTTGTGCCAAAAGATGCTGTTTGAATGCTTCACTCAGGTATTCTCCCCCTCGATCTGAGTGAAAAATCTTCACGCGAACGTTGTGCTGAGTACCCAACCAAGCCTCGAAAGTTTTGTAGTGGTCAAAAGCTTCGTCCTTTGTGCGCATAAGGTAGATTTCTGTCCATCGTGTGTGATCGTCAGTGAAGCTGATATAATATCGTCGTCGGCCAATAGTTTCAACAGGAGCAGGTCCCCAGACGTCAGAATGTATTTCGCCACCAACTGTGGAAGCTCGATCACCTTCGCGAACACGTTGAATTGGTTTACGTGTCATCTTTGCACGTTCACAGGGTTCACAGAGAGTTGTAACGCTGTGCTCTTCAAGCTCGACTCCAATGACAAGGCCCTTGCTTACCAGTGTGCGAGCAGCTTCATGACTGATATGACCAAGTCGACGATGGAGTTCGTTGATTGTAAGTACTTCCTTTGCCCGTGCGGCATAGTCGACAGAAAGGGGCCTGCAAACCCGGTAAAGTCCTGAACTCTCCGGTATTTCGCCAATGACTTGAGCTTTATTGAATATTTTGCAGGTGTTCTTATCAAATAAAACTTGTGCACCTGCCGCCGTGATTCGGCTGACAGAGACCAGGGTTACGCCCATTGTCGGCGCATAGAGCACGTCCTTCAAAAGGCCACGATTGAAGCCATTTGAGATAGGTACGTCAATGTACATATCTCCTCGTCCGATAGCCTGAAACAATCGGTTATCGGCAGCACCGATAGATCGTGGGGCAATTGCCTCAAAATTTATGAACTTCTCGCAATACGGTGACATATGGCGAGTAGCACCAGAATCGTAGAGTTCAATCGCAACACCACCGGTAGGTACGTCACTACGTGCCAAGAAAGCATGCTCGTAAGTGAGCGTATATGGTGTGCCGCCGTCATTGATGACCCAGCTCTCAGATCCCAGGTCAACGGAAATTTCGGTCCAATCAGATAGATTGGTGGATGAGTTGTCTTCAGCTTCAGGTTCATTTGGATACCAGAGATCTTCGTCATCGCCATCTGGATCAGCGCGTATCGAGTTTCGACACATCCTGCACTATTCTTGGTGTGATCGACTTCATCCGCTATGGCCAACCATGCGGCGTCCTCTGTGTCCTTGGCAACTGAAGCTTCATCCTTCGTCCTTGCCTTGCCTTTACCCTTTGGGCCTTGACCCTCTTTTCCTCCCCCTGGAGCCCAGCAATCAGCTTTGTAGTGCCCCTTCTTCTTGCAGTTGTAACACTCAACATTCTTTTTGTTGGAGTTTCCGCCTTTCCACTTCTTCGTTGATGCAACAAAGGTGGCGTCAGGTGAGTCACTTTTCCTCCCTTTGGACTTGAGGAGACGACGCTTATACTCCTCAGTTATTGAATTCATCAACTCATCAGGTCCCAAAGCGGTACCTGTGACACTGGATGTGGCGGCAATAGCAGAGAGGAATGGATCATACAGAGGAGGAAGTGAACCCATGGCGATAGAAGTCGTCGTCAGTTGGAGAATGACCCATGGCAAGATCCTCGCGCATGGTTCGGAGTTGAATAAAGTGAGTTCGTATATCGTCCTTTTCGCCACACTTCTCCTCCTGGAGACGGCGACGGAGGTCGACTGAGACCATACGGGATTTCCTTTCGAATTCCCCAGCAAGCGCGTCGAAGAGCTCTTTAGCTGACCCCTTGCTACGATGCTTAATAAACAACGAATCGGGAATCGTGCCTGCGATCTGTTGCTTGACAATTGCCTCGCCTTTCTTCCACTCTAGAACTTCATCAGCGTTACTAACGGATTTGGAACCATCGGGAGCTGTGACAGATGTCTCGACGGTCGGGGTGGTACCGTCAACGTGCTTCAAAAGTCCGCGGGCATCAATAGACCATCTGAGTCGGTCCTTGTAGATTACCCAGTTCTTCCCTGTAACGTCCAACTTTGGGACACGAAGGAAATCATCGCCAAGCTTGGTTGAGGTGGTCATTGCGAATGAACAGGAGCAGTAAGTTTCGATGGGAAATTTCGATTGGAGTTTATAGCGTCGGGACGGGGCCCATAACCTAATAAACGGTACTCAGTCGAGTTCAAGAGAACGGACTAGTATTTAAGTATATACCTAATAAACGGTACTAATGTACAACGATGAGTGAGTAAAATATCATATGAAGAAGATAGTGAACATACCTCAGTCGAGTTCAAGAGAACGGACTGAGGTTCCAACAACGAAATGTACAGTATATATATACACAGAAGAAATGGATGGGAGCTATGTCCCATGAGACATGACGAACAAATGAACGAATATTAAAACATAGACATAAACATACGTCTCAGACATGTATTACCTGCGGTTTCTCAACGCCGACACAAGTCGATGTGTCTTAGACACTTATCGACTGCGGTTTGCCCTTGCAACAGGACTAACTATAGACCACTTCCTTCAAGCTCAAACGTTCGAGCAAGTGGAGGAGATGATGGAAACCACTCCAAAGCTTTTGTATCCAATTCTATAAATCTCCCTCGACTTCGTAACACTAGTGAATATATCTTGTAATGCGTCTAGGCATGGTTTGTCCAAAAAAAACACTCACCTTTGACCAACAATCCCGTCGAACATCAACCAGAGGTATCAATGTAGCTTCAAGAGTCGAATTTGTAAGTAGTGGGTTCTGCGCATAATTTGAGGACTTAGCTTTTTCGGGCTTTTCCCATGTCTTCTTTACCTTGCGGCACCAGAACAGTTACGCAACCCGTGGTCTGAAGGTGCTTAATGTAACTGGGTGGGGGAGGGGATATAGACCGTTTAAGATGACACCTGTCCTCGCTGTGTTTACTTGGAAAGTACACCCCCCATACAATCCGAAGCACAAGCGCCTAGTCTATATCCTCACGACTGCCTAATACTGGCGGATGCCAACCAACTAAGTTACCAGTAGGCAAGCTTTTGCAACACGGGACGGTACCAAACATGTAGTGGAACGAGTGCTTGCAGCTGTGTTTCGTCGTGGTTGACTTATACTGTATCTTTTAGGATGTGGGGGGTTCAATTTTGGTTGAACTCAGTGGCCACAATACGTAGACAAGACAAAGGACTAGAGGAGACAGGAAGTAAGACTCAATGAGACTCAGACTGCATTCATGACTTACCTGTGCAAGGTATGCTCATTAGTAGAAATTAGTAAGGTAAAACATCGCCAAAAGTCTGACTCTTCCCTGTAGGTCAGCCGCCGAAAGAGTTACAGTTTATACTTGAACTCACCCGACCCGACACCCGCTCGAACGCTCCAGTGAACGCCTTTCTGCTTTGAAATGCATAGATCTTCCCTAGTTGTCATCAAGTCTCAAATCGCAGACGCCCAGTTGAAAACTGGTGTGTGTGAAGTTGGAGTGTCGAAACAGGTACATTATTCGAGGTTCGCTAGTTGAGGTGAGCAACTAGCAGTGGTTTCGCCTTGGTTGTCATTGGTTGTCATAGAATGTATCTGTCAAGTCCTGATGTTGATTCAATGTAGTGAACGCAAGATCTCGGATGTTGGAGATGTAGAAGCGCGGATGATCCTCAGATAAGACAGAGCAATGGTCGGATAAAACAACGAATTGTGTTACATACAAACCCACGACGCTTATCGTTGCGTTGGCAGCAACTGAAGGGAACGTCGAAATTCTTTGAGAAAGACGAAACATCTAGCACAGTAAGTGGCGCGTTTATTCATTGCAGTTAGATCGAGCATAATTCAAAGTACAGTGATACCTTCGTCTGACTGTGGCATGTATCCGCGCGTCCAACCAAGTGATAAGAATTTCTCAGACTGAGAAAGCCACACTACTTTGTTAAGTGAAGCCCTGTTTTCTCTATTGTGGAAGCTCTGAGAACACCGACAGTCGTCTTTTTCCGGGAATTTGTATAATCAAGTCTGTGTCAATGCAGTATAATTCTTCATTCTGTGTCCTTTGTATCAGCAAATCCTAAGCCGCGAAAGGATTAAGCTTGTTCAGTTGGACAATGAAAGTGATAACGCGTAGAGAGAAATATGAGCGTGTTCACTCGTGTTTGTGCATACTGCAACCGCTCAATGCTAAATGGCTGCCGGTGATAGATAACGGCTTGAACACAAGCATTGCGGTGTTGTCCCAAGGCGTACATTAAGTAGCTTTCTCCCAGACATAACGCGCAAATGGTCACCGGTCCCTTTGAGCTATGGATATTGATGTTATCGGACCCGGAGATATTATCACCCAACTGCTTCTCTAATCTTCTCACTTTTTTGCGTATTGTGTAGGGGAGTGTAGGGGGGATTCACACAGAGATGTACGTATCGCGAGCTTCACTAGTCCCTCTTCTTGTGCCGTCAAAAAGCTTGCTTCGATTCAGCTAAACGTCGCAGCGATTCGATCATCGAGCCAAGATCGACGTTTACTTGACTGTAACATCCGGACAAGTAGAAAACACGTTTCAAACGCGGTATATTCTGTGATTGACTGATAGTAATTGAAGACATTGGGAAGATGAGCATTGAATAAATAGCGTGTTATGGATATCATGATGAGGGTAAATGGTCGAAAGATGATGACGATCGACCAAGATCGAGATAATTATTGCCGCAAATTAAGCAAGCTGCGCGAACCCGAGCTGGTTGTTTCCAAGATTGAACACAGAATAAACACCTTTCATGAAGCTAGCCGGGTTGAACAGAAGTCAGTCTTCACCTAGTAGCAGAAAACAAAGACAGCATGCGTACGTATCACCGACGAGCCACGTAGGCGAACTAGACCCAAAGATGTTTTGGCCAACGATAGCACCAACACAGTTTTGGCCAGAACCATCTGTCAAGCCAGTGCTCATGCTGAGAGACCATGAGTTCAAACAAAGTACAACATTGAAAGACCAATAAAACAACTCACTGTTCATCCGGAATATTCCAATTCTTTCCACCCCAACTGAACGACACACCCAACGTCTGATTACAAGGATACATATAAAATCCAGGTTCTGCATCGTAAGCCGATGCACCGGGAATAGAAGCCCACAAGGTCTTCACAGCGTCAGGGGGACCGTAGATAAGAGTCGTACCCGAATCGACAATAGTGTCAATTCCAGAAACGACACTAGCATTCGACGGAACACTGATACTTCCATCGGAAATTTTCCAATACCCAGGAGAAGTGTTGACGTCGTGAAACTCGATGTCGCCGGTGTAGAGCTGAGAGTTAGTTCCACCGATGTAGAGTTCGGAGCCGTTTGGAGACAAGAAGAAACTGAATTCGGGGGAAGAAACAACGCCTTGTTTGACCGCTGTTTCAAAAAAGGTCGGTGCACCGAGGTTCGAAAGGGTAGAATAACCCATTCCGAGGATCCTGTGATCATATCAATAAAGATGGACGGGTTGTCCACCCATTCTCGCTCACCCGTCAAACGAGGTTTGCGCAACCGAATCCGATATATTAGTCACAGCAGCGAGATGTTGTCCAGTTACAGAAATTCCAGCTACTGTCACTGAAATACTTGTCAACATCCAAGGAAAATCACGCATTGAGGATACACCAACCGCTATCTGCGAAGATTGGCCCAGAGGCTGTAGATCCGTCGCCATATTGAATACTAAAGGTACCACTCTGGGCTTCCGAAGACGAAGAGGCTGATGAGTCGTATTTCTTTTTAGAAGAACACGAAGAATCAGTGCAGTTGGATGAAGGAACCCAGAGGTCGGATGAACCAGCTAAAGAGCGTAAATCAGTTAAATGGAAGCATTCGAAATTGAGAAACGGACTGTCAAAATCTATGATAAACTCTTGAGCATTTGAACCTATCGAAATATGTCCATCCCACAATTCATCATTGTTTTCGTCCGTCAGAGGTACTGACTGCCTCTTGATATTCGTGCTAGTTAGTGTTTGGAGGAGATTTACAGGTAGGGCAAGAAGCGGTTTGATCTCGAAGCCCTAGAAAAACGGCAATACTACTTAGTCTATTATATTGACACAAGTATTTACGGTCCCTCACTCACTTCCGGCAAGGAACCTTGCGTGCTAAGGTAGTTCATCATGTTGCGCCTGTGTTTGTTGACAGTCATAATGACATCGACTCTGGCCTTGTCCACATTGAAAATACCGTTGGAATCTGCTAGACCGCTGCGCCGGTGGATAGGTACAGAGATTCCAGCTTCAGGTGACTTCGGTCCGGGACCCATGTGGAGCGCAGGAGTCGCGAAGGCTGAATCGAGAAGAGAACCGTTCAGCGTAAGACAGAGAAGGAGGGAGGATATGAAGGAAGCTTTGTTGAGCATTACAGCGAAGGAATGGAATGGGCAATGAGAGAATTGATGTTCGTGGTTGAAAGGGTAAAAAAAGAAAGATTGAAACAAGCGATTGGTGCTTTTGCCATTGGCGACGGAGTGTGGAGCAACATTGAGGTCTTAACGCCGTTTTTAACGGCATGCCTACCTTCCGTTTCGCATTCACCCAATACACATTTCCATCCAGCTCCCGGTCAAACCAAACCTTACAGGTGTGTATTGAACTGATTTTTGCACACGACTTCGAAGCAAGGTAGGAAGGAAAGTTGAAGATAAGATAAGATAGGCCTAGTGCGGAGTATTCCAGTACTATCTCAACATATAGGATAATGAGATAGCAACGGGAAGAGATTATATATACAACTGCAATTGTTCAGGGTACTAGTGATAAGCATACACATCGTGTCGACCACAATTACTCGTCGTGCCGCAGGCTACAAATTGCAGCTCTTGTTCAACGGCAGGTGTCGTGTCATATATCTTTAACTTCAACGTGAATCGGTTCCCAAACACCAGTGTCTAGAGGCTGCAATTCCCCATCATTTTTCCGAGGCCAATTTTGGATGTTCCAGTTTCGCCATGGAGGGATCGGGATGTTCGAGGCAGCGGATGAATAGACTTAGGATGAGGATCAGATGCAGACTTGGGATAAATACGGACTGACAGCGTACTTGAAGGTCAAGATCTTTTCTCGAAGATAACACATGAGGAATAGATACATGAATTCTGTCACCCAGCATTGAAAACGTAGTTGTTTCAGGGTATGGAGCCGTTTGAAAGGTATAGACCAGGGTCATAGAATGAAATCAATCCAGGCCTCAAGGTGTGTGCCGGTAGTGGCTTGCTTACGCACCTTGCTTGATTTTTGAAAACTGCCTTCTTCGGCGTCGATGATACACTGTCACCAAAGTCAGTGAGAACAGGAAGAGCAGTATGACCTGGTATTTAAGAAGATTATCTTCCAATCGCTGGGCAGAAAGAATTTAGCCTAAGTTGTACAATACAGAATGGGAAAGCTATGACCTCACTTTGATAGCACGACCATTGACTCCACTTTCTTTTCAAAAGTACAGAGAAGCCGTGGTTCCCCATAGGGACTGTTTCTTGAGGCAAGACCATCCTGTTCGATGTCAAAAGACTTTTTCATCTGATATATAATAACTTACATTGTTCAGATTGAATACACATACATCAGTCCTGCTAGGAGTGGGCTGCTTGCCAGGGCTGGGGCAACCCCCGAAGTACCAGAACACGCCTCAAGCTGAGAAAGCGAGCCTCCGCCAATGGGTGACACGTCGGAAGGACTAGTCAAGAAGGACTAGTGAAACTTGCGAAAAGAATTGGCAGAGTAACAAAGACGCCTAGGAGGGGCTTCATAATGAGTAGCGGTGCAGATAGGAGCTGAACGTATAACACTAGAGAGAGAGTGGCAGGCGCTGCTGAAATATTGTAAATTTTGGTGTTGAGAAGAGTAAATAGAGACCAGCTGCAAAACTTGACCAGTAAAAATTCAAATGAGGAGAAAGAAAAGATGGGTCTCAGTATGTCTTTTCTTGCTACAAATAAATCCTGGGGTCCAGGGGAATATCACTGATCTCAGGGCCCAGTGATGTGCACGAAGCAGAAATACCTCATTGAACCATGTCAAAGCGCTGAGGGAAAGTCCTTTGATCTCCAACGATTAGCTAGAGATAACAGTCAGTAATTGCTGTGGTCAGATTGATTAATCTTAGGAGAATGATGAATCTGACCACAGCAATTACCGACCGTTATTTCATTTTCTAGCTAGCTGTTGGAGCCCCTCAGTGCTTCGACACGGTTCAATGACGCGAGACGTCATCGCTGTCGAATGTGGCACAGGGCTCGCACAAAACTGTGTCGTCATCCAACCACACTTGATTGGACACTATGATCATCTCCACCGTAGAGCCTCCAGTATTGTCTGTCCCGGAGACAAGGTTCGTTATTTATCTGTGCTCAAATACGAAACTGAGGTTCACACTCAACCAGGGAAGAAGCTAACAACACCTTGTCAGCAATCCAATCAGCAGAGACGAGTTATAATTCCATTTGCAATCAGGCTTTGCAGACTATCGAGACTTTCTTGTCAAATCAGGGAATAGATCCGGAGGTTAGAGAACGTCGTAAGGGGTCTTGAGCTCTTCATCTCAATCGTCCGTTCACGTTGTTCATCCCTAGTGCGGATTCTTTTACCGAAAATATCACAGCAGAAAGACAAAGTTCTGGCACTAATATCTCGAGCGCAGGACACCCTCGACACAGATGATGGCGATGAAAACGACAATATGGACCCAGAGACAATAGCAGAATATGAACAAACGATCAATGATTTCACCGTAATGACTGGAGAACTCAATCAGCAGCTGGAACTGCTAGCCAAAGTGGTGACACGATCACCAGTGTGAGGATGTTGGAAGAAATTCAGATCGCGTAGGAGCACGCATGCAATTTTCTTAGAGCAATGTATATGATCATTTTGCCACATCAGAGCGTCAGCTCTTCCAACTGGTAAAGACCGATAGCTGCTCCCGCTTGCTCTTGAAGTAGCTTTTTCCGCTGTCTCCGATCCGAAGGAGGGACTTTGACACCTTCTTTAGCCGCTTTGGCCTCTTTTATCGCCTTGGCTTGTGCTTTTGCAAAAAGCTCTAAAGGTCCGCGAAGCTGTTCCGTCTGATCGATATACTTGATCTCTGGATCGATGTGGGACTGAATCCGTCTGAGTATACGATAAGCAGACGGCGTTTGTATGAGGTTAAGGAAAGAGGTGTCGATGAGGCATTGGAGGAAAGTCGTGATCTGCAATGCAAGATGATCGTGAATATCTAGGATTAGAGAGCCAAGATGGTATGGATTACCTGCAACATTGATGGAATATCCGGCTGGCTCTCTTTGCTGTCCAGCTTCATCACATATATTCCAAATTCGTTCTTCTTTATTATCTTATTCGAAGGCAGCAAACGCGCGTCACGTCCAGCCCATTGACCTATCCAACCATCAAGGATTTCCAGGAGACATACGACATCATCGGCGTCAGATAAATAACGGCGGAATGCTACTCGAAGAGGGATCGATGAGAAGCTGTAGCGAAGAACAAGGCTCAAGAACGTATGGAGTGTTGGAGTGTCATCGTCCAAGCTTGGTGCTGAATCGACTTGCATGGTGTCAAGGGAAGCAGCCCTTAGAGCGTGGCGGTGCCGAGCTAAGACGAAGCATAGACATTCAACGATTTCGACTTCGCGAAGATCTGGTACTCGCGTCAAAGCCAGGCATATTGATTTCTACGTTTAATTATCAGCACATGTGTGGGAAGAACAATAATCCTGAACGACGCACCCAGTCATTACGAAGTCTCAACATCGGCAGAATGCCTGCTTCAAGCATACCCGTGCTCACAACCTTCTTCTCCAACAGATGTAGGACAATCTTGGATGAGTACACTGTTTTTAGCGGCTTAGAGGGTTGTAGAACGATATTAAGGATCTCCTTCGTGAAATTATAGCCATAAACTGGAGATGCGTCGGGCTACATATGTCATGAGCATGATATAGATAACTCAAAAAAATAGAACGTACGAGTTGGTCCTTTGAGGATGAATCCTCTGGCACGGCCCGCTTCTCCCAATCGAAAAACACAACGTTAGCATTTTCAGGTTGATTTCGATCTATTGCAGATCGCATCTCCTTCAGCAACTTTGTTTTCTCTGCATCATGCAGATCATCCGGAGGATGACCTGTAACCAGCCATGGTGCTGCTGCTGCTGCACGACCAAGGGCATTGGCTATGCTTGAATTTGGAGGCACTGTCACCGGTACTACCCAGACAGAACTGACGGAAGGGGACTGGCTTTGCGACTGACGACGATCGGAAGTGTGAGAGGTCGGTGAGAGTAACAATAGTACATTGGAGGACGAAAGAGCGTCGACCAGTGTAACTGATACATTGCCGCCAGGTAGATTCGGTGGGAGTGCCAATGTGCGTGAAGCGAGGAGGACGGAGAACGAGAGATCCCAGAACAGCAGCACAACTTCTCGGTTTGAGGCAGATCCTGTCAGGCCTGCAAGCAAGACGTGCGACGACCCCAGAGAAATCACTGAAGTCTCAGCGCCATTCGAGGATGTGATGAATGACAGCGAAGTTAGTTGAATATTTTCGAGTGTATTCAGATAAAATGAATCATCTGTCGGCTTCAAGATAAACGACTGCCAGATTCCAGTTTTCACTAGCGATGGATAAATTAGATTCCTTTCGGGGGTTTCATGCAAAAGCACTGACGAAGGATACTAAAGAAACCTGTTTCGTTGAAGGAAACGTTGCAAAATGCCTACAGAGCATGAGACTATTGAAAGGAATGCGAAATGGAGGACCAACCTGAGATTTGAGAGGAAGTTCGATATCTCCTAGCTCGTGAAACTGATCTTCTTGGTCGATAGCCAGTATTTGGATTCGAACATTTGGATTCGACGAGACAAGTGAGACCACAACAGTAGCAGGAGGAGGACCGGACCTTGCGGGAAGGAATGTGCATTTTTCTCCTAAAAACACGAAAGTTTTCATTACTTCCGATTTTGAGGTGTGCGTAGCTTGAGTTTGCAAGTCATCTCGAAGTACGGTCACGTCGCCTTGTGGAGAGGTGACAAGAAGGTGTTGGTCCTCTTCGATATACATTCTGGAGATATGATGCGGAAGCTACCTTGCATGTTTCAATGAATCCGTGAAACCGATAACAATGGTGGATAATCAAACGTACTGTGATGGCTTTCTTCTTCTGCGCTGCCCGGTCCGCAACAGAACTAGACAGGTCCTCCTTCCACATCCATATAGTGCGATTCTGTTCATTTTCAGAGATATCCGGAGAGGAGGATATAGCTGCGTAGGTCGTGCAAACATGATTCGCGCTTTGCAGCTGGCTACGCGTGACTGGCGGACAAGCAAAAGTCGTAGCTGGGCCCAGTGTATGTGAGATGATTGGATGCAGAGTTGTAAGCTATAGGTTTTTGAGTAAATACGGGCTATGCAAGCAGATATTTACACACATCTAGAACATGAACACCATCGCCTTGAGCAGCGACAGTGACATAACCTTCTGAGCTTCTGCCAGCTTTATAATGAGAAGCGTAAATGTTTGGTAGTTCCCCGGAGCTTTTGGATGATTTGGAAATTTTTTTAGATGTCGTATAGCTCGACAACAAGAATGGTTCGCCTACAGAGGCCTCCATAACGTTGAAGTTCGAATGAAGCCTGAAAATTGAGCGTGGGATAATTTCTTATCCCAATTTGATCTAATCTTTTGCAGACCATCAAAGACTGAAGTGTCCAACGTTCAACTTCGAGACGGGTCCATAACACACAGAGAATGCTGGCTACGTTCAAAACGTTGTACATGGTACGGCGAATATCATACTCTATACGTAGCCGTGTAGTATTTTGGATACCGAAACTCCTCCGAATCAGAATATTGCGGGAGTTTCTGCAGTGGTAAATAGCGTAAAGTGCCAGTTGGCAGTAGACCATGGGCGCGGCGCAGCTCATGCGCATTGATCCAGCCTAAAACCTCCCAGCGATCACCGCTGCCAATGGGTTCATCATAGCCATACTCTTCGATATAGAATGCATCGATAGTAGGTATCCTACGCGCAATGCGCGATGTATACCAGATCATCGCTGATTCAGTCTCAACAGGCCCAGCACGTTTAACAGGATGCCGGCGAGATTTAGCCTTGTGACACGATGTCCAAGGTTTTTTCTTTCCAAAATGCAAACAATGGGAAGCATATAAGAGGTTCACAACTTGCAATGATGAAAAGCGACAAAGGACTTCCATAAAATCATCCTAAAAGTCTGTCAGTGATGTTAGTAATATCTGGAGAGAAAGGCGGCCCCTACGACATGAACGCGCCCTATACTAAGTGTTAAAATCGTGGTTTGGGGGAATCGTTCATGGGCAAGCTTTAAAACACGCAGAGTTCGCATCTTGAGATTTAATCCCGTGACTTGCCAGTCGTTGCTAGGTCTTGAGCTCAATGCTGAGCCTGGTGTAGTCCTAGTGACCGCAAAGCCCTTAAGTGACATTGACTCTTCTAGCCCTTCTCTACGAATATCTTCCAAAAACGACTCGACAAAACTGATTGTTCTCCCGTTGATGAAGTAATAGCCATGTGAATCAAGGAACCTGATCTTCCATAAGTGTGGATGAGCATCTGTGACTCCTTGCAACCACGATAGCTCAGAAATAGCGCGATAGTCTAGAGTAAGGTCGATTTCACGAAGGCCATTGAGGCGTCGAGCCCCAAACTCTACCCCCAAACAACTCGCTTGGCCGACCGATAGCCGCAATAGACACATGCCGCGATTAAGATGAGCATCCAGTTGCTGATCAAATTGCGCATTACGGTAATCATTACTGCGGTAATCATTACTGCCTGCAACGATGGGGGCATACTTGAGTACTATTTTGGTCAGGTCGGAGGGATTTGCTGAACTAGGTAGACAGTTCATTGATGTCATTAGAACAGCGGTCAAAGGATGGCGATTTATGGCGTTAAGCAAGGGCAGATCGATAGGGATACTGTTCCAATTGAGCTGCGAGAGACGAATAAGCTGAGAAAGAAGTACGTGTAATGTATTGACGTCCTCTTCGCGAAGACCCACAGAAATATCAAGCGTCCTAGAATGAAATGCATCAGTCAAAGCACGATAGCTTGATAATTAATCACACCTGATAGACGCAGCCAAGGTTATATTCAAGGCGCATTGATCTACGAGGTTTTTGATATCTTCGACTCTTCGTATCTCAATATGTGCGAAGAGAAATGGAAAAGAGAGGCGCCGAAATTGGCGAGCTGTCAGTGACAGAGAAAGGAGTTGGCTCCTCGCATATTTCCAGCGAAGCTCTGGTATTTGGGTTTCTATGAAGCATGTGTTGTAGGCGATATAGCCCACCACGGCGTGAAGCAGTTCTTCAGGAAAGATCATGGTCGCTGGAGAAGTGCTTGTTGTTCGCACGTGGTCAAGTGGGACGATGTCTAACCTTCGTCTCCCAGGGTTCGATAGATTCCATTGTTTCCTCAAAATAGTCACTGAAGTCGTCCGCAGTACTTGTCTCCATCAGTCTTAATGCCTCACTAATTGTTCTTAGCCTGAAAAAGCTGGCAAATTTTGTTGCAGAACAATCATGAATTCACCCCGCCTTCCAAGCTCGGCCAATCTATTGTCTCCTCAAAATGCTCATCGGGTATCTTCTCATTGTTCTTAGCCGAAGCCAGTATATAGAGATACATCTTTACCCTCAGAGCGCACCCTTTCACTTCTTCCATAATGGCTGAACCGCTTTCTGAAGCAGATTTACGCCAACGGGCTCAAGCGTTCTTTGCTCGAATTTCAGCATCGGGACGCGTACCGGAATTGAAGTTACAACCTGACGCAAACCAGACTTCACAATTGTCGACGCGGTCCCCGTCGCCTTATGACTATCACATGCCTCATGAGCTCCAGCCTCGATCTCTCATCTTCAGCCCGGATAACATGGAAACTGCTCAAGATGAGTACATTGTACGCCTTCTCGCACGGCCGATGTTCAGGAAACTTTTTTCCACCGATGATCCTGAGGTCCTCAAGTCTTTGGATGCTGCCTGGGATGCCTGCCTAGGTGTCATGGACTTGAGGGTTACCAATGAGAACGACATTCAATCTGCACAGAGGCAAGTGTACAACATCATCTGTCAGCTGGCGACTCTTGTTCTTTTCCCCGTCACGGAGAAGCAACTTACGCAGCTTGGATATTGGAAACTGTTGGCTCCTCGTTCTAGCATCAACACGGCCCCGATTGCGGACATACTGTTGGGTGTTACATCTGCAGCGGAAATACAGGACGCTTATTCGAGGATTCAACGATACCAGGATTCGGACTGTGAATCTCTGCTAGATCTGCGCTCTAGTGTCTTCACAGAGGCTGCCGAGCCCTTTCTCCGAACAATATTCTCGGAGGAATCCAAAAACTCGCTCTTGGAAACCCGCTAGGTTATATTACCCTTCTACTCTTGGTGCAGTTGTCGGAGAAGAAAGTTGCCTATTCCCCATGGCATTTGGCTGAAGCCGAACTGTCGCAATTGCTCTGCGTTCGGTACATCGCATGCGGTGCTCGAATTGCGTGAGGATCCCTCATTCATGCCTGATCCCTTCGTGTTTCCTCTTCCCATGGACCAGAATCCTCGTCCACCCTTGGGTGAGACTGATTACAGGGAATCGAATACTTTGAACCCAGACATACTTGTCGAAATCAAGCGCGTGCTGGGTTTGTGGAAAAAAGATGGTGGTGGGACTAAATCTGAAGCACAAGACTCGAATACCGCTGTGGACGATACCACCACCTCCGTTGATGAGAGGAACCTTAACTTCCGCAAAAGTGTTCAACGCTCATTGTCCAAATTATTGCCTCAGATTCCACCACTGGGTGAGTTCGGGATTGGCCTACGCGATATTATGCCTTGGGTAATCCCTGCACGCTCAATGTTTATTCAGGTATTTTTTTGCCTTCCCGTTTGATGTCAGACGATGAGCTCACAATTGTCTCGTTTAATAGCTCTGGTCCGAGATGGTCCACCATAATGTGACCTTTGGTGAACTGAGCTCCCATAATCACTCGTTCATTGCAGAACGGATACGAGAATTTGGCCAAGCCAGGATAGGGCCATTTCGGGAAGTCACGCAGGCGGGACACCTGCTCATCAAAGCAATGGATTTGATCACTGCATTCGAGGATGCAATGGCACGTTTTAGGACTCACACTTCCATGGGTGTTCCAGTATGGAAGGATGACAGCGCATTCGGCGTTACAGAAAACGACATTATCTCGCGCGCAGCAGCAATCAAGGCGAACCGTCGTAAGCGTATTTTTGCTGCGTCGGCTCCCAGACGGGATGATAATGACGAGGGAGGTGGTCAAGGCGGAGGTTCTGGTGGCGATCCTAGTGGATCAGGGTCCGGAAGTTCCAGGAATCCTCCTGGTGGAAATGCTGGTTCAGGCGGTACCAAAAGACGGTACGAGCCGAGCAACGACGGTTCGGACAGGAAACTCCGAGCCCGCAAGCATGTCGATATAGTTTTACGCGTGAGCCTTTTGGTGCTTTTTCGTCCTGCTATTGAATGTTACTTATGTTACTTGCTAATAGGACTTGCATCTGGCGTTTACCTGTATTGAAGAACAACTATTCTCCCATGGGTTCAGTACATACGAACGACTTGTTGTTCCCTCCAGGGTGCATTCTCCCCGTTCAGTTTCATTCCCTCAATTTCCGGAGCCTGGCTTCAGCACGCCGCCGCAGACCCCTCCTATGCATCATCGTACTCCTTCTGTCGCCTCTACAGCGAGCACCGGTGTTAGTGGATTTTCTTCTCCTGGAGGTCCCCCTTCCAGACAGTCTAGCCATGCGTCTGTCTCCACCGTTTTCACCACTCCAGAATCGAGCCCAGCTGCCAAGGGTGCTCAAAGATCTGCTCAGCCAGGTCAACAGGGTCCTCGACGAACTATCCCATCTAAGCCCATGATCTCAAAGGCTGGAGTTGTTTTAGACCATAAGATCTACAAATCCGCTATAGGAATTGTATGGGGCGGTTTGTTGCTCCTCGAAGATATGCCGGCAGAGGTCAAAAGTTCGAGTAATGGCATCAGTGAAGCCGACACAGTACCCATTGTAGTGAAACTCACGGAATGGGATACTCGTGCTGATACTCCCACAGGGACCGAAACTGACGAGGGCAAATATCTTCGTCGGGAAGCTTTTATCTATGAGGGTATGATTGAGAAAGTGAAAGTGGACCGGTTGCATGCAGAGATTGATCTCGACGCTCTCGTGCCGTATTATTATGGCCTTTTCAATGACTCGGGCTCTCTTGCGCTTCTCCTAGAAGACAGTGGTGATAGGCTCCCATTCAAAGACTGGAAGGATTCTAATGATCTGAATCTGTACGTTCATACTTTTCCTATCTTTGTGTTTCTGAAGCTGATGTCTTTCGATTTTTCTTCACAGCAAGCAAGAAGTATACAACAAAGTCGTAATTTTGCATCAATTAGGAGTCCAGCATGGTGATCTCATGCCCCGCAATGTTGTTGTGGATGAGGCGCGCGTACTCCGCCTTATAGATTTTCACCGGTCCCGCTTTCATGATTGCCTAGGCACGACGGTATGCCCGGAATTGGTGTCTTTCCGTAAAACGCTCGGGGTTTCAGTCTAAAGGAGTGAATGACAGTTGTGGATTGTACTTTTAGTAGGTAGTAGTGCCTCCTGCTACGTCGATTATGGTCGGCTCGAAACCAATCTACCTCGTTGATTTTCAAGGAATTATGAAAACATGATTTCTGCATTAATTCAGCAGTGGAACATGAATGAATTAGTTGTGTCCTTCACGACGTACTGAACCTGGGTCACTATCAATTCCAAGCACGAGTGTTTTGCTGTCGACATCACCTCTTTCGGGGCGACTATTTGATGGTAGGGACGACGTGCTATATTTTTTGTCATGTTTTGTTTTCAAAGATCTATCACTGCCAATGTCGTCGTAAGCGTCGATGGTTTTTGATCATACGCGCAATGCGTAACGTGTACCAGTGCATGGCTGCCTCAGCCTCGATCGTACCAGCAATTTGAACCAGTGACAGTGCGATTTAGACATGAGAAAGGTCTATTCTTCCCAAAATGCAAGGTTTTAAAGATATGGACGTGGTAACTTGTAGTGATGAGAAGGTGCACAGTACGAGTACGTCGATAAAATCGTCCTGAGGACTGTCAATAATGTACATATAAGGAAGAAAGTCAACGTACAACATGGTCACGCTCTAGTACGTTGAGCGTTAGAAATGTGGAAATCGGTACATGCGGAAAACTTGCCAGTGCGCCATCATCCAATCCCGTAAATTACCAGTCATGCCGAACTGGCAAACGTGAGTGAGACCTAAGTGACACCTCTCTACAGATATCTTCCTTGAGTTGCTGAACGTTGAATTGGACGTCAAAACAAATGGTGCCCTAGTGACAGCATGCTGCATTGTGCAAAGCCCCGGAGCGACTTGGCGAGTTTGGAGAAATTATGGCTCTTTTGACCACTGGCTTTCTCTGGTCGGATGGATCTACTGCAGTGGGCGAAATCTCCGCGGTCGTGATGAGAACATAGTAATGTGTTTGTTGATGAACATACCAGTCATTCGACCAAGTTGGATCATATCACCAGTGAGGTTACGAATCTATTGAAAGCGTTAAATAGTTAGGGTATAAGGATGATTCTTAAAGGTTCAATTAATTTCAATTAGGTCTATGGATATCGTCTTCGTGGCTCATCCTAAGACACAGAATAGCACGGCACATATTTCAGATATGACTAGCTGCTAACGACGTCCATATGTTGGGTGGTGGCTGGCCCAGAAGAGGATAGTCATCACTCAACATCAATAAACTTCATTTAGAAAAACAGACAAAATCAATGCTACAGGGAGTACAGATATCTATTCATACAACGGCAAATCAATATTCCAGCGTAAGATCCTTAAACAAACAGTGTTCTCATAATCTCCATCCTACACACCGTCAATGTACACCCACTTTACCCAGCAATGCTGCTGCTTGTCTTCTGCTTCTTCATCTGTCGCTTCTCAAATGGGCACTCTTGATGCTCCTGGTAACAACGAGCACAGCAAGCCTTGTCGTTTAAACGAAAACATTTTGAATTTGCTTTGGAACAGGACGAACAGGGAGGAGCTGTATAGAACAAAACAAAAACGGATCAAATCATCGCCCATTTTATGACAGAGGAACAACAAGAACAGGTGTACAGGAGGAAAAAACGGCGACTTACAGTTCTTTTGACCCATTCCAATCAGTTCTCCACCTTCATATCTCACGTATAGTGTTTCCCTGTCTTCATCCGTCTCCCTATCCTCATCACCATCATCATGGGTCCTCTTGGTACGACGGGTAGTTGACGGTGGCGCCGGAGGCTGCATGTGGACGTAATCAAACTACGGAGAATGGTATATCACTTTAAGATCAGATATCAAGGATGTGACGGGAGAAGAGACCACGCACACACACCTGCGAGCGTTTCTTTGACGCCGTCACTTGCGAAGACTGCGGTTGTTCTGGAGTGTGAGAAGCAGAAGGCTTAGCATTGGAGTTCGTGGACCAGTTATTGATTTCACTGTTGGATGGGGTTTTGTTTAATCTGAAGCCTTTGGTGGTGGGCAGTGAGGCACGCCTAACAGGAGGGCGAGCGACCACACCAGCGCTAGTAGAAGAGTTAAAATTAGATTTTGAGAAAGTACCTGCACCATCCACAGCTTTAGCAGACCCCACATGATATTCGGTCATCCCAGGACCTCCAGAAGCTGTTCCGATCTGCCTAGGGGGGTCACGAGGTTTCTCATCAAGTTGACTGGCAGGGCTAGTTCGGCTCGATGAAGAGCGGATTCGAGGTACTTCCTGTACTTCATCATCCCAGATAGCATCAATATTCCCAACAGCCATTTTTGGACTTTTCGCCAAAGTATGAGCTGAAGGAGACGGCGAGCCAGTGTCGCCCATCTCAGAAAACGACAGAGGCGAAGATCCAATCGAGCTATCAGACTCGTGCAGTATATCAACGCTGGGATCAAAGTCAAAACTTGGGAGAATGGGATCTTCCTGTAAAGGGTGTTCATTACGAAGAGCTGCCCACTCTTCTTCGGTTGGATAATCAAATGCGACGATCTCGGTACTGAGAAAAGCCTGAGCTTGCGCAACGAGCGCATTGTTCTCTGCCTCTTCATCGAGTCTTCGACGGCGCGCTTCTTCTGCCTCCCAGATCTCTTTACGCTCCAGTGCTGCGCGTCTCCAGCGAGGATCAAGCCATTTCTCGTCCCAAGTCCAGTGGGTATTCTTCAGTAAAAAATCATCGGCCGTGATTAAAGCATCCTTGACTTGAACTGGCTCAATGTACGATTCCTTGTTGCGCTTTTCTGTCAGGATACGAACAACCTCTCTGTACCGAGACTAACAAGTGTTAATCATCAGCCGCATAGGAATGATTATCAGTTGTTAAACTTACAAGGGCGACAGCAAAGTTTCTGGTCCATGATTGTAAGGCAGCATCGTTAGAGACTGGTAGCAAATCAACTACTGCAACAATGGCCGACCCTGCGTCGGTGATCATCTTGACCATAGGTTTAGTAAGAGGCAGCATCGCTGAGAACAACTCCTGCCTGAGTTGACGAGCTATACTAAAGGAGGAGGATGGACGTCAGGGGGAAAGAAAGTAAAGTTATCAGGCGCTAGGAGCCACTGCCTCACCGGTGATGGGCTGGATTCCATCAGTGCTGTCGAGCATATATTCAGTGCCCACAAACAGTAATTGTGGGCGTCACTGGGTGTAAGTTGCCGTTAGACCTTGCCGGCTCACGGCAACTTTATGTAAGCTTATTCAAGCCTCGCGCAAGGGCAACTCATTAAGTATCTCAAGAAATTTGTTGCTGAACCTTGGAACGATGACTAGAAGCCTTGGAAAGTATGTATACTACGACAATTGACCCAGTAATTGGAATCTACTCTCTTCCTAACGAGATCCTGTGCCAAATCTTTCTATTCGTCGTTTCTCGCAACCCAGGTGAATATTCTGTCAGCGAACTGCAGCTCAGCTATGTCTGCTCTCGATGGAACGCAGTAGCCTTATCACTACCTTCACTCTGGTCCTCAATCTGTGTACTGGCCCACGAAGACTCAGAGTCCGAAGCAGTCAGGCGGCTCACAGAGCTTTACTTGGGGAGATCTGGGACTGAGCCGTTGGACTTATTCTTGCATATCCGAGAAGCATCAAGTCTAATGGACTTATTATGTACTCAAGCTTACCGTTGGCGCCATTTTCACCTTGTAACAAAGGCCCATCGTAACTTTCTGGACCTTGGATTCGCGGAGCTCAGTTCATTAGAGTCCCTCAGTATTGCCTTGGATGATCAACTCCCATTTGATACATCCTCAAAAAGTCGTATGTGGTTCAATACCCCCCGCTTGCATACGCTGTCTCTTGACATGACAATATTCGAACTTGAACAGTTCGAGCTACCCTGGCATCAGCTTCGTCACCTCACGATGGAGTACCTAAACCTTGACCAAATGCATAAAGCCATATGTCTATGCATTAGCGTCGTCACTGCGACATTTACCTCGTGCGCCAATGACTTTTCATTTCGCGATCCTGCCCCTTACACCTGCCTATTCCTCTCATCGCTCACTATCATTGCTAGCCATCGTCTTGAAACGCTAGGGCCTGACATTACTCACTGCATCTATCCCTCCCTTTCCGAGCTTACACTCATCAGCGGCTCTCAAGAGTTCTCATTTTCACACGGAATCGTACCAAACCTCACTTCGTTGGTAATACGCTCTGGGTGTCGCCTCACCTCACTTACTCTACACGGAATATCCTATAGCTCTAAACATCTCATGGAGCTCCTTCAAGCAATTTCCCCTTCCCTCGTCAAACTCGATCTGTGCGACGTCGATCACCGTGCGTGGAATTTTCTCCAGCTGCAGAAATGGTTGATTCAAGCGCTGATATGGCTGCCTACCCCGGGATTCACAGTACCAGGCTCAGGAACGTCGCTCTCGCAGATTCCTGGGTACCTGCTGCCTCAATTGAAGGAGTTTGGGATCAGGTTTCCAGGCTCGAGAAGGGATGAATCAATTGATCGTGTAAAACTTAGCGAAGTGTTGAGGATGGTCGAGTCGCGACGTCCGAGTTCAACACTAGTAGGAACTCAGAGTCGTTCCATCGTAAATGACAGCGACACATGTTTAGGTACGGTATTAGAAAAACTGCACCTCGGAAGGCTTTGGAATGCACGCATTCCTTTGGAATTTAACGATAGGCTGCGCGCGCTCAAAGATAACGGGTTGGAGATCACAGCGCTATAAACCTATAGATTGTATTTACAGAAAAGCTCACATAGGTGAAACTGCTAATCCTTGCATCCATCCATGCTAACAGAGCACGTTTAAGGGTTCATAACGAATTGCTTTCCATGGGGTTGTCTCGTCAGGCTTGCCGAAACGGTGTAATTCATGGTTTTGAACGCTCGATGAACTTGTTCTTTGCTGGATGAGGAATGGGAAACTTATTCGATGCGGTGAGAAATATATACATACACTGTGTATATCCACGACTTTGCCTTCGCTCGATGTTGCGTTCTTAGTTATCGTGGCACTATCAATTTAGTTACTCATCTAGGCGGATATTGCATGTGCCCCATGGCTGAGTTGGTTACAGCGTCCGACTGTTACGCATTCGTTGTCATCGGAAGGTCGAGAGTTCGAGCCTCTCTGGGGCAGGTTGACATATTCATTTTTTGACTTCATACAGCCTGTTACAGCCGGCCTTGCCACCTTTTTTGAGGCATCGTTTGAACTTTACCACAGTACAATTCAAGTGCTAATTATTGTCAAATTCAGGAGGCCCACATACAAAGATTCCATAGAAAATAATTGGAAATGACAGATATAGGGTGGCGAGTCGCAATACCATCATCATCGCCTCTCATGCCCCCAACTTGAGACTGACATTAACCAGCTCACCCTCAAATCCATTCAACCCAATAACATAGGACGGAGCAGCAAACGACATATTCACAACCTCCATATATTCTCCCCATATATCCAAATTTGACGTCCAATAGTACAGTTCAAGCTTCGAGTCATCCGACTGGGAACCGTTAAATAAAGCATACGTGTAATTCACTGTGCTATGAACCTCGACAGACGTAAACACATCTGATGGGAGATCCACGCCTAGAGGGTACCGGAGGTTCGTCGAAGGGTCTTTGAAGGTCAGCGAGTCCAGGTAAAGGACGGAGTCGAGTCCCAGGAATAGCGCAGTTGAGTTTGCAGAAGAAGCAGAAGAACTTGAAGGCTTGACGGTGAATGATAACGTATACGGCGGACCCACCGACTCATACCCCGTCACGAACGGAAATTGTGAAATATTCTCATAGCTGAACACAACCTCCTCCTCGAGCCCATTAGTCGGAGTCAGAGCCCGATTGAGATTTTGACCTGGAGCAGCGGCATTCAAGAGCGGATACACCTCATCAAATTCCTCCAGCGTCAACGCATTCTCTCTTCCCATTCCACCCCTGCTCCCCGCCCAAGTTTTCTCACCAAACGCTGCGAGACTTTGGGCGAGTTGATAATAGACCTCGAGCGGCGTCGTCGCGTTGTTTCCCCAGTCATTCCAGAAAGCCATGATCGACCCACGGAGGAGGGGATTGTCGATAGCCGTGTTGTTCGTTGGGTCTGTGGCTGAGAAGATATTCGGTGCCCAGCCCTGTCCGTCGGGAGTAGAGTCCGACCAGAGCTTGGAAGTATTCAGAGTCCACGGGAATTGACCGCCATCGGAGAATTTACCGTCGAGGTAGAGGAAGACTTGATCAGAGTTAATGATGCTGTAGCCCTTGTTCATGAGTTGAACAGGGATCGACCCGCCAGGGAACCACCAGTGTTGGATGGTGATGTTTGTGGAAATGGATAGTGATTCTGTCGTACTAGGCTCGTTCGTTCCCCAAATCCTAATTGACTTTCCACCGGTATGTGAAATATACTCACTCATGTTGTTGACAAAAGCAATATAATCATCTCCCAGAGATGAGGAATACTCATCTGCCCCAATGGATACTTCGTCTGAGGTGAACCAGGGAAGGATTTCATCCCAGATCGATTTAATGGTAGGTAAAGTTTCTGGGTAAGTGAGATTCAGAAGATCCGGAGTCCCGGAAATCATCAGCTCTGGCTTCCATTTCGAGATGACTAGCGAATGAGCGGGAGTGTCGATTTCAGGGACAATCCTCACTCCGTGGTTTGAACAAGTCGTTTGGAGTGTGGTAAATTGGTCCTTGGTCCAACTCTCGTTGAGCTCTGGAACGAGACTGAAGATGGGTGACTCAGCCGAGGGCTGGAAGCGGAAGCCAGTGTAGAGTTCACGCCAGTCTTGACCGTAGAGAAAAGATGGGTCATAGATGAAATCCGAAGCGTGCAGGTGAAATTCATTGATCTTGAAGAACGAAGCGTAGATGCAAAGTTCAGCTAAGGGGAGGAAGGAGAATTAACACATTTGCACTCAATTGGATTGCTGATTGCACCATACTTAAAAACGGTATTTCAAACCAATGTCGTCCTGCGTCAAGCATGAATCCTCTGATTTCCCAACCAGGATTATCTTCTCCAGTGCCGGTAGGTATCTTAGCAGGATAAGATCCATTGGCAATCGAAAGCACGGCTTGTTGTAAAAATGTTCTGGTCCCTAAAAGTTCTCAGCCAGTCAGCAGATGTGGATTGTAAAGGACAACATACCCCACCAAGCACCAATCGGCTCAACACCTCTAATAGTATACATCTTTTCTGTAATCTCAAACTCATAGCCTTCACCGGTAGGTTTTCCATTGAACAATGTCAGATTGGAAGAAGAACCTAGGGTTAAGAATACCGTAGGCGATTGGAGACTATCCGACGATACATTCACATTTACATCACCATTTTGAGCTTGGGAGATATTACTGAACCCAGTGACCGAAATGAGATCATCACGAAACGTCTGGGCAAAGTCGGATAAAGTCCCCTGCCCAGATCCGCCGCTGGAAGCACCAGCGAAAGCAGGATCGACGATAATCTGGATAGTGGAATCAACGACAAAGTAGGAATTGGATGGTGCAAATGATTTTATGGAAGGGATTTGCGCTGATATTTGTTGCACATTCTGCACCATCAAATAGACAAAGGCCAATGGGTACAAAATTAGCAAGTTGGGCCCTTGCATCTTGACAACGAGAAAGGAGAACTTGGAGAAGAGTCGTATCTCATTCTTGTTATATACAACTGAGGTCTGGGGAATCAGACGACCTATGAATCACTTCGAGAAGAGCTTTTAGCCACGTGCAATTACTCCGCATATAAATCACTTACATTATGTACCAAGTACTTCAGAAAATGACTTCCATCACCATGGATATACATGAACAACAACACGGCCACACAACTTCCAAATAGTAACTGTGGAATCGTCAACACCTTTGGACCCTCAACAATCTCCAGCTCGTTGCCTACAATGAACGATCCAGGAGCCCTACTTCTCAACACTGACTGAGAATCAGCAAGTCTGACGACATGTTTTACGAGTGCTTCGGCGCCTTCTCCTCGTCCAACGACAACCCATTCTTTGTATGCGTAGGATTTGCTGTTCGGCACTGGAGTAGGGGTGTAGAATACACCGGCGTGATAACTTTTCCCTTCGTCGTTTTTGAGAATCCTATCCCGGACGGCTGTACCAGCTTCACCGAGCTCGAGAAAGTCAGATGAAGCATAGATGAATGCTTTAGGTGAAGGCAATTCAACTTCTTCATCAATATCAACGATGGCTGAAGAACGGCGGGCCTTTGCATTTGATGAAGATTCAATATCAGAAGGTGTGAAAACAGGTTTCTCCTCTTGGTCGAAGAACGACGAAGTATCTTCCTCGTTGATAACGGTCTCGTCACCTACATCGCCATCGCGCGAGGCTGAAAATCATTTCGATTTTAGTTTCAAGTTTGTTTTCCCCTTCGACGGCGCACCGATGATAGGTTGAACCACAGGTGATTCGCCTTTATCACTGGTCGGAAGTTTGTGATTGTGATTCTGACCAACGCTGGATGACGCTCGGGTGACGCTGGAAGGAGATGAGCTTGATTGTTTGAAACAAATCAAGTCTGGGGTTGGCGTCCAGGAACGATTGAAATATGAACTTGGACATGAACATTTCATACTCACCTTTCTTCTCGCCATCGGAGCCAGCTAAGCCTTTACCATCCGGAAGGAGAGATTGAAATCGTCCCGTCGCTCCGTCGCACTCGCTCTTTCGATGACCTTTCATTGGTAGTCCACATTTGCGGCAATGAGGCTTCTTTCGCCCAGCAGGTGAGGAATTTGTAGGTGCGGACTGCATCTTGCTTTTCCTCAAGCAAGTATGAGAGAAAGAAAGCAAATTGGACAGAAATGACTTGAATCATCGAGCACTAGAATTGTCCTTATTGGCACTGTGAATTGTACAAAGAACAAGAGCAAAAACATACATACCTCAGTGGAGTAAACTATTTGTGCTAATTATCGCCGAGTTACCATAATATCAATCCTTCCAAATAGATAGATATCGATTGGGATTAAATAACTTCCTTGTTTTCTCAATTTAGAAGTTCTTGTTTTCCATCGTTGACCGTTGAGAGCAGTGATATTCGCAACGTATGGCGAGCTTTGGTACCTTGATAACGTAGTATCTGGTTAAAAGGGACAAGACGACAGGGCATTCCATGATCCTCTAACACACCTGTCATTGTCACAAGATCATGTGAGGTGACGGATCGTGAAGACCAGAACCGAATCAATTTACCGTTGTAATTTCTCGGGTTATCGGTACAACCCCAGTCGTACAATCCTAGTCTACAATTGACTGCATGAACCATTTAATAAGCCATCGAGTTTTAAGCTGAGTTTCAGTCCCACTTACACATCTCATGTTAGCTTAGAAATCCCGATACGCTCGCGAATACTTTACCAATTTCAAGTTGATTGCTGAGCAGGCCCATCTCTGGTGAAAGTTCGTGTGTATTCGGGCTCAGTCGAGCTCGAATCCGCTATAAAATCTTCCCTGATTTTTTTTCATAGTTCCCATCGTTCTTTAGCCTTCCAGTCTTCTCACTACATTTTAAACAGTAAATTCATCCAATGAATAACGCTGTTCGCCGCGCTGTAAGCATCCACAATATATGCATAGATATCCCTTATTCACGTCTCTTGCAGCAATATGATCTCAGCTCGCTGCCTGACCTGACTGGCAAAGTCGCACTAGTTACCGGTTCAAAGTAAGTCTTTCTGACCAACTCTGATCCTTGAACCACTCTGAGACATTGCTGAAAGCTCGCCTCTGGGAATTGGGTGGAATATTGCCAACCAGCTTGCCCTCAAGGGCGCCAAAGTCTACGTCCACGCTCGTTCTTTGGAAAGAGCACAAGCCGGAATTGTTGCCATCCTCGCTAATTCTCGTTCTGGTCAAGACAGCAATTCGACAAGTACAAAAGAAGTATCGGCCAAACAGCTGGAGCCTTTCGTTGCTGATTTGGGGGACCTGAAGGCAGTAAGAAACGCTGCGGTTGCTTTAGCAAAAAAGGAAACAAGGCTGGATATTCTGGTGCATAATGCTGCGGTGTGGGTATTCAAGTTTAATTCTGCCTCCAAATCAGCCTGATATTTGACATTAACAGTCTTGCCGATGGCCTTGAGTTGAACGAATATGGTATTTCCACATCCATGACAATCAAGTAAGTCTTTCTGCCTACTGTTGCTCTTTTGAATATTTGATGAGTTTCTCCCCTTCTCTATAGTCATATCGCTCCGTTTTTACTCACCTTGGAACTACTGCCACTCATTAAATCAACCGCTCGGAGTCATCCTGGTGTACGAATTGTGACGGTATGTTCCTAGTCTCCCGACACCGGTATCTGTTTGACCCTGCTTGTAGCTCAGTTCTATTGCACATACTCTACTTACTCCTGATGCAAAATACGACTCGCTCAGCTCTATCAATAACGATTTTGGTGAACGAGATGGTGAACAGGCTAATTTACAGCGATATGGTGGGTATCTGTCATTCAGATGAAAGAATATTGACCTTGATCTCTGCTTCTCTGCTTCCGAACAGGTTACTCTAAGCTTGCCAATGTTCTTTTTGCTAAAGAACTTCAGCGAAAATTGGACCAGGCCAGTATTCAGGCCATCTCGGTCGCAGTTCATCCAGGGGTTGTGGAAACTGGTAGGATTTGCATTTATTCATGCTTGTTTTGCTTCTTGAGTACTATCACATTCCATTCTTAGACGGAGCTATAAAGTATCTCGGCCCCGAGAAGCTGTCACAGGTCAATGATATTATAGGTCCACTGCAAGGTGCTTTAGCTCCTCTGTTTGCAGCTGCTGCAACGGAAGTTTGGACAGAAAAGGACGGTGGCAGTGATAAGCTAGATTGGGCTGGAGCATACGTGATGCCGTATGGTGTTCCTTCGCCTGCGGACGAGTCGGAAGCCGCGAAAAATCCCAAGTTGGCAAAGGAACTGTGGGAGACAACAGAGAAGATTCTGGCTGAGAATGTGGGGATTTCTGTTAGCTTTTAGTTTTTATAAGTTATCAGGTCATATCTGTTAGAACTGTAGCCTATGTAAGTACACGAACAACCTCAGAACGACGATAAGTTCTCTATTACCTGTAGCCTATGTAAGTACACGAACAACTACATGGTAATATTAGTATAGAAATCTAAGAGATGAAGTGAGACAGACGTACCCTCAGAACGACGATAAGTTCTGAGGGTCTTCTAAATTCTATCGCTCGATTATATGCGTGAAATTTTACTAGGGCTATGTCCTTAGCCCATAACCCTGAAACCCTCATTTGAAACTCGCTCCCAACGCTGTCCTAACGGAAGCAAACCCTTTGTGAGGACTTCCGATATTGCAGTCTGCCAGAACGCCACGCGATCACATGATCACGCACAGGCGTCTAAGTACATGAATCTAACACTCCCCCTGGCGTTCTGCGTACCACCAATCCAACCCCAGAGCGGACACGATTCGACGATGCTTGTCCTTCGGAAGGGACTTGGTCATGATGTCGGCCAAGTTCTGAGACATGTGAATGGGATGAATCGAAATGCTCCCCCTGCTCACGATATCGCGAATGAAGTGATATCGAATGTCAATGTGCTTCGAGAGGTTGTGTTCTTTGTTGGTTTCCGAGAGACTGATGGCGCCTAAGTTGTCACAAAAGATGTCCAACGCTCTATCACCCAGACCTAAATCGATCTCATCCAACCAGCTTCGTGTCCACAACGCTTGTTGAACACCTCGAGATAACGATATATATTCTGACTCAGTGGATGACAGTGCAACAGAAGATTGACGTTTCGAAGACCAGGAGACCGGGGACCCATTTACCAGAAAAATATAACCCGACATAGATTTCCTGGTGAGCTTGTCGCCACCCCAGTCCGCGTCATTGTATCCAACAGGCCTGGCATTCGCTGTAGACCCTGGTTTGTACACAATTCCATAATGAATCGTTGAGTTGATGTAACAACAGAGTTTGATGAGGAGATCCCAGTGTTCGTGGGAGGGCGAGTCTTGCACCGTAGCTAAAACACAGCACGCAAACACAATATCCGGTCGTGTACAGCTCGCTCCCCACCAGCAACACCCTAGAATGGCACGGTATGGTTTATCTTTCATGAACGCTATGTCCTCCTCAGTACGAGGTTCGAGGGATGATAACGAGAAGTTTGGCGGTAGCGGAGTGTATACAGGATGTAAGGAGTCCTCGAGTCCGAAGTACCTGAAAGCATTACGGAAGAATGGAGCTTGAGAGATGGCTATGGAGCCATCACTACGATGATCGATTGTAAGGCCCACCAGGAAGTTCTTCTCCTTCACGTCGGTGAGGTCCCAGACCTCGAACCCTTTCATAGCTTCATCGGCCTCGTGACTGGAAGACGACCCGCAGAAGATATCGTCTGTGTGCACAGATGCAATTGAGAATTCGTTGGTTTGAGGGTTGTGTCGGAACCTAATACAGGGATCGGCTCGCGAGGATTTGAAACTGTTAAGATCGTGCAAGATACCCTCAGGTACTTGCGAGATCTCCTAATGAACGGGATAGGACTCGGCGAAGCTATTAGCAACACCCTTGCTCCTTTCAGTCCTCGGAGTGCGAGCGGAGATAATACGAGAATGACCAAGACGACGCAAGACGTGCAACGCGATAGCGATGACTAAAGTCTCGGCGACGTGTAGCGTAGTGACGAAGATAGCTAGAAGACTTTGAACTAAGTCTTAAAGTGTGCAGGATAGGAGAAAGACAATCTATGTCGATTTCGAAACTGAGGAGGCAAGTACAGTGGGCTACAGTACTTATAGTAATTATTCTATTCAGTAGAAAAGACAATAAACCATATGGAACAAGTGTCAGATGATAGATAACGGATAAGATGATCCGATGATACGAAGATGCGAAGATGCGAAGGTGCGATGCGAAGATACGAAGTAGCGAAAGCATCGGCGAAGGGATGCGAGATGATAGCGAAGATGCAGGACTCATACCTGAGCTAGCATGATCGTAACAGTATCCCCCTCTTACGCATTTGCCCTCAAATGCGTCTAGTGGGCTTCAAACAGAATAAAATGGTTAAGTCCGCGGAATCGAAAAAAGCGGAGAAGTCCGAGATCTCGGCAAGATCCGAACGGGCGCTAAAAAGAAGCGCGAGCATATAAGGCTTCGGCGACTAAATTTTCGACTTCAACTTCAACTTCCAACATGTCTCCCTCGTCGTCTCCCTCTGCTAACACCACCCAAAACTCTTCTGCCCGCCCATCGTCGACGAAAACACAACGGCAAATGCTCTTGCATCGCAAGATGCATTCTGGACGTCGTCATCCGGCGACTGCAAACGACAGAGGCGCATCCCGGCGCAGGCTTCTCGAGAAAATAGCGAGGCAAAGGAATGCAAAGGCCGAGGATAAGAAGAAGAACGAGGAGGATGACAACGAAAACGACGACGAGAAAGCGAGACGGGACGGGATTCGTCGAGGGAAGGAAAGGGCGCAAAGCGAAATCTTTGACGACGAGGAACTCGTTGCAAAGGTGAGTGTTCTTGAGTTTTCACAACCTGTTCTAATCGTTTTATTTAGGAACCCGAAGTTTCTGCAGGTCTCGCACGTCGCGAAGACTTTGCAGAAGATCATTGGCAGGAGCCCGAATCGCCAACGATAGCCGCTAACCCATTAACTCCGCCCATTACCTCCAATCCCAACCCTTCCTCCTTAACTCTTCGCTCACCACCCTGCGCAAACTGTCGGTGGGTAGACGAGCCGTGCGAGATGCGCGACAACAAGTCTACTCGCTGTACACGTTGCATTCGGCGCCACGAGAAGTGCCATGACACCGAAAGGTCTGGCAAGGGGAACCGAACGCAGAAGAGGACGAGGACGTCCACAAGAGTTGTCGAGGATGAACGCGAAGACGGCGAAAGCGAAGGAGAGGGTGAAACGAGGATGACGAGGCGAGGAAGTGGTCGGCGAAGGGAGGAAAGGCTGGAGCAAGAGGTCCTCTTGCTTCGCTCGGAGTTGGGTGAATTGCGCACGAGGGTAGGAACAATGGAAACCGTGGCGAGGGATAACGAGAGGCGGATGCTCTCGATCCTCGAGAACATGGCTATGGGACGTTATCCCGTCTTTGCGAACATTGCCGGGCCATCTGGATCGAGGGGCGAGGAGAAACACGAAGGTAGCGAAGAAGAAGAAAATAGCGATTAGATCGCTAATTGAACTTGTACATAAAAATTTGTAGCTAAAATTGTTTTTTGGACTTAGTAAAATAAAATTTTTCGTGAATTAAATTTTGTGAATTGTAAGAACAAACAATAAGAGGGAAAACAACAATCAAAAAACTATCATTTTGTTGTTTTCCGCGAAGAACGCGAACGAAAATTAGAGAAAAAGCGAACCGAAAGGCGAAAGGCGAAAATAAGTAACAAAGTATGAAGCGAAGAGGAAGGCAAGAGGCGAAACGATCTTACACGCTAGCGAGAACCTTCGCTAGTGGACCTGGCTTGGTGGGATACCTTTCGTGGAAAGCGAGAAGTGCGTCGGGTTCAGGCGAAGACTCGTCAGTTGTAATCTCCGAAGCTAAAACCCATGAGAATTCATCGGCGGTACCTTCGTAACCATTCCACCGAACATAGTAGAGCAATGGACATGCCTTTCGGCGACGATCGATTTTGGAGTCGAGTATTTCGGCGATCTCGTATTCTGGTTCGCCATCGACTTCAATCGGTGGAGGCAGAGATTGGACTCTATTGGGGATAATGTTTTCAGTGTAGGGTTCGAGTTGTGATACATGGAATACCGGATGGATGCGACTCATGTAGTCAGGGAGAGAAAGCTTGAACGATAATGAACCGACTTGTTCAAGAACAGTGAAAGGGCCCAGATACTTCTCGGCGAACTTCGGCGCGGGGCGAGTGGAACGAATATGTTCGGCGAGAACGTATACCTTAGAACCAACGGGAATGATGGGTTGCGCAATGCGTTTCCGATCAGCCTGCTCCTTATAGCGAGACTGGGCGAGAGCCATTTCGTCCTTAAGGATTGAATGGAGTTCATCTAGGTCAACGACGAAATCGCGAGCAGTATCGGAAGCGAGTTTGTACTCGGGATGAACGGTGATATTCGGATGATAACCTTTATTGGCGAAGAATGGAGTAATACCTGTGGAAGCGTTCGGCGCATTGTTGTAGGCAAACTCGGCGATAGGCAGGAGGCGCGACCAGTCGTCTTGCTGGTACGAACAGTAAATGCGAATGTACTGCTCTAGAGTTTGATTAGCGCGCTCTGTCTGACCATCAGCTTCAGGATGATAACCAGAGGTAAAATGTAATTCCATCTCCAAGGCTTTACCAATAGCCTGGAAAAAGGCTGAGACGAACTCAGAACCGCGATCGGAAGTAACGTGGCTAGGAACACCGTGTTTGGAAAAGACATGAATGACGAAAAGTTCGGCGAGCTGTTCGGAAGTGATTGTATCGTAGGTCGGAACGAAAATGGCTTGTTTCGATGCGCGATCAACGACGACGAGAATCGCTGTGTAGCCGTTCGAGTCGGGAAGCTGCTCAATGAAATCCATAGAGATGGAATCCCATGGGCGGACAGGAACGGGAAGGGGTTTAAGGAAACCGTACGGGCGATGTCGGCGAGGTTTGTTGCGACCGCAAACGGTGCATGAAGAAATATAATCACGTACGAATTCACGAACTTTCGGCCAAGTATACTCTCGGCGAACCGACGCGAGGGTGCGGTTTATGCCATAGTGTCCTGCGAGAATATGATCGTGGTGATTGCGAAGTACCTGAACACGAAGATCGGAATGGTCGGGAACATAGACGCGGTTGTCGAGGCGAAGTAGACCATCGTCGGCGAGCGTCCAGCGAGGGTGCTGAGCATCGGCGGCGAAATCTAAACCTCTAACAGCCTCGGCGTCGTGGTGATAGCTTTCGCGGATGGACTTGTGGAGCGAATCGACATCCATGATAACTGACGCTCTGAGGACTGGTCCTTGTAAAAAGGTCGCGCGAAGCGAAGAGGTCAATTGTTCTTCAGTAAAGATGGGTCTAAAATTCTGCGGATTGACCTTGGCGTAGCTGCTATCCCCCTCTTTAGGGTAGACGTCCCATCGTCTAGTCATAGCATCTGGTTTACCACCGAGCTTTCCCGGGCGAAAGCGAATAACCATGTTGAATTGGTGGAGAAACTCCGACCAGCGAACCTGTCGGCGAGTTAGAATTTTCGTTGTCGAGAAATACTCCAAGTTCTTGTGATCGGTAACAACGTCGATTGGGTCGCCAGAGCCTTCTAAGTAATGGCGCCAAGCTTTAAAGGCTTCAAATATGGCGAGAAGCTCTTTATCGTGTGTGTCGTAGTTAAGTTCGGCGGCCTGTAGCGTTCGCGAGAGAAAAGCGACGGGATGTATCTCGTTGTCGGCAGTGACGATAGAAAGTATAGCGGCGATCGCGTAATCAGAGGCATCTGTTTCCACAATGAGAGGCCTATTAGGCTCCCAATGCGCGAGAACAGGAGCGTGAGTAAAAGCATCTTTAAGTAAATCGAAGGCAGACTGTTGTAACGACGACCAAAGCCAAGGAGTGTCCTTGCGCGTGAGTCGTGTGAGAGGAACGACGATATCGGAATAATTGTAGATGAAACGGCGATAGAAGTTGGCGAAGCCGAGGAAAGACTGAACGTCCTTCACTTTGCGAGGCGTCGGCCATTCGCGAATGGTCTGGACCTTGTCGTCGGCCATTCGGAGACCCTCCGGCGACAGGATGTAGCCGAGGTACTCTACCGTGTCTTTATGCCATTCACTCTTCTTTGCTGAAGCATAGAGCTTGTGCTCGCGAAGTCGGCGAAGCACTTCGCGGACATGTTCGCGGTGTTGTTCTAGATTATCGGAGTAGATTAACAAATCGTCCATATAAACAATGACGAAACGATCAAGAAGATCGGCGAAGACCGTATTGACAAACCGCTGAAACACTGCGGGTGCATTCGTTAGTCCGAAGGGCATAACATTCCATTCAAAAGAACCGTAGCGAGTACGGAACGTCGTTTTCCATTCATCACCGGCAGCGACGCGTACGAGATGAAAAGCATGTTGAAGATCGATTTTGGTGTATATTTTTGCTTTGCCTGGTGCGTCAAGTAAATCGGATAAAAGGGGTAAAGGATACCTGTCCTTCTTGGTAATGGCATTGAGTCCGCGAAAGTCTACACACAGGCGAAGGGAACCGTCCTTCTTTGGGACAAAAAGGATGGGAGCGCCGTGTGGCGAAGTTGACGGCGAAACGAATCCATTGGCGATGTTTTCGTCCAGCCATTCGCGGAGTGCCTCTTGTTCTTTAGGCGAGAGGGGGTAAATGCGCGAGAGAGGCGGCGATTTACCTTCCTCAAGGTCGATCTTGATATCGAAGTCGCGATGTTCGGGTAGTGTGTCGGCCTTCATCTTGTCGAATATATCGGCGAATTCCGCGTATTCGGGCGGAATAGATAAATCTTCAGTGCTGACAGCCGCGAGAGCGGGCGATGAAGTAGGCGGTGTAGTATGGAAGGTGGATTGGGTAGCGTAGAACATTACTGGTTCACGCCCAGCTTCCTTACAAACGCGTTGAAAGGCACGAGCACCAAGCAGCCTAATGTCGACTGCTTTGTTATTTACGATTTGTGACCCCATCTGAGTGACAGAGGGATACGTATAGATAGGTTCGAAGGGGTACGAAGGTTTGTTGCGCTTTTTCGGGGTTTTCGGCGAGGGTGCCGACGAATTCCGCGGGGGCGGCGAAGATGGAAGTGGGTGATCCACATGAGCGAGGGTTGTCCTTTGGGATGGCGAAGCCATAGCGGCAAAGGAAGACGTCTGAGGATAAGAATTGTTAGTAGCATTTTGGAAAGAAATAGTAGTATGTTGCCAATCAACCAACGGGTTGTAGCGGCGAAGAAAACTGTATCCTAAAACTGCTTTACAAGACGAATCCAAGGGTGTGACATAAAAGTCCAAGTCAAGAAGTTCCCCGGTAGGAAAGCGAACAGATAGTGAGGCGATCTCTGTGATCGGCGACGCAGCGAGCGAACCATCAAATAATCGTAAATTGATCGGCGAAATCGGCGCTGTAGGTATATTGTTCTGTTCTACATACGCACTATCAATAAAATCGTTTGTTGAGCCAGAATCGAGAAGAGCGAGAAATTTGAGAAGCGAAATGGTAGTAGTATCGAAAGTGTCAGTTGGTACGAATTCAGTAGTAAGAAAGAGACGAAGCGAATTAGTATACGAAAGAGCGGATGCGTTGCAGATGACTTCCTGAGTGGTAGCACAATCCCGGTCAACGCAACTCCAGTCTTGTGCACAGGAACTGAAGTTGCTGGCTATTTTTCCGGCTGCGAAGTCGAGGCGACTGCAGCGGAATCGGTAGTACTAGCCATAGCACGGGTTGCCTCAGAGGCGAGACGTTTGCGGCATTCGGCGATACGGTGCCCGGCGAGACCGCAGAAGAGGCAAAGGTTATTATCCTTGCGGTGTTGCAGTTCTGCTGGAGTTAGGCGTCCGCTATCGGTCAACTTACCAGTAAGGTTCGGCTTCTTGCCCTTACCCTTCTGATTCCCATTAGACTTCTTGCCTTTGGAGTTATCAGTAGGCGCAGGTTTCGGCGGGTTAGCCGACGGTACTGTCGCTGCCTTACCCGAGGCCTTTCCTGTACCAGTTTGTTGCGTAGCCGTAGTCCCAGCGCGGGCTGACTCGCGACGCTTCTCCTCCTCCCGCTTCCAGTACCTCGCGTCCGAGCGTTGCGCCTCTCGGCGAAGCTCTACGAGCGTCAATGGTTCCGTCGGGAGTCGGGCGAGATCGTCTTTGATCCGCGTAGCTAAGCCGCGCTTGAATGCCCACGCGAGCGCGACGGCATCCCAAGATGTCGCATTGGCGAGCGAGTTGAAGCGAATCATGTACTTCCTTACGTTGTCCGATCCCTTCATTCGTAGGTTTCCCAGCTTATCCTCCGCTTCTCCTTCCATGTCATAGACTCCGAAATTATCTGTGAGTTCCTGAACCAGGTACTCGAAGCTAGACATCCATGCTGGCGGATTTATCGGGTCAGGATACAGGAGGTCTGGCTCGAACCACTCCTTCGCCGAACCGCGAAGATACGAAAGTGCGTAGGACACTTTACGTTCATCGGTGAAGTATCGCGGGCGGTCGGCGAAAATAAGGGTGAGGTCGACAAGGAATGATTGGAGTTTACGGGGATCAGAACCATCAAAGGCGTCGGGATCGCGAAGTTTCGCCTTGGACGTTCCGCCTTCGCTGACGGCAGGCCTAGCTATAGACATCTGGATGCCATTTAGAGAAGTGATCAGCGAATGAAGCATTGAAAGAGCGAGGGTTTCTCCCTCGGGTATCGTATTATCGGTAGGTTGGTTAGCAGCGGGCGGATTAGGTGTACCGCCGCCATCGCCGCCACCACCTCCACCTCCTCCGCCTCCTCCTCCGCCTCCTCCTCCGCCTCCAGGGGCGCGTGGAGGTATCGGGTCAAGCTCTTGATCAGGTGGAAGGTCAGGGACCTCTGGGTCTTGGAAATCCTCGTGTACGGATTCTTCACCATCGGGAACTGACGAATGAGCTTCGGACTCCGATGCGACAGAGGGCGCATGAGTGCGAGGAGCAGTGTCGGGGGGTTGGTACATTCGGCGAAGAGACGCCATCGAAGGCGAGACATGGGGCTCTTCGGGAATGGGTGTGCTACGAACAGCGGTAATGTTAGCATCGCTCAAACGAACGGTAGAAAACCCAGCGTTTGTTCGACGCCGATCACGCGTCTCGTAATTCTGAATACGTGCGAAGCGAGTGCGGTTAAATGGAGATAATGCTTGAGCAGTTGATATGAAGGGGTTCGGAGTAGCGACATCGGTTATACCAGGAGCACTAGACTCAACCGTCGCTGAGCGCTGACGTCCTACAGGGCGCGACGATTCTGGGCCTGGGTTTGTTTGGGACATAAGGGAAACGAATCAGTGCGAGTTTTAAATGCGAAAGGATACAAGTAGAGTTTCGAAATACTGTTAAGATCGTGCAAGATACCCTCAGGTACTTGCGAGATCTCCTAATGAACGGGATAGGACTCGGCGAAGCTATTAGCAACACCCTTGCTCCTTTCAGTCCTCGGAGTGCGAGCGGAGATAATACGAGAATGACCAAGACGACGCAAGACGTGCAACGCGATAGCGATGACTAAAGTCTCGGCGACGTGTAGCGTAGTGACGAAGATAGCTAGAAGACTTTGAACTAAGTCTTAAAGTGTGCAGGATAGGAGAAAGACAATCTATGTCGATTTCGAAACTGAGGAGGCAAGTACAGTGGGCTACAGTACTTATAGTAATTATTCTATTCAGTAGAAAAGACAATAAACCATATGGAACAAGTGTCAGATGATAGATAACGGATAAGATGATCCGATGATACGAAGATGCGAAGATGCGAAGGTGCGATGCGAAGATACGAAGTAGCGAAAGCATCGGCGAAGGGATGCGAGATGATAGCGAAGATGCAGGACTCATACCTGAGCTAGCATGATCGTAACAGAAACCTAATTTCTGGAATTGTCCTTCGAGCTCCTTGTACCAAATGTGCCCGGCCTGCGCCATCCCATACAATGGCTTGTGCATGAGGCAAACTTTGTCTTCTTTCCCCTTAATTCTGAATCCGGTAGGTTGATTCATGTAAACGGCAGGATCCTTAGGAAGGGAACCGTTAAGGTAGGCCGAGGAGAAATCCCATTGTCGTGTTTGAAGCTTCTTGAAAGCGCAGATCGCAATGAGAAGACGAACAGATTCCGCCCTAGCGACCATCGACCAGCTTTTGTCGAAGTCCACGCCCGGAACCTGCATATCCCCACGAGCTACATACCGAGCTTTTCGTTTCAGTACTGTACCCTCACCATCAACTTTTAAGTCGTACACCCACATGCCATTCATGATGCGCGCATTCTCTGGGCGATTCACCAATGACCAGCATTTCCGATCTTGTAGCGAGGTAATCTCCTTGAGCATCGGAGGGTACCAATCATCCGGGGAGTTCATAGCTTCCGCATACGTCTTAGGAATCCCAATATCCCCTCCCCCTTTGATGGTGCTAGCAAGGATAAATATGTTGGCCCAAAGCTCCTCTTCGTCCCGCGCTCGGCGCTCATCAACCTCATAATCCATCGATTGCAATAAACGAGCTGAAGGTATACGAGTGCGTGAAGAACGTCGAAGAGCAGGGGGTAATTGTTGAATACGAGCGGCGGAAGCATCAGGAATACGAGCGGCGGGAGCATCAGGAATACGAGCGGCGGGAGCATCAGGAATACGAGCGGCGGGAGCATCAGGAGGATGACGTTGGGGAATGTCCAACTGCGAGTGGCTCTGGCCCGACGTTGGAGGGGATCTTGACGACGAGGAAGATTTCGAAGTCCCTTGCTCAGCAGGGACTTCATCATCCGTAAGCAGTTGCTTCTCGGACTGATCCGCGGAGTCTACTCCGACATAATCAATAGACTCTTCGGCGTTCACAGCTGATGGGTCTGTAAGGGTTCGTCGAGGCCTCCCCTCTTCAAACTCAACGTCCCTGACTGGATACACGCCTCTGCGTCTGGGATCCCAAACTCGATAACCCCTACGTCCGAGATACCCCACCATGCGCCCCTCCCATGCTTGCCGACCAAGTTTTCCCTCGAGATGGTCCAAGTCAGTCACCCACACTTTACTTCCCCAACGACGAAGGTGCGAAACGTTGATATTAACACCTCTCGGCTCGAACCATTTCTCCCAAGGAATCACACCAGGATGTCGACTGGTGGGGATCATACCACGAATGTATCCATACGCTGCGGCAGCTTCAGCCCAGAATTGATGGTCAAGGTCAGAGTCTTCAATCATCGCGCGAACCCCCGAGATTATTGTGAGATTTGCACGCTCCACTTGACCATTTGCCGCCGAAGATGCTTTTGGTACCTTCTCAACGATGATTCCACGTTCGGCACACCACGAGTCAAAGAGCTTATTATCAAACTCCCGCCCCAGGTCGATACGGAAGATTCGTAATCGACGACCCGTTTGTCGTTCAGCCATCGCAACGAACTCCTGTACGAGTTTGAGGATTGACTCAGCATCCTTGTTTGCAGAGAAATAGGTGAATGGTATCCCTGTTCCATCATCACACGCTAATAGCATGTAGTATGCACCACCCAAGCTCCTGGTACGAGCACGGCCCCATAAGTCCAAGCTTACTCGATCTAATGGCTCCGCGGCGGGAACCACAATATCATCAAACGGGTGTCTTTTGGCCTTCGCATATATGCACACCTCGCATTTCCCACACAACGAGAGGTCAGATATCTCCAAGCCTTGCACCAAGTTTCGCTTCGCCATAATGCGAATCATATTAACGTCTGCATGCCCGAAGCGATTGTGCCACATTGCCAACGAACACGGCTTTGAACGAGAGTGTCCGGAAGATGCAAGAACATAAGTAGACTCTGGAGGACCAGGATGTGGAGCAAAAGTTTCTCCTCCTGGAGCGTCCAAGTCATCTACAACATCCACTTGGTAAAGGCCGTGCCCACCACGCATCCCTGCGATCCGCCCATCTAGAATAACCTTTCCGTTCGTCGAATCTCGAACGTCAATTCGTCCATTTCCCCACTCTCCCTTCATCCCTTTCTTATCCATACTCGGCAAGGACAGGAGATTCATGGCGAAAGCGGGGGTATGAGATGCATGGAACCTCAGTCTGTGGACACCACCCTCCTCTGTCTTTACCACTATCTCCGCAATACCATGTCCCTCAATTTGAAACGAACCTGAAGACCCCTCCGCTGCCATTCGACCCACACTCTTCGCCGATGTGTACGAAATGAAACGACGACGATTTTGGATACACCAGTGGGAGGCGCCGCTGTCAATGAAGGTCGGGATATCACGATTTATTGTATTCACTATCCTGCTAACGTTTACAGAGGAAGGTTCTACGCTACTCGAATTGACCTGATCACCGCTCAGAAGGGCAACAACTTCTTCGACTCCCAGTCTGTGCGGGTGAGAATCAGGAGGTGCAGGCCAATTCGAGAGCTGAACCATACCTCCAAAATCGTAATCACTGAAATCGTAAACGGTAGCGGCGGCAATGTGACTTTCCTCCTCCTTGATCGATGCAGCGGTAATGGATTTTATGGCCGGTTCCATTCCTTTGGGTGCGTTATACCAGCGTGGAGCTTTGCCTTCACTTCCTCCACCCTTCGCCCAGCAGTTCTTCTTCAAATGACCAGTACGTTTACAATTATCGCAGACGATTCCCCCGGAACCCTGGCGCGACGGAAATGACGGAACGGCAAGTGCATTCGGTGCTAGGGTGTTGGCGGAGGCTGGAGACACGGATTCAACCATCATGTCGTATTCAATCAGTGCGCGTTTGAGATCTGAATACGACCTCGAACCGTGATTCTGAATGATCCACAGGTGGTCTGCAGGCAACGAAGTAAGAAAGCGCGAACGTAGATCTTCATCAAGTACAACACATCCAACGTCGCTCGCCGCCTTACGAAGTGCCTCTAGCTGTTTGAAGTACTCCTCGAAAGGAGTACCGGCATTATACCGATATTGCTGTATCCGCTCCGCAGAGGAAGTATCGTATTCGCTGGTAAGTCGAGTCCACATTCCATGGGCGGACATAGAATCATTTACCCCAACAGATCGAGGATCTTTGATATTCTGATAAATGATACCAGCTAGGCGGCCATCGCGAAGCTCCCATTCCTCTGCGGATGGAGTACGAGAGTTGATGGGAGTGAATGTAGAAGAGGTCAAAGTTGCGGGCACCGGAATAGCAGGTGACTCGGTAGAAGACATGGAGGACGCAGAGTTCGACGGAGCGTTAGACGAGATGGGAGAGACAGTTGTTCCATCTAGGTAACCTGTTAATCCTGTAGCTCGTGCGACGCTCTTCAAATGATCACGGAATACAGCCCAGTTGCTTAAGCCGACGAGCTGGCGATCCTCAGGAAAGGACATGAGATTTGGGAGAGCATTTGCATTTGAGGACATTTTTGCTGAGTGCTGAATAGCGTGTCAGTCTAGGCAGGAAAATTCTGCGATTCTGACTGCGAATCTGTTAGAACTGTAGCCTATGTAAGTACACGAACAACCTCAGAACGACGATAAGTTCTCTATTACCTGTAGCCTGAGTAAGTACACGAACAACTACATGGTAATATTAGTATAGAAATCTAAGAGATGAAGTGAGACAGACGTACCCTCAGAACGACGATAAGTTCTGAGGGTCTTCTAAATTCTATCGCTCGATTATATGCGTGAAATTTTACTAGGGCTATGTCCTTAGCCCATAACCCTGAAACCCTCATTTGAAACTCGCTCCCAACGCTGTCCTAACGGAAGCAAACCCTTTGTGAGGACTTCCGATATCGCAGTCTGCCAGAACGCCACGCGATCACATGATCACGCACAGGCGTCTAAGTACATGAATCTAACAATATCAAGTTAAATTGAACGTACCTCTCACAGTAAATACGTATGTTTGACGATTGAATTCTATTTTATGTAGCCACATATGACGGTTTTCTTGAGTGGAAAAATACTACCCTTCGACGGTAGCATCCTGTGTGTAACCCGAGTCGTCTAAACTCAGTCTAAGCTTTGACATACGTATTCCCGTCAAGCTCATTAAAATTGCCAGAACAGCTATCAGCGTCTGGATTTGAGGTATATACAATTTTGTCTTCCTTCTAAGTTCTGCCTAGATGCAAATCGACTAATTGTACTATCATTGTATGAGCTCCCTTTGTCAGACGAATTCTGTAAGCGTTGCAGCGGTGACTTCTTCTCGAAGAAGCATTCAATATGATTGTAGGGTAAATAATTTCATTATTAATTGCTGCTGAGTAGGGTTTTTCCTGATTTTCCTGCATCGCGACCGATTTATCAACTTAAATACAGTATTGCATTTCACAGGTTAGGCACCCACTTTCGCGCTCTTGGATAACACATATGTACTATGTGGAAATCATCTCTTGACAATTCCCCAGGCCGGATTTTCACGGTAAAACTTCGTCTTGTGAATCCCAATCCGGATGACACCACATGAAACGGTCATCTTCCATAATTATCCTGATTTTGGATTAGTAATCCCGATACGCTCGCGAATACATTACTTACTGACTTGATTGCTGAGCAGGTTTATTGGTTTATTCATGCTGAGAGCTAGCGTGCATCCAGGCACAGGTGAGCTCCAATCTGCTATTAAAGCTTCCTTATTTTCTCGTTGAATGATCCCTATCGTGCTTTAACCGACAACTTGTGCTTCACTACCCTTCATGGAACAGATTATTCGTAGCCCTGTAAGCACCCGCAATATTTGGATAGATACCCTACTTACATCTTCACTATCGCTGCTCGTAGATATATGATCCATCCATCTCGCTGCCTGATCTAACTGGCAAAGTAGCACTGGTTACTGGTTCCAAGTAAGGCTTTCTGACCAACTCTGATTCCTTGAACCACTGATTCGAGTCTAGAAACATTTCTCAACAGCTCGCCCATTGGAATTGGATGGAATATTGCCAACCAGCTTGCCCTCAAAGGCGCGAAAGTTTACGTCCACGGTCGTACATTGGAAAAAGCACGGGCGGGAATTGCTGCTATTCTCAGTCAACTTGGTAGCAATTCGTCGAATGCTAAAGTGGCAGCCAGTCGGCTGGAACCTTTTGTTGTCGATTTGGGGGACCTCAAGGCAGTAAGAGACACCGCAGTCGCTTTTGTGGAGAGGGAAGCAAGGCTGGATATTCTGGTGCATAATGCTGTGACGTGGGTATTAGACTTTAATTCCGCCTTCATAATATCTGACAATAACAGTCTTGCCCAAGTCCCCGAGTTGGACGAATATGGTATTGCCAAGTCCATGACAATCAAGTAAGTCTTTGCTTACCATTTCTTTTGTGGATATTTCACGAGTTTTTCCACTGATCAACAGTCATATCGCTCCGTTTTTACTCACCTTGGAACTACTACCACTCATGAAATCAACCGCTCAGAGTCATCCTGGCGTGCGAATAGTGACAGTACGTTCCTAGTCTCCCGACACCAGTATCTGTCTAACCCTGTGTGTAGCTCAGTTCCGTTGCACATACTTTTACCACTTCTGGTGTGAGATACGACTCGCTCAGCTCGGTCAACGACAATCTTGGTGAGAGTGCTGATGTGCTCAAGCGATATGGTCAGTATCTTTGTCAACCAGATTCCCGAAATTTCCTTGATTACTAGTTATGTTTAATGTTTACTTTTGATTCTTGAACAGCTTACTCCAAGCTCGCCAATGTCCTTTTTGCTAAAGAACTCCAGCGAAAATTGGATAAGGCCGGCATTCAGGCTATCTCAGTCTCTGTTCATCCAGGAAATGTGAAAACCGGTGGGATTTTTTGTATTCGATCTATGCTTATGTTTTACCTTCCTCCCTTCTCAGATGGCGCGTTGAAGTATTTCGGCCCCGAGGCCTTCTCAAAGCTCGAGGGCCATCTAGAACCACTACAAGGTGCTCTGGCTCCCCTGTTTGCTGCTGCTGCAACGGAAGTCTGGACGGAAAGGGACGGCGGCAAAGATAAGCTCAATTGGACTGGCGCATACGTGATGCCGTATGGCGTTCCTTCGCCTGTGGATGAGGCGGAAGCCGCGAAAGATCCCAAGTTAGCAAAGGAGCTCTGGGAGACAACGGAGAAAATTCTGGCTGAGAATGTGGGGATTTCTGTCAGCTTTTAGTTTTAGTAAGTAAGTCTTAGAGTACTTCAGGCTACATTAAATACGTATGTTTGGTGATTGGCTTCAACTATTCTATGTAGCCACGTATGAAAGTTTTCTTGAGTGGAAAAATCCTCTTCCGAGACGGTAGCATCCTGTATGTGAACCGAGTCGTTCTAACTTCTATTCCTTGACATACGTATTCCCGTCTCTTACGTATTCCCGTCTCTTATTCGCTCATTGAATTTTCCAGAACAGCTATCAGCGTCTGGATTTGAGGTAGATACAATCTTGTCTTCTTTCTAACTTCTGCCTAAATGCAAACTTGAATTGATTAATTGTGCTATCATTGTAGGAGCTCCCTTTGTCTGACGAATTTTGTTAGCGTTGCAGCGGTGACTTCTTCTCGAAGAAGCATTTAATATAATTGTAGGGTAAATAAATTCATTATTCATTGCTGCTAAGTAGGGTTTTTCCTGGTTTTTCCTGCATCGCGACCGATTTATCAATACAGTATTGCATTTCACAGGTTAAGTTCCCACTTTCGCACTCTTGAATAACATATATGTATATGAAAATCATCTCTTAGCAATCCCCTAGGCCAGATTTTCACGCTAGAACTTCGTCTTGTGAATCCCAACTTTCCGGATGACACCACATGAAACGGTCATCTTCCAAAAACCCGGGAATTATCACTCGCGAGTCGCGACTCTCATTTTTGATTAGAAATCCCGATACGCTCGCGAATACATCACCGATTTGATTGCTGAGCAGGTTTATTCATGCTGAGAGCTAGCGTGCATTCAGGCACAGGTGAGCTCCAATCTGCTATTAAAGCTTCCTTATTTTCTCGTTCAATGATCTCTATCGTGCTTTGACCTACAAGTGCCACTTCACTACCCTTCATGATTCAGACCATTCGTAGCCCTGTAAGCACCCGCAATATATGAATTGATACCCTACTTACATCTTCTATATCGCTTCTCATAGATATATGATCCCACCAGCTCGCTGCCTGATCTAACTGGCAAAGTTGCACTGGTTACTGGTTCCAAGTAAGCCTTTCTGACCAATTCTGATCCTTGAACCACTGAGGCGAATCTAGAAACATTTCTCAACAGCTCGCCCATTGGAATTGGATGGAATATTGCTAACCAGCTTGCCCTCAAAGGCGCGAAAGTTTACGTCCACGGTCGTACATTGGAAAAAGCACGGGCGGGAATTGCTGCTATTCTCAGTCAAGGTAGCGATTTGTCGAATACAAGAAAAGTGGCAGTCAATCAGCTAGAACCTTTTGTTGTTGATTTGGGGGACCTGAAGGCAGTAAGAGACACCGCAGTCACTTTTGTGGAGAAGGAAGCAAGGTTGGATATTCTGGTGCATAATGCTATGGCGTGGGTATTAGACTTTAATTCCGCCTTCATAATATCTGACAATAACAGTCTTGCCTATGACTCCGAGTTGGATGAATATGGTATTTCCCCGTCCATGACAATCAAGTAAGTCTTTGTGCTTACCATTTCTTTTTCGGGTATTTGACGAGTTTCTCCATTGATTCACAGCCATCTCGCTCCGTTTTTACTCACCATGGAACTACTACCACTCCTGAAATCAACCGCTCAGAGTCATCCCGGCGTGCGAATAGTGACAGTACGTTCCTAGTCTCCCGACACCAGTATCTGTCTAACCCTGTGTGTAGCTCAGTTCCATTGCACATACTTTTATCAACACTTCTGATAATGTGAGATACGACTCGCTCAGCTCGTTCAACGACGATCTCGGTGAGAGAGCTGATGTGCTCAAGCGATATGGTCAGTATGTTTGTCGACCAGATTCCCGAAATTTTCTTGATTAGTGCGGTTAATGTTTGCTTTTGAACAGCTTACTCCAAGCTTGCCAATGTCCTTTTTGCTAAAGAACTTCAGCGAAAATTAGATGAGGCCGGTATTCAGGCTATCTCCGTCTCTGTTCATCCAGGAGGTGTGAAAACCGGTGGGATTCTTCGTGTTCAATCTATCCTTTTGTCTTACCGTTAATACTGTTTCCTTCGTTCTCAGATGGCTCCATGAAGTATTTCGGCCCCGATAAACTGTCCGTGCTCGATGGGGCTCTTTCACCACTACAAGGTGCTCTGGCTCCCCTGTTTGCTGCTGCTGCAACGGAAGTCTGGACGCAAAGGGACGGCGGCAGAGATAAGCTCAAAAGTTGGACTGGAGCATACGTGATGCCGTACGGCGTTCCTTCGCCTGTGGATGAGTCGGAAGCCGCGAAAGATCCTAAGTTGGCGAAGGAGCTCTGGGAGACAACGGAGAAAATTCTGGCTGAGAATGTGGGGATTTCTGTCAGCTTTTAGTTTTTTGTAAGCAAGTCTCCTACAGTAGACACATATGCTTGGTGATTGAAATATATTCTACGCAGCCAGTGGGGTTCTCTTGAGTGGCAATCACCGGATGAATACTACCCTTTGACGGTATCATCCTGTTCGTTAACCGAGTTTATGCAAGACGGGCGCTTGAGCTGAAAAAATTCCGTAAGCCCCGATTTTCCGGAATATAAGTCGTCTGAGTATTTAGCCCGGACCTCAGTTACCGTCCTTTCTACTCCGCTCAACTCTCAAGTAAGAAACAAATGGCTAAACAAAGCTCTGCGCTTCAAAAAGGATCAGCCTGTACAAATTGTAGGTAAGTAAGACTCGATACTGAAATTTATATTAGCCGTTGTCAACTTGATGCTCTTTCAGACGGCGAAAGATTGTGCGTAGCCCATGTATGACAAAACCTGCATAATCTTGATGAGCGGCGCTCTGTAGAAATGTGATGGAGAGAAACCGAGATGCGGACCTTGTCTGAATTCATCGGCAGCTTTCAGTGATTGCGAGTACAACGACAGTAATGGTCTCACGCAAGTGCAAATCCTAGAGGATCAAATATCTATTCTCGAGGCTCGATTACAAGACCTTCAAAGTAGAGGACCTCCGGAGGATGTTCGCATGAAATCACAAATAGCCTCCACCGTGTCAAAGACTACTCGAAAATCAAACGCTGGGGGTAATGGTTAATGAGCTCGTCGTCCTTTTACTATAACTTCGCTCATTGGATTTGACAGAACAATTATCTGCATCTGGTTTTGAGGTAGATACCATTTTTTCTTCTGCCTGGATGTAGATCAACTGATTGTGTACTATCATTGTAGGATCTGCCTCCCATTGTCAGGCGTATTTTGTAAGTGTTTCAGCGACTTCTTCTCGAAGAAGCATTCAATATAATCGTAGGGTGCATAATTTCATTATGAATTGCTGCTGGATAGGATTTTTCCTACATCGCGACCGATTTATTAATACAGTATTGCATTTCAAAGGCGAAGCTCCCACTTTCGCGCTCTTGAATACCACGTATGTATGGGGGAATCATCTCTCGTCGTCCCAAAATTCTCTGGAACAAGAAGCCACGCTTGTTTCGCGTGCACTTCAAAGTTCAGCACATTCTCTATCTGAAACCCACCCTCAGAGAGTGACCCAGTTCATCCAGGCTGAGGTCCTTCTCGGAAACTATTTTTACCTCGCAGGTAAAACTGTGGAGGGCAGATACCATGTGACAGCCGCTGCCTCTCTCGTACTGAGTGCTGGTCTGCACAAAATTCGTAGCTTTGATATAGAGCAATCCGGATATCTTGCTCGGGCTTTGGATTCATTGGCACTGCCGCGGGACTCCGTTGAAGAAGGGGAGCTTATAAACGCCTTCTGGACCGTACTGACTTTGGACAGCTTCTGGAATACGGTCCATGGTACGCCATCCAGCATCCCATATACTGCACCTTCAGTCAGGATCGACACTCCATGGCCGCTGAGCATGGAGGAATATGCAGAGGTCAGAAAAATCATAGGCCTGCAAATTGGATATCAATTAACCTCTCAATTAGACCCCCCTTGATCCTAACTTTAGAAGCAGCCATACAATCGACAACTTCCTGAGCGGTATACCTGATAATGCTGACTCGCCAAGAGCAGCATTCTCCAAGGCCGCAATCTTATTCGAGCGTGCCACGTTTACGGGACGCCAACTCAAAAACGGTGAGCGTACTCGTTCGACTAAGAAAATTGAGGAGACTGTTTAAGCATCTTGTGTACAATGGTAGATCCCATTTCGCAACTGTCTCAAGCGGACTTCAGTATACTAGACACGTTGATCCCTAAATTCATCTCGAGTCTATTGCCCATAGATCGAGCGCATGTGCCTCCTCTAAATTACCAATTAGTCATCAATACCCTCGCAAATGCGGCTGATATTCAGTTGCACCTCCCATTTGCTCCAGATGAGTTTCTTTCGCGCATGAGGATGCTCGGCGCAGCGAAAGACAACCTGGATCTCATTGACACTTGGGGACATCTTCCAGAAATGGAGTTCCTCGATCCCATGATAGCTGTGAGTCCTTCATATGGTCCCATAGATGATATTCGAGTTTGACAACTTCCAGATTATCTGGACGATCACTGCTCAAGTCTTTATCAAAGAAGGTGTACGCCTACAGCAAGAAGATGTACGCCTACAGCAGGGCGATCCATCAAATTTACCATTCACCCGAGCTGAAGTTTTCGCATTCGCCAAGCGTGTAATGAAGGTCATGGAGGTGCATTCCTTTCCATTGATGAGTTGCGTCTTTGCCCCCTTTCGCCTTCTGTTTCTCATACGCTTCTCTCCTGCAGACCTTCAGCTTGCTCAGGTCAAGAAGGAATTCGAAAAGGCAGTGGTTGTATGAATGGATGGCCGAATTTCATAAACTTCGAGTTTCAGTACATTTATGGAAAAGTCTACTTGCTCTCAGACAATGGATAGTATTTGTTTCTTTCAGAGATCTACTTGTAACTTCAAGGCAGGCTCTCGTACAGAGGATTCAGTCCTACTTCTATTGATCATTATGTGTTACATGTAAAGGTATATGGTGTACAGCGTACAGAAATGTCGGTATGTCCCTCGAGCTCTTTGAACAGTTATATAAAGATCTGCAGTGACACACGACATACTATCACTTAAGATTCCTCCTCTTCCTCCTCCCATATAACATCTGGAAGCCTCCTGTAATCCTGATCAACTTCGGCGGTTCTCTTTCGGTCCCTCCAAACCGCCCAGATACTCAAGGCTAATGCACAGATACAGGCGCCAATTGTCAAGTGCAGCGAGTCGACATAGCACGTAAGACCGTCGAGACATTGACGCGGTGGAATACCTGGTGGTGGTGGCATATATGCGCTTTCCGCCGACCGCTCATGTGCATCAAGGTTGCGTCCGAAGGCGACCGAAAAGATATTCCCACCAAAAAGTGGAGAAAGTGACAGGTAACCCCAATTTTCGGAAAAATGAGCTGATAGAAGTTAGTCGTCAGTTGATGTTCTATGTAAGAGGTACCTCAAAGGAGAGCACACACGTAATCCAAACCACTCAATGCATAGCGTGGCGTATAACGAAAACATACTCCCATACCCTAAGCCTAATAACGCGCTCGCTCGCCAGAGAACACGGACATTTTCGATATAGGCAGCGGCAATTTGAGAAGATAGAATAATACAGGCCACTAAAATGAGCAGTGTAGAACGTGGAAGCCCGAATCGTGATTTAATTAAATCCGCAAGTAATCCTTCGTATAGAATTTGATTAGTGATGAAAGCCCATGATATTATAAACACATACCAATTAATACCCGTCCCGAGAAGTTCATGAAACTGATGGTAGATACTTGAGTAGCTTGCCATTGCGATGCGTCAACTTCGCTGTACCGGTCTATATGTGTATATACATAGAGTGCTTGCGCCATGGACCCAACGTTATTGATATCTGGAAAAGATCATTCAATTCGACGAGCTGAAGAAGAAGAAAGGGGAGAAGAGGACCCACACATCAGTCCAGTGCCGCTGACTGAAGTAGAGAAAAGTTCAGTGACAGTATGGATAAACGAAACTGACCGACGAACGTAGAGAAAGTGAAATGAATGGTATCCAAAAGTCGACCGATGTCCAAAGCTTGACTCCAAATATATTCGGTCCTACGTCTAAAAGCTGCTTTCCACTTTGACTGAAACTTCTCCGAGCGCTACTCGAGCGATGCCTACTTGAGCGTGGACTACGAGATACGCCTCGAGGTGGGCTGAGCTCAATTCCAGCTCCGCCACGTGCTTCTTCATTGTATTCTTCTACAGCCGTCGTAGGGCTTTGCCGATGTCCTAAGCCTGCTTCGAGTCCCTCATCACGATTATGGGTTAGAAGATGTGTCCGGCTGTTATTCTCGTGTGCAGGTACAGATATAATGGATGGCGCTAGCGATGCGGCATCTGCTTCTGCTTGATCGACGTCGAAGGATTCATGGTGAGCTTCGGATGGAGGTAGAGGTATAGGTTGAACAAAAATGAAGCCGATAAGCATGGGGAAAGAGGTACCGAGGGAAAGAAGAAGCAGAAATGAGGAAGTGTTTCCGGGGAAGGCCAGGTGTGCTATTGCGGAAAATAGAAAAGCAGAAAGACCAAAGCCAGATATAACCAAGCCAGTCGTGGAGCCCCTCTATAGTCTAGGTTCATAAGATACATGGTGATATCAACGAAGTAACTCACCACTTTGTCCGGGAATGTCTTTGCGGTGGTATTGATCGCCGCACATAGCCCTCCATTCCCTCCCACTCCAGTCATGAAGCTGCAAGCTATCAAAAGAGCGAACATGACAGTTGATAGTGTTGTGACGTCTTTTGGCAATCCAGCGTCGTATATGATACGAATTCCAGAGTAGCCGGAAAGCAACAGCACAAACCCAGAAAGCAGCAGTGACTTAGGTCCTCTTGTATCTACAATCTTTCCCAAAATTGGTGCACTGATATACACACCCACTTGGGGTCATCAATATCATGTATAGACTCGAATGGAAGAAGCTCACCATTTCCTCCCAGACCTATCAGATTGAGTTGAGTGTGACTTAGGCCAAGCCTAGCACCAAGTTGCGGCCCATACGCTGAAGATTGAGAAATGTTATTTGAAACAACCTTTTGAAAGAGTAGATTGAGGCTACTCGTAATCGTCGCTCACCTGAAAAAACCTGGATTTACAATGATAGTCGGGATTTTGACCTAGCCAAACAGATGAACAAGCAGTGAAACGCACGTAATTTGTTCCAGCACTCAGAGCAGCCAGCAACGATGCCAGGAGCACGACAACTCGCGCCCGACCAAATGTTGGCGGTAGCTGCGGACTTTTGGGTGACATCGAAGTGAAGGACTAAGGGAAGAAGAGGCCTGCAAGGCGATAGATCATGGGCTAATATAAGGCGACTGCGTGGTTGAGGATGAAGGTAGATAAACTGGGAAACGATAGATATGAGGGCGGGACGGTAATTTAAATTTTGCCGGGTACCGGCATTTTTGACTTTACTTAAAGTTCCGTTTTGCTTGGGAACGGCGATCCGTATTATTTACACCTCCAGACATGTCAAGGCGGCGTGCAAGTAGCGTTTCCGACAGTACTTGTACTGTAAGGACTTCCGTCATATTGAAGATTAGGAATCAAGGGGATTTCGTATCGGACTATTTAACCTTGCTCAAACCTTCCATGTCGCTTTCTCCTTCCGAACCGAAAACCTTGACAAAAGCATGAAGAACACTCCCAGAATAACGGTGGAGCCGCTTAACACACAGATGGACCAATATGACCCATCTATTCCAATTAATGCACCTTGTATCGGTGAGCTGACAAGCCAGAAAAAAGACGTTGAGAAAAACATCATCCCAAGTCTCAAGCTGCACGAAACGAGCTTCAAGTTAACATTTCCATGGAAAGAAGCAAGATAAACACGGACCCAGTTTCGTTGGGGTTTTTTGTCAAGCTTGCCGTGGCAGCAGGTAAACAGGATACATAAGCACCTTCAAGTAGGATCAGTTTGAAAAGCACGAACAGAGGGAACGACGTACCACTGGTAATTCCATATATAGCCTCGAATACGAGCATACCGGCATTTCTCGTTGCTGTGAACCATAGATACAAAGACACAGACGATACGGTGCAGGACCCGATGAGGAGATTCAAAGGCCCAAACATAGTCGCCAGTACATTGGGAAGGATACGGCCAAAAAGAGACCCGGCGTTGAGAATTGCAAGCCTGCAACGAAAGATAATCCACTTGTTGAGTTCGGTATCAAATCACACTACTCACGAGTAAAACGCCAGTTGCTGAGACATCCCATGGTCTGTCGCGTACACTACACCAAAATTCACTGGTGCATACCTAAACACGGTTCAGTGTTTTGATATAAACGTCTGAAAGAAGCTTACAGGCCCAGACCCACAAAGCCTGCACCCAAAACAAGTAACGTATATGAAGGTGTTTTGACTGCAAAAGAACTATCGACTAAGTAACACACACCAAGGTTAAGCCGACTTACAAACTCGTATATCCAAAACTCTTCCTCCTTTCCTGGGAGGAAAACGTGTCGTACAGCATACGAAGCCCGTTCCAACGCATACAAGGACAATGAATGCAACTGTAAAGGCATTCTCAGTGACTAAGCTAGTGCTCGTAGCGAGTACCGATCCTCACGTATGCGTACCCCCCAAGCAAATCCTACCTTATCGAAAAGTCTCTGTAAAGCAATGGGGAGTATTACACCACCAATTGATGCACCAGCAGCAAATATGCCAAAAACCAGAGTGCGGTATCGTTTGAAGTGATGAGCTAGCACTGCCATGCCAGGGGTGAATAAAAGACCCTGGGCAAGCTTGGGTCGAATTCAGATTATTGACAAGAAAGGCGACAAGTATCGAAAGTACTCACGCCAACGCCAATCCCTTGGCTGAGGAGGTACTGATAATACTCTGGGAAATGTGTGGTATTAAGTGATATAGGTCATTTTAACAAGAGAATGTAGTGTTGCCCACCCGTAGAAATAGAGGTCATCATCAAACAGAAAAAGAACAAAAGGCCTCCAGATGCAATGAGGTGTTTGAAATACTATAGATGATACATTTAGAAATATCAAATTCGCTACCGAACACTTACCCCAGCATCACACAATGGTCCTGATACACACCCTACAAGGAGGATTAAGCAAAGTTGTAATGAGCCAATCCATGAGATATTGTTCAAGGATTCGTTGGATAATTGATTGGCAGAGTAGTATTCTTCAAACACGCCAAACTGTTCATGGTTGTATGGGCGTGGTGTTGAAAAGGGTGCGGACAATTTGCAGCTCACCGTATTCGCGACACCGTCTATTATACGTCGCACCAAATTAGATTTCTACGAGAAAGTTCATAATTCACACACAGCATGTAATGGAGATCATGAATGCCTAAAAATATAAGGTCAGCTTCCCAACTTCTTATCGTCAAAACCTGGGTAATGAACATACGCCGAAGACGCATAACCAGGCTTTAGTACCGCCGTCAGGTACTTCAAACGGATCGGTAGGTCTTCTGTCAACTTTCGGAATATCTCTAGTGTCATTATCTTGAATCCTTGGAGATTCTGTAGAAGCATTGATCCTGCATTGGGGATTTACTTCCTCAACTGCGGTTATCAAGTCCTTCTCCGTCACTTCCGTCATGTTAATATTGCCTATGTTGGCCGGTTTGAGTGAGCTGCGTTGTACCGGAGCTAGGCGCGAAGCTGAGTATTGCAAAATACTCGATCTCAAGCCGTCAAGCTGCGCCACCTTGTGGAGGAGGGTAGAAAACAGTTAGACCGGGTCAAGCACGATACTGTGCCGAAAACCGGTATTGCCGCAAGCAATAGTCTACCGGCAAACATACTCTATCTGTGGCATTCAATGTTCTAATAAATCAAAAAATATGTGCAGTAAAAAGAGCGAAAGTAGGGTCAAAAGAGTGTTTTTATGGAAGAAATAAACAAATAGGAGTGTTTCAAACTAAGAGGACGTTAAGCCCTGTACGTACTGGTAAATTTTATTAAGAAAGGTCATTGCAATCTGGCTAACGAAGAAGCTAAGAAAGAAATTTGTTAGATCTACCGAATAGGCGTCAGGAACCTTGAAGCGTACTAATGCAAGGTTTCCTCCAACCACAGGACGATTTTTGTTGGGACTGCTTGAACCTGTAGCGTCGTCAAATCTATCTGTGAAAGGGGTCTTCGATTGGCCGCTGGAAACCCAGCTATGTACAGCTTGTATAAAGCTGTTCCTAACAGAGTTTGAAGTAGTCATTGATGTCCAAATCATCCATTCTGAGCAGACCAGATTGTGAGCTTCTACAAATGCAGATAGCAAAGTAAGACATTACCTGACGATGTGTAGGTACTTCTACTATCGAGAGGGAATCCATATTTTGCTAATAGCCAGCGTACATCAATACTTGAGTTTGAAGACCAATTTCAGACAACTAACCCAAGTGATTCTCATAATATGTGGATTCTGAAAAGACAATTGGTTATCACTTCGATTTATTTTTGTGGGGCAAAGAACATACGCATAGAGTTCACAGAGTCAGGGATAAAGTTGAGACCCAGAAGTTTGTCCATTGCAAGATTGAACGCCAGAACGTCGCTTGTGAGGTTCAGGTATTCAAATCACGAAATGAGTTTCAAGAACGTTCTGAGCTTACCCTGACTGATACCCATACTATCATAAGAGCCTTTGTTAGAAAGAATGCTTTAGTGTGCCAGGAAGACTACCTGCCTCTAGTACGAGATGTGTTCCATTCGAACTGGTAGCATAACTTTGCCATGTCTTCAGATATGAAGCAGCGGTCGACTGTTGAATCAAATAAGTATAGTATTGTGCTAACTTGACTACTTAGTAATCATAGCACTCACGTTGTACGAGTTTGCTGATTCAACATCACCGAGATATTTCTTCGAGATTACAGACATGGCCTGGATACCAATGATACCCTTGATAGCAAGGTTTGTCTGATTTGGGAGTGGCCCGTCAAAATCAACAGTGGTCAGTTGGTTCACAGGAAACAAGGTATTCGCGACAAGATATTCCGCCCATTGGTTGAGATGCTTGGACTGTGACGGGTCGATAACTGCAAAAATGAGCTAATGGACCAATAGCTCACATATGCCTTTACCAACGAAATATCGCCCGTTCTTTGAGTGTAGTCCAACATCATATTAATCATGTTTCCGCACTCTGATTTGTCGTTAAAAATGCACCATGTAAAACAGGCATCGAAGTTTTGCTTACCTTCTATAGGCATCTTCTCATCTATGGTCAGCCATATTAGAAAAGAAAAGGGTTCAATTCAATAAACTTAGGAGGCAAATACCTAAGCCTTGGTCATGGCCATCGGCGATTGGACTAGAGGATCTTTCAGCATGCAGTGAAGGAAGGTCAACGCGAGCTCACTAATGAGCGCCTAGACGTGAATTTTTGGTTAAATATTCGTCATAGAAGCTAGTCATAACCCACCCATATCATGTACCGCCCATTCATTTGGATACTGGCCCGTAGCCTGATATTGCAAGAGCGGAAGAAGCATATACTTTCCAAACTTTGGGTTTAAGTACATGAAAGCTGGCCAAGCCTGGAAGGATTATTAGGATGCGAGAAATGTGTCTACTACGGGTAGCTCACCGGCATGATGATATCGACCGTGTTGATGTTCTACAAAGGAATCTCAATGAGGTACAGATATTTTCGATTCAATAGACTTACACCATCGCTGGATATTTCTGGAAAAGAATTAGAAGGAATACGGTTGCAGGCAATCGGGTGGTAGTACCTTTTATGAACATAAGCACGTCATCTGTGTTCCAAGCACCAGGAGAACCAGAAATTGTCAGTTCTGTTGCGCCAAACGTTTGCCTCATAGAAAGAGCAACGATATCAGCATAATCTGATGAGATTGATCCTGCCGCAGTTTGAAGCTTTTTGTCAAGGGACTCCGCGCGCGATAATGCTGCAGAGTAGTCCAAAAGAAAGGCGGTCATCTGCGGAAGGAGATATTATTTCAACGGGTGTATTGACGATATTGTGGGATCACGCACTGCTCCAGAGATTGTTGAGTATGTGCTCCAAAAGTAGTAGCTGCGGCTTTCAAAAGTAACACCGTTATTCTGAATGTATTTGATCACTGGGTCGCGAACATGACCAACAGAGAACACTGCGTATTGAGGATCGTCCTTAGTTACTTTACCGAGCGAACGGGAGAAGGCGAATACTGGCCAATCGTTGTCTATAGCACGATAGTTGGTATCTCGGGTGTTAGCGAGCTCGCCGTGGTTAATGAAATAAGAGCGAACGACAGTGCTTTGACCTGTTTGATAGGTTGCGCCATCAACCTACCCCATGTAAATGTAGCGATTATTTTAACGTTCAAAAACGTAGATACCAAGAAAGAGAACGTACATTTCTGGTGGAATAATATATGGACCCCTCTATTAGGAGTTTAGTGTGTAGAGTTATGGTATCGTAGGCGGGAAGGCCAAGGTTAACTTTTGATTTTTGATTTTTGATTCTTGGTTTCCTTGTTCCGGGTCTGGTCCGTGGCACTGGTCACACCGGCAGAAATGGCGCTGGTAAGTCACGTGACTTCTATATATATATGGCTTATCGGTAGTCACGTGACATTTTGATTAGCTTCATAAGGATAATCAAAGTTCAATGCTTGCATCTTGTCAAAGGAAAGAGGGGTTTTTGGGCACAATAAGCAATGTATTGGGGTCTAAAGCTCTCGAGGCTGGCCTGAAATGGGAACAGCCTCAAGCCAAGCTACAGGAGACAAACGAGATGAAGTAGTATGTAGGTGAAATTAGTGAAATGTGTGTATAAGGGAGGAGGGAGGGCAAAATTGATTGTAATCATATGAAACCGCTGTGAACAATGGCGAGAGGACGCTATGTACATGTAAGATAAATAAATACCTGCAAGCTGTTAAGACTGTGCCGGTGAAGTTCCGTGGTCTTGACTCTTAGGGAATAGGAGTTAGGAGGAATGGAGTTCGGTCTCAATTGAGATTATGAACAACGAACAATGGATGACTTCCCGTAACAATTTTTAATTTATAAACACCTCATTAATCGTTACGTGAACCTTAAGCGAGGTTGGCCGGACAGCGGCATCAAGTCGCATCATGAAATTTCAAATTTTGAGGCATTTTGAGGCTCTTCTAAATCCTTGAATCTACAAGAGGGTCGGGACCCTCTTGTAGATGGAAATGCGCTGTATTATTCCTTAAGCAAGCCGGCTATCAATGCGGAATGATCTTCCCACCAACGTTTGGACCATTTAGTACATGCTCAATCCTGCGCATCAAAAATATTTCCCTCCCACTCGAGCGCTTGCGGGAAGCAAGCCTGTATTGTTGATTTATTATTTCTATTTCAAATTTTGACAAGCGAAGAGAAAATATGACGATTTATTAAAAATAGTTACGGGAAGTCATCCAATGATCATTAGTGAATGTATGGAAATGATGAACTTAGAACCTCAGCACCACTATCAGTAGTGCCCTTGCTTTGTCGTATGGTTCTGTGAATGTTCGAGATGATGAGGAAAGATAAAGAATAGAGAAGATGTCCAGAGATCGTTCGGTTATAGTGCAAACAATGATGAAGAAGGATTAGAGTCCGGACAGAGTTCAGCAACAATCTAAGTTGATATTTAAATTGGAGAACTACCTACAAGATACTACAGCTTTTATACACTGTAATCTAATTGTTAAAACGATAACAATCTGGGTAGTTCCCAGTAATAGAAATAAAAGATAATTGAAGAAAAATAATGTGAGAATCACTCATATCCGATAGTTTGAATACTTCATGAGGTTTGATTGAGAACCAAAAGAAGATAAAATGTGTTAAGTCAAATGTCGAATGATTGGAAGACCAATCAACGATCAAAGGCCGGAGGCACACCTATAACAACATGTATATAAACCTGCAGTGTGGCAAAGGTCTCTCTGTCCTCTCACCATCGCTTGCAGGTATGTATTTATCTTACATGTACATAGCGTCCTCTTGCCATTGTTCACAGCGGTTTCATATGATTACAATCAATTTTGCCCTCCCTCCTCCCTTATACACACATTTCACTAATTTCACCTACATACTACTTCATCTTGTTTGTCTCCTGTAGCTTGGCTTGAGGCTGTTCCCATTTCAGGCCAGCCTCGAGAGCTTTAGACCCCAATACATTGCTTATTGTGCCCAAAAACCCCTCTTTCCTTTGACAAGATGCAAGCATTGAACTTTGATTATCCTTATAAAGCTAATCAAAATGTCACGTGACTACCGATAAGCCATATATATATAGAAGTCACGTGACTTACCAGCGCCATTTCTGCCGGTGTGACCAGTGCCACGGACCAGACCCGGAACAAGGAAACCAAGAATCAAAAATCAAAAGTTAACCTTGGCCTTCCCGCCTACCGTAGTTATGGGCGCTTAATCGCTCACGTACGCAAGATTCGATCTTCGCTTTCGGAATATACTGTCTGATTTTGCAGCTGCGACTGATGTGTAAGTACATCTCCGACAGTAGTGGTCCAATTAATCGCGACCGTATGGTCGGTGGAGAGCCATTCCCCGGTTATATCGGTGTAAACAGAGACACTGTGGGAGGACCCGTCGTTTGAAGCAGCAGATACCGAGAGGTAAGAAAACGGAAGAGATTGCTTTACGAGATCGTCCGGCTAAAAGTTTCATTAAAAATTTTCAAGCGCGATTTTTAGGTATCTACCTCAATGGGACTCAGGAAAGTAACTGTAAGATCCACAGGCCCTGCAGATAAAACAAAGATTGATCGTGTTGAGGTAAACTGTCGATGTAATGTTAGTCAATTTCAATCGCCAACCCTTCCAACGATGGACGCACCTCCGCGCTGATTTGAGTAGCTTTCGTGAAGTTCGACACACTACTTTCACCCAAGAAGCTATAGGCAGCTCCGTCTACGTTTACTAAGCCGGCCCATCCTAAAGTCTGTGGCCAATGAGTATATGGGCGCTGCGACTGTAAAAAGGACGGTGAGATACTGACTGCTCCTGTCCAGAACTCAGGCCAAGCATCATTCAGTGCTACGCCGCCGCCTGGAGAAGGAAACCACGCAGAGAGATACGGAGTCCGAACTGCAAGGGGATAAGATGGTGGATTGAAAGGCGTAGATGTCCAATCGGACGCCACGGGGTATGTGAGCAACGTCAAAATTACGGATAGAGCAGGGATCCATGTAGTGAGAACCATGGTTGACAATTGCGAACGGACGAGTTGTATTCCAAGTTCCAAGCAATTCTTTTTTCCAGCTAGTTCAGCTAGGAGACACAGCCTGCGTTTACCACATGAACTTGCAGAGCCTTTGAGCCAGACTTCTCTGATTTCCTGGCCGACGGAAGTTCGCGTAGCGTAGCATTGCTTTTTGTGTAGAATTCTTACGGAAAAATTACACGGGAACAATGAGCAGAGAAAGAGTTCAATCTATCTGCCGTTTTTGGTATTATAGACCTGGGCGCACGCTGTGCAATGGACTCTCAGTCGGTTCTTGACTGTGACATAATACAGTAATGTGACTCGTGACGAATTGGCTTGTCTGCTTTGCTTTGCTTGTCGACTTGCTATGTAATTATAACGCGAACGCTCTCTCAACGAATTTTGGCTTATCACTGGATAAATCATGATCTGAACCACCGGCTTGAAGATGCTACTCAACATTGACAGTCCCACTCAAAAAGCTGCGTGCGTTGTTTACTATAGACTTGGACCTCCCCAGATCTTCTAGAACACTGTAAGCACACGTTCGCTTATGAGGCCTGAGGGCCTATCGGAGCAGATGCCAGACAGCTTTCGGCACGCTAACACTTTCCCTAGACCAGTAGGTTTTCTCCATCGAAGAAAGGTGATTGACTTGACTTCTCGCGTCGTTCAGTCGTCCAAACCTGGTACTTGGCTCTCAGAAACATTGATCAACCACTTCCTTATGCGTCCTCAACTTTGAGGACCTCAGAGGACTGGGACGATGAATACGTATTAAATTCTGACGGTGAACAATGTTTTCCTGATGTTTGTCTACCACCACCATCATTAGTGTAGTACGTTCGCCACCAAAGCTCGCCCCTCGAGCGGCAGATTCCTTACAAATCTCTTTATCTTTACAGTTGTCCGAGTCGCTCGTAGGCCTAGCTGCTACAATCCAGAGAATGTCAAGATCGCTCCCGGTGCACTGACAATGTCTGCAAGAACCTATCTGACCATTGCTCGCGGTGTGATCCAGTTTTTAAGCTATTCTCGTTTGGCCAGCCCCGTACATTGCCTTCTATAAAGTCATTACTGTCTTTCAATGCTTGTCTGTTTAGCTATCCCCCCGCTAAATTTTTCCCTGGAGTCCAGCCCTAGTGTGAATCCATTGACAACTGTCGCGCATGCCAGAAATAAGCTTGGGGCTGCTGGTTCTGACCGAACAAGGTAGGGTCTAGACATGCTAGATAATATAAATATATCAGGGTATCGTACTCATCTGTAGAGGTACCAGTAGTACAAGGACTACTACATGAAGAACATCGTACATGCGTCTGAAAGCAACTCACCAACTACAGAAAAAACAAAGAACAAGTTGGCAATGGTACTATTTAGTTTGGTTTGTTCATTTTAAACTGGGCAAGAGTCAGTAGATACTACTTATTGTGTACATTATATCAGGATTTAGGACATTCATCGGATTGTCTTCAGTCAATATCTTCGATCGCGACCTTGACGACCTCACTCTAAGGACATACAAATCCTCCAGCAGAGATCTGTTCTCACGAAGAGATCACGTCACGCAGCGTCACACGTACTCTTCTCTTCCCAATTCTTCTGCCAACGAGCTTGAACTTGCTCCAAGTATCTGCTAGCTGCTCTCACCATCGCTATGTTAGGCATTCTCAAAACTCTGGATCTGAGCTAATCTGGGATTCTGATTTGATTTGTGCGGTCTCCGACGCTGTCCGATGATAACTTTCACTGTCCGTCGGAAATGTATCAGAAGGTTTGATTCTGGTTCACCGGGTGATTTGGAGCCTTCCAATTTCTTCAGCCCAGTTCTAGCTAGTTCTGACCGTTCGTGGTGTCCAAATTAGCTCGGTGTAGCTCTTGATACTTGTTTCCAGTATCTACGGTGCAGCTCTGTGCTCATCGGTTTTCTGAGCCTTACGAAAGTCTTATGACCAGCTATCAGTGCAAGCTTGGTATTGTTAGCCATCATTCAAGTGATTAGGTGTTATAGGCGAGCTCGCGAGTCAAATTAGCTTGGGAGGGCCTGATCTTTGCTACACAGCCACCCCGATCTCTATAGGCAGATTGGGAGCCAAAGGTAATACGGCCGGTCTCGTTTCAAACCCCCATGTTCGTCTTGCCTAACTTCCTGGCTGTTCTTGCCTTCATCTTGATGCTCACTGTGCCTGCATTAACTGAAGGAAATGTGACATGCTCAGGAACTGCTATGGATTGGTACACTTCTCAAGTGGGGGAGACTGCTTGTGCGTATGATTCCTATCTCTGCTCAAAAAAGATTTTTTAACCAGCAATATCCACAGGCAAGACGTACGAACGATTACGCCAGATATGTAACTCGGACTGTAAGTGTTAACGTTGAGCACGGAGTATACCCTAACGACAGTAATATCTTCTTGCAAACAGTTGAGGTTGGTGTCATGAGCAATACTCTTCCCCCAGATACCTGCGACGAGCAAATTTGTAAGTATGTTCAATAAGGTTTATTCATATACTAACGTGCTCTTATACTCAGCGGATTGTTGCTGCAACTCGATCGCATATGCGCTGGCTATGCTTTGCTTGAAGTTTGTCGACTCTATCTTCTCCTAATATAGTTTTCTCTAATGAGCAACACATCTCTGCAGTTGTCAGCAGAATATTGGCGGTGGATCCGGTTATGATGCGCGTGAGTTCCTTCCTCGATACGGGATCGCGGTCGCCTGTTGCGCATCAAGTCCAACTGACATTGGCTTCGCTCCAGCTGCTGGTGACTATCAACTGTATTTGCAAGGGTCTCGAACCAACTCAACTTGCTCTCCGGTCCAAAATCAAACGTGAATCAGCAGTCTACTTGTTCCCGATATGCGTAACTGAAGGAATACCTTTAGTCTTTCTACTAGTATCCAAACTGCTGTCTGCAATGAAGAAATCAAGCTCTTTGACAGTCTCTATTCTCTTTTCTGGACCGACGGCTCATGGTAAGCAAGTCCAATATTTCAAGTGGTTCATTCCCTCTGATTTGTTTACTATAGGTATTAGTAAGTATCTGACTAGCATAGTTTGGAGTCAAGGGCTGATGTTGCTTTTCGAACATCAGTATGTACACAGAACAAAGTATCAGCAAAGCCATCGCCTCAAACAACAATAATACTTTCACTCATTGCGCTTCAACAACCTTGAACGGTACCACGACCGCCTCGGGCTCATCTTCCCCGGCTTCCTCAAACCTTTCGAGCTCTCATTCGTCAAACCTCAACGGGGGCGCAATTGGTGGTATTGTTGTGGGCGCAATTGTTGGAGTGGTGGCGACAGCGCTATTGATGTGGTTTTGTTGGTGGAAACGCAAGGAAGGGAAGAAAGCGACAAAACCCGAGAACAAGATCGAACCATTCGCTCAAGGAGAAGGCCATGATCGACGAGGTAATTATTCCACTGAAGCACAGGCAAAGAGTCGATGATTGATCCGGGAAACTCACTTGTTCTGAATTCTAGGTGGAGTTTCTACCTCGTCAAAGCTATACCACGACCCCATCGCTACTCAAAGGGAAACGTCAAACATGAACCCTCCTCCAGGTGCAGCCGGTCCTTCCTATCTTTCGGCATACACAGGCTATCCAACCGGCTTAATATCCGCCTATGGAGCTCCAAGCCCAAACTATCCGCAATCTCCATCTCCACTCGATTCGCCTTCGCCTATAGTAACAGGGTCGTTGTCATCGGAGAAGGGTTCGCGGCTATATTCAAGTATGAACCAGCCAATGTCACCTACACCGACAACCGTGACCAGTATGGGCTCGATGAGTGCAAGGCCTATACTATCACCTGGTGGACATAGTTATAACCATAGTATGGCTGCTTTCACAGAGGACAGCGAGCGTGAGCAGTTGTCAATAATGTCGTCAATACCGGAAAGGCATACGGACGGGGGACGTATTCCGGATGAGCTGTTGGATGGGAGCTTACCTCCGGCCTATGGGGAACAGCTCGATTGATAAAATCTGGAGGTGATAGCCTCTTGCTCATTTTTATTGTTTCTTATGGAAGGACTATTACCCACCATAGCCATGTACATACTTAGATAACTTTGGGAGCGTTGAGAATGTTTATTGCAGATACTGTATCACACGATATGAAGTACATATGATTTGCTGATATGCTAGAAAAAGACAAGTGGATCAATGTGCTGCGTCATGAGCAAATAATGCGCGATGTCAAGAATTCAGAAGATAAGTAAGATATGAAGAGGCTGGATCGATGCGAGTTGAGCATGGCAAAGTTAAGCGTTTGACATCTCCACATCGTTGGGATACGTCGCCGCATGTGTCTTATCCGGAACAATGCAAGGCTGGAAGGCAGGGGGAATGGAACGCGCCGGTTGACATGTCCCAAGCGCGTTGACGGAGATAGGAATAGCCGGAGGAGGAGGACCACCAGTTGCTATTTTAGACTGGGCGTAGCATTCAGCTCGAAGTTCCTCAAAACTTGTTCCATTTAGACTAGGCGCAGCAGTGATGCTCTGGAATACTGATGTGGGAGATGAAGTATCATCATGACAAGAAGGATCCAATCCTCCAGCTTTCCACATGGCTAAGACTTGCCCTCTCATCACCTTAGCATTCTGCGCGGAGACGACTCTTCTTGTTCCAGCAATCTTCCTTAGTTCTGGGATAGGAATCGTCATGTTATGAGGGCTGAGGTCCAAGGAGTCGAATCGCTGTGCGTGGTCGTCTTCTCCATTGCCTTCCTCGGCTTCGTCATCAGAGCCAAGCAGCTCGCAGTATATGATGCTAGGCTTTCGCATACTAGTAGCATCAGGAGCAGTTACTGAACCTCGGGCACGGGTTGGGGGAGCAGAGACAGTGTGCTGGGGAGATGAAATAATATCGCGTTGGGTGTAGTAGTGATCGATCTCCATGATGAGTTTTATGGGAAGCGGCAGTTGTCAGTGCACTCAACGCGAAAGAGTAGACTGGTGGAGGAGAAATCTCACAGCCTGATGAGTTCAAGTATATGAGAACCGATATAACTTTGTCGAGCTAGATTTATAGCCTAGTCAAAGGGACAATAGATCTGACAATTCCGAAAAAGGTCAATACCATTATGCATTAGGATTACCTTCAAGCCCTAATGTAGAGGAAAAGTGGTTAATGAATCTCATTGTGTTTCGCGCCTGAGGATCAGAATTCATTGAGGACGGGAACTTATTTGATTAGAATCCAGCATGAAGACCTACGGATATTCTGAAGGAAAATAAAAAATAAACCTACGTCAAAATTCATCGAAATTGCCGCAGGCAATTGACCACTCAATTTCGATCACGCACGACCTCGGCGTGGCCTTCCTCAGCTTTGACATCAACCATTTCGACCTTCAGCGTCAGCTTCGTTCGTAGTTGGTTAAACTATGCCCTTCAGCTTCTCATAAACTCTTGAAGAAATTAATATCAACGCTTCTCTTGCGACCAGCAACCCAGGATGTTCGTGCCAATCCTGCGCATGTTTATGCTTTTTCTAAACGTCTGGGACACTTTCAAAACCCTCAAGCCACCTCCTTACAAAATTCGCAATGGAAAGGCAGAGCCTCCCAGTGTACGGAGCATTACTCAGAGGAAGCGCGATTTGAAGGGATGTTTAGCTGTCTGGATTGTTTGGGTAAACCGTACTACAATCAATCAACCCAATGCTTGAACTAATTCTGTTGAACTTAGTGCTGCTTTACAGTATATGAACGGCACGTAGAGTCCATAGTCTCGCTCTTCATACCTTTCTACAATGAATTCAAGTCTCTTGTCATATTGTTCCTCATATTCACGAGAGCAAGAGTAAGCAACAAGTAGCTCGTTGGAACTTCTCCGCTCATATTCTATTCAGGGCGCAGAACCCATTTTTCTCCATCTATTGCGACCTATGCTACGACCGTACACAAAGTCTATCGACAGTTCGCTCGAGTTGTTCCGTTTGATTGGCGACCTTCTTTTCGTCATCATCTCCTTCCCATTACGACCCGTAGCTGCATTTATGCCGTCGTTCTTCCGACCTGGCAGCCATGAAGACGAAATTCCTCCTCCATATTCTGAGGCTGCGGCTCCAGACCAACAACATGTATCCCCGTCTTCCACTTTCCAACAATCCAACGGCTACATTTCCTCATTTCACCCGGCAGACCCTGCCGCGGATATGGAATGGCGACAGTATCCTAATCTCCCTTCTGCATATCCGCCGACTCCACTCGTGACTTTATCACGTTTACCTGCTCAAGGACATGTTGGACATGATCCTGGCGCTGCTGCAGGTCCTCACACGATCTGGATCCCGCCTGTTGCAGAAGAAAACGAAGAAGACGATCGAGGCCCCAGTGAGGATCAGCAGGATTTTCATAGGTCGCTCTCGCCGCCCCGTAGGCCATTACACCCCGGCTTCGGAAATCATGACGGCTTGAGCGACGAAAATGATAGAGGGGCTAAAAACCATCAGAAAATAAAAGAACTACCTAATATTCAAAGGGATGAAGGGGCTAGTAGCGAAAGTAGTAGTGCAGAAGAGGCAGAAGATATGGAAATGGATGACGAGGGGAGTTGTCAATACAACTCAGATGGTGATGCAGGAGATTCTGATGAAGATTCGTTCAACATCACGCTTCAAACTCCTCGTGTCCCATTATCGTTACAGCCATCATCTGCTACCACCTCGAGATCAACAATACGGTTACGTGCCAGTGCTCGGTCTGTATTTGCTGACCTGGAACGAGAAACAGAGGGAAGAAGACATGCATCGGGATCTGTTCTTTTACCCCCCATTGATACGTCCTCGAATTCAGGTCAGGGAAGTTCGCCGTCTTCAATTGACCCGGAATCTTTGTCGATATCCTCAGGTGATGACAGCGTGTCATTGTCGCTGTCGAATCCTCAGTCAGCAGCAGGGCATGAAAAGTCACATCTCATCCCATTATCTGGAACGGAGAATGACGGTATCATGAGCGATTCATCTCTCGGAAGTGCTCCAGATGCTGAACCCGCGACGACTATGCTGCGGTTTATTTCACCAACTGGTCGTGGTAGGAAGAGGTCTCACAGTCGCAGCTTCCCTCCCGAGCATCCAAATAGAAAGTCAAAATCAAGCACGACGTTAAAAGCGGGTAGTCCCGTCTTGCAACGATTGTCCTCCGTTGATTCTGATTCTTCCTCTTCCTCATCTCGTGCCCATTCCCCGTCGAATACTTCACACACGAATGAGGCTGATGCAGACACGACGGTCAAGGCAATCCCGGAGGTAGTCACTGTCGATCAAACCCATCTAGTATCGTCAGCAGAGCCTCTGATGAAAGCCAGTGATGTAGAATCCAGTAGCCTTACGGGTGAAGGCGCAGACGAATCACAAGCAGTAGAAGCGTCGGTTGGTGGACCTAGAAAAAGACGGAAAGTTATTTCTACCACTTCTGGCCAAGGAGGTCCCTCCTCATCCGAATCTGAACATGCGATTACACGGAGTCATACAGGTTCCCGACTGAAGTTACTTCATGCGTCCTCGTCAGATAAACGGAAGACGACGGTTCCCTCGATCCGCATCCGACGTCAGATTTCAGGAGCGACGGCTTCAGCTTCAGAAGGCGCAGATGATTCATCAGCTTCAACGGTTGAAGTCGGCTTAAAGGCTACTTCTACTGCCAAGGGCAAGGGCAGAGGTACTGCACCTAAAGCAGCTTCTGTTCCTACCAGAAGACGATTTGATGTTTCGCATAAGGTCCCGATATCAAACACCAGGACAACGAGGGCTACGACTAAACCAGCTTTGACTGACGATACTCGTATCGATATATCTGATAAGCATTCAGACGCTCCTGAAGCTGGATCGGGAACGGATCATCAACCTCTTCGTTTGGCGAGGAAACGGACGAAGGCGAAAGAACGGGTTTGACTTGAATTCTAACAAGCGGTAGGTCTTCCTTCGAGTGTTGATCATCGTCTATTACTTTTACTTGACTGTCTGTTGGTCCATTTTCGTTATAGATCTACATATCTCATATCTCATCATCATCATCCATTCGCATTATAGACATTACATTTATCGCATCTGCTCTGGAAGATTCGTATCAATATCATTTTGACAACCTTTTCCGCCTTGATTTTCGGAGAGAGTCATCGCGTTGATATTGAGGCGCTTGTAGAATACTGGTCCAGCGTCTGATGTTAATCTGGAAGTCAGAGTTGACTCAACATTTGAGTCGATTTCAACCCACCTTATCGGACCCATTGTAAAAAAAAAACAGATTTGTACCATGAAGTCATAAGTTTATCCTCGGACTGATGAACCTGTTGCAAACATGAAGACACTGACTCACATATCTTTCCAGATCTTTCCCCCGCGCCACTGTTAGCGATGTAGACACTTTAATTTGTTCAACTTACCGCATAATACGTTGTTTAAATTGCACTGCATGCAAATTCACCGTAGGTAGATCTCCATAAGTACCTCCCACTCACTGATGGAAAACTTTTGTAAAACTGATGCGAAGTTTCTAAATCATAAAATTGGCAGTTTATTTTACTTTTTATGCTAAACTCATGATATTTTATTTTTATCTATGGTACGATTATCTACGTGTTTCTACGGTTTCCTCTAGCTTTCCGTGTCTCTTACCAATAATTCGGGTAGAGCCCGGTAAACATGATACTTTTTTCCTGCCCTAGCAGCCTCAATTTCTTATGATATGCATCAACAAATCTCCCAAACCTGTTTCCAATTTCTGATTGTAGTGAACGTTTATTGAGATTTTCAATGTGTGAATTCCTCTTCCGGCCCATTTTACGACGCGTCGAGCGGAAATAGCTGCTGAAATAATTGATTATCCCTATAAAGCTAATCAAAAATATCACATGACTACAGATAAGCCATGTATGGAGGTCGCGTGACTTTCAGGCTGCGGATTGTTTTCTCCTTCCCGTGCGGGAGCATTTCGGCTATTCCACTCAATAATTACAGAGCCGGTGACCACAGAAATATTGAAAAGTACATTTTGACTAAATCTGCGGTCACAAATTTCCTGATTAAGGTTGACCTGAATAGGGGAATATATTTTCATAAAGGAAACAAACCATGTAAGTTTAGCTTTCGGGCGGAAATTTACGCGAACTTGTTATGGTTCAGGAATTCCATGCCAAGGTTTCTATCAATCGCAGGTACAGGTACTTATGGAGATCTGCATGCAAACCAATAGTACACAACGTGTTCTACAGAATTCAGCTGCTACAAATTAGACATAGGCGCCCAGGTATTTATTCTTGTGTGGCGCATTTGGGCTGAGGGCAGCGCGACTGAGTCCTAACGGTCCGAGGTTCGGAAAGGGAAAGGGAAAGGGGAAAGGATAATCGACTCAAGCACAATATCGATTAATGAGATATCGACCAGAGCTCCCACAGATTCATTCGGGTCTCGAAGCTACTGGTGCACCTCATAAGCAGAATGGTTCAGTTCTAGCAAGTGTTCTACGTAAATCCAGCAGTTTATCTGTAGCTTAGGTACAAGTGATGAGCTAGGTTGAACATTGCCCCTGAAAATTTGCAGACTCCTTCACTCTGACATACATATATGTCATTTTTTCCCGGCATTTTCTGCAATTGAAAGTGAACCCGCCGCCTCTGATCCGATATACACGTGTAGGTCTACCAAAAAAGGCAAGGGACGCCACAAAATGGCGGTGTGAGTTTCCACCCATTCTGTCAAGCCGCAAAGACCTCAGTTATCGTAAGGTAATTGAACGTACAATGCGCCTTAGGCATGTCTACAAGTGGGTCCTAAGCATAGCCTGATTTTTTGGAAACCGCCCGTAGAACTTCTGCCTACATGTCATCGACGCTTGTTTGCGTATAAAGCGCTTCAATTTATGATTTATGACTCTAAAGGAGCCCCTCCATCGAGGAGAGCATCAATACCCCTTAATTCTTTAATCTTCATACCACCCCTCTTTATCCATGCCCAAGAACTCTGAGAGAGATGTAGGAACCAAAAGCCGCCAGTCCAAACGAAAGGATAACGTCCAAGACTTTCATGAAAGTCCTCGACGTTACCCCAAGAAGATACAAGAGTTGGTAGAAGCAAACTCTGGAGCTGGTAAGGTAAGCAGTGTAATTTCAACGTCAAACGTTCACTTGAAATCACTACCTGGTTCGATAGTTTGGTGGTTGGAAGATGTCATCTGAGCAACAAGAACCGACAGGTTCCTCCGAGGGTCGCGAAGGAGAGCTTCGCTTCGAGTCCCCATCTCCTTCAATTTCGCTGCACCAAGTTGAGCATATTCCAACTAACTCATCTGGGATGGAGCACAATGCTCCCAAATCTACTCCCAGAGCGACCGTGTCCGAAACTATCTCTTCAACTTGTCTGGGCTGGCCCCTGTATGTCTTACGTTCAAATTCTTCCCTACCTGATAGGGAGTTAGTATCTACGAGTCATGAATCTAATAAGAGTATATGTTATCCACTTATCCAGGATTGATGCCGAGTCCTCACCCGCGAATCTCCGAGAGAGCGAGGATAGATCTCTTCACAGCTTGACTACTAGGCCCTATCATAATAGTTCATATTCGGATAATAGCGAAGAATATGCAGGTGGTAATACAAACTTTCTTGTGGGTCCTTTATTTGTGCTACATATCATTTAGTGCTGATATTTCCATTAAGCAGGCTTCAGGACGCATCCTTCAACACCGGCACCGTTCTTTCCCTGCCTCCCATGCAACCAGGACATCCACACCTCGCCGGAGTCTATTTCGGGATCCCCCTTCTAGTTCCAGGCGGTCCACGGAAATGAGGCATTACTCCGATGCCCACATGCGTGAATCTTCCTGCACAGTTGATTATTCAACATACAAGGCGCCGAGTGTCGACAGAATGCCATTCTCCAATCCTAATCAATATACCCACAACGCTCCCACCGCCAATACTTTGACAAATTATCCATCTAATGACCTCGCTCAAGAACTTTCGCCTTTGGAGAATTTTCGGCCCCTACAACCTGATTTTGAATGCAATACTGATACTGAATACCAAAAGCAGCTCAGCGAAATGAATTTCGGGAGCCCTTTAGGTAGTTTTGCTCACCACAGCACGGGTTACGGGCATGCCAGCAACTATGCCACAGTTTATAGGGAAACCGAGGTTGCAGTATTGGAAGAATTTTGGAGAAAACTCAGTGGAGACATGGCGACCTCAACAACGACGGCAAAGCCTGAATTGTTCTCCCCACAGAGTGATGAACACGGTGATTTCCCCTTCGCTTCCGCACGTACCTTCTTTTTAACTAATGGTGTTTAGGAGCTTGGCAGCAATCAACTTGGACCCAAGACAACTTAGCGCCCTATGGCCAATCAACAACAGCGAGCAGTCTCGAACCTCATGCAATGTCCATGGAGGTAGAGAATGGGATTAGTCCAGATATGGCTCCAATACAACATAGTCATGAATCTGATGTCGCTGTCTACTCTTTTAACCAGGGCTCCGAATACCCATGCAACGGTCAATGTGACCACGGTGTGCTTCCGGAGCCTCAACAGACCTATGTCGCTCATTTTTTCTCTCCAGCTCTAGATAACGAACTTGACCCTTCTCTCTTGTCCGGTTCGCTGTATCACCATGACCCGTATTTTAACTCTAGCCAATGATGTATCAAATTCATAACCTACTTCTTTCTAATTTGTTCACTTACCCAGTGCGCACTGCGTAGTACTTGTACAGGGTGGTGGAGGTTTCTAGCTTCTTCTTCGGTGATGGAGTATTTGTTTGTAACAACAGTTACTAGTATGATAACCTTACATTTTTTGTGGAATGAAAACAGAAAATAGATACAGTTGTGATGCGCCCCGTTACCAAACACTCACAAACATCCTTCTCGACTTTCGACTACCATCATGCCCGTTCCTTGGGAGGCTCTTATTCCTTTCGGTAGCCTGATTCTAGTACCTCCTCACTCGAATATGCCATCCTGATATCTTTCATTCAATCCCAGGCCTGGTCACTGTTATGTTCGGAATTTCCGGTACTTTACTGAACGTTTCCACGAAAGCGCAGAACTTGGGCAAGGTAAGCTGAGAGTTCTGTAGTCATTACCCATAAGGCAACACTCATCCTGCTTTGCTTAGCCTATCCGTCACAACATAGATAATTGGGACGAGATGATGATGAGGAGAGATGAGCAATTAACAGGCCATAGACGCGGGCAAAGAGTATGTGTTCGTAAGACACACAATTGATATGTTAACCGGTGCCTTTCAGGATGATCCTGTTCCACCACCTGGCTTCGAAACGAGCAGTGTATGGCAGACAGAAAAAACAGCCTGATATATTTCATTACACATCCCTTCCACAAAATCTGTAACCCAACAATGAGAAGCAAGTGTAATTTGCACAACTCCGGATCCTATACATATCCACCTACACGCATAATTAACCAGAAGACAGCCTATTACTTCGAGCACCATTCTTCAAACAATCTCCAGCTGACTCTTCAGCCGTCCGAGTTGAATTTGAATGCTACGTATCCTGCATTTCTAGTTTCGACTGGGACCTACACTTGCTACTTGCCAAAAATGCTTTAACCTTCTGAATCTTTCCCCTCTTGTCACGAGGGCCTTGCGGTATGGCACGCATACGTGCCTGCGCAACGAGGATGATTAGTTCGACCGGATTCTCTATCAGACAAACACAAAGATTGTACGAATTAATATCTTGCCTATCCTCCCGTTTTCCGTGTAAATCGACTCAAATATTGGTTCCAACGATCCATCTTCTTCCGAGCAGTGTTGCGAGATTGCCCAATCAACCTCTATCACCCGCTCTTTATCACTTTACGTTGATCACGAGGAGACCGGCACTTCAAAATGAAATTTCTCTCATTTCAGCTAGGCTAATCAGTCTGTATCTTTCTGCCGATTACAGGCACTGAACATTTCCACCAATGATCCATTTAGCTATTCATCGTGCTTTCTAGCCAAAATGCCACGTCTTTAACTCTGGTCCCAGTCTTATCGCCCAAACCGTTGAGAATGTCCATCGCCGACACGAATCCATATTTGCGTCCTTGCAGTGCCCGTTCGACCTCCTTCAGTCGGGAATCCGTTGAATTGACGCAGTCTTGCAAAACTACAGACATAGATACCACCTGACTCTCTGTATTCGAGACGGAAAGATCACAATCTAGGATCAAACCATGTTTGGATCGTATTTTGGCTTTCTGATAACGCGGTCCGTGTATCAATGAGGGAAAGCTGGAATACTTAGAACAGCACAACTCACGACAGTACCCCATTCGAAAGCCTGGCTGACAGTATAAGTGAATTCTGGTGTTTGACCATACGCCCAATCCCAACTCTAATGAAGAGGAAGACAATCAGTCGAGGTACGTCACTTTCATTAAAGGATAGGCATGAATTTTCGGGACGGGAAGCTCACCGGAAGCTCTAATATCCCGTTTTGAATATACTCGATGTCCTTGCAGTTGTCCTCGCCTGTAATCTGGACCTACGAACCAGAACAAGTGTTAGCACCGAAAGGTATCAAGAAATGCTTCTGAACGTATATGAAGCAGTCGACCAAACTGAGGCAAAGGGGGTGCGCACGGAGATCACGTAGAAGCTCAAACTCACCACATCATTTACGGCTCGAACCTCATACTCCTCTCGAAACTCGTGTATGACTGCGTCCACAAACGCTTCGTGAGTAACAGTTGGTTTGAATTGCTGTAAATTCCGAACAGGAGAACGAACAGATGCCACGCCTTTTGTTTCCATCGTGTCCTACATGGTATCAAACCGATATAGAATTAACGGTGAACTGATTCGGTTTCGCTGAGAAACAGACTGCATACTTTCGTATTATGCAAAAGGTCACCCAATGTGTCTAATTGCGTCGAGATAAGCATCGTGCCATGATGATAGGCGCGCTGGCTGACGATTTTGTAGGCAGACCCTGAAACGTGGATATATCATATCATGGATGGGATTTGGGATGAGACGATTGGTCCAAGGCGGAACAGAAAGGGGAAGGAGAAGGAGAGATTAGATAGCAAATAAGTTCAATTAAACCTTACAAATTTGACAAGAAAGAAGAACACACGAAGAAACACAACATATCTTTTCCTTTCCGACACAGATATCATTTCTATCGTTAACCGTCGCGTCTATTCCTAGAGAACGCACTGCACGTAGGATAACTTGCGCGGTTAGGTGTCGGTCGAAGGAAGTTCGAGGGAGGTGGATGGAGAAGTTTGTGTTCCCGAGATCCTAAGATCAAAGTATGAATGAGCAATTTGTAATGCCATTTACCAGAAGACTGGAGTACAAGAGTACACTGAATCACAACGTACATGATAAACCGTTCCACCACCACTTCGTCTTCTAATGAACGGGATACCCTCTCTAGCGCGTAAAGCCGACAGATTGACTTCCTTCCAAGGATTCTGGTTCCGACCAATGACCACGCAGGGATCGTCGCGGTAAAGTAATAGCAGAGGTTTGTCTGGTGCTTTATGTCTGAATAACCTGCGAGTGAAAGGCATGTACGGAAACGAGCAGTTGTTCACGGAAGATAGAGAAACATGGCTCAAATTTGTAACTCATGAGCAGAATCATTTTGAACACGAACCAATCTTCAAAAGAGAGGTTGAAGTATGGATTGGTAGACTTTGAAATATATATCGAGTGTTGAGGAGTTGGAATTGAAGGACTAGAATAGCTTCGATAACATGGGTATAGATTACGAAAACGTCGGCCAGATGAGCATGATGGTAGTCGAGAAGAAAGCATGGAAAAATAAGAGAATTTTTCCAACTACTTCAGTCAGAATAGTCAATCATGACAACTTCGAATGTCGAGCGGCTGAATGAATGAGAAAGTGGAGTGTAATAGATGGTCTCAACAGATTATGCGTCTTTCTACCACTCTGAGTGCAAGTGTCTCCTATGTTTACTTCCTTCCTACACCGCCATTCCTCGTCCCTTTATTTTCCCAGTCTACGCCTAGTTTATACTATACGGCATGTATCGAGACTCGACGGACGCTAACTTTGACTAGGTTCTCCATCACAGCTCCGCACATGAACACCGTACCTCTGAGCAAGAACGACACTCATTTCTGGATGGCTTTGAATACAGGGTTCTCAACTTCATGTATCGGCTTTTGGCCTTGTGGAGTCCCAGGAATAACTTTTGTTAAGCCCTACAGCAAGTCGAACCAGTCAGTAAGAGGGGCAGGAATCGACAACAGGAAGAAAAGAATCGGGAGATATACATAGAGACAAAAGAGTATACACACCAATTTCTCAAACATGCAGGTATTCAGTGACCGTTCAGGCTTCCGACAGAGGTAGTATTCCTAGACATGTCAAGATTAGAGCATCGGAAACAACGCCATTACATTCAACGACGGACTTGGTTATTTCGCTCCAAACAGCTCCAATGTTCTTGAAATTGTGACAAGCAATTCTCGCGCATCTTGTTGATTCTGCCATGGTAGTAGAATCAGACCTAATAACGGAGCAGGAAAAAGGACAGAGGGACGAGAACGTACAAATTCGTTGCACATCTTGTCACTCTTCTTCCCTCCTTCAAACAGTGTCCAGGATCACGGTTTTCGGCTTTGCAGAGCATGAAGTCCTCTAAACATACCCAGCAGTGTCAGACACAATTGTGAGTTGTAGCTCCAGATAAATGACAGAACCAGAACCAATTGCATTTTCTGTTATGTCTTCACTGGGCAACAATCAAACACGAACGCACCGTTGTACTCTTTACAATAAGCCCCAATAAAGAACGCCGCACTTTTCAGCGGTCCACTGGTCGCTCCGAGCTCTTGGACTTTCGGAATGTCATCTGGTAGTGGTGTAGGGTCGACGTACGGACGGGTTTGGACTGAACCGGGTTGGTAGGAGGACATCGTTCGTCGGTAGCCTTTAGTCAAGAGACCGTGACAGCTATAAGTGATTCTCAAAGAGATATGATTTCTCGGACTACGCTCGGTGATGACGGAGGGAAAGAAGGTTGAATTGGGTTAGGGTCTCAACCTCCAATGATTGTCGATGTATTATTTTGCTTCTTGGACGCTGCCACTTTTATCCATTCTACTCCCGTTAGAAAAACCTCAAAACATGCCTTTGGTAGGTCAGATTTCTTATGCTTTTCTTGAAGGCTCTTCAACAGCTTATTTCTGCCAGCCTCAAAAGTCTGAACGGAAGATCTACCAAATCTTGGTTCGGACTCACAAAACAACATTGTTCTTCACCGTACCACCTTCAACGACCATCAAATATCTGAAGGAACAGGTCTTCTCAGCACTGAACTCCGGCCTCAGTGAAGAAGAAGGAATCCCAATAGTCAAGAATGTCGAGGATTTTGATCTGTGTCGGTGTCGCGTTATTAAGGGCAAAGATCAGAAAACCTATGATGTTTTGGAGCAGACAGAGTCTACAATTAAAGAGATCAAATTGACTAACTGGGAGGTGTTGTATATACAGTTCAAAGATGAGGAAGGTAAGCAATTGCGTTTTCGCAGAGCTTCTTATACTTGGTTATTCTTGCGCGTATCAGACATTAATATAACGTGCTCTTTTGCTTCTTCTTCTTGCTACCCACTACTTGCTCTACAACACACATACTCCAAAATCTCATCTACAGGACAATCACTCGAAATAATGGCCACCGATCCACCAATAGACGACGACGAAGAGTCTAGGCCTCTCCACTGATCGCCGACTATTGACAAAGGCAAAGGCAAACGAAGGGCTATCGAGGATGATGACGACGAATATTCTCTGTGATAAAGCAGGGGTTCCAAAGGTAGACTGTTGACGCGACCGAACACGCTGTCCAGAAATCATGAATGCTATAGTAAGAGCCTTAGCAAGTAATATATCCCTACATCCATCCATTTTGGATACCAATTTCTAGCGTCATTTCGACGCTGCATTCAGTTTCGGAAACTCTTGAGCCTTCTGCCAGGTCCTAGGCGTAAGAGGTAACAAAGCGGCAGCTACCCTTCGACCTTCTTCTGAGAGCAGATTGTATGTCGAACACGCGTTTCGCTGTAAGCGAATTGATACATGATGAACTTTGAATATTGGTAGAGACATACAGTATCCATAACGTCGAGCTGGGTACCCATCTTGTTCAAGTAATCTCTGATAAATTGCGGAGGCTGGAAGATGGTCTTTCCTGTACCAAGCAGTAGAATTTCTAGCAATAATGACAATTTTGTTACAGTAGAGTCAAACATCAACGTGTCCTGCTCACCAGGCTTCGGCACAACAAATTCAAAAACATCAAAATGCTCCTCCTTCCAACCTTCCCAAAACGTTCTCGGAGGATCCCACAAGAAGACTTTTCCTTCCAAGAATATACAAGCCCCCGGAATAATTAACCCATCCGTTAATTCAATTCCACTTGGTGAGATGGACGCGACTTGGACTGGAGGAGGATTGTCTGATGCTAGGATGTTTGTGAATGGTTGTGCTTTGGCTGTTGGGCCAGTGCTGAGGGATGAGGATGTCGAATGAAAGAATCGGCGGCCTGGGGATTTTTTGAATTGCGTAGAGGCATGAAAATGATTGATTCTTGAGATTGTTATAAAGGAGTATTGGTGATAGGAATGAGAGACGAGTCCTGGTAGTCTGCCTGGCCAAAGCTGATAGGGTATTCGCTGTTGAAGAGCTTGCATTTTGGTGGTGGTAAAGTTCAGGCGTAGTTACGTCACATACTTACGTCCAAAAAAGATATACTTAGGGGCAACAAGTAAGTAGGAGCAACATTATCTGCAATCTAACTTTGACACGACCTGTATACGTAGCTACGAATGAGTTTCCGATCAGCAAGCGCGAGCGAACTACATCGGAATCTATCGAATAAATAGTAAGAGAGAACCGAAAGAAAAACAAAACATACTATGTGCACCTACGTATAAGCATGTGTTCCCTGTGCAACGAAGTTCAAGAAATTTGTTCGCCATACGCAGGAGGCAGGCTCAACGACATCCTTCTTTCCGCTATCCGCACCTGGACTGGACCAGCATCTGTGTGTCTCAACGGAGAAAGCGGCATCTGCCATGAGTTCAACACGGAGTCTGGATGTATTTGACTGTCACGCTGGCCATCAATCTCTGTACTATCATCATAGTGGACCGAAGTCGCCTGCGACCGAGTTCGTGTCGAATTTCTGAGATCTTCGAGTTGCAGTTTCTGTGGACGGAGTACCAACGGCGTCGAGCTTTCAGATATCGAACCTAACACAATGAGCAGTATCAACAGTCTGCTATCACAACATCAGAGCGATGTTACCTGTGAGGGTATACCCCGAACGCTGTCGATCTTCAAACGGTTCGACAATCATACGCAGTCTAGACTTCGTTCCCACATCGTGATATTTTCTCAAACGACAGCAAAACCACAGAGTTAGCAATGCGCAGATTCCTCCAGCCACTGCACCAACAATTCCACCTATCAGACCTTTGCTCATAGGAGAGGATGCAAGTAAGGTCTGGTTAGGAGTTGTGCTATTGGAGTTCCCAGATGACGATGTTGACGAAGATGGGTAGACTGTAGAAGTGATTCCAAGTATCACCGTAACACTAGCGGACGAGAAATTATTATTTGGACCGATGCTAGTGGATGCTCCGTCGAAGGAATTGGAATTTGTCGGTGAAGGAGATGGTAGACCTTTACTTGAACCAGTTCCCTGCGCAGTCACCGTACCAGTTTGACCAGAAATCGGGCCAGCAACAGTCGCGATTGAGGTGGTGGGTGAAGAAGTGGAAGTGCTGCTTGTGCTTGCCATGCTTGTGCTTGTGCTTGCGATAGATGCGCAATGCGTGAACGCGTTGCCGCCGTTGGCATTTACGTCTTTGCTGATTGCCTCGTAGGACCACATGCTGTCAAAGATAACGATATGTTATTAGTACAATCATTAGCGTCCTTTTCTTCTGGGCACTCACTAAAACCTGCGTTGGGTGAGAAACCACTAGTCAATTGTCATAACAGGAGCGGCCACGTATTTAGAAGGCTCACCAGCTTCCGTCTGCCCAAAACAGTCCAGTACGGATATCGTCAATGATCGTGATGTTGTTATCGCAGACCGCATTATCAATGTTGTGTGGAAGGCTAGGAAACCTTTTGAGTCTCAAGTCACCACCGCCTTGGCTCAAAAAAACGTACGATTGGTTTGTAACAGGGCTGCACCATGATCCGGGTGAACGAGAACCCTGAAGGTAAGACTGGTAAGCGCCTTTACCTGTGAACGAAGCTCAGTGAAAGAGAGAGGAAAACAAAGGTTTCATTCAATCACCCGCATCATAACCGCTACTCGTTCCAATATTTTGTTGGCAGCTAGAAAAATATAAGTGATTCTGTAGGTAAACAATTGTCGAAAGTGGTAAAAAGAAATCACGAACTTGAGGCAGAGCATGCTCAACGTGAAAGCTACCGAGTTGCAGCAACAGTCCGCTTTATGTTGAGCAGAAATTCAGTCCGATAACATATAGATAGAATTGGGAAACATCAACGTACCAACTTGTTCGTTGCAAGCATCTGGAGGAGTGTTGGTGTTCATGGTACCCACTTGGACTAGGTGGATGTATGCGTAAGAATAATTTTGACCTCAGAAACAAGAATTCAAAGCACTCAAGCTTACATGACGGGTTGCAGATTTGACGGAGCCTTTCGTAGGTCGTACCTGCCAGAAAAAAAGAGTTCATCAGCTTTCAATGGCATCGCGGTGCTCGAATTTCGCCACTCACAAGGAGTCTCTCCAACCATATTCATGTACCAATCAAGCCCTGTTCCAGAACACGCAACTTGTCCCACAATTGCATTCACCCTTAAAAATATAGAGAGCAAAGGGAATATCAAAATCCACATCGAAGAAGGTGAAGTCCAACGAGAGCGGAAATTCGAAATCTTGGGATTTTAGACTTTATCCTTGAACAAGATCAATCAGTCAGTTCGAGAGCCTTCTCTTATCATGACTGGCGAGTCTATAATCAGAAAAGTCTAATTAATCATCGTCGATGTTGGCGTGCTTTGAGCCGAATAATGCGGGACCATATGGTGAACAGTGACTGATTGCCTACTTCATCACTCATCTTGAAAGGACGCATGCTTCGTCAGTTTCAGTAGACCCGTCTGATCTTTCTCGGTTCTGGATAATAGAGTTGGTTGCTCTTGGCAATCTCCCGTTTTTCTTTTGAAAATCATACATATAACAGCCAAGCAAGACCGGCAAGAGTGGTCTCTACGATGGGGGAAAAATTGCGACTTGTGAGGGTGCAGAAGTTTCCAGGAAAGGGCTGACGCTTCTCATTGAAGCTGAAGGATTTATTGGTCGCTGATGAATTTACTGCAGTGGAGACGAGATTTTCCAGTCGGCGCCCAAACATGGTTCGAAGACAAGACGCGGATCTATAAAATGAGCGACGTATGGATCATGAAGATCTACTGCCAAGCATGGAAACACTGTCGACTTACTGTACAACAAAATACTAGGGATGACAATGGTCAATACCCAAATCTCTAATGAGGAAATTGTTCACCGAAGGCAGGGGGTAAACTTCCCGGCATTCTTGTTTCCACCACAGGATAGATTATAGATAGCCTGAGGTGTAAGTTGTATTTTACCATGCCTGCGGTTTGTGAAACTCACTAGTTTCTGGGCTAAGATATTCTGAAGAGTGACCATAGTGGGGGACAGATGGAAAGCTCACCAATCGCCAGCGGACCAAAATAACCCACTCCAGACATTATCAATTATTTTTATACCGCTATCGCATACTGCACTCTCAATGTCACTCGGTAAACTATGGGTCAGGTTTGGTTACTGTGTAGTCGAAGTCTCCTTTGCAACTTGGAACGAATGTAAAGTTGCGACGAGGCTACACCAATTGTCTGGGAGGGCAATGACCCTGAAGATAGAGCTGATAGGGACCTACACCGCAATACGAGGTTCAGTCCCTGGTTGACAGCTACATAGCTGTTCTGGCAGATTCAATGAGCGAATAAGAGACGGGAATACGTATGTCAAAGCCTTAGAAGTTAGAACGACTCGGTTTACACACAGGATGCTACCCTCTCGGAAGGGTATTTTGCCACACAAGAAAACCTTCATACGTGGCTACATAGAATAGAAGTGATTCACCAAACATACGTATTTTCTGTATCGGAGGTACTCTAAGACTTGCTTACAAAAACTAAAAGCTGACAGAAATCCCCACATTCTCAGCCAGAATTTTCTCCGTTGTCTCCCACAGCTCCTTCGCCAACTTGGGATCTTTCGCGTCTTCCGACTCATCCACAGGCGAAGGAACGCCATATGGCATCACGTATGCGCCAGTCCAATTGAGCTTATCTTTGCCGCCGTCCCTTTCCGTCCAGACTTCCGTTGCAGCAGCAGCAAACAGGGGAGCCAGAGCACCTTGTAGGGGTTCTAGATGGCCCTCGAGCTTTGAGAAGGCCTCGGGGCCGAAATACCTCAAGGCGCCATCTGAGAACGGAGGAAGGGAATGTAACAGTATTAAAGGTAAAACATAAGCATAGATCAAGTTGAATACAAAAAATCCTACCGGTTTTCACATTTCCTGGATGAACAGAGACTGAGATAGCCTGAATGCCGGCCTCATCCAATTTTCGCTGAAGTTCTTTAGCAAAAAGGACATTGGCGAGCTTGGTGTAAGCTGTTCAAAAGTAAACATTAAACATACTAATCAAGAAAATTTCGGGAATCTGGTTGACAAACATACTGACCATATCGCTTGAGCACATCAGCTCTCTCACCAAGATTGTCATTGACCGAGCTGAGCGAGTCGTATCTCACACCAGAAGTGGTAAAAGTATGTGCAACGGAACTGAGCTACACACAGGGTTAGACAGATACTGGTGTTGGGAGACTAGGAACGTACTGTCACTATTCGCACGCCAGGATGACTCTGAGCGGTTGATTTCATGAGTGGCAGTAGTGCCATGGTGAGTAAAAACGGAGCGATATGGCTGTTGATCAGTGGAAAAACTCGTGAAATATCCACAAAAGAAATGGTAAGCACAAAGACTTACTTGATTGTCATGGACTTGGCAATACCATATTCGTCCAACTCGGGGACTTGGGCAAGACTGTTATTGTCAGATATTATGAAGGCGGAATTAAAGTCTAATACCCACGTCATAGCATTATGCACCAGAATATCCAGTCTTGCTTCCCTCGCCGCAAAAGCGACTGCGGTGTCTCTTACTGCCTTCAGGTCCCCCAGATCAACAACAAAAGGTTCTAGCTGATTGACTGCCACTTTGGTATTTGACGAATTGCTACCTTGACTGAGAATAGCAGCAATTCCCGCCCGTGCTTTTTCCAATGTACGACCGTGGACGTAAACTTTCGCGCCTTTGAGGGCAAGCTGGTTGGCAATATTCCATCCAATCCCAATGGGCGAGCTGTTAGGAAATGTTTCTACACTCGAATCAGTGGTTCAAGGATCAGAGTTGGTCGGAAAGCCTTACTTGGAACCAGTAACCAGTGCAACTTTGCCCGTTAGATCAGGCAGCGAGCTGGAGGGATCATATATCTACGAGCAGCGATAGTGAAGATGTAAGTAGGGTATCTATCCAAATATTGCGGGTGCTTACAGGGCTACGAATGATCTGTTCCATGAAGGGTTGTGAAGCACTTGTAGGTCAAAGCACGATAATGATCATTCAACGAGAAAATAAGGTTGTTTTAATAGCAGATTGGAGCTCACCTGTGCCTGAATGCACGCTAGCTCTCAGCATGAATAAACCTGCTCAGCAATCAAGTTGGTAAAGTATTCGCGAGCGTATCGGGATTACTAATCCAAAATCGGAGTGGCGAATGATAAATTCCCGGGTTTATGGAAGATGACCCTTTCATGTGGTGTCATACGGATTGGGATTGTACGAACAAGAGGTGAAGTTCTAAGTAGCGTGAAAATCCAGACTGGGGAATTGCCAAGAGATGATATCCACATACATATGTGTTATTCAAGAGCGCGAAAGTGGGAGCCTAACCTGTGAAACGCATGTTACGCAATACTGTCACGGTATTCAAGATAAATCGGTCGCGATGCAGGAAAAACCCTAGCCAGCAGCAATTAATAATGAAATTATGTACCCTAAGATTATATTATCGAGAAGAAGTCGCTGAAACGCTTACAAAATTCGTCTAACAAAGGGAGGTCCTACAATGATAGTCAATGAGTCGATTTGCATCTAGGCAGAACTTAATGAATAAGCTGTCCATTTCGCACGCAGTAACTCAGACTTGTGACAGATCTTTGTGATCTCGAGGAAATCTGTTCATACCCCTTCATCTTGTCTATCTCGCCAAGATTTAAAATCTAAACTCTGATAGTCAATCGGTCTGCTTTCACCTTGCACACCTTGGCTTTTGCCCCGTAGAATCGTCTTAGATCAAGCAAAAAGCTTGAAGAATTCAGGAAGGGTTTTTTGACTTTCGCAGAAATTTGGCTGAGATATCGATATCGCAGAAGAAATGGCCAAAGGTCTGTAGATATTTAATTTTCCTACTCTGCGGCTACTGTCTTACTACTGTGCATTCTTCAATACACAACAACTCTTTTCAACGCGCTGCCTGATTGGTATCTTTCTACATCGTGTATCTATGGACCTGCGCCACTTTCGTTCTGCCTAATCGGTACGATATTGCTCCTTGCAGTCCCAAGAAACTTTCGTCTGTTAGAGGAACTAGAGAGAGGGGAGAAAGGAATTGGTGATGGATCGTGCTCATACGGATTGGAAGATTCTGACGATCTCATGATGACGAATTGGACTGGGACGATTATTGGGCCGGGCCATGTAAGTAACGACCTTTCCCCATTGCGCTTCATTGAATCACGCCGCTCATCACTTCCTGCTTTATGCCTACAGACTGTTCACGAAAACCGAATTTATTCCCTCAAGATTTCATGCGGTCCCAAGTATCCCGACTCTCCGCCAGCGGTTCAATTCATCAGTAAAGTCAATCTACCTTTCGTCGATCAGGTGCGAGTTGGTTTTATATGTGGATATAGTTACTGATACATCATCCTCTTTGTTCAGACAAACGGTCAGGTTGATTCCTCCAAACTTACTGTACTCCGCGAATGGAATCGGGACAAAACTATTGAGACGCTGTTAGTGGAGATGCGGAGGTGAGCCTTTTTTCCGCTGTGTTTCGCTCCCACAGAATTACACGAATCAATGATTCCAGGGAAATGGCCTCGTTCAATAACAGGAAACTCCCTCAGCCTCCAGAAGGATCGACATTTTGAGCTTCATATTCTAGTTATGATGCGCAACGTTTCGGAACATGAAAGCTCTTTGACTCGGTCAAGAGAAGGCAAGCATTTTTGGCCATGGATGTATGATATAATAAGCAAATGACTGAATTGATTATTTTCTACGAATATCCTTCACTTACTTGGCATAGAAAGAACGGCAAGTGCTGAGTGAGTCGTGGCCTGGAGCCTCCTGGAGCCGTCGGTATGTATAGCCTGAAGTCGCGTATATCGTCACAACGTGTTAGGACCACCTCATATGACCAATTAACCGGTTCCGTATAACCGGTTGATGTACCGATCAAATGGTTACATATAAACGATATCCCGCGGTTCCTGGCAGTTCCATGCAGGTCTATACCTGTATTGCCCGTAGGGACTGCCAGGAGGGTTCCTAGTAGGTAGATTTTAGTAAGAAATACATACAACGTATTACTACTCATATGAGCTAGTCAGATTTATCAGAACATCTTTTTATTGAGTTCTACAGATGTGGCAGTTACAGGGTATCATTAGCTACGCCTAATACTGCCTCCACAAGATCATCCGCCTGCGCCTCTTCATCTTCCCCCTCACTTTCATCATCATCTTCCTCCTCCCCAGCCTCCCGAGCTTGTTCCCCCTCATTCCCAGCACTTGTTCCCTCCCTAATTTGACGTCGTATGCCTATACCTGCGGAAAAGAAGTGAACGTCTGATTGGGCGAAGCCTTTGAGCTTCCGAATTGAGTTAAGCCGCATGTAATGAACTGAATTGAACCTCCCTCGTTCATGAGCATAACGGCGTATCTGGTAGGCTAACTGTGGATCGTGGGCTTGAACCTCTTCAACCACTGCCGGAATGAACTCCTCCTCCTCCTTCATATATGTGACCAACCGCTTAATCTCGATGTGAAGTCTGTCTAGTTCTTCGCCAGCACGCATGAGCTTGAAGAGCTCCGACATAGCTTCACGAACGGCTGGCCTTGCCCAGATATGATCCCGAACATCGCTGCGGGAGTCTCGGAGAAAGTCGAACTCGGAGAGATAGGTGTAGTTCAGGACATCATCCCAGTTGAGGAGCTTCCGGGGAGGTATAAGCTGGGCAGCGGCTTCATTGTAGCTTTCCAGTGCAGATTGTATGGCGGCTGATCTCTTCTGCATGGCATGACCTATATGCTGTCGCATCTTATACCCTGTGGATGGAGTTGGTGAAGCTCAATGTAAAGATTTCTCATGCTCACCGGTGCCCGAAATATTCATTCTTGAAAGCTCGAATATCCTTGCCACTATCAGTCCCTCCAGCCTATCCAATGATTTTTGGTACTTCGCCATATAAACAAGTTCTTCGGCCTCCTTCCATTCTGTGGAATCCTGTTGCCATCTCTGATCCCTCCGAAGCCCAAGCCGATCTTCAAAGGACTGAACGTTGCCCAGAAGCTTTGCCTCCATCTCCTGCTCCTTTTCCATCTCTCTCTCAGTCAGAAATAGCGACTCATCCTTGGAGGACCAGTCGTCATGCAAAGATTCCATCCCCTCCCGAAAAGTTTGCCTTGACCTTCGAAGCGTCTCCTGACAGTTGGATAGCTTTACGAGGGCTAGATAGTAGGAACACAAGAGGGTTTCCTTCGCTGGGGTGCTTCCCCTCGACTCCAGGTACTCCTTTTCTTCTTCCAAAAATGAAAAGACCTTCTGAGCGTCCAATATCCCCACTGACTTCAATGTCTTTGCTGTGTCTGTTAAGACTGTGCCGGTGAGGTTCCGTCGAGTCTTAGAAGGTAGAAGATGAATCGAAGTGATCCGAGAGTAATCGGGATGAATCGAGACTATGGTTTATAACCGAAGTCTCAAGAGAGGTAATCGAGGATGATCGGTCAGCTCGATTGTAACGGAAGATAATAAGATTGAACTAGAACCTTGACACTACTTTCGGTAGTGCCCCCGCTTCGTCGTACGGTTCGGTGAATGTTCAGAGTGACGAGTAAGAGTATAAAGACGTCCGGTTAGCGATCGGTTATAATGCGATCGTTAGACGATTAGAAGGAAGAGTTCCGGACGGAGTTCAGCAGCAATCTAAGTTGATATTTAAACTGAGGAACTATGTACAGGATACTACAGCTTATATACCTGTATTCCTAATTGTTAAATCTATAACAATAAGAGCTGTAAGTAAAAGACAATAACTAATATAAATCCGACGTCATCAATATAAAATAAAAAGATAATAAAGTCGGAGTACTTAGCATTCGATAACCGAATGCCTCGTACGACTCGATCGATGCAATCGATCTCGGAAGTAAATATAAATGTTACCAAGTCCATGTCCGAAGACGGAAGCTAGACACGGAAGTCCGGAGGCATAATCGTAACAGTATCCCCCTGTTAGGCTTTTGCCCTCGAAAGCCTCGTACGAAGGTCCTTTGATCCGATCAAGTCTGTGACTTGGTGAAATGTGAAGAATCGAGATCGATCGATCAATCACGTAAATGATGGCGCAGTATATGAACCAAACAAAAAAATTTTAAGTCCCCACTTTTCTCTTCTTCTCTTTACCATGTCCTCTGCCAACTCTCGTGCCAACAGCCCGTCTGACGACAAAGAACGAGCCGAGCTTCTGCTCATTCAGAAGAAGAAGGAGGAGAGGGAGGAGAGGGCTAGAAAGGAAGCCGAACAATGAAAGGCAGAGGAAGAAGCCGAGGCTGCGGCTGAGGCTCGATTGGCGGAGATCCGTCGAAAGAAAGAGGAAAAGAAAAGAGAAGCCGAGGAGAAGAAAAGGAAAGAAGAACTCGAGAGGCGTAGAAAAGAAGAAGAGTCGAGAGCTGCCGAAGCAGCGAAAAAGGCGGCTGAGGAGGCTAGGAAGGAAAATGAGAAGAGGAAAGCCGAAGAGGAATCGAGGGCTGCCGAGGCAGCGAAGAGGAAAATCGAGGAAGCTCGCGAGAAAGCCGAGATGGATAGGAGGATGAGTACGGCGGCGCTCGTAAGAGCTCAAATCGAACGAAAAGAAAAGGAGAAATTGGTCCACTCGGTAAGTGCTCGATTCCTTATGATGCTTTTGACTTGCTAACTTGTTTGCAGCCGGTAAGCGAGGCTTCAACGGTAGTGGTCGGAAAGAAGAGGAAGAGGACTGTGATGGTGGTGAGTGATTTTGATTCAACCTTTCAATTTTCTTAATGTCTTGTAGGCCATGCCATCTGGCGATCCCGAAGGCGACGACCCAAACCCGGGCGACGATGGCGATTACAACGATTCCGACAACGAAGATGACGATCCCCCTTTCTCCCCTCCGAAACAATCGCGCTGCAGTCGGTGCATCCTGAAGGCACTGAAGTGCGAGATGGTAGGCGGCGGTTCGGCTTCCTGCCAAGGCTGCAGGAAAGCGAAGGTCCGTTGCTCGCTCGTTCCGGACAATTATCCCCGTCGAAGTAAGAGGGCGAAAGTGGAAAGCCCGATTGCTTCGACAAGCAACCAAACAATCGACGATCTCCGAACCAACGTTCGAGATCTTAACACCCGGATCAATCTTCAGGAGGAGATGCTTCGGTATCTTATCCTTCGCGTTCGAAAGCTCGAAGAAGAGAAGAATGAGGAAGACGAAGAAGAAGAAGAGTCCGAAGAGGAACGGGTGAATCGAACTGGGGATAGAAAAGGAAAGAGCCGGAAGGAATGAGTAGCCGGTTTCGATTGGTTTTCTTGAACTTTGTAGATATTTTGTTTTCGTATTTCGATTGCAGTCCGCTCGAGGACTTTAAATTCTTTTATGGACTTTTAATAGAATCTTTTTGTAAATCAAATGAAAATGGAAAATCGTTCGAAAACAATCGAAAGAACGTCCGAAATGGACTTAGAAGAAATTTGAGTTTAAATAGGACTGAGATGTCCGGAGATTTCGATCGGTGTCGACCTTCCGGGAAGGGATAAACGCTCAATAAGCTATCATGGCGTTTATCCCCCCGGTCGATTTCAACCGGTCGGAAAGAAAGAAGAATAGAAAGATAAGTAAAGGCGTACGAAAGTTAATCGGTAATGTCCGGTAGAGGTCCGGGTTTGAGTGGGTATCGTTTATGGAATTCTTCAAGTAATTCTTCGGCGTGCATTTCATCAGCTCCAATCCATGAGAACTCCTCATCGGTACCTTCGTATCCTTTCCATCGAATGAAGTATCGCAATGGACAACGTCGAAAGCGTCGGTCCATCTTCGAATCTAAAATTTCAGCAACTTCGAACTCCTGTTCACCATCGACTTCAATCGGAGGTGGCGGAGGTTGCGAACGATTCGGAATGGGATTTGGAGTATAAGGTTCCAATTGCGAGACGTGGAATACTGGATGAATTCGAGAAAGGTAGTCAGGTAGTTGTATCTTGTAGGCGAGAGTGCCGATGCGTTCGATAACCTTGAAAGGTCCAAGATACTTCTCCGAGAACTTCGGAGTCGGTCGGGTGGTTCGAATGTGTTTCGCTAAGACAAAGACATCAGCACCTATTTGGAATTCTGGAGCAGAGATTCGTTTTCGGTCAGCTTGATCTTTGTATTTTTTCTGAGCGTTCGAAATCTCATCCCGAAGGAAGGAGTGAACTTCATCTAAGTTGGCGACGAAGTCGTGAGCTCGGTCAGATCGAATATCGACCTCCGGTCTAATCGAGATGTTCGGATGGTAGCCTTTGTTGGCGAAGAAGGGGGTGATTCCAGTCGAAGCGTTCGGTGCGTTATTGTAACCGTCCGTGGGATGGTTATGAAGATGGAGCTTTTAGGCTTCAGATAGCGGTTAGCTTAGTTAACTTAGTTCACTCAGTATGAACACGACAAGTCTGTGATTAACTCGATATGTACGTTTACAGGTGAAAAAAGCTCTACTTAGCAATAGTAAGTCCGTTGTATATAAACGATGAACTATACAGTTCATCGTGAGAAATGATATCGTATGATAAGATAAAAGATTCGATATTGGAGATAAGATAACTACACATAGGGGCATAGATGATGGGCCCGTTACACCCTCCCCCGTTAGACTGATCCCAGCAGTCTGACAGTATGGCCGGAAGACAGGCAGGTGGATGTGTCTAACCGGCCATGTTCATGCCGTCATCTTCGCCATAGTCAATGACGGGGTCCCCTTCGGCATTGAACTGAGTATCGTCCCAGTCGATGATACTTGGTGGCTCACCACCCAGATGGTCATCATCGGTGGTGGTAGGTGCCGCGGGCTGTCCCGTAGTCGGGAGTGACAGTTGCTGAGCTATGGGTCGCACATATGTGAGGACCACGCTGTAATCAGCAAAACGTCCGGCATTGCCAAGGTTGCCAGACTGCGATCCATCGGTGAAAACATAGTTTTCGACTTCAATGGAAGTGCGAGGCACTCCCTGGAATACCTGGTGTGCCAATACATCGTTCACCACGTGTATGAATTGATGTTGAATGACTACCCAACGAGTAGTCATGGAGGCGGCGACGCCATGTAGCCACCATAGCAGATACAGTGCGAGGTCCTGCAATTGGGCCGTGGTGTAACCCCGTATCGCCAGTTCGTGTGCGATTTGCCTCACTGTAGGCGGTGAAGTACGGGAATAGTCCGGTAATGGACCAGGGCGGAATGTACGATGAGGCAGTAACCCCATCGATTGGAGGATCCCATCGTAGCGACTGGGATGAAGTGCGAGCTCGCACAATAGGAGGTGTACTAACAGGTTGGATTCTCCATCCGTTAGTACCCCGTTACCCGTATTGTTGGGTAATAGTCTGAATACAGCCAGCATTCCGCGAATGCTGCGAGTATTAGTTGTTGGTGAGTCCTGTATGGACTCAACCAACATCCCGTTCAGTCGATCCGAAGCTGGACTACTGAGTATCGAATCCGCCCACTGAAGGACGGAATCGTTTTCCCGTCGCCCACGCCATACCCTACGCTCAAGGACGGCGGGGAAACGTTCAATGACTGTCCCATTGGCACTTGCGGGAGCGTCTGTCATCATTTCGCCATCCGTAATCGCACTAGTGGATGCAACATTGGATGGCCCTGCCTCATACAATGAGGCACCCGCTGCTGCATGTCTCGCCTTCTTCTGCGAAGGCTTCGGCTCGAACAGCTTGGGCACAGTATGACCTTGTCGGTTCATCTCAGCTATGTACCACTGTGGGACAGCGGTGAATCGGTCGATGACCGCATCGTCCACTGCCGAACGTTCAGCTCGTGGTACATGGCGAGCCCTCTTGTGCATGGCGATCATACCGTGCACTGTTTTCCATAACGGACGCCAAGGGCGTACGTTATCGGATTCTTCAAGCGTCTTGACAATCCGTTCGACTTCTTCAACAGAAGTCGGGTCTTGGAATGGCAGTTTAGTGACCATTCCCCGCAGAACGTCGAATTCCTTGTTCTTGCTGCTCTTAGAGCGTTTGGGGGGGGGAGAACGCCCCTCCTCCTTAGCTCGTTGAGCTGACACGGCCTCCATCTGCCGTCTGGCTTCCCTATTCACCTTGTTCTGCATTTCTCGTTGTTTCCCTTTCAAACGATTGGGATGTGCTTCAGGTTCCGAGTCGTCGTCCTCCATGTCCGTGAGGTAATGCTCTACCTGATACGCTTTGTACGAATATTGCACCTCCCCCGTGGGTTCGGTGTACAAGTCGTCATAGGAAACTGTCCCTCGTTGAGGGATAGATGTCGGGGCGGAGTCACGTTTCCTTTTGTCTCCTGTGTGAGGAGGCAAAGGCGTCGACACGGAACCTCCCGACAACGAGGTTCCTGCCTGCCTTGACTCTGCGTGTTGGCCAGACCCCGAAGCCCTGGCATTCCCAAGGATGTCTTGAGAACTCGAGTCCCCATCCATTGGGGACAGTCGTTGCGATAACGGCAATAAAGTAGTAATACGGTTCTGCAATGGAACCGTAGTGACCTCCTTCCCTTTGCCCTTGTCCAATTTTTTAGCGACGGCCACCGTGGGGGAAGCCTTCGCATCTCGACGACCTTCCTGGTCACGGAGGTCGTAGTACTGAGTTTTCCAGTACTGGCGTCTATCATGCGCCTCCTGACAATCGCGGACGATGTCATCAATTTGCGCCCTGTCAGATTCGTGACGTGCGCGAAGTTCATTGCGCTCAAGTTCCAGAGCGGTAATTCTATCTTGCAAGTTCTGTCGCTCAGTCTCGTGAGCTCGCGACGTTGAGGCAAGTTGCTCTTGCAACGAGGTTACTACCAACTCGTGTCCCTGAGCATTGGTCGAGGACGATGAATCTCCTCGTATGTTACCATCTCGTTCAGCGATGATATCATTGAAGTCGCTCGCTGTTATCAAGTGAGCGACGTATCCCATGCACATGGGACAATTGTCGGCGTGTGTTATGATGTTTCCGACAGTGATCCTCAATGATGTGGAGGATGGGGACGTGGTTGACTGTCCCTGAGGCGCCATCATAGGCATGGGGTACCCATACGATGCAATTGGGTTATGCATCTGTGGGGGGAACGGTTGTTGCATGTGAGTTGGCGGATGCAACGAGTGGTAGGGGTAGTTTGCGCCGGTCGACGCATAGGAGTTCTGTCCCGTAAACGGCGAACTGAATTGGGAGTTTGCGGTAGTGAAACTTGGTCCCGAATGCGAGCTTCCCCCAGACTGTCCTTGAAACCCAGGACTGGGTGTATTTTGAAATACTGGTACGCCAGTGTTTATTGGCGCTCCAAACAGCGCATGTTGATTGGGGGGCAGTTGGGAACCACCCCCAAACGGTCCTGGAAAACCAGGACCAGATACGTTATTAAAAGCTGGCGTCCCAGCTGTCGAATTTGCTCCCAAGGGAGCATTTTGTGTGTTTGGCGACTCGTGAAAGTCACCAAACTGGATCGTTGTCGATCTGGAAAGATCGTCATTGGAGTTGGATTGAGTGTCTTGTTGTTGCGACATGGTGGTGCGATGAGAACGACTTAGCGTTGCAGAAGTTCAACAATAGCCTTCCCACGAAAATTTTCGTAATTCCAATCGGTCCGGTCAACACGATCACGAGACTACGTGATGATTATATCATCTCATTTGCGCGGCAATTGGCGCCAGTGAGGGACATTTTTTAGCGCCAGGTACCTATCAAGCGCTTGCAGAGCACTACATGTGCTATAGGGCTCCACCGTGATGTCCCCTAGATTCCATAAGACATGGAAGAATAATCGTTGGCCCTGCCACTGATGACCGACAATGTCGTCAACTAGCCATTCGACTTCTACTGGTTCCCCAAAGTCGTATGGTTCCGCCCTCACTCGATTGGGAAACAACACGTCGTCGTTAACAACGTGAGGGCGCAACAGTGAAGCGTGAAACCTATTGTGTATTCCGCGCTTACTGAGTTCGGTGGGTAACCCCAATTGGTACACCGACTTCCCTTCAATCGCCTCGATTACAGGGTAAGGTCCTACGAATTTGGGCATTAACTTCCTCGCTCGCCCTTTCGGCAGGTTGAGATTGGCCGTGGACAGGTATACAAGGTCATTGACCTTGATACTAGGTTCATCCCGTCGACGTTGATTCGACCAATGGGTCTGAAATACTCTAGACCCTATTATTGTATCGTGTGCCTCCGCTAGGTGGAGTAGTGCTTGTTCAGCGAAATGACGCACACCTGGCGCTACCGCGACTTCAGCCGGCAGCTCACGAATCATGGAAGGCATATACCCTCCGTCTAATTCGAATGGCGCGAATCCAGAGGACTCGTTGATGCTCGCGTTGAGGGCGAATTCCGTCATGGGAATCTTCTGTACCCAATCTCGTTGGTCGGGTCGCACCCAAGTTCTTAATACTTGGGCTACGGAGCGGTTTGCACGCTCTGTTATGCCATCCGTTTGCGGGTGGTAAGCCGTAGACATCAATAATTGCGTGCCCAATAGTCTATGTACTTCTCGCCACCATCGCGAGATAAATTTTGGGTCCCTGTCAGAGACGATGGACTTGGGAAGTCCGTGTAGCCGAACCACTTCCTTGAGGAACAATTCGGCCAACACAACCGCCGTGATCGAGGTATGGATGGGTATGAGGTGGGTCCTCGAAGTCATCCTGCAGATCACTACCCATAGGTAGTTATGTCCATTGATCTCGGGGAACGGTCCTATAAAATCCATTCCGATGGATTCCCAAGGTCGTTTGGGTATGGGTAAGCTGTGAAGCTTACCAGCAGGCCGCAAATTGGGCCGTTTGGATTTCTGGCACATTACGCATGATTTGCAGAAGACTTCGGTGTCCCCGTGAATACGGGGCCACCAATACCATCTCCTAACGTAGTCAGATGTGCGTTGTTCTCCGAAGTGTCCCACCACTTCGTGAGCTTGTTCGAGTACCATGCCTCGAAGGGTCTTCCCCGATCCGCCTAATCCCTCGGGGATGCATACCACTTCTTCGCCAATTCGGTTGGATGCGTAGACAATACCGTCGATCACTTGGAATCCCTTATGATTGTTAGGGTGCTCCAAGACTTTCTTGAGCATAGGGTCGAGCTTCGACAGCGCTCGAATCTCCGAATCAAATTGAGATTGCACCAATTGACTCGGTCTAGGAGCTTCGCCTTTCAACCGAGACTCAAGGACGGTGGGATTGTAATCACCATCACCGTCCCCTACTTCCTCACGAGGAAGTTCTGCATGTTTATTGAGTTCCAGCGCTTCAATATCCCGTGGTTCATCTGGTTCCCTCAATGCAGCTAGACGGCTTTCTTTAACTTCGTCTACCCTCTGTGCCGGGAGATCGTCCATCTCCCGATCTAGTTGCACATCGGCGTTTACATACTCGTGTGCTGAATGAGTCTCGCCTGGAAGATCCGACTCATAGTATCGTGATAGTGCATCCGCGATTTTATTGGTGGAGCCTTTGATGTATCGTATATCAAAATCATAACGCGACAGATATTCCATCCATCGCGTTTGTCTACTACTCAAATGGCGTTGAGTCTTAAAGAACGTCAACGCTTCATGGTCGGTCACTATGTGGATTCGGTATCCCATTAGTTTGTCCGACCATTTAAGCAGGGCTTCTAGTATAGCGAGGGTTTCCTGCTCGAATACCCTGTAGTTCATCTGGGCTGCAGTGAACTTTTTGGACATAAATCCTGCTGGCCTACATTCCTGCCATGTGGGGCCTTGTCCGTAGTATGCGCCTATGCCACTGATGGAGGCGTCACAAATGACCCATATCGGCACTCCTGTGCGTGGGTCGATTGGCTTCAGTACCGGCATTTTGTCAGAGGTAGCCATTCGTTTTATATGTTGGAAACACGATGCGTGGAACGGCAACCATATAAATGGGACGTTATTCCTACACATCAGCGATAAAGGGCTGGTGTAGATCGCAACCATGGGCATGAAACTGGCCAGGTATTGCACCAGTCCTAAAAACTTCTGAACATCGTTGAAGTTTCGTGGCGTCCTCCATTCACGGATTTTTGCCAATTTATCCATATCAGCGTGGATTCCCTGGTCATCGATTCGATGACCCAAGCAGTCAAGGATCAGTGCGTATAGCTCACACTTTTCTGCTTTTAAAAAGAATTTCTGCTTGCGCAGTCGTTGGAACACTTGTCCTAAGTGTTTCTCATGATCCTCAATAGAATCACTGAAGATGAAGATATCATCTAGATATACGTGTACACACCGTCCTATCATGTCTTGGAAGGTACGGGTCATGATACGTTGAAATGTGGCAGGGGCATTACAGTCTCCCTGCATCATGACTTGGCTCACATAGGTGCCAAATATGGTGGCGAATGCTGTCTTTGGTACATCTGCTACCTCATTGCGTATTTGTTCGTACGCATCCGACATATCGATTTTTGATCGATACTTATGTCTTGCCACATCTGACCGAATATGGTCTTGGTCAGGGAAAGGAGTGACGTCCTTGACTGTGTTATCGTTCCTTTGTCGATAGTCGACAATGGTGCGTAGTTTCCCATTCTTCTTGGGAATGCATAGCATAGGGGCTGCTTGCGGGGTGGTAGCGTGTATCCACCATTGAGCTCGATTGTATCTCTCGAGCTTTTCAGATAAGTCTACTTTCAGACTATCAGGACACCTAGGCATGTAGTAACTATACCTCTTATGTTCGTCTATAAGTGGTATCTTATGATTGATTTCCCTGAGTGGGGGCAACGTTTCAGGGACCCCTTGTAGCATGTCTTTATTGCGCTCGAGCCATTCGGCGCGAAGTTTCGGAATGTCCTTCTCCGAATATTGTGGAGTTTTATCAGTCATTGCCTTCATGGCTTCCTGATCATGTTCCCGTTCGAGTTCCTCGAATGGGATGTACGTCAATTCAGCCTCTCTAGCTCGAAATTGGCGGCGTCGTCTGGATAGTGCTCCAGATTGACTCTTCTTTCGAAGACCCTTTCGGTTGTTGGAGGTCGATATCTGACTTCGTCTTCGGTGACTATGTATAATACATAGTCTATCCGCTGGGTTCAGCGTCTGAGTTTCCTCCGTTACTTCATACTCCTCCTCTGATGAGGAGGTATAATCACCGTTAGGTGATTCCAGTGCTTGCATAGCAATATTGGGTCTGGGTGTACCTTCCCCCCCTGGATGATCGAATCGTCTCGAAAATTCCTGGATGTACTCTACGCAGTCTTCCAAGAATTCCGGTTGGATATCAACGTCGTCGTCTGGGTCAGCCAGACGAATCACCACTGGCGAATCAGGTGGTAGGGCTCGCTTAATGCGTGCTAGTTCCTCTCTAATGTCAGAGGGATCCACTATTTCGTCGACTATAGTGGTGGTCATTGAGGGTTTCACTCTCTCAGCCCTCTCATTTTCCTCTCTGAGGGCTCTGAGTCACATCGTTGACTTCGTGGGAGAGGGGTTGTCCATCCTCTTCACCTTGTCATTGCGTTCGGCGTGTCTCATGGCCATTCTGCGTTGGAATTCCGCCGCATCTTCAGCAGAAGTCATAGCACTAATTTTGTGCCCGTTGACGTTGATTATATCGTTCTTGAAGTCGAGAACGACCTTGTGTTTCCTCATCCAATACGTCCCGATAACTGCGTCGTACCTATCGAGGTTGACTATGTCCCAGTAAGTGGGATATTTGGTTTCACCAACCGTTACTTCGGCGTACGTGCCATAATTGAATTTGGCACGACTACCTACAGTCCCCAGCTGGAGGCTATGCTGATGTTTTAATTCGTACACCTTGTGCTTCGTTACTTGGGTGAACATGGGAGTAAGTGCTTCTAAAGAGCTCCCCGAATCAAACATCACAAACGCCGTATTGTCGCCTACCCGTAACAGACAGGACATCATACGGCGTCCCTCGGGACCGCCTCTGATAGGGCGGTCAATTTTCGTCGATGAACGTCGTAGAGCGACATCAGTCACTTCGGCTCGAAGTTCCTGATGGCTACCTATTGCCAGCAGTCTGCCTGCGGTAATATCAACGGCCTCGGCCAATGGAGTCTCCTCGCTGTCCTCCAGTTCATCCGGGTCCTCCTGGATAACATTGTGTCCCTTAATGGACACGATTCGCGTCGGTTGGCGACTAAGTATTTGATCTCTAAGATCATACATGCCAGACATACGTTGGTTGGCATAACTATCATCCTCCTCAATTTGGTACATCGCTCCCAAGTAGTCCTCGTACTGTTCGAGTACGTATTCCCCGTCTGAATCAGGGATCAGCTCTGTGTTGTTGTCAATCGGAGCATCATCAGTCGTAACTTCTAGAGGCTGTGTATCTTCGAGTTCAGTACTCTCAGTAGCATCCTCATTGAATGCTTCAACGCCTATAGCGAACAACCGTTCTTTACCGTATCGTTCGCATGTGGGGTCATTATGGAAATGACCCACTTGTCCACATCCCCAACACAGTTTGGGGGTGGTCTTACGTTCTTTAAATCGAACGTTATCTCCCTTATTCCCTGCCTTAGAGGCATCGTTGGGTGTTGACATCGCGGCATGTCTAGGAGGGTATCCACTATTGACCGCACTGGGTTTATTCCATGTAGTCGTCGGGCGGCTGGTCTGTTGTGATACTTTGACCAGTCGAAACCTTTGAGAATTCGACTTAGTCGAATCCACTGGTCTATCCACCGTGGTAGTCCTAGTGCTGGTGGTTTGTCCATGCAGCAATTTCGTATTTGCTGCCATGGTATCAGATTCTTCCTTTCGTCGAATACAATTGACGATTGCCTTAACGGAGGCTACTTCAGGGATAACATGTTCATCTCTGAGATGATTGATGAGGTGCAACGGTAATCCCTCAATTAGTCGAGTACGGAATGCATCGCGACTTGGCGAATGTAATAATCGCAATGCGAAACGATTGAGTTTCGCAAAGTACTCTCGTACTCCTAGCTTGGCGTCATATTTAGTATTCCGCCAGCACGTTTCCGCGTAAGAATAAACTTCGCTTTGTGTGAAACGTTTGAAGAGTCCTATCAGGACCTCTTCAGTGCGCCAATGGTCACGCGCACGGTGAGGACCAGTGACGTGGTCGTGGTACCACTGTTTGGCACCTCCTTCTAGCATGCCCTCGAGGCATAGGACTTGCATATCATTTCCTTTGGTACCCGTGATACGGTTTACCACCATCCAGTTGAGCACTGAATTAACCCAAGTTTCGAACGTGTCGATATTCCCTTCCCCCGACCAAGTGTCGGGTTGTTTGATCTTCACGTTCTTGATGCCATCTAGTGCTGGGAGGACGACCTCGAGTTGTCGTCGTATCCCAGTAATGAGGTGGGACTGTAGGCGACGATTGTATTCATCGTGGCCTTTATTAGCTAGTGCGTCTAGCAGTGCGCGGGCTTGTTGCGCTTTGCGTTTTCGTTTTTTGTCCTTCCGTTTGCGAGAGGGCAACGACGAGTATCGAGTTCCCCTGTCCTCTGTGAATTGATCGTCAGATTCACTGGACTCGGATTCTAGCCATGGTGTACGGCTCCTCCGTCCTTCGTTAGGGGGACGGTATCCATCAAATGAGTCACTCGACGAATCGCTGCTACTGCTATCACTAGGGTAGTGGTTTCCAGCAGCTACCAGTGTCCCTTGGGTAGATCGGGGATGGGGAACGTTGTGGTTCCCGTCGTCCAGTTGCCTGGACTGTTGCCGTAACTCCTCCCTAGTTGGAGGGGTTTCTCGATGATGAGGGTTACCTTCATCGTCAAACGAGATACCTTGTTCGTGCCACACACTCGAACTTTGTCCATCTCTCATCGAGTGGGCTCTCATCATTTGGCCGACTACTCGATCGGCCCATTCCAGTTTATCACCGATGTTCCTGGTGCTCCCCGGAATGTTGACGAATCTGGGGTCGTTCAGCATTTCGTCGAACGTCTTCCCATTTGGGTAGACGTGGCGAGTGCTCGGTTTAGCACTCGTATTGATGTTTAGGCCTTCGTTGTAGGGGAGGCCAACGTTGTCGCTAGTAGGTTCTCCTAGCTCATCCTCCTCATTGCTGTCGGGAGGATATACTTTATCCTCCTCTATGGCGACTTCATCCTTTCGCTCATTCAGTTTGTCAGGGGTGACTAGCACCTCTGTTGGCTCATCTGCCTGAGGGTTATCTTCAACCCACTCTCGGATGACCTGGAACCTCTTATTGAGGTATTCGATCTGTTGAGATCGTACTTCCTTAAGGGAACGGTCTAGTATCTCTTGTGCCTCGTTTTCTTGAGACTCAATCAAGCGAATTAACGCTTGTGTACGCCTATCAGGCGTTTGGACCGTCTTTTTAATGGTCAAGTGGAGTGGTAGTAACATCCCTCCTTCTCGAGGAGGGTTACCTTCTTCGTCGTTATTGTTGCGAACGACGGTTGATCTAGATTCCACTGCTGTGGACTTATCCTGTTTTCGGGCAGCGTAACTAGCCATAGGGGAACTACGAACAGTAATTCCATTAGAACTCGGAGAGGACTCATTCTCTTCGAATGGGTTCTCTCGAATCTGACCTGGTTCCGTAGGGGAACGAGGTCGTGGTGGTGGTTGTATTGCAACCACCTTTTCGATGTCAGCTGATCCGCTGACCTCGTTATCTCGGAGTGATTGTTCCGATATACTCATCGTGCTCGGTGATGGATGATCGCCCGAGACGATGTTACTGGTTGTACCCAGTACTGGGTCCTGATCAGCCTTTTGGGGCTCAATCACGGATCCCATTTTTCTTTTAATGTTCTTGGGCGGCATCGCTTAGAACAATTGAATATTGAGTGTTAATTTGCGCGATGTTCAAAAAACTGTAACCGTCCGTGGGATGGTTATGAAGATGGAGCTTTTAGGCTTCAGATAGCGGTTAGCTTAGTTAACTTAGTTCACTCAGTATGAACACGACGAGTCTGTGATTAACTCGATATGTACGTTTACAGGTGAAAAAAGCTCTACTTAGCAATAGTAAGTCCGTTGTATATAAACGATGAACTATACAGTTCATCGTGAGAAATGATATCGTATGATAAGATAAAAGATTCGATATTGGAGATAAGATAACTACACATAGGGGCATAGATGATGGGCCCGTTACAGTTATTGTAGGCGAACTCAGCCATTGGAAGTAGGCTGGACCAGTTATCCTGTTGGTAGTTACAGTAGATGCGAATGTACTGCTCCAAGGTCTGGTTGACACGTTCGGTCTGTCCGTCAGCTTCGGGGTGATATCCGGAAGTGTAATGAAGTTCCATATTGAGCGACTGCCCGAGTGCTCGAAAGAAAGCAGAGACGAACTCGGAACCTCGATCGGAGGTTACGTGGTTCGGAACTCCATGTTTGGAGAAGACGTGAATGACGAATATTTCAGCTAACTGTTCGGATGTGATCGAAGTATGACACTTAATGAATATGGATTGTTTCGAAGCTCGGTCCACGATGACTAGAATGGAATTGTATCCGTCCGACATCGGAAGCTCCTCGATAAAGTCCATCGAGATTGAGTCCCAAGGTCGTAAGGGAACTGGAAGTGGTTGGAGTAGTCCATAAGGTCGATGTCGACGTGATTTGTTTCTTCCGCAGGTGGTGCAGGAGGCAACGTAATCTCGTACGAAGTCTCGAATCTTCGGCCAGGTGTACTGTCGTCGAATAGTTTCGAGAGTTCGGTTTTGACCGAAATGACCTGAGAGTGGATGATCGTGGAAATATCGTAATACTTGCAATCGTAGGTCCGAATGATTCGGAACATAGATTCGATTGTCGAGTCGTAACAAACCATCTTCACCCATAGTCCATCGAGGTTTAGTGGAGTCTTGAACAAAAGTGAGTCCAAGTGCCGATTCCGGATCGATCGAAAGTGAGTTGCGGATGGCTTCATGTAAAGCGTTGATGTCCATAACAATCGAAGCTCGGAGGATCGGTCCCTCGAGGAAAGTAGCTCGAAGAGAAGTGGTGAACTGTTCGTTAGTGAATATGGGTCTAAAGTTCTGTGGATTGACTTGGGCGTAGCCGATATCCCCCTCTTTTGGGTAGACGTCCCATCGTCTAGTGATAGAGTCTGGTTTCTCGCCAAGTTTGCCGGGTCTGAATCGAATAACCATGTTGAACTGATGCAGGTATTCGGACCATCGGACCTGTCTCCGGGTCAGAATTTTAGTGGTAGAGAAGTACTCAAGGTTCTTGTGATCGGTGACCACATCGATCGGGTCTCCGGAACCTTCGAGATAGTGTCTCCACGCTTTGAAAGCCTCGAAAATAGCTAGTAATTCCTTGTCGTGAGTATCGTAGTTAAGCTCAGCAGAATTGAGAGTGCAGGAAAGAAATGCAACGGGATGAATTTCACCGTCATCGAGCATAATCGAAAGGATAGCTGCGATTGCATAGTCCGAAGCGTCGGTCTCGACGATGAGCGACCGGTTCGGTTCCCAGTGAGCAAGGATTGGTGCGTGAGTAAAAGCGTATTTGAGGTTTTTGAAGGCCGATTGACATTCGGCTGTCCATATCCAGTCGACAGTTTTCCGAGTGAGCCGGGTAAGTGGTATAACAATGTCGCTGTAATTGTAAATAAATCGTCGATAGAAGTTTGAAAATCCTAGGAAGGATTGAATATCCTTGACTTTCCGAGGTACCAGCCATTCGACGATAACTTGAATCTTGTCAGCAGCCATAGTGAGGCCTGCAGGTGAAAGGATGTAGCCGAGGTATTCGACGGTATCGACACCGAAGAAGCATTTTGCGAGGTTGCAGTAGAGTTTTGCTTCTCGGAGTCGTCGAAGTACCTCCCGGACGTGCTTTTCGTGATCTTTGGGGTTGTCTGAATATACAAGAATGTCGTCAATGTAGACAATAACATAGACATCGAGTAAATCTGCAAAAATGGTGTTGACAAACCGTTGAAAAGCAGCCGGAGCGTTCGTAAGTCCTTCCGGAATGACTTTCCATTCGTACGAGCCGTAACGTGTTCGGAAGGCGGTCTTCCATTCGTCACCTTCGGCGATTCGTACAAGATGGTAGGCATGGGCTAGATCAAGTTTCGTATAGATTGCAGCCTTTCGAGGCGCATCGAGTAGGTCGGAAATGAGTGGCAGAGGGTATCGATCCTTTTTGGTGATTCGATTGATTCCTTGGAAGTCGACGCACAGGCGTAGTGAACCATCCTTCTTCGGAGCGAATAGAACGGGTGCTCCGTATGGTGACGAAGAAGTCTGAATAATTCCGGCAGCGAGTTGCTTGTCTAGGAAATCTCGGAGGGCTTCCAGCTCTTTCGGAGAGAGCGGATAGATCCGTCCAAGTGGTGGTTCAGCGCCTTCCTCTAAATCAATCTTGAGATCGTATGATCGATGCTCCGGAAGTTCTTCCGAAGACGATTTGTCGAAAACATCGGCGTAGTCCGCGTATTGTTGCGGAAGGGTTGATTCTGACTTCTGAGCTTCAAACTCCTCAGTGCTAGAACCTTTAGCAGTAAGTTCGATAGGAAGATAACGAAAAAGTATTGGTTCGAATCCGGCGTCGTTACAGACCCGATTGAACGCCACTGCCCCTAAAAGCGCGATGTCGACATCCGGTTTAATCGCAGATTCGGTACGTGATCCCATTTGTGCAAGACTCGGATAGGAGTAAATGGGTTCGTAAGGAAATTTGTCCGAGAGTGGACGAGGAGTGAGGCGAGAGCGAGGTTTGGATTGAGTTGTTCCGGGTTTCGCTATAAAAGATTCCTGAGGTGGAATCGGCACTTCCGGTTCCGTAACCGGATGGTCCGGAAGTGAAGACGTCTGGTGGAAATCATCTCGATTAGTGTTTCGGAAAGAAATCGTTTTTGTAACCCAATCAATCAACGGATTGTAGCGGGACAAGAAACTATATCCTAAGACAGCTTTGCAAGATGAATCCAATGAAGTAACATAAAAGTTAATCAAAAAAGACTCGCCGGTCGGAAAACGAACCGATAGTTCGGCTGTTTCCGAGATAGAATTTGCGGTTAAAGAACCATCGAACAATCGAAGATTAATCGGAGGTATAGATGTGGTCGGAATGGAGTGATTCTGTACGTAAGAAGAATCGATGAAAGAGTCTGTGGAACCGGAATCAAGTAAACAAGGAAATTGAATAATAGATAATGTACCAGCCGGTTCATCTGGCGATTGGAATTCGGTAGATAAAGAAAAACGGAGAGATCGTTCATATTCAGAAAGAGCGGATGCGTTTAGAATTACTTCCCCTTGGGTAGTACGAACCGGATCAACGCAACTCTTGCTTCGTACTGGGGTACGAGAGTTGCGGATCATTTTTCCGAATCGTCCGAGGACGATTGGGTGTCCGTAACTACATCCTCAACCTCGGCTGCTCGACCGCGAGGTTGATTGGATTTGCGATTGGGACAATCCTCTAACTTGTGCTTACCACCACAAAACATACACAGGTTGAACTTCCTGCGTCTCTCCTTCTCTTCCGGCTTGACGTGGCCATCCGGTCCGAGATGTTTCTGGTGCGGTTTCGGCTGTTGACTAGTCGAAGCATTCGAGGACTGACCGCTAAAATTTGTTCCGGTCGACTTGTTCTTGTTGAACCAAGGCTTCTTCTTCCCTTGATTCTGTCCGGTAGTCTGCGGGTTATTCTTGCCTTTAGACTGAGTATCCGACGTGGTAGAAGATTGATTAGAAGAGTTGTTTTGAGAACCCTTCTTGCCGAAATTCGAAGCCTTACCGCCTGAACTCGACCCGGTCTGTCTCGAAGACTCCCGTTTCTTTTCTCCTTCCCTCCGCCAGTACCGGTTGTCGATTCGAAGAACCTCCGCGCGATATTCGGCGAGGTTCCGAGGCTCCGGAACTCGAGCCATTTCGTCCTTGATTCTGGACGCAAGTGCGTGCTGATAAGCCCACTTCAAGGAACTTGCGTTCCAATCGGTGAGAGCAGCGAGTGAGTTGAATCGAATGTTGAATTTACGAACCGATTCATCCTCCTTCATTCTCAAGTTCCCCAACTTATCCTCAGCCTCTCCCTGCGCGTCGTAAAGACCGAAATTGTCTTGTAACTCTTTCACTAGTGCTGTGAAAGAACTCGTCCACATCGGGAGAGCGATCGCGTTCGGATCGAGGATATCCGGCTCGAACCATTCGCGAGCGGATCCACTCAGATAAGACAGAGCGTAAGCTATCTTTCGTTGATCAGTGAAGTAGTTAGGGCGATCAAGAAAGACGAGAGATAGGGAAACAAGGAATGTTTTGAGCTTCCGAGGATCGGAACCATCGAATACGTCTGGTTCCTTTACTTTTGCTTTGCTCGACTCGGAAGGTTCTGTTCGTAGGTTAGCGATAGCATTACCTAAACCGTCGAGTGTTCCTCGGAAAGCCTGGAAAGTTTGGAGAAACTCCCTTTCGGAAGAATTGTTGTTTGGTGGGAAAAATGGTCTCCGGGGACTATTCGAGCCTTCGGATCCCCCACCTGGTCCCCCTGGACCTCCCGGTCCTCCGGGACCACCACCGCCTGGTTCGCCTGGTCCTCCCGGTCCATCCGGTCCACCATCGCCAGGTAGTTCCGGATCAGCCGGCTCTTCATCGACTACTTCCTCACCATCTTGGTTATCTCGATTACCTTCGAGATCCTCTCCTTCCTCATCTTCCGGTCCTTCCGGGATTTGAGGTCCTGTTGGCGTGTTACGGGCTAAAATCTGTCCCATAATCGTTGCTGCCGTTGGAGACGGAGGTATGATGGTGTTCGATGATGTCATAGCGATGTGAGTGTTTCTTCGAGGTGTCTTGACTTGGACAGGTATTCCAGAGGCAGTGTAGAGAGTTTGAAATTCATAATCCATCGTTTCGGTCGTTCCACCGATTGCAACTTCAGGTACTACTTCAGTTGTTGGTAGTGATGCTGCAGTAGTAGGTCCGAAAACGTTGTTTCTTCTTCGACCTCCTAAGGCCGAAATGGATTCTGAATAAGGCGCGAAAGATTGCGCATTGGCGACAAAAGGGTTTGGCTCTTCAGCCTGTGTTGGAACATCCGAGTTGTCGGTAGTGCCGGTCAAAGTTCTTGGCCTGTTCCTACGGGCTTGACGAGTCATTGGAGGCGCCATGGATTGTTGAATATAAAATGGATAGCGACGAATGCGAGTAGTAGTTTAAATATACTGTTAAGACTGTGCCGGTGAGGTTCCGTCGAGTCTTAGAAGGTAGAAGATGAATCGAAGTGATCCGAGAGTAATCGGGATGAATCGAGACTATGGTTTATAACCGAAGTCTCAAGAGAGGTAATCGAGGATGATCGGTCAGCTCGATTGTAACGGAAGATAATAAGATTGAACTAGAACCTTGACACTACTTTCGGTAGTGCCCCCGCTTCGTCGTACGGTTCGGTGAATGTTCAGAGTGACGAGTAAGAGTATAAAGACGTCCGGTTAGCGATCGGTTATAATGCGATCGTTAGACGATTAGAAGGAAGAGTTCCGGACGGAGTTCAGCAGCAATCTAAGTTGATATTTAAACTGAGGAACTATGTACAGGATACTACAGCTTATATACCTGTATTCCTAATTGTTAAATCTATAACAATAAGAGCTGTAAGTAAAAGACAATAACTAATATAAATCCGACGTCATCAATATAAAATAAAAAGATAATAAAGTCGGAGTACTTAGCATTCGATAACCGAATGCCTCGTACGACTCGATCGATGCAATCGATCTCGGAAGTAAATATAAATGTTACCAAGTCCATGTCCGAAGACGGAAGCTAGACACGGAAGTCCGGAGGCATAATCGTAACAGTGTCCTTCGCCCTGTGCAAGATTGCTAGCGCCTGCTTGTAGTTTGAATATATAAACTTTGAAAGATTGTGGTACGTTTCGAAGTTATCACGATGATACGCATAGCAAGCAATAGCTTGGTGACGACAAAAACGACCCATGTAGCGGGTGACCGGAGCGAGAGCATTTGATTGGGAAAAGTATCGCTCACAGACCTCTAAATCCTCAATGCCAGCGCCATAGATGTAAAGCATGAGGAAGGAGAGCTGGCACAGGCGATTGTGGGCATAGCCATGTAGTAAGCCGATGAGCATTTGGAGTTTCTCCCCTTTGGCAAGGCGACTGAGGGGGCTACGGGCAATTTTGTCGACCATACCGCAGGCAATGTCGTAGCCAACCCCGAGGGAGCCAATGGGTTCATCCGGAAGCCCACGCCGCCCTCTATCCTCCTGGCAAGCCGACATGAAATGATGCAGAAGGGCTAATATGTACTTGGATCTATATGAGAGCAAACTAAATCAAAACCGTTGACATTTTATGGAACAGAGTACTCACTGTTCCCCGGTCCTAATCATGTCTGCAAATGCTAGGACGAAAGAATGGCGACAAAATCCCGCAAAAATCCCATTGGCTTCGAAACATCCAAAGGACCTTGCGGTTTTGCTCTCATTCATGTTCGCCCAGCGATCTGCACAAGAGTTCTTCGCCCCCTTTCCACTCGGAACCCAGTCTAACCACTTCCCCCAGCTAGGTTCATCCCACAAGTCTACCTGTTCTGGTTGCAAAAAATAGTCCCCGCCTCCGACCCGTATATCCAACTTCTCCCTCACCGCTCCCAGAGTTTTTCCATCTTCTGTAGGCTCCCGCCGCTGAACACGCTTCAGAGAGTTGTTGCCATCGAATGCGGCCATCATCCGAATTGGCTGCCCTGGTTCATCCACTACCTCATACTGACATGCTGGACAAGTGTTCAGCATGCGATAATTCGGTGTCGAGCGACCTAGTGCATTCAGGACCAGCCTCCGAACCCCCTCTACTAGACTGATGTATAGATCATAGGCCGAAGAGAATTGAACTGAAAGGTTATTCTTGAACCGTATTCCCTGTAAGTCACAAAGGGCTCGGATGAAGGGCTGGATTCCTAGGCGTGGACAACGCATAAAGAGGGTGTGATAGAGCTCCACCGATTCTAATGAGACAAGCGATTTATTGAGGAGAGGATTGAAGGGTAGGTATCCGGAGCGAATATAGCTGATGTTATTTAGTCTATCAGACTTATATACAGGAACTTCGTATGCAGTGTGCTCTAGGATAACACGTCAAATGAATTCAGCCTCAGAGTGAAAAAAATGCCTACCAAATGTTGACCAGATGAGGATAATATGTTTCTCCTTAACCTCATCCTTGTGCGGTCCACCATTCTTCTTTCGATAGCAAAAATCCATATAGGCCTCTATAAGCTCCGGCATCTGGCTCTTCCAGCAATCGTGGTCAACAATGACCTTCCGCTTTCGTGTTCTATAGTCCTTCAACTCACTAAAGCAGTAAGAAACGTGTATGTTAAACTACGAACGCACTCACAAATCCTGGATCATGCCTTTAGCTTGGAAGTAGAGGAGCTGCTCCTCTTCCGTTGCCTCCTCCTCCTCGCCCCATTCATCTGGCTGTTCCGACGGTGTGTTATCTAAAGGAAGAATATCCAAATCACAGTCGCTGTTGTTGGAACCGTTGAACTCCCCAGCCTCTTCACCCAAGTCCATCAAGACGTCCATATAAATTTGGTCATCTTCACCTCTCCTACGTTTTTCTTGGGCACGCTTCTGAAGCATGGAAGTTGTTGTTAGAATACGGCGAGAAATAAATTTTTTGTGGGCTTGTTCTGCCTTTTTCTTTCGTTGAGCTGGATTGTGAGCTGATAGCCCGGAGATTCTCGGCTGATTGTCTATATCATCATAGAGGGAGTGTTGGGGTTCTCTTGTAACCTTGCGACGCGGAGGAACGTTGGATTGATTAGCACGGCCCATAGGCGTAAACCAAGACTGAAACGATGGGTAAAGTCATGGTACCACGTGATCATCAACATAAACTTTTCAATGGGACGTCTAATCGCCTTCTTTCATTCTCTATTCATTTCCCGTATATATATTGCTGAAATTATCCTCGCCTCTATGCCAGGTATGTAGCCCTCTACAGCTTTTTTTCTTCTTTTCTTCCGCTTTCTTTTTCTGGTGTCTGGCAACCCCGACTCTTGGGGCAACCGACTGGAGGCGCCGTTCAGGCAACCCCGACTATTGGGGCAGCCGGGCGCATTTTCATGCTCTAGCAACCCCGACTCTTGGGGCAGCAGCAATTTTTTCTTGCACCTCAGCGCTTGAAGATCGATTCTCATTTTTTCCCAGCTACTCGCAGTGGAAAAGAGTTCATCGGTCTTTCAAAGACTGAAACTCGCAAAGCCTTGGAGGAATACCACAGCATTTCCCTCGCCGGTTTTGACTCTGCATCTCTACTCCATCCGGCTCAAGAGATACTTGGCCAGTCTCAAATTCATGAAGATGAACCCCCTCTTAGACAATACTCGCTTCGGCCGAGGCCAAATCTGAAGCGGGCATGCCAAATCACCCCTCTTTCCAATCTCGCAGCCTTCCGCTTGCAACCTAGGCTTCAAGCTCCCAATACGAAAGAACGGAGGCCCTATGACAGCTCAATGACCCGAGCACAGAAAAAACGGGTAGGTGAGCGAATTTTGCGCGCGGAGAAGCGGAGGCTTGTCCAAGAGGCTCTGGGCACTCGGGTCAAGGCTCACCAGAGGGTTCATGCCCATGAAACCCAGTCTCAATCGATTCAAGTTAACTTCGACAGATCGGAAATCATTTCCGAGGGACCGATCTGGATGGGAGCTCGGGACACAGAGAAGGCAGGCGAGATCAGCCTGCAGCAGGCCTTGGCTATGGGAATGAGGCTAGTTTCGAACGATGGGACGTTCGTACTGTTTTATTGCTTCTCTCCACTAAATTCACTAACGCCTAACAAAGGAGAAACATCCTCTTTAAAGACAAGCACGGGCGCCCGTTGATCTTTGTTTCCAAATCCCTACCTGAGGAAGAATGCTTGAAGCTTGTGGCTCTGTTTGATGGGGCAATGAGGGAGCTCGGATACAAAGGTACCCACATCTGGCATCGACGGGGGTATTACTTCACGAAAGTCTTTGGAATATCATTCGGAGGCGGTCAGCAGCAACCCGGTAATTTTGTTCACTCGGAAGCGGAAGAAAAGCTGTGGGACAGGGTACGGAATTCACCTGAGATTAAAGCACTTGCACGGCGAGTAGATTGTGAGTACCGGTTGATTCTTTACGCCCCAGAACTGACCCGGCTTCCCCAGACCTTCTTGCTTGTTATTTTCCGAGGCTTCACTCACTTTACACCAACGTTCTGAGCGATCTATGCCAGGATAATCCCTCGCTTCAGCGTAACTGGCAAGACTGTTGCTTCGCCTCATCCTCTCTCAACTTCGGCCACGCAGTCACAACCAGGCATCGCGACGCCCATAACCTGCTATTCGGTGAGTGTGCCGTTTGGAACGGCAGCTCATTCGATTATAAAAAGGGAGGACATTTAATTATTTGGGACTTGAAGCTTGTGATTGAGTTTCCTCCCGGTTGCATTGCATTCCTCCCCTCCGCCATGTTCGCTCATTCCAACACATCCCTTTCGAAACAAGAAAAACGCCATTCCATGACCTTCTTTAGCGCATCTGGTTTATTCCGCTGGCGTCATAACAACTACATGTCCAATAAGGACTTCATGGCAGGGGCCTCTAGGGCTGAACGGCAGAGCTGGGATGAGCATCGAGATAATTTGTGGCAGACAGGACTAGATCTACTTAGTAATATGTAGTTCTCAATGTTAATTACAATTTTTTATGCAGTCTCATAAGCCTTCGAGAGAAAAGATACTTGGGAACATTTTGATCGTGAACTCTGAAAACAAGGAGAGCAAATTGTCGCAGTGTAAGTGGCTTATTTTCAGGTCATTTTGAAAGGAAATTCTTCAAAAATTTGCAAGGAGCTTTTACCAAGTGAATACCTGGTGTTCCATAAAAGTTTGAGGGTATGAACCTATTGTAAGTAATGATAAGTGATTTAAGTCAAGGTTGAGAACTCGATCAAAAAGTCAATGTGCCGATCAACCCTACTTTCAACATTTCTTCCACTATCCCACTTCCACTTTCCTCCATTGCTCTCAAATAAACTCTAAACTATATCTCAACATGCCCAGAAAGCGAACACCATCAGCTATTCTCAAATCAGAGCGTACCCCAGAGGAAAAGGAGGCAGCTAAAGCTCGAAGTCGTCATTTGGCTGACCGTCGATACAGGCGAAAGTAAGTCACATTTTCTCTTAAATAATTATGGTCACAGTTTACTCATTCATTTTATCACTTCTGTCTAGGCTTAAGTACAATGATCCTGATAAAGCAAAAGAGCGGATGAAGAAGAAGCGGTCAGAAAGGACAGAGGAAGAGAAGGCAAGAGACCAAGAACGAAGAAAGGTGTATAATGGCACTTACTATCTCAAGTATGTATCATTATTATATCTACATTATACTACTTCTGATAGTCTCCATTAGGAAGCGAGAGGACATACTGGACAAGCAGATGAAAGAACGAGCGAGGTTTGTTTTATAAAACTGGTTAAGCTTACAAAACTCCACTTATCTCTTCTTTCAGAGTATACATTGAGAAGCATGGAGAACAGTCTTTCTGGAATAGTTATCCTCACCAGCATGTTAACCGAAGCTGCTGAAGCAAAAACTTAGCAATACATTTAGTGAACTTAAATATTAGCACTCAATATTTAGCACACAGTGTATCGATTTTTCTTGTGCATATGAGGTTACAAATAAATTGTCGTTCTTGTGCATATGAGGTTACAGATAAATTGTTCAAGTATACATAGCAAACGAGCGAATTCAAGTATCAAAATTGAGTACGTGAAGGGTGAGTTGACCTGACCAAACCCTGTGCCTCAAACTCACGGAATTGTGCCCAGGCTGAGCCCATGTCCCCCAAAAAACGATATGCTACTCCACCACGGAACTGCAGGGCATCCATGATCAGGGTCTTCCGAGTCTTGCATGCCATGGGCTTCACACCCTCAATGACGATGAAGTGTTCATCGTCACTGGGTTCAGATTCAGCAAGAAGCTCGGAAATACCTGCATCGACAAATTCCTGATAAAACTCGTGGGCAAGCTCGCGACTGCTGAACGACCGGACTACGTGATTGTGGCTCTGGTGGTCATAGAGATCCTTGGCACCGGGAACCTTCTTATATGTCATCCTATAAAAAGAAAAAAACCAGTGAGTACTAAACATGCTAGGTAAGTGAACTGACCAGGCATAGAAAACCCCATGAGCGCCTTCTTTACCCTGATAAAGCACGTATGCTGGATAGCGACTACCGGGGTATATACGCTGTACATTTGGAGATGGTCTGAGAACAGTGCCTTTTGGAGGTCGGCCAGGCGATGGACTTCCAACTGCGGCGTGGCGAGTGGGGGTACCTGGAGGAGAATGGTTTGAGAAAACCTTAGCATGGGACGGGGTCGAAGGCGGGGTCAAAAAGGTCTGGCTCAGTGTTTCTATGAGGTGTAAATGTCATGCTTGGCTAAGGAGAGAAAAAACCTACCAACGCTGACACCCATGGTATGGAACTGACGAGTGACCTCTTCTACATCGCTGTTTACTTGCTGTGTGAGTAAAGCAAGCCGCTCCTCAGCCTCCTGCCTCTCGAGTTCATCGTGGATAAGCTCTAGAAAAAAGATATAAACCAGTCAACAATTAGTTAAAAAGATACTTACTTTTCTGGCTTTCAACAATTTTACCCGCTTGCCTCTGGGCTTGTACGGCTGCCTCCAAACGGTCAGGAGCTTATAACAGGTGAGCATCTCAGGTTGAATTCAAGTTTCATAGAGCAGAGTCGAGGGGGAATATAAAGGTCGAGATTCGAGCTGAAGATAAGTGGGACGTTGACTTACTGTTGATTTCAAGTTTCATAGAGCAGAAGGTGCTGAAGATAAGAAAGTAAAAGAAGATCGAACTTGAGTTCACGTGGAAAAAGAAAACGGTCACGAAAAGGAAACGGTCACGGATATGAGCAATGCACCCCGTTTGTTGAACCTCTCGTCAATCTTTGTCCGCTCCAAAAAAAATGAACGGGTATTCCCAGCAACAGCAGAGTAATGGCTCTGCTCAAAGTCAAAATACATACCCCTATCTTCCCCAATGTAACGGCAGCCGCATTCCGCCTATAGAATACAGTCGTACTCAATACCGCGCCGAACGTATTCATTCAGTTAACGTTACGGCGACTGGACCTCATCATATAGGTATTTTATTTCTCATACCTACGAAAAGTCAATTCAGTTGAGCTTTACAGATAGGCGGCCCACAGGATATGGTAACAATGCTACGCATCTTGATGCTCAACGCTCGCAGGCAGCAGGTAGGTTTTCAAAATTCTCAGTATTTCTTTGATATCTAAGAAGTATTTATAGCCCATTCTGTAAATGCTACGCGCTTAAATGTATTCCAGAAATACATACAGCTTCCCCAGCCAACAGGTATTATTTTTTTAAAAATATTCATCGCCTTTTTTAAAAGGCTAATATCTTGTCAGGTTCTCTGCATCAATCCACGCAGCCCTTGAGTGGATCCCATGGCTTTCCAGGTGTCTCATCGCAATCTTTCACGCGTCCCTCATCTGCCATCTCGTTGGCCTCAGTCCAATCTCCCTACACCAGCTTCAGCGGTGCGATGATGCCTTCTTCATCTCAAGTTGCTCGTACTCCTGTTCCACCGACCCCCCGTATCCTTGGTTCTGATTGGACACCATCCCTCCCCGCTTCTAGCCAAGCTGCTCGGTCAACTCTCCAGCCCTCTGTCGTTACAAATATCCCATACCATCCATCTCCATCTCATGTCTACACCTCTCAGTCAAAGTCACACCCTGGCTCCAGCAGGGTATCTGAAAATCAACGTCCGCAAACGCCCGAAGTCCAACATCCCAGCATGGACCTTTTATGGCAACCGATTGAGGTTCATCAAAATACTGATGCACGCCAGCTCAGAGACGAAGCTCTACGGTCATCAGTTGGAGCAGGAGTAGCTGAAAGAGCGGAGTCGCCGGCGGTGGATTCCTCTTTTCTGCACCGGAACGCCCCGCCTTCCATTTCCAATCGCGGTTTGACCTCGCTACTGAATCGCAGCCCCTCACTGCCTCCACTATCTAATTCAGCTTCTCCCATACTGCCTCCACTCTCACCTCTCCAGCTTCCCTCTCAGCCAAATCGTCCTACCGCTTCGATTTCGAATGCCGATATCAGAGAAAATCAGCAGATTCTTTCTGAGGACCACACTCCTGCTCCGAACAACTCTGGGCCGACTGATCACGGAAATTCTTCATCAGGAGATGGCTCTGCGAGCCCTGTTCCAGCGGTTGCACCCAGAATGGGAGTAGGAGAGAGGCAGGTAAAGAGACGCAGCAAGGATACTGCCTTTCCGGATGCTGTACGGGCCCTGGCCGGCCATACCGACAATGAGATCAAAAGAATAGCGTCCGAATTCCAGAAGTCACTCCTCACCGTCAAAAAACTCATGGGAGTGCATCGGCGGTTCAGAGAAAAGAAAAAAAGCAGCCTTTACAATGCACTTATGCATAAAAAGGCACAGGAATTGCGTTGTAGGTTTCTTTAACATCTGTTCTATTTTAACTACTAACAATGCTACAGTACGGGGTCAAAGGCTTGGATCAAACCTGGGAGATCGACATAAAGCCGTCGCCGACAATGAGGATTTGCAAGATATACTCAATGATCCAGAGGGCGAGGAAGCGCAGGAAGCTTTGAGAGATTTGGAGGAGTACCAGAAAGCCAGGTTTCAGGGTAGCCGAGCAAGCTCGAAGGCGAACGATAATGATATTGTGAAGACTTGGGGAACTATTGCTAACACGGTAGGTTTTTTGGTTTTGAAAGTCCATCTCACTCTGAATATCTCTACAGGCTCAGAACTTATCCAAACGGACCAGCGCCGCAACATTTGGCTTTGTTTGCAGCTCTAGGGCGGGCCAGAATGTTACCCGACAATTCTTTGGTAACGGGCCTATCGAAGGCTTCCTCATGTCCAAGTTCGGGATGAGCGGCGCGGAATTTGTGGAAGCTGCTGAGGCTTACTTCATCCTCACCTCATCTGGACGTACTGCTACTGGCACTAGCATCAAGAAGATGCAGAAGGAGATTACAAGGGCGTTGCTAGAAGGGCTTCGTAAGTTTTTTATTCTATTTTGTGAACTGTTTTCGCTCATTAAACCCTTTTTCTAGGCGACATCACCAAGAATCCCAACCTCGGCATGGAATGGGAGCACTACGAAGTGCTCATAGTCAAGGAGTGGGGTGTCAAGCTTGAGGGATGGCCTGCCGGTGTAAAGATGGCCACTGCTACCAGCCTCCATGCAGCCGATGTCATTTCAGTATACCACGCTGTTCACAGCAAAGAGTGCAAGTGGAGAAAGGTGGAGGGTACGGAACTTTACAACCTCAGGAAGGAGATTGATGCAGCTATCAAGAAGGGAGAGCTAACGGTGCCGGAACGCCAACGGAGACGTGGAAAGAAACGGGCAAATGAAGAGCAGGCTGAGAGTTTGAGATCGAGGAAAAAGCCACGGACGGGGCAGGTGAAAAACACAGGGCAGGGGAAAAACAGTGCAGCAGGGAGTGGTAAGACTAGAAGGAAGAGGGTGGCTCGTCGCCGAGCTATTGAGAGCGATGAGGGGGATTCAGATGGGACGGGGGAGGACGATGGACCAGGAACGGATGCAGCTGAGGGGGTTGAGAAAGAGATAGCAAAGGCACGCCCAAAGCCAAAGCCTCTTCCTCGACCCGCCAAACGTAGAGTGGTCCTAAGCGAAGATGAGGACGAGGATGAGCAGGAGACAGAGCGAGCCCAGAGGTCAAGGAAAACAGTCGGAGATGGGGACGAGGATGAGGTTGACAATGGAAATGGGAATGAGGAGGGCAATAGGAAGGGGGATGGGACCGGAGGTGAGGAGGAGGAAGAGGAGGAGGATATGCTTATCGGGGGTATAGCTTTCGATGGGCTGGATGACTTTGGAGATGAGGAGGATGGAGATGTGGACCAACTAGACGAGTATTAGGCCATCCTCTTGTAGTCTTTTTGTAATCTTATTGTATTGCCTCAATTAATCACTTTTTTCTTTACTTTCCGATGCCTTCAAGTACTCAAATGGTAGAAAAATATGAGTGGTAATACGTTGTATGTATTTCTTACTAAAATCTACCTACTAGGAACCCTCCTGGCAGTCCCTACGGGCAATACAGGTATAGACCTGCATGGAACTGCCAGGAACCGCGGGATATCGTTTATATGTAACCATTTGATCGGTACATCAACCGGTTATACGGAACCGGTTAATTGGTCATATGAGGTGGTTAGGACCTGAGAAGTAAGTGAGTATAAAACAAGAGATCACCCGGTGATATAACTACATTGTCCTTATGTATATTTCTGATGCGTCGCGTCTCAGTGAAGATCGTTGCATACAACTGCGTTACCTATAAAACCAGATCATCAAGATCAAGCACTAACTGACCCCCTCGCTGAATCTTTGCTGGCCGAGGATTACAGCCCTGTCGACGTCGCCAATTGTCTTTTTTTTCACCTACTACTGGCTTTTTTCACCAAGTTAATAACCCACGAAAAACCTCATCATGCGTTTCTCAACGATCTTTCTTGTCTTGACTCTTGTTTTCGTTATATATGCGGCCCCTCGACCTGCGGTGAGTGACTGCTGAAATATATAATCAGTCACCAATACCTCGCAAAACACTGATCGAATCATTTCTCATTGAATAAACGAATACTTTCGTACCGAAGGCTTTCGAAATCAATGGTCAAGGAGCCCATATTGCTACAAGAGAGGCTCTCGACTTGCCTAGCTATAATCCTGCCATGGTCGATCCAAATCTCTTGAGTGCTTGGAACAGGATGTCGAAGCGGGTTTTACCCAATCATAACCCACCAAACGGCCGACATCTTTACGCCCAACTCATGAGGTCGGATTTGATGTATCCCCAAAGTCATTCGCCTCTCAGACCAATTCGTGTATCCCCTGAGCGGAAGCACGCGGATACTGATAATAACTTGCTGTCAAACATGCAAGAGTTCTTCCAGTCACCTCCCGTGAAGAAGGCATTGGGTGTCAATGTCTATGATCTCACAGTCAGCCAGCGCCAGAGCTCGGAGCGGACTGCCAGTGACTCTCCTATTGAGTTTTTCTGGGTGATGGACTTCGAAAGTCGTAATCAATGGGGAAATGGGTCGTTCAACATAGAAACTCATACTGGCGAGCTAAGTAGGAAGGGTAATATGATCTATCCTTTCCTAGACAGGTACCCTTGCGTTCCCCATGCTTTTGACCTTTTGTTGACCCGACTCTCTCTCGCTCCCTTATCTTTGAAGACACGCCCTCGATATTATATACACCTCAGTTTCAGCACAACCGGATAAAGAGCTGGCGAACGAGGAGAAGGGCAAGGTTCAATCAGGGATGATCAAGTTTTTTGGCGAAGAAAATGTGCAAGGTCTGCTGGCGCAACACGGGGCCTACGTGAAGGCTCCCCTCTTTGATTGTCTCGGTTTTGGGTCTACCGTTGAGTTTTCTTTGCGATATGAGAAGGATGGCAAGTCGTGGGGTGGTGGAGAAGTGAACATTGAGAATGGAGCTGCCACACTCTATGGAAGCAACTGGAGAGATATCTACAAGGTTAGTCATTAGCACTGTTGACTCGGTCGAATTTTTGTTGATAGTTTCTCTCCTAGCAAGATCATTGGGGTGGGCTTAATCTCATCCGGGGCTGAGGTGGAGACCAGAAGACGGTGTGTAAGCAACAAGCAGCGACACAGCCTAACATCACTGATTTTGCTTATGTGGATGGCAGGCGAGCAAGACAGTGACTTCAAGTGACTATGAGTTTTAACCAGCTCGATATTTATTTCACTCAGCTGCAGGTCTTTGAGCTTAACCTTCTCGAAAGGATTTTGCTCATGATCGAAGCCTTAATGTCAGAATTTTGAGTCTGCCCGTTCAGATTGACACGCAGTTTCAACAACGTAAGAGAACGGATTGATGGGATTTCTGTAACAATGCTGCCTATGAGATCTCAACAGCTTCACAGAAGTATACCTAGTAGGAACTTCAGGCAGAGTCGAAGAGTCTGTCATACAGCTCCATATGATTCCTGTGTACCCTTGGAGCGAGAAACCGGAGTAAAAAGGATAACGCGAAAGGACATGAACCCCAGACAGTCTCCTTGACTTCTGTACCCAACTTTCTTGGCTCGCCGCTACCACCGTTTGGATTATCAGGCAACAGAACTTCATGAAATGTCCGTAGTTTCACTTCCTGTATTCCTTGTGCTGCCACACCACTTTCAAATAACACCACCTTGGCTTTTTCGTCCACGATTTGCGCGCCGGAGACGAAGAGAGGTCGATTGATCAACCCAAAAAGAATTGGAACGGTTCCCGAGAACTCGAATCGCGTCCTTGGAAAGATCCGCATATCTAAATTCGCAGTGTCTTCCGGTGAGGTTCCCGTTGACTCGCGCGGCCTTGGACAACCTTCTGGCATATTATAGCCGTGATTCAAAGAGGAAAGAGCGTCGTTGGGTAAAGACACAGAGTCGGGCTGAAGAAGAGAAAAATCTTGCGCCTCTGGAGTAAGTTTCTGCAAGCGTTCCATTTGCTCCGCGTCGGAAAGCACGTTGAAAACGCGGCCAATTGGGTACGGGAGTACCACAGAATGGGTCATTGAGAAAGACATGGTGGTGGTTGATTACGTAGACTCAGTAACAAGAAAGTCGCCCCTAAGTCGCTTGATGCGAGGACGTCATTTTGTTTTTGGCCACCAACCGTGATTATACTCGCCGTTTTCCCCTTCTCCTGGATATCTTCAGCGACAAGAAAAAAACAAGTAAATTTCGACTCTTTTGGACCTGACAAGAAGAGCTACATTAACCAACGTAGATCCAGGTCCCACCTCTATGTCACATGCAACAATACTACCTGACACTTGTAAATCATACATACATCCCTGAATATGTGGTTTTAGTATCTATATACACGGAGAAGAAAAAGGGTAACTAGGATCAAATCGAGATAAGTACCCGCTGATTTTACAGTGAAAACAAAATTCGTGGCTTTTGGTGGGGGTTTTTGTTGCAAACCCTTTTGCGCTCGAGAGGTCACCGTACCGTTTCCTCATTTGAACTGTGTCTTCCCGGATGAAGTTTCAACTTGAAGGATAATGTGACATTGATTCTGTAATTCCATCCCAAGATCTGCTCTGTTACAGCTCGTAGACATTGTTCTTATGAATCCAAGGGGACCGCCGAACTTTGATCTTGAACTCTCACCTGGTCCGTAAACTCCCACGGTTCTGAACCGCGGAAAAAAGGGAACTACAGAGAAAATAGTCAATAAGTAGGCATAAAACAAAACTCACCCACATGATGGGAGATCTAGCAAGCTTGAGCAAGCGAAAAAACCCTCCCGACCCCGGGAGAGACATCGAAACAACGCCGAAAGGCACCAGAACCAAAAGCATCCACACATCCTCCCCACCCTCACCCTCACCAAATCCACTGAATTACAAGAACTCAGCGGCCGAACGTGCCGCATCGAGAAGAGACGGCAGGTTCGACCCAATCAAAGCAACAGCACCGAGCATCACCGGCATCCCACGAAGGAACGAAAACTCAACTACAACAACGTCGTCTCGGCGGAATGGGAGAGAAAGCCAGCAGTCAACATACTCGGAGCCCGGCCCAATGGACCAGGACCAAGAGTGGTACCAGGGCGACTTCCAAGACGACAGTGGACTTTTCACAAAACAAACGTGGAACGTAGCACCACAGAGCAAATCAGAACCATTAACGGCCAAAATCTTCTTTGCCATGGACCAGCTGGTAATAGACCTGCGGAGAGCGCTACAAGAAGGAAGACTACCGTCGAACTTCGACGAGCAAATCGGCCAAACAGGGGCACAACTGGTGGACATCCTGACACAAATCGGGGTCAAGGGGAAACACGAAACGAACGATAAGTTAAGCCGCGCTATAAACAAACTAACCGAATCTTTCGCAGAAGCTCGTAGAACCGACTCGGCATGCCTAAACGAGATAGAAAAAAGACTTCAGATAGAGAGGACCGACAATGCCACGCCGAACTGGGCAACGGAATCATACGCAGCCAAAGCGACGGTGAGGGCCAACCAGACGCTACGCACAAGCAACGTGACCAAACGAAGCACCGCAAAACCGGACAAGGAGGACGGGCGCGCAGCGCAGTTCGTGGTTCACTTCGGAGAGGTAGTACCAGACGAAATGCGTAAGGACCCATGCTCCATAACAAGGGACATTAACACTTTTATAGAACTACACCCGAACCTGGGAAAGACCCGAGTAGCCACGGCCAAGTGGAACTTCAACGGGAACCTGGTAATCTCGACCTTGGCGGGCCAATCAGCGGGCCCACTAGAACCCTTCTTTGACGACTTACACGAGTTCTACACAACAACAGCCCAGACCCCGCAAGACACCAAACTCAATCAGGTATGGTATAAGGTAATCGTAGACGGCGTCTCAACCGGAACCCAGTGGAGGCTCAATAGTGGAATAGCCCCGAGACCCCACAACTCAGCCGAACTCAAAGAAGAACTAGTCCTCTACAACCCAGCCTTAGCGGGAGTGAACTTCGCGCTCGACCCGAGATTCGTAGTCCCGGCCACGGAACTTACCCACAAAAGGGAGTCATCAATCCAATTTGCAGTTACTGACCACCAAACCGCAGACAACATCATAAAGAACAAGACCCTCAATCTATTCGGGAAGGCATGCAAGACACGAAGGTATCAAGACCGAAAACCCTCCTCACCGCAATGTCGGAAATGCAAAGCCCTCGGACACAAAGAAGACAAATGCCAAAACCAACCAAGATGCGCACTATGTGGCGGAGACCACACGGAAACCCAACACACCCTCCAGTGCGGGTCATGCAAAGCAAACCCTCAATACATCGAAGGGGACTTTCACGAAGACGCAATTGAAAAAGGTATTATAGGACAGTGTACTCACAACCTCAGATGCGTTAACTGCAGCGACAAAAACCTGGAAGCCACACACAGCGCAACAAGCCGGAACTGCCCGGAGAGAATACGCGCAATGGGATCCTCGAGAGATGTCAACCGCGAACAGGCCCAGGAGAAAGGGACAACAGACCGGTTCCAGACCGTTCTGAAAAAGAAGAACAAACCAAAGAAAGCGACGGCCACGACAGCAACCCCCATGGGAGGAACACAATCAAGGTTCGACATTCTCAACCCAATAGGCAACATAGAGAACAACACAGGTGAGGACCTCGGTACGGAAGTACAACATGCCTGAGGCAACGATCACAAACCTGGTCCCTCAAACTCCCATCCGATTTGTACAACTCAACGCAAACAAGAAGAAGGCGCCAGTCATGGCGCTTCTCAACGATCACATAGACGACTACGACATCATCCTAATCCAAGAACCAAACTGGTCCTTCATAGGTAAGGACGGAGACAGGACGATAATGGGTACAGTCAACCACGACCCAACCTGGACCCCAATTTCACCAATCCCGTCAGCACCAGATACAGTTACGCCAAGAGTATACGCGTATATCAAATCCTCAATCCAAGCTGAGGTAACACTCCGCACAGATATTATCTCCGACCGGGACATGATGATATTGGACATCAAACCGAGGAAAGGTAAACAGGTAACCTTCATTCATATATACAACGACCCCTCTTTAGGCCGACAGCAACCAATGTGGAGACTAAGAAGCCTCAACCTGCCGGGAAACCAAGCCACGGTGGTGACAGGGGACATGAATCTACACCACCTACGATGGTCAAGGGGGACACCGAAGGCCTCCACGATCACCGACGAAGTGGTCGAATGGCTCGACCGGAACTTATTCGTCCTCACCAACAAACCAGGGGTCCCAACTCACTACCCACACGATACCGCCAAGCACCCGTCAGTAATCGACTTGACGTGGTCGAACACAAGGGCCATCGAGGTGGACGCAACACGAGAATGGGCCATCGACCACGACCTGATGACGGGTTCCGACCACGTAGGGATCCGATGGCGGTACGACCCGGGACAGGCCCAAATCCAAAACCCGTTAGGCGTGAAATACAGCCTCAAGAACGTAAAACCGAGCGAGTGGAAGGAGGCCTTCAACGAGGAGGTGGGGAGGCTTGGAACGAAACTAAACCCAATTACAGAACTCGAGACAACAACCAAGGTACAGCTGGACGACGCAGCGGAAGCCTTCACAGAAGCCATGCAAAAGGCAACCGAAAAGGTTGCCAAAGCACGACGCCCAAGCCCACACGCTAAACCATGGTGGGACGAAACCTGCACGGCGGCCATCAATAGGGTACGAAGAGCACAGAGGGATGCAAGACGCTACCGAATGGAGAACGGTTTTGCAGACTCGGAACTCACGAAAGCCATCAAGCACGAAGATAATCACTACCACCGACTCGTGAAGTTCAAAAAAGGAAGCTGGGCCACCAAGACCATCGAAGAGGCACACCCAGACGACATGTGGGGCTTCAGGAAATGGTCCAAAGGAACCAGAAACTACCCCATGCCGGCAATCCAACGGGTAGGGCGACCACCAGCAACCACGCATGAAGAGAAGTGCGAGGCTCTCCGAGAGGAGCTATACCAGCCTGCGCCTCACCTCCCAAGAACGTTCGAGGTAAACCTATTGGACGAAGACCCGCAAGACATCCCGTTTCACGATATCACGGACACCGAAATCAGCGAGGCCCTAGCGGATACGAACAACACATCAGCGCCGGGTCCTTCCCAACAGGGCTACCAACAGGTGAAGTGGGCCCTCCAGGCGCAAGGGATACTCCTCACGACACTATACCGGAAATGCCTGAGGGAGGGATACCACCCCAGACTATGGAGGAAGGCCATTGCAGTAGCGCTCCGAAAACCTAGGAAACCAGACTACTCTAAACCGAGGGCGTACCGGCTGATCACACTGCTAGAATGCCTAGGTAAGGTCCTCGAAAAGATAGTAGCACGAAGACTCCAATACATGGCCTCGAGCATGGACCTCATACCAAACCAACAATTTGGTGGACGGACAGGATACTCAACAACAGACGCAATCCTTACCTTCACCAACGACGTACAAGCAGCATGGAACAGAGGGCTAGTTACCACGGCATTAACGTTTGACATCAAAGGATTCTTTGACTTCGTCAACCATGATAGACTCCTAGCGGAACTCCGAAGGAAGAAAATACCCCTCCCAATGGTAAGGTTCATCAAATCCTTTCTAGAAGACAGGAAAGCTGCGGTATGTGTAGACGGTGTAGTATCAGACCTGAAGGATGTACAAAATGGGACACCCCAAGGCTCACCCCTCTCACCTATCCTCTCAGCATTCTACGCAGCAGAACTACTAGAGAAACTGCGATACGAAACAACGGGATTACACCTTAACGAAGACATAAACGACACAGAAACGAACGCGACGCCCCCAAACCTCATCATGTATGTGGACGACGGGAAGGTGTACGTATCATCCATCTCACTGGAGACAAACACGAGGATAATCAAGAAGATCTGGGAGAACACAATATCGCCGTGGGCATACCAGGTAGGCTTCGAATACGATCACGAGAAACGAGAACTGGCACATTACACTAGGAGGAAAACCGACAACGGAATAGCACCGGAGATCACCTTACAAGACAGCGACGGCGAAACGAGAGTAGTAAAACCCCAAACCATCGTAAAATGGCTTGGAGTGCATTTCGACCGCAAACTACTATTCAACCACCACGTCAAGACACTGGCGGGAAACGCAGGACGAGCCCTGGGGTATCTCACCATGCTTGCGAACACAGTCAAGGGTCTGGCCCAACAGAACATGCGGACGATGTATAAGAGCTGCGTCATGTCTGTGATGACATACGCAAGCCCAGTGTGGTGGACAGGAAAAAAAACTCACGAGAAGCTCTTAGAAAAAATTCAGAACCAGGGATTACGACTAATATGCGCAGTTTTCAGAACTACACCGATAGCAGCTTTGGAACTCGAAACCTCAATCCCCCCAATTAAACTCGAACTGGACAGGTTGAACCGAGCATGCGCACTACGGTTCAACAAACTCAGCACCAATAACCCAGTCATTCAGAGACTCGATAACTCATGGAGAGCAGGCAACCCCCCGAACAACCCGCCACCAATCCAGTACCGGTATGGTAACAAAAGCGGAAAGGACCAGAGGAGGTCGACACAACTACAAGACATCGCGCATCACACAGACCCAGACGACGAACGGATCTTACCATTCCTCACGCCACCGTGGAGAGAGACACGAAAGGACTTCAACGACCAACTAACTTTCATTCCACCGCCACCGAAGGACAAATCCAAACACAAAAAAGAACGGCTATCGAAGCTAGTAACTGAACATAACGAAAAGCTGAGCACACTTGAATTGTCACGCGAGAACCTGATAGTATACACTGACGGGTCACTCAAACCTATGCACAGAGTTAGGAGAGCCGGAGCGGGCTTAGTCGCATACCACGCAGGAAACGAAGCATACAACAGAAGCATCGGTCTCGGCATTTATGCCGAAGCCTACGATGGCGAGGTCGTAGCACTGAGCTTCGCAGCAGGACTTGCAGCGGCCTACTCAGAAGAAAACCCAGAAGTTAAACACTGGCAATTCTTCACGGACAGCGCTTCTGCAGGCGAGACAATATTTGATGTAGCTGTTATATTCATGCAGGACAGTCTATTTCTTTATACACATACATACACTAATCGCTTTCATCGCGTCCGATGGATCCATTATACGTTTATCCTTCATCGCATCCGAAGGATGCGATTGCACTTTCTTTATTACAACACTTGTAGTTAACATCCACACATTCCTTCATTCAACATTATTACTTCTTACCGAGATCATATGCTCATCAGTCATCTTCTTATACATGTGTTATTTACTTATTACTCTGGTTAGCTACAAGACTAGTATTTAAGCCGTAGTGTAGCTTAGCTGTACTTCAGTTTAAATATCGACTTCAGTTGACTTATACAGTCTATACTCAGTTAAGACTTTACACTCGCCTCGCTTCGGATCGGATCCTTCGCTCCATCCGACTGCTTCTACCTGGGACATACGACTCTAACGAGGGTACTACTAATAGTGGTATCAACGTCCCATTACTCCGCACCGCACCGCATCGCATCGGACGGTCCACTTGGCTGTATTCGGCATAACTCTAACAGTATATTTAAACTTCTACTCGTTATTGTCGTGCTCAACTCATTTTATTATGGCCTATCGTACTCGTGCTCGCGCACGCTCAAACACCAACGTCTCTGATACATCTGTTCGTGATGAACAAGAGGCAAACCCTTTCGCAACAACCGCAGCATCATTCTTACCGTTCTCAGAATCCATCTCTGCCATTGGTACTGGTCGTCGTCGTAGTACTGCTTATGGACCCTCGGCTCCGTCGGCAGCGACTGCTGCTCTATCAGCTATTGGAGAAATTACTTCACCAGATTTAGCTGTAGAAACACTTTACACCAAAGATGGTGTACCAGTAGAGGTTTGGACACCTCGTGGTGGACGACGGATCCGAAGGACATCTCCTCAACCATCCTCGCCTTCCCCAACCACAGCTACTCAAGCTGCTAAAGGAAAGGGAAGAGCTATCTCCCCATTATTCGAAAATCTTTCACATTCCCAAAACAACCCTACTCAGATCCCAGAACCAGCTGAACAGGTTCAGGACGAAGAACCTGACGTTACAGCCGATGAAGACCAACCAGAGGATCCTACACCACAGGGACCAGGTGGAGGACCTGGTGGACCCGATGGACCCGATGGACCTGGTGGTTCTGGAGGACCCGGAGGACCCGGAGGACCTGGTGGACCTGGTGGACCAGGTAATTCAGGGAATAGTGGAGATGACGAAATTCCCATTCCCGATTCTAGTCAATTCATGAATATTATGTCTAACTTTTCTAGCAACATCAACAACTTGGGAACAGTGTTGTCCGGGATAAAATCCACGGATGATGCTGGTAACAAAACCAAACCTAAGGAGGCAGAAGTATTTGACGGATCGGATCCGAGGAAGCTCCGCAGCTTTCTTGTTTCACTCGCATTAGTCTTCAATGATCGACCAAAGTATTTCACTGAGACGAAGAAAATTAATTACACCCTCTCTTATCTTTCAGGAACTGCCAGGCAGTGGTTCGAACCAGATATTCTGGATCCGGACTTACTTAATATGCCTGAGTGGACCTATTCGTTCTCCGCGCTCGTCCGAGAGTTGCAGAAACAATTCGGGGTGTATGACATGCAGAGTGAAGCAGAAGGTAAAATAGGTAACATAGTGATGAAGGATTCGGACACCATCCGAAAATATAACAACACCTTCAACAGCCTCGCTTCGCTCACCGGATGGGACGAGAATGCGCTCCGATGGGCGTATGAAAAAGGCGTCGCACCACGCCTTAAGGATGAAATGGCTCGGGTGCGAAAACCAAAGACTCTCGAAGAATATCGAGAGATCGTTCTGGAGATCGACAATCGTTATTGGCAAAGGGAATTGGAAAAGAAAAGAGAATCCGCAAAAAGCAGTGGAGGTAATAGCAATAGCGGAAATTCTTCGGCCAAGAAAGGATCCTCCAATCCTTCCCCTACCAACAATAACATCTCCACACCTCCCTTTAATAAACCTAACTCCAACGGTTCTAAATTCAACCAGAAGAACAAATCCGGAGGAGCCGATCAGCGAAAATCAACAGATAGCAGCAAGTTCGGACCCGACGGAAAGGTTACGCCTGAGGAGAAGGAAAGAAGGAAGAAGTACAATCTGTGTGCTTTCTGTGGTGGGAAGCATAAGTTTGAGGATTGTAATAAGCGTAAGGCTAGAGATGCTAAAGGCCGCGCTACGGAAGTGGTGGCTATGGATCCGACGGACCAACCCTCCGAGGATGCGAAAAAATAGTCCGCAACTCTTGTACTCCGGTACGAAACGAGAGTTGCGTTGATCTAGTTCGTACCACTAAGGAGACCTATCTCAATGCTTCCGCTCTTTCACCTAACGAACATTCTTTAATTATTGATGTCATTACAGAAATTCCTCTTGACGAGGATCCGAAATCTTTTACTACTTTGAATTTTCCAACTTTATTAGATTCTGGTTCCACTGATTGTTTCATTGATTCACATTATGTACAATTAAACTCTATTCCTACTTCGTCGATTTCTCCTATCAATCTTCGTTTGTTTGATGGTTCATTATCTTCTAAACCCATTTCGCAAACCGCGACCTTACGCGTCCGGTTTCCATCCGATGAGCTGCTTCCACTTACATTTTATGTAACTTCACTTGATTCATCTTGTAAAGCTGTTTTAGGATACAGTTTCTTGGCCCGCTACAATCCGTTGATTGACTGGGTTTCAAAAACAATTTCTTTCCGAGACACTAACCATTTTGATTCTATCCAGACGTCTACTCCTTTCGCTTCCGAAACGGATCCACTGGAGACTCACTCACGATCGAGCTCTCGCTCATCACATCGCTCTCGCTCTCATCGTACCCCTCGTCCATTATCGGACAAATTTCCTTTTGAACCTATCTACACTTATCCTTCTTTAGCACAAATGGCATCCCGACTAGACGACTCTGATATCAATATCGCACTTATCGGAGCCGGTGCATTCCATCGGGCATGTAAAAAAGAAGGTATGGAACCTATGTTAATTAATGTAATGCCTTCCGAGGTATTCGCTCGAAGCTCTACTACAGAAACAAAGCCTACTCAGACTACTAACATTCCTGACGAGTATAAAGACTTTGCAGATGTGTTTGACGAAATCGCATCCGAGGAGCTTCCGGAACATAGACCCTATGACCTCAAGATTGAACTAGAAGATGGAAAGGAACCACCGCTTGGACGAATCTACCCACTTTCACCAAAGGAGCTTGAAGCTCTTAGAGACTTCTTAGACAAACAACTAGCTAATGGAGCCATACAACCATCCAACTCGCCTCACGGCGCACCCGTCCTTTTCGTTCCAAAAAAGGATGGATCACTCAGACTATGTGTGGACTTCAGAGGACTCAACGCTATCACCAAGAAGGATCGTTACCCCTTACCTCTTATTTCAGATTTATTGGATGCTCCGAAAAAAGCCAAATATTACACCAAATTCGACCTTGCTCACGCTTATCACTTAGTGCGTATTGCTGCTGGTGATGAATGGAAAACAACTTTTCGGACCCGTTACGGATCCTTTGAATGGAAAGTTATGCCTTTTGGACTAACTAACGCTCCAGCCGCTTTTCAACGGTTTGTCAATGATGTTTTAGCTGATCTACTTGATGTTTGTTGTATAGTCTACTTAGATGACATACTCATCTATTCGGACGACCTACAGACGCATCGTAAGCACGTCCGTGAAGTGCTCCGACGGCTCCGCAAACACAAGCTATTTTGTAATCCAGCAAAATGTTACTTCGAAGTTGACACAGTGGAGTATCTAGGCTACATTCTATCGCCCGAAGGTCTCACAATGGCTAAAGACAAGGTCCAGGCTATCATTGATTGGCCTGTGCCTCGGAAAGTTAAAGACATTCAATCTTTTCTGGGATTTGCTAATTTCTACAGACGCTTTATTTTTAATTACAGTGATATTGTGGTACCAATGACTAGACTCACTCGTAAGGGTGTAGTTTGGAATTGGTCCGACGCTTGCCAACAAGCTTTTGACAAGCTCAAAATTGCTTTCACTAACGCTCCTATTCTTGCTCACTGGGAGCCTAACAGACGACTCATTGTAGAAACGGACGCGTCGGATTACGCGCTCGCTGCGATTCTATCCATTATACTGGAGAACGGCGAGATACATCCAATTGCATTCCTTTCGCGCACTTTCCAAGCTGCCGAACTAAACTATGACACTCACGATAAAGAACTTTTAGCTATCTGCGAAGCTTTTAAAGCTTGGCGCCATTACCTCGAAGGCTCCGGGGATCCGATTGACGTTGTCACGGATCATAAAAACCTTGAGTATTTTTCTACTACTAAAGTTCTTACTCGTCGGCAGGTGCGATGGTCCGAATTTCTACACCAATTTAACATGGTGATTCGCTTTCGTCCCGGAAAGCTGGGTGCGAAACCAGATGCGATCACTAGACGATGGGACGTCTATCCAAAAGAGGGGGATATCGGCTATGCGCAAATCAATCCACAAAATTTCAGACCAATATTCACTAATGAACAATTCACTACTTCACTACGAGCTACATTCTTGGAAGGTCCGTCACTTAGAGCGTCAATAGTAATGGATATCGGAGCCTTGCATGAGGCGATCAAATCCGCACTATCGCTCGATCCGGATTCAGTGACTGGACTACAACATGCACAAGATGACTCAAAACCTCGTTGGACACTAGATGAAACTGGTTTGTTACGTTTTGATGGACGAATCTTTGTCCCTGATCATTCCAATCTGCGTATACAAGTTTTACAATTCTTCCATGATCATCCTCTTTCAGGTCACTTTGGACAGAACCGGACGCTACAATCCATCCGTAGGCAGTACACCTGGCCGAGGATCCGAGAGTTCGTCCGAGACTATGTCTCTTCATGCACCATATGTGGCCGAAACAAATCTAGAAGACATCGTCCTTATGGTCTACTCAAACCACTACCAGTACCAGTTAGACCATGGGATTCGATATCAATGGATTTCATTGAACAACTACCCTCCTCGGACGGATACACTGCTATACTAGTAGTTGTTGACCGTGCATCTAAACAAGCAATTTTCATTCCTACCCATGATACAATCACTTCTGAACAACTAGCTGAGCTTTTTGTTATTCACGTCTTTTCTAAACATGGAGTACCTAACCACGTAACCTCTGACCGCGGATCCGAATTTGTTTCTGCTTTCTTTAGAGCTTTAGGTCAATCACTTTCTATGCAACTTCACTATACATCTGGATACCATCCGGAAGCGGACGGACAGACTGAACGAGTTAATCAAACACTTGAACAGTACATTCGAATTTACTGCTCTTATCAACAAGATGATTGGGCTAGCTTATTGCCCATTGCAGAATTCGCTTACAACAACGCTCCGAACGCATCCACTGGCATCACACCATTTTTCGCCAACAAAGGTTATCATCCAAACATTTCAATTCGACCAGAAGTTGACGTGCGATCGGACACCGCGCGCGACTTTGTAGTCAATCTTGACGAATTACATTCTTTCCTTCGTGACGAAATTACTAATGCACAGAAACGTTATAAAGACCAGGCTGATAGAAAACGAATTCCAGCTCCAGAGTTTCCGATCGGATCCGAAGTTTTCGTTCTGGCTAAACACATTAAATCCACTCGCCCTACTGAGAAATTTTCAGAAAAATATCTTGGTCCTTTCAAGGTTATTGACCGTCCAGGAACTCTTTCATACAAGTTACAGCTTCCAGATTACCTCCGTCGCATCCATCCAGTTTTTCATGTATCACAACTAGAACCAGTTACCCCCAATCCATTTTCGCTTCGCACGCAGTCGCCTCCGCCGCCAATCGAAATTGATGGTGAAGAGGAGTACTTTGTTGCTGAAGTACTTGATTCAAAAATGGATCGTAGGTTCAAGCGTTGTCCCTTACGATACTTTGTGCGATGGGCAGGTTATGAAGGAACAGATGAAGAATTTTCTTGGATCGGAGCCGACGACATCCATGCGGACGAGCTGGTACCAGCATTCCACCAACGTTACCCAGACAAACCAGGACCACTACAATAAACTCATCCATCATTATGGTACTCTCCACATCATTTTCATTTACTACTTATATTTCGCACCGTCCGTCGGACAAAAAGACTTTAACAAAAATTCATTTTCACTCATTATACTATTAACGTCTTTATTCATTTACGATTATTTACAACCACACCAAACAAAAAACAAAAACCAAGAAAATCATCACATTATATACAATCAACAAAACAAACAACAAAACAAAAACAAAAAACAAAACAAAATTATATACAGTAGTTATATCGGAGCCGATCGCCTCACGATTTTTCTCTTTTCTTCTTCTTCCTCTTCTTCCTCTTCCTCTTCGTCTTCGTCTTCTTCCTCTCCCAATTCTGCTTCTTGCTTTTGTCTTCTTACTTCCACTACAAAATCTTCTTCCTCTTCTTCCAATTCCACCAACTCCCTCTCTATTTCCAAGGCTTCTAACGCTTGCCCTGTCCGGGCCCGGCGGCTGCGATCGGCCAAGATAGTGTCTTGCCAGGATCCCACTTGAAGGCGGAATTGCCTAAGTTCATAGGCAATACCCACCATGGAATCCTGGATTCCTTCCATGGCCACGGCTATCCTCTCTTGGATTTCCGTCGGCTGCGATGCGTCTCCGACGATGGGGTTGGACTTGACTTTGTCATTCCAGGAACAGTGAACTTTAGATTTCCTGCAATGATAGCAGGAAACCGTGTTCGACTGGTCCTGGGGACGACAATCGAATTCCTTCTCTACGCATCGTGCGCAGGCGGGCCGAGCAGACGAAGTACTTGCAATTGGCTAGAAAAGAAAAAATCAGTAAAAATTGATGAAGAATCAAAATCACTTACTTGGGCGTTATTACCCTTTCTCTTCTTTTTCTTCGGAGCCTTCGGCTCCTCATCTCGCTCACTATCATTGTCCTCTGATTCTTCCTATTAACCAAATCAATTACAAGATAAAGGCAAAAGAGAAGTTACTCACGTGGTATGGAGGATCCGATGGATCCGAAATATCTTCCAACACCCTCTTCTTTGGCACTACCTCTCGTGCCTTACCCCTTCTCGCCTCGGCCAATTCTTCTTGCCTTTTTCTTTCAGCCTCTTCCAACTTTTTCTTCGCTGCCTTCGCTCGCTTCGCCTCCTCGATCCTCCGCTTCTTCTCTGCTAATTCCTTTTCCTCCTTCTTCTTCCGCTCCTCTGCCGCTCTCCTCGCTTGCTCCTCTGCCGCTCTCCTCGCTTGCTCCTCTGCCGCTCTTCTCGCTTTCTCTTCGGCAGCTCGCTTCGCACGCTCCGCCTCTAACCTTTCCTCCTCTTGAGCAGCGAGCAGTTGCTCCTGCATTTGCCGGAGTTGCGCGGCGATTTGGGATGACGTGAGTTTTTGAGGAGAAGACATATTTTGTTTTAAAGAAGGGAAAAAGTTGAAGTTCACTCGTCCTAACGGACCAGCTTTTATGGGGTTCAAATTGCGCACGGGCCACTTTCGCATCACAAGACTTCATGTTGGTTGAAAATTTTCAACACGCATTACGGGACTTGGAATTTTTGCACATAACTAATCGGGCACTTCTCGCATCACACCGGAATGATCGCTCCACGGGGAATTTTGGACTTTGGATTTTTTGGGCTTTCGTGGGCTCAAGCCCAAAAGGGGGATACTGTTATATTCATGCAGGACAGTCTATTTCTTTATACACATACATACACTAATCGCTTTCATCGCGTCCGATGGATCCATTATACGTTTATCCTTCATCGCATCCGAAGGATGCGATTGCACTTTCTTTATTACAACACTTGTAGTTAACATCCACACATTCCTTCATTCAACATTATTACTTCTTACCGAGATCATATGCTCATCAGTCATCTTCTTATACATGTGTTATTTACTTATTACTCTGGTTAGCTACAAGACTAGTATTTAAGCCGTAGTGTAGCTTAGCTGTACTTCAGTTTAAATATCGACTTCAGTTGACTTATACAGTCTATACTCAGTTAAGACTTTACACTCGCCTCGCTTCGGATCGGATCCTTCGCTCCATCCGACTGCTTCTACCTGGGACATACGACTCTAACGAGGGTACTACTAATAGTGGTATCAACGTCCCATTACTCCGCACCGCACCGCATCGCATCGGACGGTCCACTTGGCTGTATTCGGCATAACTCTAACAGTAGCGCCCAAACCGGGACAAGTATACTGCTCAAACTTCCACAAAAAGGTTAAAGAGTTCCTAGCTGACCCATCACACACAGTTGAGATAGCATGGACACCAAGCCATACAGGCATCAAAGGAAACGAGAAAGCGGATCAACTGGCTAAGAAAGGAGCAGAACGAGCAAACGAAACAATCTGGAAACGCTCAAGAACAAATGCACTACGGATGAACAAGGCAAAGACAGAGATAGCGTGGAAGAAGGAATGGGATAAAAGGTCGGTGAACGGCAGATTCGCGATAGCTAACAGACTTCCCCCATCCATAAAACCCACTGAACGCTTCAAATCTCTCCGACGAGAACTTTTTGGAAGAGTCACGCAGTGCAGAACAGGGCACGCATTCACAGGCGAGTACTATTCTGCGTTTGTTCCTAATGAGAACATTGACTGCCCGTGCGGAGAACCAGTACAGACAAGGGAACACATTATTAGGGAGTGCCCCAGATACGAAGAATACAGATATATATTGAAGAAGGCGTCGCAGGACATCAGCCTGGCGGACATCTTAGGAACCAAAGAAGGGATAGAAGCCCTCAGCGAGTTCTTAGAGATGTCCGGGGCGTTCACCAAAACCGGACAGCACCGCAAACAACAGGAACCCCCGGAATATCAACCGAGGGGGATCAGTGACGAGATGGAGGACTGGCTGAACGAATGCAATGGGACACAAGACCCCACAGAAGCTGACTGGAGAGATGTTAAGATCGTGCAAGATACCCTCAGGTACTTGCGAGATCTCCTAATGAACGAGATAGGACTCGGCGAAGCTATTAGCAACACCCTTGCTCCTTTCAGTCCTCGGAGTGCTAGCGGAGATAATACGAGAATGAACAAGACGACGCGAGACGTGCAGCGCGATAGCGATGACTAAAGTCTCGGCGACGTATAGCACAGTGACGAAGATAGCTAGAAGACTTTGAACTAAGTCTCAGAGTGTGCAGGATAGGAGATAGACAATCTATGTCGATTTCGAAACTAAGGAGGCAAGTACAGTGGGCTACAGTACTTATAGTAATTATTCTATTCAGTAGAAAAGACAATAAACCATATGGAACAAGTGTCAGATGATAGATAGCGGATAAGATGATCCGATGATACGAAGATGCGAAGATGCGAAGGTGCGATGCGAAGATACGAAGTAGCGAAGTAGCGAAAGCATCGGCGAAGGGATGCGAGATGATAGCGAAGATGCAAGACTCATACCTGAGCTAGCATGATTGTAACAGTATCCCCCTCTTACGCATTTGCCCTCAAATGCGTCTAGTGGGCTTTAAACAAAATAAAAACGTTAAGTCCGCGGAATCGAAAAAAGCGGAGAAGTCCGAGATCTCGGCAAGATCCGAACGGGCGCTAAAAGGAAGCGCGAGCATATAAGGCTTCGGCGACTAAATTTTCAACTTCAACTTCAACGTCCAACATGTCCGCTCCATCCTCTCCTCCTGCTAACACGACCCAAGCTTCCCCTGCCCGCCCTTCATCGACGAAACCACAACGCAAAATGCTCTTGCATCGCAAGACGCAATCCGGACGACGTCATACGACGACTGCAAACGACAGAGGCGCGTCTCGACGCAGACTTCTGGAGAAGATAGCGAGGCAGAAGACTGCAAAGGCAGAGGGGAAGAAGAAGAACATCAAGGTTGGCGACGATGACGAGGAAGACGACGATGGGGGAGCGAGGCGGGAGGAAGCTCGTCGAGGGAAGGAACGAGCGCGAAGTGAAGTCGTCGACGACGGGGCATCGAAGGTGCGTTTTCGATAGGCTCTTCGCAAACGCATTCTGATCCTTTCTCATTCAGCAGCCTGAAGCTTCTGAAGGTCTCGCACGTCGCGAAGACTTCGCGGAAGACCATTGGCGAGAGCCCGAATCCCCGACGCCAATTACAAATCCATTCACTCCGCCCATACCCTCCAATCCCACTATTTCCCGCTCAACCCTCCGTTCACCCCCTTGCGCGAATTGTAGGTGGGTAGACGAAACGTGCGAGCTTCGCGACGATAAGTCTACCCGCTGTACTCGTTGCATTCGTCGCCACGAGAAGTGCCATGATACCGAAAGGTCTGGCAAGGGGAGTCGGACTCAGAAGAAAGTGAGGACGGCAACAAGGATCGTCGAGGACGAGGGCGAAGGCGACGAAAGCGAGGAAGAGGGTGTAACGAGATTGACGAGGCGGGGAAGTAGTCGGCGAAGGGAGGAGAGATTAGAGCAAGAGGTTCTCTTGCTTCGCTCTGAGTTAGGTGAGTTGCGTACGAGGGTAGGGACAATGGAGACCGTGGCGAGGGAAAACGAGAGGCGAATGCTCTCGATCCTCGAGAACATGGCCATGGGTCGGTATCCCGTCTTCGCGAACGTTGCCGGACCATCTGGATCGAGGGGCGAAGAGGAAACCAAAAGTAGCGAAGAAGAAGAAAATAGCGATTAGATCGCTAATTAAACTTGTAAATAAAAATTTGTAGCTATAATTTGTTTTTTGGACTTAGTAATATAAAATTTTTCTTGAATTATAATTTGTGAATTGTGAGAACAAACAATATGAGAGAAAACAACAATCAAAAAACTATCATTTTGTTGTTTTCCGCGAAGGGCGCGAACAAAAAGTAGAGAAAGGCGAAACGAAATGCGAAAGTAAAGTACGAAGTGAAGAGTGAAGCGAGAGGCGAAACAATCTTACACGCTAGCGAGAACTTTCGCTAGTGGACCTGGCTTGGTAGGATACCTTTCGTGGAACGCGAGGAGCGCGTCGGGTTCAGGCGAAGATTCGTCGGTTGTAATTTCCGAAGCTAAAACCCATGAGAATTCATCGGCGGTACCTTCGTAGCCATTCCACCGAACATAGTAGAGCAATGGACAAGCCTTTCGGCGACGATCGATTTTGGAGTCGAGTATTTCGGCGATTTCGTATTCCGGTTCGCCGTCGACTTCAATCGGCGGAGGCGGAGATTGGACTCTATTGGGGATAATGTTTTCAGTGTAGGGTTCGAGTTGAGATACATGGAATACCGGATGGATGCGACTCATATAGTCAGGGAGAGAAAGCTTGAACGATAATGAACCGACTTGTTCAAGAACCGTGAAAGGACCCAGATACTTCTCGGCGAACTTCGGCGCAGGGCGAGTCGAGCGAATATGTTCGGCGAGAACGTATACCTTAGAACCGACGGGAATGATGGGTTGCGCAATGCGTTTCCGATCAGCCTGCTCCTTATAGCGAGACTGGGCGAGAGCCATTTCGTCCTTAAGGATGGAATGGAGTTCATCTAGGTCAACGACGAAATCGCGAGCAGTATCGGAAGCGAGTTTGTACTCGGGATGAACGGTGATATTCGGATGATAACCTTTATTGGTGAAGAATGGAGTAATACCTGTGGAAGCGTTCGGCGCATTGTTGTAGGCGAACTCGGCGATAGGCAGGAGGCGCGCCCAGTCGTCTTGCTGGTACGAACAGTAAATGCGAATGTACTGCTCTAGAGTTTGATTAGCGCGCTCTGTCTGACCATCAGCTTCAGGATGATAACCAGAGGTAAAATGTAATTCCATCTCCAAGGCTTTACCAATAGCCTGGAAAAAGGCTGAGACGAACTCAGAACCGCGATCGGAAGTAACGTGGCTAGGAACACCGTGTTTGGAAAAGACATGAATGACGAAAAGTTCGGCGAGCTGTTCGGAAGTGATTGTATCGTAGGTCGGAACGAAAATGGCTTGTTTCGATGCGCGATCAACGACGACGAGAATCGCTGTGTAGCCGTTCGAGTCGGGAAGTTGCTCAATGAAATCCATAGAGATGGAATCCCATGGGCGGACAGGAACGGGAAGCGGTTTAAGGAAACCGTATGGGCGATGTCGGCGAGGTTTGTTGCGACCGCAAACAGTGCATGAAGAAATATAGTCACGTACGAATTCACGAACTTTCGGCCAAGTATACTCTCGGCGAACCGACGCGAGTGTGCGGTTTATGCCATAGTGTCCTGCTAGAATATGATCGTGGTGATTTCGAAGTACCTGAACACGAAGATCAGAATGATTGGGAACATAGACGCGGTTGTCGAGGCGAAGTAGACCATCATCGGCAAGCGTCCAGCGAGGGTGCTGAGCATCGGCGGCGAACTCCAAACCTCTAACAGCCTCGGCGTCGTGGTGATAGCTTTCGCGGATGGACTTATGAAGCGAATCGACATCCATGATAACTGACGCTCTGAGGACTGGTCCTTGTAAAAAGGTCGCACGAAGCGAAGAGGTCAATTGTTCTTCAGTAAAGATGGGTCTAAAATTCTGCGGATTGACCTTGGCGTAGCTGCTATCCCCCTCTTTAGGGTAGACGTCCCATCGTCTAGTCATAGCATCTGGTTTACCACCGAGCTTTCCCGGGCGAAAGCGAATAACCATGTTGAATTGGTGGAGAAACTCCGACCAGCGAACCTGTCGGCGAGTTAGAATTTTCGTTGTCGAGAAATACTCCAAGTTCTTGTGATCGGTCACAACGTCGATTGGGTCGCCAGAGCCTTCCAAGTAATGGCGCCATGCTTTAAAGGCTTCAAAGATGGCGAGAAGCTCTTTATCGTGTGTGTCGTATTTAAGTTCGGCGGCCTGTAGCGTTCGCGAGAGAAACGCGACGGGATGTATCTCGTTGTCGGCAGTGACGATAGAAAGTATGGCGGCGATCGCGTAATCAGAGGCATCTGTTTCCACAATGAGAGGCCTATTAGGCTCCCAATGCGCGAGAACGGGAGCGTGAGTAAAAGCATCTTTAAGTAAATCGAAGGCAGACTGTTGTAACGACGACCAAAGCCAGGGAGTGTCCTTGCGCGTGAGTCGTGTGAGGGGAACGACGATATCGGAATAATTGTAAATGAAACGGCGATAGAAATTGGCGAAGCCGAGGAAAGACTGAACGTCTTTCACTTTGCGAGGCGTCGGCCACTCGCGAATAGTCTGGACCTTGTCGTCGGCCATTCGGAGACCCTCCGGCGACAGGATGTAGCCGAGGTACTCTACCGTGTCTTTATGCCATTCACTCTTCTTCGCTGAAGCGTAAAGCTTGTGCTCGCGAAGTCGGCGAAGCACTTCGCGGACATGTTCGCGGTGTTGTTCTAGATTATCGGAGTAGATCAACAAATCGTCCATATAAACAATGACGAAACGATCAAGAAGATCGGCGAAGACCGTATTGACAAACCGCTGAAACACTGCGGGTGCATTCGTTAGTCCGAAGGGCATAACATTCCATTCAAAAGAACCGTAGCGAGTACGGAAAGTCGTTTTCCACTCATCACCGGCAGCGACGCGTACGAGATGGAAAGCATGTTGAAGATCGATTTTGGTGTATATTTTTGCTTTGCCTGGTGCGTCAAGTAAATCGGATAAAAGGGGTAAAGGATACCTGTCCTTCTTGGTAATGGCATTGAGTCCGCGAAAGTCTACACACAGGCGAAGAGAACCGTCCTTCTTTGGGACAAAAAGGATGGGAGCGCCGTGTGGCGACGTTGACGGCGAAACGAATCCATTGGCGATGTTTTCGTCCAGCCATTCGCGGAGTGCCTCTTGTTCTTTAGGCGAGAGGGGGTAAATGCGCGAGAGAGGCGGCGATTTACCTTCCTCAAGGTCGATCTTGATATCGAAGTCGCGATGTTCGGGTAGTGTGTCGGCCTTCATCTTGTCGAATATATCGGCGAATTCCGCGTATTCTGGCGGAATAGCCAAATCTTCAGTGCTGACGGCCGCGAGAGCGGGCGATAGAGTAGGCGGTGTAGTATGGAAGGTGGATTGGGTAGCGTAAAACATTACCGGTTCACGCCCAGCTTCCTTACAAACGCGTTGAAAGGCACGAGCACCGAGCAGCCTAATGTTGACTGCTTTGTTGTTTACGAGTTGTGACCCCATCTGAGTGACAGAGGGATACGTATAGATAGGTTCGAAGGGGTACGAAGGTTTGTTGCGCTTTTTCGGGGTGTTCGGCGAGGGTGCCGACGAATTCCGCAGGGGCGGCGAAGATGGAAATGGGTGATCCACATGAGCGGGAGATGTCCTTTGGGATGGCGAAGCCATAGCGGCAAAGGAAGACGTCTGAGGATAAGAATTGTTAGTAGCATTTTGGAAAGAAATAGTAGTATGTTGCCAATCAACCAACGGGTTGTAGCGGCGAAGAAAACTGTATCCTAAAACTGCTTTACAAGACGAATCCAAGGGTGTGACATAAAAGTCCAAGTCAAGAAGTTCCCCGGTAGGAAAGCGAACAGGTAGCGAGGCGATCTCTGTGATCGGCGACGCAGCGAGCGAACCATCAAATAATCGTAAATTTATCGGCGAAATCGGCGCTGTAGGTATATTGTTCTGTTCTACATACGCACTATCAATAAAATCGTTCGTGGAGCCAGAATCGAGAAGAGCGAGAAATTTGAGAAGCGAAATGGTAGTAGTATCGAAAGTGTCAGTTGGTACGAATTCAGTAGTAAGAAAGAGACGAAGCGAATTAGTATACGAAAGAGCGGATGCGTTGCAGATTACTTCCTGAGTGGTAGCACAATCCCGGTCAACGCAACTCCAGTCTTGTGCACAGGAACTGAAGCTGCTGGCTATTTTTCCGGCTGCGAAGTCGAGGCGACTGCAGCGGAATCGGTAGTACTAGCCATAGCACGGGTTGACTCAGAGGCGAGACGTTTGCGGCATTCGGCGATACGGTGCCCGGCGAGACCGCAGAAGAGGCAAAGGTTATTATCCTTGCGGTGTTGCAGTTCTGCTGGAGTTAGGCGTCCGCTATCGGTCAACTTACCAGTAAGGTTCGGCTTGTTGCCTTTACCCTTCTGATTCCCATTAGACTTCTTGCCTTTGGAGTTATCAGTAGGCGCGGGTTTTGGCGGGTTAGCCGACGGTACTGTCGCTGCCTTACCCGAGGCCTTTCCTGTACCAGTTTGTTGCGTAGCCGTAGTCCCAGCGCGGGCTGACTCGCGACGCTTCTCTTCCTCCCGCTTCCAGTACCGAGCGTCCGAGCGTTGCGCCTCTCGGCGAAGCTCTACGAGCGTCAATGGTTCCGTCGGGAGTCGAGCGAGATCGTCCTTGATCCGCGTAGCTAAGCCGCGCTTGAATGCCCACGCGAGCGCAACAGCATCCCAAGATGTCGCATTGGCGAGCGAGTTGAAGCGAATCATGTACTTCCTTACATTGTCCGATCCCTTCATTCTTAGGTTTCCCAGCTTATCCTCCGCTTCTCCTTCCATGTCATAGACTCCGAAATTGTCCGTGAGTTCCTGAACAAGGTACTCAAAACTAGACATCCATGCTGGCGGATTTATCGGGTCAGGATACAAGAGGTCTGGCTCGAACCACTCCTTCGCCGAACCGCGAAGATACGAAAGTGCATAGGACACTTTGCGTTCGTCAGTGAATTATCGCGGGCGGTCGGCGAAAATGAGGGTGAGGTCGACAAGGAAGAATTGGAGTTTGCGGGGATCGGAACCGTCAAAAGCGTCGGGGTCGCGAAGTTTCGCCTTGGAGGTTCCACCTTCGCTGACGGTAGGCCTAGCTATAGACATCTGAATGCCATTTAGAGAAGTGATCAGCGAATGAAGCATTGAAAGAGCGAGGGTTTCTCCCTCGGGTATCGTATTATCGGCAGGTTGGTTAACAGCGGGCGGATGAGGTGTACCGCCGCCATCGTCGCCACCACCTCCACCACCTCCACCACCACCTCCGCCTCCTCCTCCGCCTCCTCCTCCATCACCTCCTCCATCACCTCCAGGCGCGCGTGGAGGTATCGGGTCAAGCTCTTGATCAGGTGGGAGGTCAGGGACCTCTGGGTCTTGGAAATCCTCATGTACGGATTCGTCACCATCGGGAACTGATGAATGAGCTTCGGACTCTGATGCGACAGAGGGCGCACGAGTGCGAGGAGCAGTATCGGAGGGTTGGTACATTCGGCGAAGAGACGCCATCGAAGGCGAGACATGGGGCTCTTCGGGAATGGGTGTGCTACGAACAGCGGTAATGTTAGCATCGCTCAAACGAACGGTAGAAAACCCAGCATTTGTTCGACGCCGATCACGCGTCTCGTAGTTCTGAATACGTGCGAAGCGAGTGCGGTTAAATGGAGATAATGCTTGAGCAGTTGATATGAAGGGGTTCGGAGTAGCGACATCGGTTATACCAGGAGCACTAGACTCAACCGTCGCTGAGCGCTGACGTCCTACAGGGTGCGACGATTCAGGGCCTGGATTGGTTTGGGACATAAGGGAAACGAATCAGTGCGAGTTTTAAGTGCGAAAGGATACAAGTAGAGTTTCGAAATACTGTTAAGATCGTGCAAGATACCCTCAGGTACTTGCGAGATCTCCTAATGAACGAGATAGGACTCGGCGAAGCTATCAGCAACACCCTTGCTCCTTTCAGTCCTCGGAGTGCTAGCGGAGATAATACGAGAATGAACAAGACGACGCGAGACGTGCAGCGCGATAGCGATGACTAAAGTCTCGGCGATGTATAGCACAGCGACGAAGATAGCTAGAAGACTTTGAACTAAGTCTCAGAGTGTGCAGGATAGGAGATAGACAATCTATGTCGATTTCGAAACTAAGGAGGCAAGTACAGTGGGCTACAGTACTTATAGTAATTATTCTATTCAGTAGAAAAGACAATAAACCATATGGAACAAGTGTCAGATGATAGATAGCGGATAAGATGATCCGATGATACGAAGATGCGAAGATGCGAAGGTGCGATGCGAAGATACGAAGTAGCGAAGTAGCGAAAGCATCGGCGAAGGGATGCGAGATGATAGCGAAGATGCAAGACTCATACCTGAGCTAGCATGATCGTAACAAGAGAAGAATTAGTGGACGAAGAACTTCTTACAGCGGAACACGAACAAGTAGAAAGCTTCCACACGAACTCCCGGGCGTTGGTGCGCTGAGCTCACAACTCAATTGCGTGGGATTTGGAGTACTCAGTGAGGAGGAACACTGAGGACACCGCCCAAGTTCAGTAAGAGCCAAGAGGCCACGGAGCGGTTACGCCCGCAAAGGGAACTTGGTTTTGCCCTGACGCCCACCCTCACACACAAGGGACGGAGTGCGGAAGTGAAGTAGCGAACTTCCTTTCATTTCTCAAGGCCACGAGAAGCCGAGCATTACGAGTACGCACGAAACGAAACACACAGACACTAAATTCCACCCAAAGCTCTACAATACACACAGACATACAAATAGAACACACATAGCATAGGTTGGGGCAGGAGACGCCCCCCGCGCCTTAGTACATAGCCTTACTTACTAGCGGTTATCACAAGAATACAAAAAAAACAAAAAAAAAAAAAAAAAAGAATCCAAGGGGACAGGTCAAGATGCAGTGCCAGAACTCCCAGAACTCCCAGAATTTTCATGTTGTTTCTTGTTGAGCTTTTCAACTGCATATATCGTAAGTGTTGATATCGAGAAATCTGTATCTCCTTGTACTTAATCGATTCCTAGACTTCACATTCTTACCTGAAGGTAAGATTCATGCCCACGTTCGCCGACATTCCCAAAAGAACATCTACGTAGTGTTTCCTTGAACGAAGTTCCAAACTCCGTAATGGAATTTATATACAATTGTAGATGGTAAGGAACTTCGAATAGTAAAGATGACCTGGCGGCTGCTCCGTTTGTTCAAAAGTTGCTCGAAGCTCAATAATTCGAGTCTCTCAGGTTTCTCATTGGTTTTTGATATCTAAACTCCACACTCAAGACCTTTCTTCAGAAAGTTTTCTGGCGGCTTCTACCTCTTTCTGAGTACTTACAACTTCCGCTTTCGTGTTCTCATAACCTCCCACCGAGCTTTTACAAGGACAAAGGCACAATGGTCACCTGTTTTGGTATTGTTCATTCCTTGCTTTTTTCCTGACAGGTGAGTTGAGTGAATTTTGTGCTTTTTCTTCAACTCCGCTGAATGAGAAACTCGTGAAGTTCTTCACGCGTCCATAATTTCCGTGCCCCAAAAGTGTCAGTGACACCTTGCCCTCCAAGCTCTAGATGCGTCACTGACTGCGACTTGTGGACCTTTTCCCTGGTCTCTCATTTTTTCTATGCCAGCAGGCACCTCACGGTGTCAATTCAACCGCGAACAAGTCAGCTTTTCCTTTCAAAGCTGACTTGCTTATGGAAGTCACGGTGCTGCTCACCCGACAATCTCCGAGAGACAGACACTCATGTTGTCTACAGTGCGCGGGGACCTTTGATAATATGATTACAGTTCCTGGACATTTACTTGAAGGAAGAGCTCTGACCCCGTGTTCCTGGAGGATAGGTATAAAAGCCTCCCCAAACAGCAGGAGATGAACATTCAAGAACATCCTCTTTAAGATCTTCGAACACCTTTGAGCATAATGTTTTCTCGCATCTCCACCGCTACTTTCTACGCCTTTTCGGCTTTTGCTATCCTTGCTGCTGCCACCCCAGGGGGTCAACCCACCACTACCACTCCCCCGACCACCACCACCGTCACCGTCACTGCGGTGAGCTCGCCTGGGTTTCTCTTCTTTCTCGATTTTACTGACTTTATGCCACGTTCATAAGCCTGCTACGACTACGACTGAGACTGCTGGTCAATGCACTACTGGCGAGCTTCAGTGCTGCAGCAGCACTGAGACCGTAAGGCTGGATGTTGCAATATCGACAAGGCAGTTCTCTAAAGTTCTTTTTTCTTTCTTTGTATAGGCTGGATCCGACACCGGCGTTGATCTCCTTGGATTGCTTGGAATTGTCGTCGAGGACGTTGACGTTCTTCTTGGTATAACCTGCAGCCCTATCACTGTCATTGGCATCGGAAGCAGTGGCTGCGCTGCTAATGCTGTTTGCTGCGAAGATAATGCCTGGGTGAGTTGTAGTTTTTGCCATAACAATTCAGTATAAAATATCAATCATATTTCCTTAGGGCGGATTAATCTCCATCGGCTGTGTCCCTGTCTCCCTCTAAATCGACTGCAGGATAAGAACATACTTCGAGGTTACAAGAAGACGAAAAGTTTAACTACCTGTATTCTTCGGGTGTTTCGAATACTGCCAGGGTCTACTAGTAACGCTGTATACACTTACATTCATTTCTACTTTCAATAAATCTACGTGTCTGTTTCAACTTTCGAGTGTTTTTTGTTCACTTCCAAGAAACTTTCGTGTACTCAGGCGTCCGCAGAAGCTAAATTGCTCAAAATTGAAGGAACCAGAGGCTCTGTAAAAGGCTCGCACCAGCAGGTTTGTGACCAAAAGAATTACGGCGTCAAAGCAGATTCAGGCTTCTAACGCGAGAGATACTTCGCAGCCGCAGGTCACGATGTGTTTTCGCGGGGTATAATACAAGATATAGACAGATTCGAAATGGCATCGTGAACTTCCAGACACCAAACAGAATCCTGAATGTCACCGGGTCTATTTTTCCTTAACGTATGCGAGATCTCCACCCTTCTCACTCGAATCACCGTTATACTCCGTTATCCTCAACTCAATGTCGCTGCCACCCGTGTCGATCCACAGTGGCTGACCTTTGTTTAAAAACTTTCTTTTCAGTCGAGCTACACATACAGCAGCACGGAGAAAAATCTTTGCCCCAGGTATAAAACTCTTGATCTGACGAGCACCGTACTTATGCGAAACGCCGATGTATTGATCAATTTCTTTCTCCAACTTTTGATACACTCTCAATGAAAGTTGCTATTCCACCTAATTTTTGGGGGACGTATTTTAGCGAAATGGAACTTGAATTGAGCAAGGATCTATGAAGGGTGATGTTTACGCCCTAGATTATCTACATTGATGACACATGTAGCATCATGGCTCGATATGGCTTGACTGAGCACTAGTCTATTATTTTTAGGACTTCTCGTCGGCTCTGCATCCTGTCAGAATTTGTACGCAGTCGTGGGCCAGATTACTAGTGTAAATCCATGTTTGTCACTGGCGACAGAAGAAAGCCAAGAAGCTCAACGGACTTGTTAGGACTTCGAAGGGGGCGGTCGTTATGTGCTGGAAGAAAATAGGAAGGGAGATGCGGAATGGCTTGAACACGTAGACCTTCATTGGACGGTTACGATAATGCCATCTCCCCTACATTAGCTCACTTAGGGTGAGCGCTGGTCAGAATGAAAATCTGCCTTTGGGAAGTAAGTAGGCAAGGCCAGGTCAGTTCATGCATCCTTTGTGACTCGTGAGCCACGACCTGAAATTGCAAGCACTCCTTGCCCCTCAGTACATGAACTATCTCTGAAATTTCGAGATATACGAGAAAAGCCTAACCCTATCAACAATGTTGAGACCCAAGCAAATCGAGCTAGATGGTAGGAGAGGTGAATGCACAAACTGCTTTCAAGTTCACCCTCTCAACCAAAGTATATACTTAGTCCTCGTCTTCCACATCACTATGGTCATCGTCTGACCCAAGGCCCAAGCTCTGCAAATGAACCGTCATCGACAAATTCTGTTTCGCACCCTCGACCAACTGCTGTGCCATCGTAATATTCTGACCACGGGCGCGGATGATAGGTAAACATGCCTTGAAAACAGGAGCGATTTGGGATCGAGCGGCAGCGGATTGTGCCGTGCTATCTGGAATGTTGGGAGCATTATCGTTGATCTCAGCAGAGGATTGGGGACTTGTCGGAGGATCGTCGGACATAAAAGCTGACTTCTCTGAAGAAGATTCGGTGGTTGAAACAGTTAACCTTAGGATAGCTGATTCAAGCGCGAAAACTTCCATCTGGAGCGTTCCTACCGGGAGGAAAAGGTTAATTAGAAGGGCCAGATGAACAACCACGTGTGCAGACCCACCCAGTCTATCAAGAACATCGTTGTATTCCCGCAACGGCACCATTATGTCCATCGTGTCAAAGTCTATATTACTCAAATCTTGAGAGGCGATACGGAGAGCTTCTGCCTCTATTTCGGTGCAAGCGTCTCCATGAGAGAGAAAACTTTGCATGATTTTTGGGGCATCTTTGACAAACTACGGATCATTTTATGAAATGGCCATGAAGAGCAGTGAAAGCCTGACTGACTCTGTCCGAAGAAAGTTCACCATAGAATTCAATCAGGAGTTCTGCCTCAGAGCGAGTTCGTTCGTCCGATATGTTAGCTTCTAGGGTATCTAACGCGTCCGAGCGGGCTTCGATATCTTTCTGCGATTGATTAAGGCGGGCCCGGAAAGGAGAAACAATCGCAAAAACTGAGAGGTACCTTAGCGGTCTCTTCTGCATCTTTGAAGCATGCATCGAGTGTGGAAGCCATATGCATCCATGGATAATGCTGAGCTGCGACCTGCAGCGGATCTGATGTTGTATTTAGTTTTTCATCGTCGGAAGACGGGTTTGAAGCCTGGACACGACGATGAGATTTGCGAAAGGGGATATGATAATGGTCTCATCTGCCGTTGTAGCGGTCAGCTGATGGTTGATCCGGTTTTGTGTTTCTGGATTGACTTTCAAGGAAACTTGCGTTCGGGAGACCAAAGTAACTTTGGGAATTTCTGCAGCACCAGGTAGAACACGAGCATTGTCCGTGCCGCGAGAGCTGCCTGTCATTGATTCAGCAGGGCAAGGGTTATACGTTGCATTCGGAAAGAATACCGAGAGCTGAAGATGAGTCTGTGGACATTGTGAGCTGGAGATGGATGCTGTTGAAGAAGAGCAAGCGGCCAAGTTGGCCGTAATGAAATCGGATTCAAAGTCCGAAATCTTTCTAACCTGAATTTACTTTCTTCCCGATTTCTCTGAGTACTCGAAAGAGTGTCTGTTGGCCGCGTTGCTGGCCGTGTCAAAGGCAACACTACATTCTAGACGGCTGAACAGTCCACAACGCCACTCGTCACGACGACTATGTCTTTCTTGCTTTCCATTTTCAAGCCCATTGCTTACATTTCTCTTCCTGTGATCCTTGTACGAACCGCCGTGTCCTCTTCACCGATGGGACTCTACTATTTCCGCAGAGGACTCTATCTGGGCTGTATGACGGCCATTGCGACATGGGGCATTGTAGTTGCGGCGACCATGTCAGCAACCGGATATCGATATGATGTTAATTGGGTCATTGCTAGGGCCTTTTACGCTGTGGCAGGCACGGTAATGGGCATCAAGGTAGAGGTAGAAGGGGAGGAGCACATGTTGACGAAGCCAGCAGTACTTCTGAGCAACCATCAGAGCATGCTTGATATCTTGTTTGTGGGCAGGTGGGCATGAACATGTATGGGCTCTGGCTGTGACTGATGTAGCTCAGAATGATGCCCAAGAGAACGTCCATTATGGCCAAAAAATCGTTACAGTACACCCCTCTTGGTCCGTTCATGAGCATGTCTGGTGCGGTCTTCATCGACCGTGGAAACAATGCACGAGCAGTGCGCTCATTAGAGGCTGCCGGACAACTCATGAAGGATCGCAAAATCTCACTTTGGATGTATCCAGAAGGTACTCGACATTTGTCGAAAGAACCAGACATGCTGCCTTTCAAAAAGGGAGCCTTCCATCTGGCTCTTCAATCTGGCATTCCCATAGTACCCATTGTTACAGAAAACTACTGGCGTATATACCGAGATGGTTTCTTCGGAACTGGCGTCGTGAAGATCCGTGGTACGTTCCTTGGCTTCATACTATGATCCGCGCTTAAGAATATATCATTCTTCCTCTCGTATGAATTCGGTCCCAACTCTCTACAGTGCTTCCTCCGATCCCAACAGAAGGGCTTACCGTCAACGATGTCCCTGCACTCACTGAAAGGATCCGTAATCAGATGCTTGATGCTTTACACGACATTTCCGTCAAAGTAGAAGTACCTGCTGAGGAGCCACGGGGCCCACAACCGACGATCCCCAATGAAATTCAAAGCGACCCTTCCACAACCTTGTCATCCCCCAATACCGAAGACGAGGGTGCCTTTTCGCCGCCTGATGTAAACCCGGAAGGGATATTGGAAGCTACAAGGACGAGTTCGGTAGCTTCTATTTCATCCTCTGACTCTAATCACAGAGAACAAAGGTCGGAGCCTAGCGAGAATGGAGCGGAAACGGAAGAAGACGAGGGGATGGTTCTTGTGGGAAGACCAACGTAGCAAAGTTTTTGCCTTTAGTTAGTTGCTTTTCGTTAGTTGCTTTTCTCCGGTATACCTACGGTCTCTTTACGTGTACCCTTAATAAGCGCTTGCAATTTAGTAGTGTCAATGGGCGTCTTGGACCTGTTATGGACAAGTACGGAAGTCTATTGCTATTAAGTATACCCCTCAAATATAATTATGTAGTACTTGGAACACCTTCAAAGTATATAGAACCCGCAGAATTGGTGTAAAAAGTCCGATATGTTCTTGCTCACGGTTGCTTACGACGCTCGGGTTCTTATTATATGAAAAAAAAATTCACTCGCGAACGGTCCGCGGCATATATAAAGCTTCAAGGATAATTTCAAATCTCTGGGTCCCTTTCCTCCTCTCCTCTATAACCGTTTTCACCAAATTTGTTCAGTCACTCTTTCAACACCATGCATTCGTCTTCAGAGAGAGTCCTACCTGGTCCGTTATCGTGTAGGCCTAGAATTATGACTATCCTTTTGACGGTTTTAATCCACAGACTGCTGGGGCCATCGCGGCGTAAGTGTCTAGCTTTCAAGCTCAATGCTCGACTCAGGATTAACGAATGGCTGGAACCTAGGCTTCGGCTGCATTTCCTGAAAACACGCTCGCCAGCTTCGAGGCCGCTATCCGAGATGGCGCTGAAGGCATCGAGAGCGGTATTTGACAGCGTTGGCGTTCTGCCCTTTGCATTCCATAACACTGCTAGCAGACGTACACGTATCATCAGACGATGTGGTTATCATGTTCCATGATCCCGGTGCGTTTTTTATGCTTAGTATGCTTATCATGCTTCCATGTATCAGTAAGCTAACCCCCGGTATTTAATGCTCCCTCAGATTTGTCCAGGACAACGGATTCAACTGGTATGTCAATGCCTATGCTCTATTTTCTCCCGCACGCTGGGAACCGTCAATTCAATTCGTTCTCTCTCTTTCCCCTTTCTTCTTTCAGGTGCTATCAAGGATCGAACGTGGTATGGCGAAAACGGTATGGAGCACGTTCGAACCGTCAAGGAACCCAAACAAGCTATTCCTACTTTCGCCGAAACAATTACATTGTTGATGCAGGCAAGTTCTTTCCCGTATCGTTCAAGGGAGCTGACCTGTTATCTTGCATTTCATCCCCCCTTTCATATTCAACCCGCTCATAGCCCGAGAACCAACATGTGAAATTCAACGTTGACGTGAAGCCCCAAAATAACCCTCGAAGGCTATTTAGTCTCATGCACAATATTATATCGGTGCAGTCGGACTGGGAGACGAAGCTTGCTCCTCGGTTGGTGCTCGGTCTTTGGCACCCCAGTTTTATTGCTGCTGCAAAGGAATCTCTTCCGTATTTGACGAGGTCCTTCATCGGAATTAGTCCTTCTCTAGCACGAACATATTTCTGGAATCACTGCGACTTTTTCTCCATGTCATTTGCTGTCTTGGCAACCTCAGATGGAGAGAAGTGGGTGCCTCGTTGCCTTGCTGTTTCTCTTCCAAGATAGACTGATTTGGTCCTTTTCCCTTTTAGGTTTAGAAAAGAGTGTCAAGATGCAGGAAAGAAATTGATGGTATGGACGGTGAACAAGCCTGAACATATGATGGAGGTATTAATCTCCACTCCGCTCGTACCTTTTTGGATAGTTTCACCGACAGATATTCCATCTAGGCTGTTCGATGGGGAGTTGACTGCATCCTTACAGACGTCACTAGGACTTGGCTTGACATGAGATCTGCTCTATATGGTATGTTCTATAATATTGTTCTATCATCGTTTATACTGCGTTTGGGATTTGTCATAACGTGTTTTCTTTTTTTGCCTTTCACAGCGGATTATGAAAAGACTGGCTTGCAATATAGCAGAATCTTCCTCTGGACGACATTAGATTACTGGACGCCCATCCAAATGCTCCGACAGACTGCTCATGTCAAACGTCTGCAGTCAATCGCAGGACCCTTTACGACTGCCGCTACGGTGACTGTCAGTGCAGCTGCTTAACAGCATGCTGCAACTCCCGTTTCATGATTTATGTACTTGTCCTGTTGCTCTCATACTTAGATGGACAGCTGTTTATGTGCTGTAATAGAACAAAAAGATATTATCGATAGGAATGAGTCGAAAGGATGTGTCAGACTAGTTCGAAAGAGTTAACAGGGAAATATTTCCGAGTATGATGGACATAATCAGTTATCAATATGGCTTGAACTTTCGAGACGCCTTGAGCTTCTCCACCTTAGCCTTATCCAATTCCCAATTCTTTTTTAGTTGTATGAGTTCTGATATAGATGTTATCAGAGTTGATCATTTTTCAGCTGAAAGCAAACATACCATCACGCTGTTTCTCTGCCTTCTGGAAAGCATAAAATGAAGTCTTCTCCTTCTTCGGCTTCTTATTCCGTTCACTAGTCTCTCCGGTCTCCTGGAATTTTTTGGTTGCAACAGCAACACCGCCTCCAACTGTTCGCCCATAAGCCCCTCCTCTAGTCACCAGCGTGAATCCATCCTCATCCACTATCGCTTCTCCCTTCTTGTATTTCGACTCCCGCTTCGACTTGGCTAGCTCGAATTCGTACAGGTCCATGGCTGAATTCGCGTGTTGGCGGACAGCATCAAGAGGCGGACGTAGGGAGTCGTAAAGAGCGAGATAGTGTGATAGTCCAGAGGGTTCCTCTGATGATGAGGGCCATGACCGAGGTTTTGCATGCGAGGCGGAGAAAAAACGATCGACAGAGGAGGTGTCAAGAAAGATAACATGTGCCGTTTGACCGGTCTTTCGCAGTTTTCGCAAGGGTATCGACGGTAATGAGAATACCTTTGGAGGTTCCAGCTTTTTCGTTGCGAGTTTTCGCCGTTTTCGAGGCTGACTTGCATCGATATCATCATTATCGTGCTGCCCTTCTTCCTGCTCTTCAACTTCCTCTACCTCGGAGTCACTACTTGCCCCATCTTCCTCACCCTGTATAGGGCTATCTGAGTCAAAGAGGACCTTTTCAACAGTTCCATAGGGTTTTAATAATAAGATGATATCCCGTTCTGTAGCATCTGGAGGTACGTTGACCAGAAATAGTGTTCGACCTGAAGGCCATGAGCTGGTGGATTTTTTACTTGATGTGTGAGCTCTGGCGAATATGTAGTGTGTAGAAGAGTTAGAATAAGATATGGAAATTTGAGTAAAACCGCTAATCGAAGTTGAGGACGACATTCACAAGAGCGAGCGCTAGTATTTTTGTTTATCTCCTCTTGAGCGTCTAATTGAGGTTCTGAAATTGCTTCTGCAGGATATGCGCCGTCAACTGACCCAAGCGTGCTAAGAAGACGTTTTCAAGCTTTTTAGTGTAGTTATTCGGTATTTTGAGTCACTCATGGCGGATTTAGCTTGTTGTTAGTTTATCTACCAGGTGCCAAGAATCGAAGTACGTCGTGACAGCAGTAGCCAATCCTTGCAATCATACAATTATACTTATCTACGACAAACGAACAACTTCGACAATGAGGAATAACAATGATTGAAGACAATACACGCCTTTCCATTGTTTCCCGATGTAGGTGCTGAGATACAACCATGAGTACAAGTCAGAACAGCAGATGAAAACGACAAAGGTTACAAGTCTTCAGGCATTCCGAGTCAATTGCAACCTAGGAAGATTGCAAAAATGTGGGAGTTACCATGTACTTCGATGGTAACTAGTCTTCGGTGTTCGAGTCCTGGAGGAGATGTGAACGAGCTCAGATAAGTCCGCAAACTCTTGAGCTACACGATTGAATGTTAAATGATATCAGATGTCAAGACAGTTCTCGTTAGACCGGCTTCAAGAGCCTAATATCAGCTTAGACTTTTAATAAGGCTGGCCTAAGAATTGGGAACCAGAGAAATGTTGAAACATCAGCGAGTGAAAACATCATCAAACGGTGTTCTTTCCGAGTTCCGATTTCCATGAGCGCATGTTTGTCTGGCAATTCGCACTCAGAAATTGGGACTGAACAGGCGTTGTTTCATAGAGAATAGTCAGCTCCTTTTGGTGCAACAGGAATTGAAGTGGCGCAAACCTTTCCTTTCTGTTGAAAGTGCCTCGTATTGTACAGTTGAGCATTGTTCCCCTAATTAGGTGAGTTCGGATGAAGTGCTGGTCGACAAATGCTGAGGTGTTGTTCAATCAGAAGATTTTTACACGTATAAGTGTGGTCCACATCGAAGTGCTATGTAAATTTGCGCGATGCAATATAGCAGTGGGGCTGCAATGGGCCAGTAGCCGTGGTTCCTCCGGATGCCGGAACGGCCCTGAAGCTCTGAAAACCCATTGTTCGACTTTAAAGGAAGGTGCTGAATTACGAATGATGAACGGTTGATGGGAGATTTTTGACGAGGAAGGAAGGGAGGAAAATACGCGAGAAGTACACGTATTTCCTTGCACTTCGTCGCCTTCTTGGAGCTTCCTGACAAGTGTTAGGCTGTGCTGCGCAAGGCGAACGAGTCAGACTTTAGACTTGATCAGAGTTGATCTGAGGAGCAAATACGTCCGCACACATAGCCTCAGATAACCTCCTATACTAACGTTTTGAAGAGATATGATACAAATTAATGTCTTTTTGGAGTTTGGAATAGTTCGTCTTGATTCTTGAGCAGGTCGGTGGGCTAAGGGATCAATGGTTAGAATAAACCGAGAACAAGGCACCAAGAAATTTATCTGAAGATGCCTCAGATGCGCTAATAAATGAGAAAAAAGGCCGACTTTCCGTCCGAATTTGAAACAGCTCCGGATCTGGCTTATACAATGACTTGACTCCTGCGGCTCCTGTTCCTCTTCCCCTCCTCTGTCAACAGCAGCAGGGTATTCCTTCAAATAGGGTCCCACCGCGGAAATTGTTTATTTTTCGCCACTTCGACCTTTACACCTTCCTTCTCTTTTTTCTTGGTTGAAGTTCGGGGTTTGAGAAAGGGTCGAATCAGTTTGTCACAATAAGACGTCGTGCGTGCTATACGCATCTCTCCACACTTCCTCGTCGCGACTCGTCCTCTTCGTACTTGCTAATCATCATCGTCGCTGTCTGCATACTTTGCTTGCTTCCAATTCGCTCTCAATTCCTGCCTCGCATTGTCGTTACACATTTTCTGCTAGAATTGGTTATCATTGATACCATATTCAAAAAAGTCAACTCGAATTATTCTCACTGCTTTGCTATATTTCCATTCTTCCATCTCATTGAACACCAATTTCTATGATGGCTCGCGACTTGGTCCAGTATGACTATCCCCCAGGCCTTGGATATATTTCCAACGGAGCAGCAGGAATAGAGTCTCAGAGAAGCACATATTTACCAGTGGATCGGCGTGGATCGGCGAGCTTCTCGATCTACGATGGCTTCGAAGTGCCAAACAGACACAATCCCGGCGGCAGCGCGACTTTACCTAGTTTAGGCGTTTTGCACTCTTCTAACTCTCCTTCTTACCATCATCAGCGACACGCTGGGCCTTCGCCGCCTCCAAATAATACCATTTCCTCAGCGATAACCCGCTCTACTCTTCTTTGGAGCGACCTTGAGCCGTGGATGGACGAAGAGTACGCCAAACAAGTCTGCGCAATAATGGGTTGGGATCCAATTAACATAAAGATCCCTCAAACTGCTCCGGATGCAACGACTGGTCAACTCGCCAATAACCCTGGATATTGCTTCCTTACCTTTCCGTCGCAAGCTCATGCAGCTTCCGTCCTCACTGGCCTTTCCGGGAATCCGTCAATCACTATGCCTAACTCGACAAAGCCGTTTGCAATGAGCTGGGCTGCGATGGTGCCTTCATTAATACCAGCGAGCGCGCCAGCGACGACATTTGGCACGCACGGGCCCTCCATGGCACCTCAACCTTATTCGAAGGAATACAGTATTTTTGTCGGCGACCTTGCACCGGAGACGTCCAACTCTGATTTGGTCGCTGTATTTCGCAATCCTGTCCTCGGTCTTCGTAATGATCGCGAACCCAAGTTCATACGCCCGTTCCTCAGCTGTAAAAGTGCGAAGATCATGCTTGACCCCGTCACAGGCGTGTCAAGAGGATATGGCTTTGTCCGGTAAGATGATTTCTCTTCTCTCCTCCAATTTGCATTCATCGATTTTTCAGCTTCACTGATGAAACGGATCAGCAACGTGCTTTGATTGAAATGCATGGCCTTTATTGCCTGTCTCGCCCCAGTAAGTCTTCCTTGAACAAATATTTGTGCATATATTCAGCTTCGTGTCCAGTGCGAATTTCGCCTGCGACGGCAAAGTTTAAAGCAGGTCCGATGGGGCCTCAGGACGTGGCCCAACTTCAGCAATTTGCCAATGTCAACAGTCTTCCGCCAGGGTTTGCAGATCCTGTCACCATCGCTGTGCCAGTCCCACAGAACAGTGTTTCTGCTCCTGTTGCTACTTCGACGCAACCAAACTCTCCTATCAACATGACGGCGTCCGCGACCTCTTCGGGTTCAGCATCTTCGTTAGCAGCTACTGCTTCCACGTCCTCGCTGGGTACTGTCAGTACAGACACAGGCTCCAGCGCTAGTCTGGCTACGACAGCGGGAAGTTCAGATAGTGGAACTGTCCTTGCAAAGCTGTATGATTCGAACTCTGCAAAGCCTATGGTGTCGAGTTCCATCACTGCTCCGTTTGCTCAGGAGGTTCCGCGACTTCCTATGGATTATAATCCCGTTATAGGATCCACTAGTGCCGGGCAATACTTGATTAACGAAGAGTCTTGGAAACATCACACTCAAGCCCGTGCCATCCTTGGCAATCTTATTGGTCCCAACGGCGAACAGTTGACTTCGACGGACCCGTACAATACCACAGTGTTTGTGGGAGGCTTGAGTCCCTTGATTCAGGAAGAAACATTGCGCACTTTCTTTGCGCCTTTCGGTGACATCCACTATGTGAGTTTTCAAGATGATCTGCATTTTTTTTTTTTTTTTTTTTTTTTTTTTTTGCTAAATCCGCCGCTGGTAGGTCAAAGTTCCGGTTGGGAAGCACTGCGGGTTCGTTCAATTTGTGCGCAAAGCTGATGCCGAACGCGCCATCGAGAAGATGCAAGGCTTCCCCATTGGTGGTAGTCGGATCCGTTTGAGTTGGGGAAGAAGTCAATGTACGTGTTTTGCGTGCTCCTAGCTTGGTCTATCCTTACCTCTCATAGACAAAGCCGCTCAAGCTGCAGCACAGGCAGCACAAGCCGCAGCCATGCAAAGCCAGGCCGGCTCCCAGGCTCTCTATAATGTGCCGATGCAGATGCCTTCTTCGTTACCACTGGACAATGTTTCCTCGTCTTCTCCTGGGCATCTTACGCAAGAGCAGGCCATTCAACTTCTGCAAAAACTCGGCCAGCAAGGGTACATGGACCAGCCACTTCCATTGACATCCACGAACGGAGTAGTATACTCAAACTCCGCCAATACTGCACAAGGCGTTGCAAGTACTGGAAATGCACATGCTCTTGAGCAAATGTTCATGAACCCTTCACCGACTACGGCGTTGTACTCGGAAGAAAAGCTCCGTTCAGCACATTTAAGCAGTAGAGAAGATCTTGTTGGAGCATCGTCTTACAATGCCTATTTTGATTTGCAGACGTTCTCGACACAGCAGCAGGAGCAACAGCGTGTTCAACACAGCCAGCAGTCTTTTCAACAGTCTTCGGTAGCCTCGCTTTTGCACCACACTCAGGCCGGGCAGCATGCACAATACTCGCAAGATGCATCTTCCTGTTCTGCTCCGGGACGGTCCTCCGTGTCGTTCTCGCCTTTCTCGCCTGATCCGAACGCACTTTATGTTCCACAACGGAGTGGCTTTCTAGACGCGAACAGAAGGGAGAGTTATGGCCCTACAACACATGGAGAGCCGGTCGAGGCAGGAGCCAGTGTAACAAGCAAGATTACATCCTCGTCTACCCGTCCTTCGAGCGCATCGCGGTACGCGAGCTTCCAGGGCTTGATGCCTCGGTCAGGATCTGGTTCAACAGGAACATCCCCAACCAATCGTATCACCATCCCAATACCCATATCGAGGCCTTTATCCGGTCAACCAAATTCTGTGTCAGGTGTTGATCCATTCGAGATGCACGATTTGAATGGAACTCTTGCTAGCCTTGATCTCGGGGATGCTTCTTCAAGAGTCGTCGATCACAGGTCCTGGGGAGTCAAGAGTCCTGCATCAAGTACGGACAGTGGCGCTTCGGTGCAATTCCAAATGACAAGAGAAGATATCACGTCGGCTTAGACGCAGGTGTTGGTTTATGGGAAAGAGTGGGTGGTTGTGGGTGGCTATAGGTCCGGTCATGACTTGACCGAGTCACACGCACAGCACCCCTGTTTGTTCCGACTTTCGATTCCGGCCCTGCGGTTTGAATAACCGTCTTATCATTGTCAAGTTTTCTTTTCCTTTCTTCAGCGATGACCTCCCCTCCTACGGTTACCCTCGGGAATCGATCTATCCTCATGCTGGGTTTTCTTGATTACATGAACTTTTTACTCGCTTTTTCCTGCGCTTTTTCGTATGTGTTCTTTGTTTTAATCATTTTCTGCATGCCATTCACTTATGATGGATTGGACTCCGTGGTATAGCCTCCGTTTCCGTTCCCTCTGTACAAACAATAACATTATAGGCCCTCGATCAGGGCATCTACTAGTAGCACACTTGCACCTCTTGGTTCAGAGAGATGTAGGATTTGTTGCATCATGTTTCTCTCGTCTTCCTTCTTGCGTTCGTCTGTTCGTCTGTTCGTTTGTTTAGTCAGCGTTAGTTTAGTTATCGTGTTACCTTTTCTCAAATCCCCCCCTCCGTCTATCCCTTTATAAATCTTGATCTCTTCACATATAGTTACTCTCTCTCTCTGTCGCGAATCGTCTTTGTCTCAGCGTTCTCTGTTACAGTTCTGTTGTTTGATTTGTCGTATCTCCATCTCGGAATGCATTCGATGTTATTTCGTAGTCGTTGTAAGCTGAGATCTTGTAAACGGTAGTCCGCGTCATTCTCCATCCAATAAGTTTAATCCTTCGAGTATGCGCCCGCATCAAGATCAACTTAAACTTTGAAGTATTGGCAGTGCTCTTGGTTCCCGCTTTCAACGTTCCAGGTCCCCGCTCAATCCGGACTCCTTTTGGGCATTTGAATGCGTATCTGGTAAACGTATCTGAATCGTTTCCTATCGCTTCCCGCATTGACTTCACTATGTGATTGTGGACCCACAAATTATCAGTCCGCGAATACGTCTAAATTATTTATATCGTGACATCTCCGCAATGAAAGAGTATCAGATGGAATTAGCTCAAGCTTTCATCATTAATTCTAGCCAATCAAGTCCCCTCAAAAGGCGCGAAAGATTCGGAGAGAGGGGAGACAAAGGGGAGAAGTGTTTATGTAAGCATCATTTCTTTGGAATTTCGTCGCGTTTACTTGTCGACTGCGAACTGGGGTCGTTGTAACACCGCAGAAAGACGGGCCTTGGGCACGCTCTATTCTCAAATTATCCTACAAGTACAGCCCACCCATACACTTATCACGACACCCACAAGCCCCTACCTTATCATCACCCGTTTTTCTCATTGAACAAAGGATGCCTTCTCGTCGACCTTCAGCATCTGCAGGCATAATCAACAACGGCTCTTCAGCTTCCTCCTTAACTCGCGTACACAAGGCCAGCGACTCTCGCTCTCATCACGCTATCTTTGGTCAATCTCATTCTGCTTCTTCACTTAATCACGGTGCACCTCCCACGTCCCAGCAGAAAATCGTTCAAGTCCTCGTCAATAGGCTCAAGAATAAGGCAAGTTTTTTTTTGCCATACATATTTCTTGCCATTCTGCCTTGTTAACAAGCGTTTCAGTTACCCTGTAACTCTGGTGAACCACTTGTCCGTCTAGAATCCGATAATGCCACCCAGCAAGCTGTTAATGCTTTAGTCAATCTGGCTCATGAAGCACTCGATATGATTGGGTTTGCTCTAGGAGAGCTGCTGGAGAAGCTGACACAGGTATCGTGGATCATCTGTGTTACATGAGACGTTTGTATTGACCATCACTCACAGCAACAAGATTCCAATGGTGTCGTATCAGTCGAAACAATGCAGTCTCAACTTTTTCTACTCAAAGTCCTGTCAGTCGCAATGACAACGCGATGGCAGCCTAACGCGCGGGCCACCTCAAGAGCGAGCAGTCGACCGACGAATGATGTTGAGACAGCTAGGCGTGTCCCAGGCAGCTCTGATTCCTCTACTCCCGTTTCATGGTCGGAGCCTCCGCCCTTGGAAGAGGCTTGCGCTAAATACGTCCTCAGCGTAATGATCTTATGCCTTCGCCAGACGGTAGCTCCTGATCCGCCACTTATTATGCCTTCGAGCAGCTTTGGCGATTGTTCCTTTAGAGACTACAATGCGGAACTTATCAATCCCAAAGCCATTCCTCTCAGTCACGTTGATAGTGATTTGGCTTCCGCAATGCCTGACGAACTACGAACTCAGCCTTCATCGATTTCTTTTCACTCCACTGGAAAAGAAAGCCTCAGTAACCCTGTCCCTTTGTCCAGTAATGATGTTGCGTACGAGAAAACTCCTGTTTTCTATGCAACCTCCACCCAAGCGTTGGCACAACAGATAATGAAGTACGCCGGCAAAATCATATTTCATATTTCAGCGTCGAATTGGAAGTTGGTCCTCCAAAGATTACGGTCTAGAATTCATTTTCTGGCCACCCATCCAGACGAGTCGTCGGACTCCACGGATTTGATGATCCTGGGCTATAGCATTCTTGATCGTTCAAGACTGTTACAAATTATGAATGGTGTGTATTCGGATGTTTCGTCCAGGGTCTCAATGCTTACTATACAATTACAGAACTTTCTTCTTTATTAGTCAACATGAGGTTAGAAGGTCTCAAGGCAATTGCGACTCCTCTTCGTTATGCCATATGGAGTTGGATTGAACATTTTCCGGACGAGTACAACGAAGTTGTCAAATTACGTGCCAGGATGGACGGAGCGTCGGGTGTTTTCGATTTTTTGTACAATAAATGCTTGGGCTCAGAACGTGTCCTTTGGCCAACATTAGCCATCCTTCAATGCGTAATTCCTGAAAAAACCTCAGAGCTGCAAACCGGATCCACTCGTGCAAATCAAACGCTCGTCAAGTTCGCTGAAGATCTCATGAGGCCTTCCAGCCACACCGGAAACCTGGCGTCGCCTTCATTAGTGTGCGCGACGGACATATGTCGTGCAGCGATGTACATACAACCTCTGCAAAATGAAGTCCCGCTGCAGATGTTAGCTTATGACGTGGCCCACGAAATTAAAGTATGTGTTTTGGGTTTTGAATGTTTCACCTGTTGACATTCCAATGCGCATAGCGTCGTATCTGCAATCCGAATCGAAAATCCTTTTATGAGTCTTGTAACGAGATAAATGTCGCGGTGTGGGCAGAAGCGCTCGTCTCGGTGTATCGATTTTTACCCGAGGAAGATTCTCATACTCTGTTCTCACTCTGTCTTGAACCTGAACGCTCCGACGCTGTCAAGCTCTGTGCTGTACGGGCTTGCTTGACCCTCATTGAAGAAGTACGCTATGCCTTCCTTGAATTCACCCACCCACTTACAATATGCTCTAGGCATCTCTTTTTCCTTGGCAACGCCCTTTAGACAATTTGGAAACGGTAGTTGCGACTCGCTTTCGCCATTTGCATAAGGTCTACCTGCATCTGTCATTGTAGCACTCGACATCTCACTGTTTTCTTTCCAGACGTGTATTACTCGTCGTTTGGAAGTCGACCAGTATGGTAGTGCCAAAAAAGGAGCAACGCGGCCCAAGATAAAGCGCATCCAATTAGACCCACTTAGCGACCAAGACCTTCTGGTTCTGGGTATACTCTCTGTCTGGCGCGCTCGATCCTCGTTCTACTCTACAGGAATGCCTGACAATGAGTTCACCATGTGGACCAATGCATCAATAAGGATATTTGAATCTTCGCTTGACCTTGCTGTGAAGATCGCAGTGCCAGTGCCAACACACGAACATTCGAATTGGCATTTCGTCTCGATTTTTCAGATCCAAGTAACCAGTTGATTCTTGGGTGGATGAAAAACTCACTGTAAGCGCGTTACTTTGCCTTCACAAACTGATTCTCAATATTACATGCAGGTTTCAGATGCTTGCTAGTATTTCCACGATGTTGCTGCATGCTCGGACTGACCTAGAGAGTCAGCGTTTGTGGTCAGGCATTATTTTGAGAATACTTGGATTCGTTGCAAGGAAAACCGATGTAATGCTCCGTTATTCATCCAGTATCTGATATACCTTTGCTGACTAGACGTCTAGGATCTAAAACTGAAATCAGTTCTCAATGACCCTTCTCGTGTCCCGCCTATGATCCTTGCTGAAATTGCTCTACTTGTGTCTCTACCATCTGCCGACAGCATTGTGTCTCATACTGCAGCCAAGGGATTACGTCTTCTCGCACACATAGAAAGTCAAGTTGACGCTCCCAGTAATCCAACAATTACCGAGGAAGATAAATCAAAGAGATATCCGGTCTATGATCGTATGGGGGATCCTAAGGTGCTCATAGTCGGTGAGTATTTTTTTTCTGTTCGTTCTGGATGGCTTGTGACACAGGTAAAACTAGGCCGGGTCGCTCATCAAAAGAGAGTAAGAAAACTACTCCGGCTGATGCCTTATTGCTCTGCCGTGAATGTTGCGGTATGGCAAGAGTGTTATGCACGGTACTACAACCTCATGGAGGTGATCCTCAACATCCCGGATGATGTTACAGTTCGTATTGGACGTGGAGAATCCTATCAGGTTCATTCCACTCTTTGACAAAGCTTTTTAGTAGAACTCATGTAATGTTCTCCCAGGAAAATGTCGCCCAGTGGCAGAATTATGCGCTGTTCTTAGCCGTGACCGCTGCCTCGAGCATTCAGGATAGTCATGATTTGGCTTTGCTCTCCACAGTCATTCCTCAACGAATGCTTCCTGATTCATTGCGGACTATGCGAAGTCCTGCTCCTCTAATCTCAACTTTTGTCAACGACCTCACTGCGTTGCTGATTTTCGAAGACGTTTCTATTCGTGATGCTGCCCGGGAAGCGCTCGGTGTTGACCTCAATGTTCGGCTTCATCCAAAGATCTTGAAGTACTTCGATGAGTCAGTATCATTTTACCACTCCTTCTGGTGCTTGTCCATTTATTTCTTGCCAGGGTGGTCCAAGCCGTCAATCTAGGGAAGGAAAGCAATATCAATGAAGCAGCCAGTAATCATGAAAGCATGCTTCTCTTCATAGATCAAGTAAGTAGTTACCAGCTGCACTTGTGTTTCTTGTTATATGAATGACCCGGTTCAGTTCATCGCGGTACTCAAGCTGATGGTCGAAAACAGTCACGGACGCATCGAGGACGTTTTGAGTACTGATATAAGCCCGACATTACTTGGACTTGCTTCCTACGTTACCCGATTTGACTCACCGGAAAGTTCCCGTATCAAGCAGAAGTTCTGCTTACTCTGCGACAGCGTCTGTGGCAAGATTAGTAATTTGAACGCACGCAAAGACAACGATGTTCGCCGTGACATCCTGGAAACCATAATGGATTGGATTGTACAACCAGAGGTAAATGATAAATATGTGCAATTGTTACACGATTGACTCCCTTCGCAGTCATCCACAGACTACGGCTTCAATGTATATGAAGTCAACTTATCGTGCTTACGGACGATTGTCAAACTTTTGGATCGCTTGCAGCTACGTCCTGCGGATACTTCAATAGCTGGAGACGATAGTTTCCATTATGTTTCAAGGCTGTTCATGAAATACTCCACCGTCTTACTGAATAGCTTCGAATTTTGTCAGTCCGACCTTCCAGTGAGCTCGCCCTTATTTATTTGAAAGGTTAAGGAGTATCAATATAATATGTTGTAGACTTCTGATAGTGTCTCGGACGTTGGTTCTATTCAGAACGTACGTCCTTATTTTGATACAGTTTACCGGTCATTTAACCATCTTCTCAGCGAATGCGGACTTCACAACGCGAAACCGAAGTTCGTGACCTAGTTATCACCGGACTCTCTCATTTAGTCAGTTCAAACACTGAAAGTGGCTTCAAACAATGTCTCCCTCTGGCTTACAACGAGGACAATCGCAAGCGCACAATTTTTGCTCATGTCTTTGCCCGTATACTCAGTCAAGGCACCAAGTTTGATCCAGAAGATAGGACTGGCCCATCTAGTGGGCAAAATCGTCTAGCAGAGGCAAGTACTTCATCTTCCAATCTAGCACTCTCTCTGACCATATTATGTAGTTGGTCAAAGAATCAGATGTAAAATCGTTCATCCATGTCATGGAATGCACTTCTCAAATCTTCTTAGATGACTCTTGTGCTGGCTGTTTGTGAGACCTGTCCCCCTGGAGAAGTGGACTCGATGATCGCAGTACTACTCAATCTTTTCCACTCACGGGCCTCCCTGATCAAACTGATCAAAGCGATGATCGACCGTGAAGTTGCGCGCACTGGTATATGGTTTAAAACTGTACTCCTCGTGCATTCGTTGATGATATTCGCAGAAAATGAAGCCGGACTTTTCCGAAGCAATAGTACCTGTACCCGTTTCCTGTCGGCCTTCGCGCGAATACATGGGTACAACTACCTGAGAACCCTCATCACACCCCTCATCAAATGCATGGAATCATTACCCCCAGGTCAAGGATATGAGCTGGATCCGGCCAAAGCAGGACAACAAAATGTGGCTCAAAATAGAAGGAACGTCGAATTCGTCGCTCGATCGTTCCTTGAGATAATCGGATCCTCCACATCTGCGCTTCCTTCGTGAGTATATCCGTCTTTGGTGCCTATGGTAGGATAACTTGCTCAAAAATTTTAGAATGTTTCGTGAGATTTGCGTGCACATCGCATCAACAGTGTTTGTGACCGTTAGCTACCTCAACCTTTTTCTTTGCTGACTTAAAGACAAACAGCTACGAAAGGTGGCCTGATGCCAAATTTGCCGCTTTGGGGGCTTTCGTGTTTTTGCGGTCAGTCAACTCTAGGGCCTTGCTTCGCAGTATTGGTGAACAAATGTTTTATTCAGGTTCATTTCACCGGCAGTGGTCGCGCCTGAAACAATTGACTTAAATCCTCCGGGAGACGCCCTTCGTCGCGGTCTTACTCTCATCGCGAAAATTATTCAGAACCTGGCCAACAATATTTTCTTTGGAAAGGAGGCACATATGATGGTTTTGAATGATTTTCTTCGAGATCACATTGCACATGTAACGCGATACCTGAGTGAATTGAACGTGAGTTGTCGAATAATTCAGATAGCCTGTATTGAACTCAGTTGCCTTTAGCAATATACCCCTGGCGAAGACGATGATGAAGAGTGGCTTGGAACTGCTTCGGATGACACGGACATCATTGTCCTGCATCGCTTTTTCGAGAAACACGCGGACAAAATTGGTAAAGAGCTTCTTAGCATTTCGAAGCCATCCAGCGACGACACTTCTGCACTTAATGGCAAGCGTGCATGGGACGGCCTCTGTACGCTTTTAGTCGACCTTGGACCTCCCATAGACGTTCCAAAGGCTTCAGTTCTTGATAGAAAAGATCACAGAGAATACAAGGAGCTCATGAATCGCTACGCCGACAGGCCCACCGATTCTGTCCAAGAATTTTACTGTGAGACTGTGCATCCATCCGTAAGATGTTCTTTGTTGTGCACCTATCTATTCGTATGCATTGAAGTCCCTGTTTTTAGGAATCTGATGGCGTGGTCTATCATGTTTTCCGTTTATCTAAGATCAACGTTGAAGCATTGGATATGGATATCTTCATGTATCACTTCTTCAAGGCAATCATTTTTCATCGCTTATGATGCCTTGAGTCCTCTGACGCTCCTTTGCAGTTGCTTAGTTCTCCTCACTACGAAGAATATGACATAGAAATCATTGTTGACTGCACGAATTTCACCTCTATGTCAGAGCTACCCTTGCGTTGGCTTAAGTTCTGTGCCGAGGTGTTTCCTTCAGACCTCAGAATGAAGATTGCCAGGACCCACATTCTGAATGCCAACAGTTTGATGCAGAAGTTTCTCAGAAGAGTGTATAACATTTGTGCAGGTAGTACATCATTTTCGTCTTTGATTTGTACCTTCGTATCTGACTAAGAGATTTAGGCATTGGAATCGCTGGGGAACTCCGCGCATGGAGCTCTATTGCTGAACTGATTCCTCACATCCCCTCATCTGTGATTGAGTCTCCTCCTCTTAATCATGCTCGTGGGTTGAGTCTCGCTCTTGGAAGATTTTCCTGTCTGAATTCTTTCTAGTAAGCCTTGAACAGGAGCAGTCAGACTTGTTTACAGATGTGACTATGAAAACACATCAAACTCGAACACCAGTCTTGCTGACTGTAGGTCAAACTCATATCCGTATCACTTCTGTATGTCCCCGTTTCCTGGCAAAACAAAGACTTCGCCTGACCTAAATTTAGGTTCGAACTTTGAATATATCGCCTGGACTAGCTTGCAAATCCACAGAAATCATTCTTCTTGTCGATGTCAGCGATGTATACAATGTTCAGACTGGTCTGGAAACAAACGAATTCATTATAAGACGGAGCAGGCAGGGAGACACAATTTACTTCACATCCCCTCATCGAGAGACCATTATTCGAGTACGTGTCAATGCTTTTGAGAAGAATGCAGGCGTTCATCATTATCCGCAGACCATCCGAACAGCCAAGAGCGGATTGAAGGACCAGCAAATGCTTCTTGCTGAACGATTTATGCGATTTTCTAACGTTCCGGCCACGTTGTTACATATCGGAATGTTGAGTGTTGATGCCTACGACGACGAACTGCGCGCTGCCGCATACGACTTGCTAGGTGCCGTATGCACATATCTTAATTACGACAAGTCACCCTTGATTGCACCTAAATGTAAGTCGAGTTGCTTGCTTTTTTGGTTGCTTCACTGATTCGCTGCATAGCTGGATTTGTTCCTGGTACCATTAATGGCTTTGTTATTGACTTGAGCACCCGGCTAGCTCGATTTGCACCACAATTGACACTCGACTTCATCTCAGAGGTTGTTGCCTCTATGACTGCCAGCGATAGGGATAAATCAATGCAAGTCCTACAGCGGATCAACTGTCTGCGATACATGAGTCCTTGGATAAAGAACCTTGAGTTGTTCGCAAATCCCACGAGTCCGTTGTTCGAACGTTCTGGAGCTCGGCTGCGTGACTGCATACGCGTATTGACTGATTTGAGCGTGAACCTTCCTGAGGTATGTACTACATATCTTCTGTAGTTTTTTGTGTCGATGTTCAGTTTATCTTCAGATGGCAACGAACGGTGTCCAGAAGTACATCTGGGAAGAAGCCGGACAGCTCAATGGTAACATTGTCGACATCGTAATCGATGAGATGATTCGTTCTGCCACTGACGGTGGTATCGGAACTCACCGTTGCGAGATTGTGGCGCATTCCATTGCTGCCATATCGTCTTCGTCTATTGCAGTGCGTGGACGGTTGTTTTCCAAACTTCGAAAAGTGCGTCGGACTCTCCTTGTTCTGAGTACAACCTGCTAATGCTCGAATCCAGGCTATCATTAAAGCTTCCCCCCGGATGCCGCGAGTTCCATCTCACAATACGGGTTGGCCAGAGGTTTCGACCTTGATTCGAATCGCCTTACTTGCCGGAACAGACACTATCCACCCTCTCAATAACCAACTATATGTTCCAGAAATTGCTCATATTGTGACGCTCGTTGCAGGAGTTGGTTCCACGCTCATTCGGAAATCCGTTTATGGCATTGTCATAAATCTTGTTCAATCTTTATTTTTCGCTCGGCTCGATGATGGACCAGCACCGGAGCTATTACAGCTCGTTGAACAGATGACTACGCAGGAAACTATACTCAACCTTTTCGGTTTGAGCCGACTTACCACTACTAGTGAATACTCCATCTTCGACGCTGACAAGGAAAAAGCCATCATTTACCAGCAAGAGAAACTCACTGCTCTTCTCGTTCGTATCATGGATGTTTCATCGGGATCTAAAGGTAGGCTACTCACCATAGCTTTTGATGAGACGCTTAACCTGTCATTTTGTAGGTCAATTGAACGTCTGGAAAGCTCGATGGATGAGTCTTGCTACCGCCTCGGCTTTTCAATACTCTTCAATGATACAGATGCGGTCGTTCACTGCTCTTGGGGCTTTGACTACTTCGGATGTAGACGACGACTTTATGTATCAGATGCTCATGGCTTTTCGTACTGCCTTGCTCCAATCAGACAATACCTCAGATATCACTGCGCTAGTCACCATGCTTCGATGCATAACCAAAGCGGTTCCTGGTTTACAAATCGATTCAAGGCATATTCCGCAGCTCTTCTGGTTAGGTGTTGCATTCTTGCAGTCAAGTCATATGGCGTTCTTCGAGGATGCGGCAGCTTTGGTGGCGCTGACGATGACGGAAATGGAGAAGCGGAGAACATTCCTGGGTGCTCCTGTTGCTGTACGATTACTCGAGGCCAGATCACCCATTGAGGAGCCCGCTCAGCAGTTCGATAGCACCCTTCAGCTGTCGTGTGACTCCAATTTCTCGTTCTCCCTTGCTGCAGTCCTTTTCAAGGGTATGCGACACAGCGGTCTTCGGAACTCCGCCGAAGAGGCTCTTCGGACGCTGCTCAGGATTACGACGCATTTTGGAGGACAATTACAAACGGAAACAGGTTCCGCTAATGGGGATCCCGTATGCGTGGATCCTGATGCCCTCGGATATTTCCTCGCGCTTCTTGCGACGTCCACCACTGCCGCAGATTACCGTGCTTTGCTACGAGAATGTGGGATTCAAGATACTACGCCACTGGAGGGGGACCAGACGGTGATATCCATCTCAAACGAGATTTCGAATGTTCCTTCAGTGTCTATCGACATTCTCGGGATTAATGATTCAAATGCTGCGTTGCTGGCCACTTCGTTTATAGGAGTGATGTTGATGACTGCTCAAGGAGACGATGCAGAGTCGGAGATGCTCTTCAGCATATTAGCTGATATCGCAATAGCATACCCCGAAATCATGCAGATGGCGTACGTTCATGGGTCTTTAATCAAGATATCATCGACTAACTTTTCTGTTTTCACAGATATGAAAGTCTTCAAGACCGAATTAAAGACACCTTCGCTAATTGCTCTAACCCTACCATCATCTATCATGTTTCCAACATCATTCGGGTCGCGCTCGACGATGGATACCGTGACGGACACGTTGGTGCGCGCTATGGTGTCCTTCGCAATTCTTCGTCAACGGTAAACACCCTGGATGATTCAACCTCGGTTCATGGTCCCGGTCGTTCTCACTTAAAAGCACTCGAAGACCAAGGGATGCAGGGTCTGGCTAAAAACTTCCAATTTCTTCCAGCACAAAGTCCAGCGGCTGGAAAGGTTTTGGCATTAATTTCTAATCTAGTAGCTAATATTGTTTCATAGCGCAGTTGCTTCTTTTTCTTTTTTCACGATTCCTTATTCGAGTTCTGTCTCTGTCTTTCATTGTTATATCTTGCCAACATAGTGCATACTGACTGAATTCTGTACATTTTATAATTATTGTATTGATATTATTTTCGCCTTGGAACAGAGGATTGGATACAGCAGAGCTTTCTCCGGCATAGAAAGGTTAAAGCTAATTATAAGGTGCCTCCGGAGTTCCGCTCTCAGCATCCGGCAGATCTAAACTTCGAACCACGACAATATCTAATTTGTATTCACTATCCTCATTCTTCACGGGACGCACCCAGCCACTCATTCATTACTCTTCAACTTTGAATGCTGAGCAGCGACTCTCGCCCAGTGACTCCAGAGTCACCTTCCACGGACGCTCTCGACGATATGACTGACACAATTGATGATTTAACACTTGCTCTAAACAATTTCTCCAGAGTGCCTTCACCAGAACCTTCGTCGTTGCTGTCGTGCTGCTGTCAACGAGAAGGTTGCGAGAATTCCAAGGCGTGGCAGGCGAAGAAGTCGCGGTTAGAGAACAGGCTCATTCTCAGTGCTGGTGCGTTTGCTTCACTTCAAACTTCGGTAGGCCCTTCTGAGTTTCCACCTCAGAAATAGGGCAGGCTCTACTACAGCGTCACGAAGCTTATGTTCGTCGCCATGAGGTCAGTTCAACCAAGCGTTAGCAAGGTTAAGGAAATCTCAATCTGCATTAATCCAGAACTGCTCAGTGAACGACGGACACCTTAGCAGCGGAGATGATAATGATACTCGGCTTTCTGAGTTGCTCAAGGAAAAGCACGCTCTGGAGAAGGTGCGGTTGTCTCTATGCCACGGCGCTCTACAAGCTTAACATTCTATGCAGCGCCTCACGCAGGCGTTAGTGAACAACGAAGTTACCGAAGTATCTTCAAAGACATTGCACCAAGAGCTACAAGATGCCCGTACAATGATATCACGTCTTTCAACCAGTCATGCAAAGTCAATCGGCTGGGAAACTCGTCTGTCAGTGGCCATGAGAGAGCGAGACGATATGCAGCAGGAACGGGACTCTGAGTCGCAGAGAGCGAGGCTGGCAGAATCAAGATTTGCGGCATTGAAGGACAAGACCTGTAAGTTACTCTTCACAGCACTCTGCTCCACTGATGAGCGTTTTAGCAAAACTACAATCAGACGTTCGCCGACTGCAAGACGAACTGGAGCAAAAACGTTTGCTTCGCATGGAATCTACAGAGTCATTGTTGCATGATGCAAGATCTCGAATCCAGATGCTCCATGCCACAGTGAGTCAAAAACGGCGTGGCGACTGGTCGATTAGTCTCACAGTTCCATAGCTTGGTTCGCCATCGACCTCAGAAAGCGCAGAGCTCACGACTGTGCTTGAATCGTTAGTGAAAGATAATGAAGGGTTGAAACGGGACAATGCAGAACTGCAAACTCTCCTTGCCGAGTCCAGGGATGATATACACGCTCTACAACAGGAGGTTGAAGAACAACGCGCCAATATGCCTATGAAATCCCCGCGTTTTCATGCAGGCACTCCTCTTCATGGTCATTTTAGAAGCTCTCATCACTATTCTGGTAGTGTGCCATCGGTTAAGGAACATATCGTAAGTGAACGAATCTTCAATCTTAGCCGCGGCTCATCTTTTTTTGTAGGCCCCTCTTCTGACAAGACGCAATTCAAGCCTAGAAAGAAGAAGCCTTCGGCCTCCAGAACCGCTAACTCCTGACACACTCACTCGCGAATTACCGCCACTCTCTCCGGGTGGATCTGATTCACGGTCAACATTCGGCCACCAGTCCTATGCACCTCCTTCTCCCTACCAAATTGAATTCGATAGTGAAAGTGCTACAGGACTTTCATCGCCAGAGAAAACAAGGTCACACAGGCCTCTCTTCCTTCTCACCCGTTCCTGCGCAGTCCAAACCGATCCTGTACCTTCCAATCTACTTGCTCCTTCTCCTATGCCAATATCTCCATCTCCATCCATACCGATTCCGACACCTTCCCCACACGATCCTCGATCTGAATCTTCCTCGTTCTCTGAATCTACCGCAACAAACATGGGGACGCTTGTTGAACGGATGACCGTATTGTTCACTCGAATGTCACAGGCTGACGCGTTGACGTTGACGAATCGACTGAAACGTCAACATCTTCGTGGTGCCGACGTGGGTCATATATCTCGAAACACTGTCAATGCCATCATCAACGAGATCTCCACACTGCGGGCGCAATTTCGACATTTGTTGGAAGATGAGCATCTTGTCACAATGTGCACCAGGAAAGATCTACGGGCATTATTCAAACTTTTCAGAGAGTTCTTTGTGGACATGGGTACAATGCGGATTACCTTGAACGACGTTATTTTAGACCCATCCATTGCTCTCAGGGTCAGTGAGCTAGCTTTAGACCCCACCAAAGCTGAATTTGAGAAGAGCAAGGATGGTACTGGGTCAAATGGCTGGATGGCTCCGATTTCCAAGCTTTTTGGCTCCCCGACAGGAACCCGATTTGACACCGCAGCAGGTGTTGAGCGCGCTATCTCTCCTTCTACAACTGCATTCAATAATCTTGCTCGGTCTTCGAGTAACAAGGCAAACACTCGTCCCCAACGATTTGTTCCTAAACTCCAGCCAGCCCTATCTGCGTCTGCGACGACGGTAAACGTCGAATTCTCTTCCGGTGTTGGACGTTCAATTACGAGTTCATCAGCTGTGCCATCAGAACCTCGTTCAGAAGTTAAAGTTGCTCCCATGGCAGACGCTGGTTCATCTTCATTCATGGGTATATTTGCCGGTGCCCCACAACCAAGTCCTGATCCTTGGGTAGTGGTACCCAAAGGTCCGCGGAGAGTGCAATCGACACTTTATAGTTCAGAATCACCGACGCTATTTCGCCGAACAGGGTTTGATGCAGGCTCCAGCTCAAATTTCCTTTCGCAGAACGTGGATGCGGTGATTGACGAGCAAAACACACGTCTCCCGATTGTTGATGAGGGTGCGCATGGCGAGGAAGAAGATGTAATCACCCCTTTGGCGGAACACAAGCTGAGACGAAGAGGGCTATCTGATTCATCAATACACTCTACGTTTATGAGCCAGGGAGATGAGTCGATTTCAAGTCCAGGGCCGAGTTTGCTTCCTCCACTGACAGGAGCGACAGGAGCGGCAGGAACAGCTTGGGCGTCTAAAGGATCTGTCTTGCAGGCGCTGAGTCGGAAGGTTCAGAGTTTCAAGAGTGGGATTACTGACGCTCTTCCTTCTTCATACGATGACCGTCGTTACTCCAGCAGTACTCGTCCTGGACCTAGAGAAAGTCGAACATCCTCAAGAACCGTTTCGAAATCTGGTTTGGGTGGATTTATTCCGGATATATCTTCCTGGGCGACTGCTGAACCTGATATTACTGACTCGCTCTTGGCTGTGGGCAGTCCTCCAAGGGACGAAGCATCAATGATGAGACAAAGATAGAGTGGAAGGATGATTTGCAAGCACTTCAAGCCTCACGACGATGTATGATTTTTGAGTTATTTTAATCGAGAAACATTGCTATTAGTATTATCGTGGAAGAAATTACATTATTCGGGCTATACTTTACAGTACTGTACACTGCTACTTTATGAATTATTGTGTGCTGCGAACTCCGGCAATTCGTACTGAAAATTCAGAAAAATGCGGTCGGTGGAAAAGAGATAGTGGCCGGGTGTGTATACTTAGAAATGTTCGCAGATCATTGCTTCTGTGGAGATATGTAGAATCAAATTTTACATGTTTCGTGAGAGCATCAGCGCTATACTCTCTGAAAGTTCCGGGAAATTCGTCGAGTGTTTTAATGACATCAACGTCCTGTGGTCCCGGAATCCATAGTCCTTGTGGGGATCATCTTTGTACCTACATATAAGAAGCAGAACCGCAGCATATCCGTCTGTGATTCTCCCAAATGTCGGACGAGCCTTGCACACGGATTTTCCTCTTCTCCCACCTTCGAACGAGGTCGAACCTGTTCATGCGTTTACTTGAAACCCATCCGAAAGTGATAGCCAAGCTCTATCCGTTCAAGGATGCTTTCATGAATGGCCCCGAGTGCCAGAACGCGATTTCAACCAAGCAAGGGAGAGCTACGGCGATTGGGAAGTCCATGAAAGAGTTTGAGGAGACGTTTGCACACACCACATTTCAAGCGGGATTGGATGCCATGGAAAAGACTATCGCTGAAGCCGAGTCAGAGGTAGAAAATTTGACTATTTCGTTTTCATTGCAACCGTTGACCTCTTTGATTTGCTCCCAGGGAAAGATTGCGGTTATAAAGGAACATACATGCTTCATGCTTGATTCGAACATTATTAACGGCAATGTATATTGTGATAGAGAGGATAAACCTCGGCCTGTCATCATAGATCATCGGCTTGATATCCAAAGGTATGAGAACAAGGAAAATAGCGTTCCCCATCATGTACAACGCACAGAATTTCCTCTTCCCAATCCTACCTTATTACCGGACCGTATCATATCCACTCTACAACCAGTCATAATAATTCGACATCCCTCATATACTTTTCCTTCAGCTTTACGAGCTTCTTCATCGTATGGCGCAAACGTATTCGATCCTGATTTTGCTATCATAGCAAGTTTTCGCTGGCAGAGAGTTGTCTTTGACTTTTATCGGGAATACTGCGAGAGAGGGCGTAAATTGAGTTGTGGAAGGGGACGTTGGCCCGTCGTGGTAGACGGAGACAAGTTGATCAATGATACGAAGGGTCAAATGACAAAGTTCTGCCAGGTAGTTGGCTTGGAAGAATCAGATATTCGGTATTCATGGGATCCACACTACGTGAAGCGAAACGCGGTTTGGGATGCGTTCACGAAAATTGCTGAAGAATCTACGGGAGTCATCAAGACTTCGGTGAGAATCGGGTTTTTGCTTGTTGCATTGGTTCTTTTCTGATAGAACAATCTTGAACTGATGAATTTCTAGGAGTCCGTCCAACCGCTGAACATGATTGAAGCAAGGAAGAAGTGGGAGAGTGAATGGGATACAAATGTTGCGCGAAAATTGATGGAGTTGGTCGAACTTGCAATGGATGATTACAATTTTCTTTTACGTTACAGCTTATAGACTTTTGATTTATGTAGTGTATATCACTAAAGGACAATCATATTGTACGATATGTTTCCATACTAGCTAGCTGAAATCACTGGTCGATAGGATTATATAGGACATATAGGACAGATAGAAATCGTCGTTTTTACATACCTCGCTAAGCTAGAGATCCATACCGTACGGACAGCTTCCCGTTTAATATACATATGGTGGCTCAAAAACTGCGCCGCAGTACCCTAAGTACATAGAATATTATGGAATAATATATATCACGCATATAGGAAATAACATCCAAAGAAAACTAGACGGGTCACTGAGCTTCCTGAGAGCACTATGTAGAAGCAGCTTGCAAAGATTTTCACTGTTCTCAGACGTCCTTCGAGAGGCCAGCGGAATGGGCATTCTCGGAAGCTCGGAGTGTTTTCGATTTTCGGTATACCATAGTCCTAATCATGATTGATATGTGTGCTTTTTAGCCGAGTCCTGGGGAAAATATTTATACAACCAATATAAATTGACGCATGCAAGAAAGATCTTTCGCTACAACGCCTTGCGTAAACGCATCCTAACGCACCTCAAACGCACCACTACACGATGGCTCCCACCTCCGAGGTCCACAAAAGACTCTTCTTGTTTTCACATCCTCGGACCAGATCGAACCTGTTCATACGCTTGTTGGAAACCCATCCTCAAATGGTGACGAAACAATACCCATTTATGTTTGCTTTCCAAGCCGGACCCGAGTGCCAGTGGTCGGAAGAAAAGAGAGCGAAACGGATCCAAGGCTCTCATATCTCGAAAGAAGAGGCAGATAAGAAGACGTACCAGGCAGGATTGGATGAGATGGAAGGTGTGCTTGCAAAGGCCAACGAAGAGGTACGCGATTGAGAATTGATCAAGGGAGCCAACTTTGTTGATGGGGACTGAGCGTTGCAGGGAAAAATTTGTACGATCAAAGAACACACCCTTCACCTATTTGATTCCAAGTTCATGAACACCATCGTAACACCTCCTCGCCGTGAGGTGCCTCGACCGGTCATGGTAGATCACAAATTAGATGTAGTAGGATCTGAAGCCGCGGACATTCAACTTCCGATTCCCAACCCTACTTTGCTACCTGACCGCATAATCGCGTCCATGTCGCCTGTCCTCATCATTCGTCACCCCATCTTCACGTATACCAGTTACATGCGCGCGGCAACTGTTTTCGGGGGTACCGCGTTCGATTCAGAATTTCAGTTGATGGCGACTTACAGGTGGCAGCGGATTATCTATGACTTTTATCGAGAGTACTACGACAAGGCTGATTCGGAATGGAAGAAAGACTGGCCGATTGTTGTCGATGGAGACAAGCTGGTAGAGGATACCAAGGGACAGATGCAAAAATTCTGTGCTTTGACTGGGATAGACGAATCGCAGATAGAATACTCTTGGAACGCATCTGATGAGAACTTGAATACTACATACCGTGCATTTGTTGGCACGATCAAGGGGTCTACAGGGGTAATAAAGAAATCAGTAAGTGTGTTTCCAGACATATAATAATTTATTAGCCTTACCACTTTCGCAAAGGATTCTTCTTTGGATGTAGAGGAGCATATGAAGAAATGGACAGAAGAATGGGATGAGAGAGTTGCGCAACAGCTCAAGAAAGCAGTTGAAGCTTCCATGGAGGATTATGAGTATCTCTTGAAGTACAGTATTTGAGCGGGGTAACACTAGAATGAAATTAAGCGCCGAGATACATAATTCTGATTACATGAGCTTCGTGATCTTTGCTGTTGGCGACCACTACCATTACTATCCATTATGCCCAAAATCCGCACGACCAGGACCAAGCAACCGCCAGAAGGATATGAAGAGATAGAATCAGTGAGTAACTTAATGTTCTACATAACCACAACTTACTGATGCAGAAACTCTCGCATTCTCTTTCGGCGTTCATATCCTTTCCTTTGAACCAACGTTGAAACACACCTCTATCGGGAAATAGATACTGGACGACTACGCAAGGAAGATGAGAGATGCTGAGAACGAGTCCCATGAGGGCAAGCGCAAGGCAGAGTCCCTGTGGCCTATCATGCAAATTTCGCATGCACGTTCCAGATATGTTTACGAGCTATACTACAAACGGGAAGCCATCTCAAAACCGCTATATGACTGGCTCTTGAAAGAGGGATTTGCGGACGCCAAGTGAGTTGCTGACATTGATTTTCATCATACCTTTTTAAGCTAAGGCCTTTCGATCCATTCTAGCCTCATTGCCAAGTGGAAAAAGCCCGGATACGAGAAGTTATGTTGTCTCCGCTGCATTCAGACAAAGGTGCGTTCCGCTGAAAGTTATATCACTCCGAGGTCATCATCACTTATGTTCGTGTTCGTTAAGGATATGAACTATCAAGGTTCAACATGCATATGCAGAGTTCCTAAAGCCCAAGTCCGGTCGGGAACAGTTGTCAACTGTGTTCATTGCGGTCTGTCGATCTATTGTGGGACTTGTTTTGACAGCACTCAGACCTCTGCTTTTTTAGGATGTCGTGGCTGCAGTTCTGATTCATGAGCAAAGGGGTCCCGCTCCGCACGGCGGTGTATACTGTTTCTCAATTTTTCTCAACCCTGGCTCCAATCGCTGGGCGCATCGTATTGATTCTCAGCCTTCAATGTAAATCATTTATCCAATCAATATGCTGGTGTATACTCGATTGTCATCCTTAAGGATCGAACTTACCGTGAATCAATTGAGCGGACCTGTAGCTCAATGTAGTCTTCACATCGGGTTTAGCATGTTGTGCGGATGGTACTCTAGAACCTTGGCGGTAAACCTTTGAAATAACCTGAAAGTGACAAGCTCGACTGAATGGAAGAAGTTCGAAGGTCGAGACTTGGTGAAGAAGATTGTGGCTGTATTGATGTTCCGAAAAGCAATTATATTATCTCTTGCAACAGTACCTCACTGTTCTGCTCAGTCTCCTGCGTGCCTATTGCATGTTCTGAACGTTTTATTGCTAACTCTTACTCTTTTTGTTTTCAAATGTTCCTGGGATAGGGATCCTGAATCCTAGATGAAGTATCTGTTTAGAATACATGGCTGGGTGTAATAATATGAGGACGACCTGACATTTTTGCAGGCAGGTACAAAATTCGGGCTAGTCAATTGGCTGCAAAAGGAGATATCAGGGAGCGGAACCAAAATAGCATCACAATCCTGGAATATACTTAGTGTGATCAAACATATATTTATTTTAGACTGAAAAGCGGAGACAAGATTACAACAGTAGCGCCTTTTTACCCCTCCTTTTTGCTCCTCCTTCTCATCCCACCGCGACCATGGGCGTATTCAGAGATATGGTGCTCAAGAGAGCAGCCCCTGAGCAGGTCAAGCTCTCAACGTATATTCGTATCAACTATCAATTAAACTGACCTTTTATTGAAGGCTGGTATATTTTCAGGAGCTAACCCATCGACCTACAATAGTAACGATCCAATTGTGCTTTGGATCATCCAGGTCATCATTATCATGGCAATGACACAGTTTCTTGCGACTATCTTTGGCCGCATTCGACAACCTCGCGTAATCGCAGAAATCATTGGAGGTGTTTTTCTAGGGCCTACTGTCATGGGACGCATACCAGGCTTTGAAAATGCGATCTTTCCTGTTAGCTCCTGGCCCATGCTCACTCTCACAAGCAACATCGGACTCGTCTTGTTCTTGTTCATCATCGGACTGGAAATTGATGGAAGTGTTATCAAGAAGAACTTCAAGGCCTCCGCTGGGATTTCAATCGCTGGTCTGGTCATTCCCTTGGGACTAGGCGCTGCTCTCGGTGTAGGGGTCTATAGAGAATTCACCGACCCGAGCGTCAACTTTGGTTATTTTCTGCTCTTCACAGCCGTCGCAGTCGGTATCACTGCGTTCCCTGTACTTTGTCGTATCCTCACAGAGTTGAAACTTCTTGACACGACCGTCGGCGTTGTCACACTCGCCGCTGGAGTCGGAAACGACGTCGTTGGTTGGATTCTCTTGGCACTCACCGTAGCTTTGGTCAATGCCTCTTCGGGTCTAGTCGCCTTATGGGTCCTCCTTACCGCTGTTGGGTATGTTATATTTCTGATGTTCCCCGTTAAATGGGGGTACCGGTGGCTCGCCAGAAAAACCGGTAGTCTCGAAACGGGAACTCCCTCAACTGTGATGATGACTTTTACCATTCTACTGGTTTTCATCTCTGCTTTCTTCACCGATATCATTGGTATTCATCCTATCTTTGGCGGTTTTCTCGCCGGCCTAATCATCCCACACACTAATGGATATGGTATCGCCGTAACGGAGAAGATTGAGGATGTTGTAGTCATCCTGCTATTGCCTCTCGTAAGTTATAAATACAGGATTTTCTGCTAACACAGCCTGACGATCTCCTAGTATTTCGCTCTTTCCGGCCTGAAGACCAATCTTGGTCTTCTTAACGATGGGATCACTTGGGGCTACACCATTCTAATTATTGCTGTCGCGTTCAGCGCGAAATTCTTTGCCTGTGCCGCGACTGCTAAACTGGCAGGGTTCAATATGAGGGAATCCGGTGCAATTGGTTCTCTCATGAGCTGTAAAGGGTAGGCTCTCATTTTGTGTATCATCCTCACGAAGTGATGCTGATAACATATCAGACTGGTAGAACTCATCGTTCTTAACATCGGGTTGGAAGCAAACATCCTATCAACCAGGACGTTCTCTATGTTCGTTGTGCACGCCATCATCTTAACCTTTGTCACTACCCCCCTTGTTCTGCTCTTCTATCCGGCCAAGTATCGCAGTCGAATAATTGTGGACGATCTTGACGGAAAGGCGATTGCCTCGAGCCAGCCATCAACAGAAGGAGATGAACTGACGAACAAGTTCGCGTTGGTCCTTGACCAGATTGATCAACTGCCAGCTGCGATGACTGTGACTCAGCTTCTGTGCCCAGCCACTGTAAGCGGCGAATCCCTTGATCAGCTCTCTTCTCCCTCCTTAGATGAAAAGAGCCTTCCCACTGTTCCTTATAAGGCATCATCGCCAATCACACCTCCTATTTCGCTCACTCTGCTCAGATTGATTGAGCTGAGCAACCGAACGTCTGCAGTGCTCAAATCGCATCTTGCTCACTCTGATCCTGTTGTCAGTGTTTTCAAGACCTTTGCCTCCTTATTGGGTGGAGGCTCCAAGCGACTGAAATTGAAAGTCGACGTTGATGTCTCGTCCAGGGACGAATTCACCGCAGTCATCAAAGACCGGGTTCGGGAAGATGGGACTGGAATGATTGTGATACCTTGGGCCAGCGGTTCTAATGACGCCGCCGAAGAGAACGAAACGCCCGGTGTCAGAAACCCATTCGACGGTATTTTTACATCCTCGGAGTCGAAAGACCAAATAATGCATTCGGTCATTTATTCCGAGTTCATCCGGAACATATTCCTTACCGCTCCTTGCGATGTTTCTCTCTTCGTAGACCGTGGACCATCAAACTCGTCGACAGCTTCGGGACTGGGGCCAGACTCGCTCTTGGTTCTGCCATTCTTTGGTGGTCCAGATGACCGGCTAGCACTGAAGGTTCTGGTCAAAATATGCGCTGGGCATCAAGATGTTCGAGCAGTCGTGGTTCGAGTCTCTAAGGGTATTCATAACGAAAAGGAGGAGGATGAGTCAGATAAGAAACATATTGCTGATGTATTTTTACACAACGTGAGTTCTTCCCTGCCGCCTTGGAGAATCGTGCTAAAAGAAAAATGAACAGACAATCGCAGGCGCCGATACTGTTTACGGAAATTTGAACACTCAAACTCGACTGGCTTCAGACACGGCAGATAACCTTATCTGGGAACGTTACGCCTCGCCAACTGCCGCTGCACGAAATCCATCCCTGACTTCTGCTCTTTCTCGAATCACATTTGAGACGATACAATCTCCAAAACCATTGCAGTCCGTGGTCGATCTCTTTTCTGGAAAACGGGTTCAGAGCACTGGAAAGACCGTCGTCGCTGTTCTCGGCCGTTCCAGACGAATGGCTGTAGAAAAACTTGATAGCGAGCTTCGGTTGATCATGGCACAGCGAGGTGCTGCTATGGGAAGTACGGTGAGGAAGACTTTGGGAGACGTAGGAGCAGCTTTGGTCGCAACTGGTGTTGACGCGAGCTTGTTGGTCGTACAGACCTGTATCACTGGCTCATAGTATCTGGGGGCATGCATTTATTCCACACAATGGGCACATGTTCGCCTGAATTTATATATGTAGTTACTGTACTGACGATGTACGAAATGTTAATGCATGAATTTATACCCATCCAAATGGAGAGTCAAGGATACAAGACCCTGTCCCATCTGTATACAAATAAGCAACTAACTGGGTCTGAATTAAGCGAGCTCGCCACTACGAGGGGCTGAATAGGACTCATCCTCAACGTTAAATCATTAAGAAAACAGATACATTATACATGTAGTTCGCGGTCACGACATCATCATATGTAGTACAAAGCATAAACAAAATGAAACTACATTCAAAGAAGCTGGGTAGCAAGCATAAGGTATGAAGGCTAGCGCAAGATTTTTCATGGAACGAAGATGACCATTTAACGCGTTCACTCCGATGTAGACTAGGGAGACAGAGGCGAAAAGAAAATGTTTAGATTTTTCACATATCCGCCATGCTGTTCAAGAGCCCCACCTTGCCAGCACCGCCCAAAGAGTCTCCTGTTTCATTTTCAATCATAGCACCCATTCCAGTGCCGGAGCCAGAGCCGCTGGCAAGCTGGTTGACAACATCGGATTGCAGTTGCATGGGTACGAAGATGACCTTGCTATTTCCAGACTTGGCCATTTGTTGCACTGAGAACGTTGAGCCATCAGACAATTTACCAAACCATTGAGAAGAAGGGATACTCACGGGCTTCAAGTTGACGTATCTGCATTGCAGCGGGTGAAGCCAAGATATCCGCAGCCTGTCTCATGAGCCTGGCAGAGTCGACTTCGGCTCTGGCGGCAATAACTTTACTTTCACCAATCCTCTTCTGCTGGGCAGCGGAACTGAGACTGGCAGAAACCTCAGGACTGAAGATGATATCTTTGATGAGGATGCCTTCAATGGCAACACCCCATTTGTCCGCAATGTCACCGACGATCTCGGCAATTTCAAAAGCGATGGCTTCGCGTTCTGTAACCACGGACTGCACAGCGCGAGCACCGACGACGTGTCGGAGAGTGGTTTGAGCCCGTTCGATCAAAGCTTGTCGAAGATCCGTGATTCCGAAAGCTGCGCGGTACGGGTTACAGATCTGGAAGTAAATGACAGAATCACTGCAGAAGAATCAAGTTGAGCCACGAATGTACTTTATGCTGGGAAAAAGTACCATACATTTCGACGTTGACGTTGTCCCGTGTTCTAAAAATTGAAACTTATTATTGAACGCTAACCTAACGACGTCACAAATACTCACATAACAGTTTGCCTTCCAATGGGCGATATCTGAATCTTCACATCCACAATCCGGAGAGATTCCGTACAGACATTGACTTGAACGAGACCTGGATCGACGGACTTGTAGAATTGGCCAAACCGGGAAACTAGGCCGACAGACCCTATTGTTTGACGTGCGAAATTAACGACGAATGGATGTAGAAAGGAGTGAGAGTTTACACACCTTGTTGTACATTTCGGAAGGGATTGGGGCAAGGACAGCATGGAATCATTCCACAAAATCCTACGAGGGAACCGAGGCCTTGAAGGAGGGAACCATATATACCATGGGTGACCTAAAGGTATCATTCTTTTAGGAAGTTAAGGATGAATAGGACAGCGACAAACCTCGCCAGTACCAAGATCCTGGGCATATGAAGGCTATACATTCCATATGTTTCAGTAAAACCATTGCGAGACAGTTGAGCGTTCAACTAACCTGCATTTCACTTCGCTTCAAAGGCTGCACCTGGATCATGTGGGATTTAGGCGGACCACCTTGAGGCATCTTCGTAGTCGCTCCTATTGGCTCTTCGGTAACTTTGAAGGATGAATGTTACAATGACAGTCGCCGTACTGAATCGGATTGACTTTACCGTTAGGGGAATCATGATCTACAACGTTGCGATGGGAGGAGCTAGGAGAAGGAACACGATCCTTGCGGTCAACACCGTTGTATGACATTTCGTACGATGGGGATAGAGATGGAAACTTGGGAACCCGTCGAGCTTAAATACTGTAGGTGGGAGTTCGGGACAAGACGCTTCCTCCCAACAATATACAGCTTTTGACAGTTTCGGCAAATAAGCGGCAAAGCCTTTTACAGCCAAGTCTCCCGACTAATTCTAATCGTTTTCACTTATGTTTTACTAGACCCGCGATGGAGATTAATTCTCGGTATAGACGCTATTGTCACACACGGATCCACTGCGCCTTTCAGTATTTCTCAGCTAGCTTTTCGTGGTACCCACCAAGTACTTACTCTAAACTCCTTAGCCTGAGCCTCAACAGCTTTCTCTGACAGTGAAACATTCCAAATACCTGATACGAATCTTACCACCCAGTGTGTATTAAATCATTATGGGCGGTACTATTCGCGCAGCGTCGACACTGACGGGGGTGTCATCGTTAAACACTCCAACTTTGCTCCATGAGAATCTTCTGCTACGCGTCTGTCTCCTACTGCTGCGCAATGTTCCTGTGGAATGAGTAGGCCAAGTAAAAGGTTTATGAGAGGCTGCAAGGCTCATATGATCTCTCGACCAACTGCGCATTGTCCGTGACTGGTCATTGAAGAGAATACATCCACATCTAGGTCAGACCAGATCCCAATTTCAACGAAGAGTTCGGATTGTGTAACTTAGTCAATTGTCGGACAGATGCGCAGCAAATCCTGCTGCCTGAAGAAGCAGGTGACCTACATCATGAACAAAACATGATTCTTTTTACGACGAAAACCATCAAGTCCCTCGTGTAACCTTACTGACGTCGTGATTGCGCTCTGTCACTGCACGCGCGAATACCATCTCAGGTCAAGCCTTGTGTAAACCTTCATCACACCCATCCGTCTTCGATAAACTAACACCAACTAACACCAGGCCCACTGTGCTTCAATGTCACCGGCCAGATGCCATCTAACAAAACTCAATGCGTGATTTTTCGGGTGTTCGAGTTTGTCATCCGAGGTGAGTGTTACCGGAAGAGTACGCGGATGAGGTGCATAATCGTTTGGATGAAGAGTGTAAATAGTGATAGTGAGGACTATGACGACGATGAGAGAACAGGACAAGGCTGAAAGGTAGACAATACTCGTCGAGGATTAATAGACTGCCCCAAACGCACAGACCGGCGCTTCTGGTTCCCAAATGCTCTCTGTGACAGTGGTTCCACTCCGGGACCAAAGCTCAGAACAGGAATGGGAGGAGATTAGACAATGGGATTCGAGGATGAGTCTCAACGTAGCGATCCAACCAAAACCTCACTTTCTTTTTCACACTATCGCAATCTTGAATTGCATATGTTCATGATAACCTTCCTTGAATGACACGAAATTCTCGCCATTGAGCTTCTGGTCTTGGATAGAAGTGTAGCTTCTAGGTGTTGAAGTTATTCTGACTTGGAATTGAAGCGTTACGGGACTTGTTTCATTTTTTGAGTTTTTTAATTTCTATAATCTGTGTTCATTTAACTTCGTTATACATTGTTAAAGCGTGGAACCTATAACCTGACGGAACGAGTACGATGTAAGTATCGAGTTCTGTACTGTAGATAAATGTAAAAATAGTGAAATAGTACACACCTCAGAATATTGAAACATAATAATGAAACGAAGAAAAATAGTAAGTATGAGGAGGAATTGAGAGGGCAGAGGGGTAATTATATAAAGAAAGAAGTGGAAGTTTGTAGGCGATCGTGGAAGACACTCGAGGACTTCACTCGACTACTTCGACATCCAGCATCTCGATGATAACTCTATTGTATAGGGGCAAGTTGTCGCGTTCATAATCACGCGAAGCGTAATACCCACGTGAGTGTAATTTGTGACTTTGATTTGCGATACCTCTCGTTAACTCGGACCAATGCTCTGGCTACTGAAAGCTGAACCTGACTCGCGCATAGTCAAGGGAAAGGATGTCAAAGTGCGGATCTCTCTGTCAATTCATAACTACGCGTTGTGCTCACAATCACCAGTTTAGTGTTGATGATTTTGAATCAGTAAAGACTTCCCCTTGGGAAGGTGTTCGAAACTACGAAGCCAGAAATCTCATGAAGGAGATGAAGTCCGAAGAACAGGAAAGCTTCAAAGCTTGCTTTTGGGATGGAATATGCGCTGGTCTGACGCGTTTCATGCACACAGGCGTTGTTCTACCATTCCAATTGTAAGAATCCAGGTGCGCGCTGTTTCCTTTGGCTTGCTTCTCGGTCTGTTCATATTAGCGATAGGAATTGCCGCTTTCGCTGAGGTGAGCTCTAAATGAGCTTCGTAAAACCTGGGCCACAGTTAATAACTCGGCAGGTGTCGACGGAAGCGTATCCTGACCGTCAGTTTACTTGTTTCTATTCTTTGATTCTTCGCTGGTTTTTACCTTGTGTTTAGACACAGCTTGGGACTCGTGAGCTCTTAGTCACATCGCTACTCGTGTCTTCATTGATCGTTGACCGGTAGGTCCCATCCTTACTATGACCCGGTGTGTAAAGCTTCATATGTTCCACCAGTTTGCGGACCCTAACGATAATTCTACCTACAGAAATCCGACAAATCGTCACCCAAATGGTTTATGGTCGACCTTACGTTCAAATCACGGGCTCAACATTTTGTCTCTCTTACTCTATTGAAATACATCTCAGAGCATGTGGATGACCTTCCGGAAGAACTTGAATACATTGGGTCCGAAGGCGCAAAAGCTATCAAGGGTAAGAATCATATATCTAATCATTAGTCTTGGTTTCGACGAACTTCACTTCAGGTATGGATTTGATCAATCGTGGTCGTCTCAGCGTTCAACGCATCCAAAAGCCTGCTTGGGATGTAATCAAACTACTGGCTGAACGAGGCGGTTGGAATGAATCAATGTTCGGTAAAGGAAAGGGAAAGTCCAAGGGTGCAGGATCGGGGAATGTCTCTAAGAATAGAGGAAATAAAGGCAAAGAGTCAACCAGGGGTACTAAGAACACTCGCAATAAGAAGAAAGATGTTGCGGAGAAGGAGGAAGAGGACGTTGAATCGGAGGATCAGAGAGAGGAGAATGAGAAGGATGGATACAATCAGAAATCTCCACCTGGAAAAGCAGATGGCAAGGGGCGGAAAAGGAAAGCCGAAGGTAACGAGCACGTGGACCAACGACCTGCAACACGAGCGAGGACACGAAGTTGATTTGTGTTTTACCCTGCTTATATGAATACGAAAAAGATTGGCTCAACCATATCCTTATCTTTATTTGACACCGCTAATCTTGGTCAAAACTTCACAAGTTCGGGCTTGCATCAATCAGTAATACTGGCGAGCGAAGAAATTTTACCTGGGTCCAATAGGTTAGTAAGGGCCAACTCTTAGAAGGGTTGTTGTCGATTTCGAAGAGAGTGAGCAGGCTTGTTCGAAAGGTAGAAAAAAAGGCAGGCTTTAAGCGTCCGAAGAACTGCTAGTGAGCTTCAAAACGAGAAGCTCAAGAATGTGCGGTAAGATTTACATCACAAAGCGTATCGGCAGCCAGATTACCCGTTGCCGGAGGCTGACTGTCCAATCACAATTCCTCCATCATCCCCGGTCTCTTATACTCAAATAATTGCGATGTACTTCAGCTTTCTCGGTTCCATCTTTCATTTTATCCTCGGGAGTCTTGTTCTGGACATTTCTTGATTCCTTATTACGCGGTAAAGCAAGCCATGGGCTCTTCCTTCAGTTCTGCAACCAAGCCCAAGATTTTCTACCCACCCTCTCCCGAGGAAATACTTGTGAAGAAACCTGGAGGAGGAGTGGGACCCGAGTCGTTGTCAAAACTTGTTGAAGAGCATTGTCCGAGCTTGAGAAAAGAGTTTAATCCTCCATGGTGGCTGAAGAAGTATGTTTCCTCACTTCCGGGATGGGCATCGCAGTCTTACACGATTGGATAGTGGTCATCTACAGACCTTGTTCAGTGTCGCTGGCGACTTTACGAATGTAGACAAAGTGGTGTATGAGAGGTATTTGCATTCACCCTTTCTGGAATATGTTGATTCTTCTAGCTATTTGCAGAACTTACCTTCGCTTAATGGACGGTGGTACATTGTTCGTGCGCTTCGTGATAACTACTCGCTTTGTGTTCACTCTAACTGGTTCAAAGAGGGCTCGATTTTACACCACCTGGAAGCACGTTCCCGGACGATGCCCCGATTATCGTCGTTTGTCACGGCTTGACTGGAGGTTCATCCATTCAGAACCTTTACCTTTCGGTACCCTCTAATCACCGTTTTCAGGCTCGTACGAGGCGTATGTTAGAGCTGTTCTGGCACCAGCTTGCGCGCCTGTATCGGAGGGAGGTCTCGGATACCGTGCAGTGGTCGTGAATTTCCGTGGATGTACGTCTCCTATCAATGCCTACCGTCGCGCAAGCTCAAATCATGGCCACAGGTGCTGGCGTTCCAGTGACTTCCAAACAACTTTATTCTGCGGGATGGACAGAAGATTTACGGATGGCGACCATTTATCTAGCACACAAATACCCAAGAGCACCTCAATTGGGTCTTGGTTTTTCACTTGGAGCAAATGTCATGGTTAGATATCTTGCGGAAGAGGGAGAAAGAAGTCGGCTGGAATCTGCTTGCGTACTTGGCAACGTGAGTCATACAATCATAACTCTTGCTCTTGTCGCTGACGAACGCGTGGTTCGGTTTCAGCCTTGGGATTTGGTGAAAAACAACTGGGCGTGAGTTGTTTCCTTCTGTTACTTCGGTTCGTGACTCAAACAAACGCCTTCAAGGCTCGAACACACATTTCTGGGAAAACAGATCTACTCAAAGGGAATGGCAAATAACCTTGTGAACGTTCTCAAACTACATTCTAAAGCATTAGAGAAAGTTGATCCCCCAACGCCATCTCCTACCTCCAAATACGAACCAGATTCCACCCAAGCTTCCCTTGTCTGCGCCGCGTATCACGCTGCGTTGGCTTTACGTAGTCCCCCATTGAGCGTGTTCGACAATACTTTTACTCGTGTCGGTGGAGGTGGACCCCCGGTCTGGCCATTGGCTTCTGCAGATGCATATTACAAGCATTCCTCCAGTCATCATGTCGTTCCTCAAGTTAGAAAACCCCTCCTAGCGATTAATTCCACCGATGATCCTGTCGTCGTTCACGCACCAACAAGTCCTGAGGAAGTCGGTTCTGGGTACACCGTTGTCGTATTGACAGATGGGGGAGGTCATCTGGGCTGGTTTGAGCCTTCTTCTGGACAGGTACTCGTTGGGACTGACGTTTCGAAACTCCACCTACGGAGATGGATGACAAAACCGGCATTGGAATGGTTGCGTCTTGCTGCTGAGGTATTGGTTCATGGTCATCCGGATCATCCACCAAAAGATATTATCGTGGATGAGAATGGGTGGATTCGGGAAGTGAATGGGGCCAGGGAAGGATTAGGATGTAGGATGGTAGATGGTGGGGATTTGATTGATGGAACAGAGCTCAAGAAGGAGCCAGGGATGCTGCAGGGCTTGTGAGTTTCCGTTGCATGTTTTTTGTTTTCTTGTCTGCATATAGAGAATCCTATTGGACGTTCAAATTGCATATCATGATTGAATGGTGGATCCGTCGCTCGAGAAAGGCAACATCGGGATCCTCATGGCTGAGCGGCGATAGTGTCTCTCAGCAATTTTTCATCTTGAGGTTACTTTTGTCCAGAATCCTTGAAGTTTTATACACGGTACATGGAGATCCGTTCTTCACCTTTTCAAGATAATTCCGGCGTCACTAATCGCGAAACTTTGGACTGCAGCTGTGTAGACATAACAGCCGAGCCGATGCTAAGTTCAGTTTCGCTTGAAACAATGTACATCAAAATTGTACACGCTTGCGAGAACACTGAGAATAGATAAAAAGACAAGAAACGAGGGCTTTCTTTACAGCTGGTCTTCCTGAAACTTTCGCTTCTTTGCTGGTCATAGAAGTTCTCATTTCTTTCAAGTCCCCTCATCCGTCTATCTCTTCAAGTCCGCTCATACATTGGCACTCTCTCTGTAAGATGTAATCTAGATAATGCTTCCATTTTGTCACTCATATTGTGGGATTAGGCCTTTCCTTCGAAGAGACAAACGCGTTTTGCTCTGAATGTAAATTGCATCCACAGATCTCAGCTCTGTTCATCCATTCTGATTACCATTGGCAAGTAGCTAACTATAAAACCTTGAACGCCCGAGATTTCACAAGTTATATTCAATATCTTTATTGCAAGTCAAGCGGTAACCTCATAAGAGTTTATTTCCATTAACACTCAGTCTATCACTCTGAGACACCTCTCTGCATATCAACAACCACTACAATGCGCTCTGGAATCGTCTCCCTCATTTTGGCTTTCTCTTCAAGTGCTGTGAACGCTATGCCTACAGTGAGTTGTCCATAACCTCTTGTCATTCTTCGAGCTGATGCTCAATTTTTTATTCTAGATTTTGACCTCTCCTGACCATCGAAGCGGTACTCGCGTTACCCGGGATCAAGGACAAGAAATAATTTGGTATTTCCTCATACCAGATGGCGCAAAGTTCGTCAACGATAACCATGCTGGAGCACAGAGGGCGACCGAGATTCTCGTCAATGCATTGCTTGCACACGATGGCACCCCTCGTCGAAAGACGGGCACTGCCGACTTTGTTGGTGATCCTGATCACTTCAATTTCGAAATTGAGTCCAGCGCCAAGATTGACTCCATAGACTGCCCGTGCAGGGGACACATGGACCTGGATGAAACAACGGGCGGAGGCGTGATGAAACTTGAGGGTCAAAATGCCCATATTTCTAAACCATTTCACTTCGGGGGGAAAACCTGAGTGCGCGAGACAAATACATATCACGTATTATGTATGTATAAAATCTAAATTCTACCCACATCTTCATCGATCGTATTTCATAGGGCTTTGCACATAAGCTGCACATTTGCTTCGCCGGTTCTCCTTGTCTTTTTCCGATTAGCTATAGGCTATTGTGGGGGCCTGATTGATGGAACAGAGTTCAAGTTTGGGATGCTGCATGGCTTGATGAGCTCTTCCGTTGTAGCTTTTCTCTCCAGTTCTTTCTATTTTATCTGTATGGGAATCTCATTGAACGTTATTACAGTTGTAATGACATAGAAACTACCAGCGCGTCTTGTATACCATCCCCACAACTTTGTGGTTGCCGTTGTTGCTTTTATGCCACGTCGTGAAGGAGCCTCTGCTAGCGAGCGAATTTCACCAGCTTGCTGTAAACGAACGACAAAGAGACCAGATTTTCCCTAGTATCTGCTTCCTGACTTTCCAAACCTCTCAGTAGGCAGACTTCATATTTTCCGCCGAAATAACTCCGTGTGCTCAGCGAGATATAAAACCCTGAGCTCAAACTTGGAAAGTCTTCCTGGATCTTGTTTCTCTCTCTCATTATGCCGTTTCACGGTACTTGTCTCTGCGGAGGAATCACCTTTCAGGTTGATGAGAATCCGGTAGTGTGAGTGAACACCAATCGAGTCAGCCTTGGGAACCTTGCAAACACCTGCTTGGCGTTATCTAGGATAAGCTGCTGCCACTGCCCGAACTGTAAAAAGTACACAGGCACCGTTTTTACCACAAATGTCGTTTTCCCAACTGGAGTCAGTTTTCCAGAGTTTTCATTACGCATACCAAAGTCCTAACCTCTTTCGATTCACAGTCTTTGACCATGACCAAAGGAAAAGAATTGCTGAGCACTTTCCGAGACGGTGCACAAGATTCGGGCAATGCACTCCAACGAAATTTCTGTAGTCGATGTGGCTCTCCCCTCTATAACGATGGTGGAGATTCTGGCAAAACCCTTGCTGTATTTTACAGCGCGTTGATTGATTTTGGTACTGAAGATGAAAAAGACAGGAAACCAGAGGTCGAGTATTATACAAAGGATAGGGCTGCATGGGTACACCCTGTAGAAGGTGCAGAACAAGCCAGAACTAAACCAGGCAGAGAGATTTAGGAGATGTACGAATACTTTCCATGTGTCTCCCGTTACAATGTTTTCCAATGTTGGACCGCTGAAATCTTTAGCTATGGTCCTGCCTAAAAGTATAATTCGTTGGTGCTCGAGTACGTATTGAGGCGCAATGTGCGCCACAAATGCCTGTGGGCGCTAAACTCATCCTTCCCAGTACTACCATCCTTGTTTGAAGTTCTTTTCTGCAAGGTGGTAACAGCAACCCTAGTCATGTCACACGAAAGCCTTGATACAAAAATAAAGGTCGCAGTATTGACAGGTTCGTTAAATCCTCATCAAGAACGAATCGCATGGTAATCTAGTTGGGCACTTCAGTCAGCGACCGTGCTTCCTTGCCCGACTCTGACCCAGATTACGACAAATCCGGACCTGCTATTCAAGAATTACTTGCAGATAATCCGGCATTTTCATTCACTTATCATGCTATAGTCCCAGATGATATCTCATCTATCCAGGACGCTGTAAAGAAATGGGTGAATGACGGAGTAGACTGGATTGTTACTACTGGAGGAACTGGGTTCAGTCCCAGAGATCGGACACCTGAGGTTTGCTTATAATATTCTACTTGTTACTTGCAATCGATTGACAGATCCTAAGGCGATAACTCCTCTTCTTTCAAGGCTTGCACCAGGGTTGGTTCACCTTCTTGTTTCCTCAAGTTTGAAGTATACAATGATGGCAGCACTGTCGCGACCAGTTGCTGGTACAATCGCACGATCATCTATCAATGGCTCAGACGAAAATTCAGAGTCTCTTGTTGGCCGCGAAACTCTTGTCGTGACGCTCCCGGGCTCAATGAAAGCCGTCCGTGAGAATCTCACTGTCCTCCTGGACAGTGGGGTTATCGTTCATGCTGTGGAACTCATGAAAGGCGGGGATGGAACTCAAAGTGGACAAGGTGTGCATGGTGCTTTGGAACCTGCATCTCCACATCATGGACAAGGCCATGGACATGGCCATAAATTCCACCGTGGAGACCATCGGCATGATCATGGCCATGGTCATGGACATGGACACGAACGTGGGCGTGGGCGCGGGGGAAAGCATTTTCACGGGGAAAACCATCATCGACATCATCACCACCACCAAGATGATGATGATGAAATCTTGTCGCATGATCCATCTGGAGCTGGTATGTCTTCCGTTTCCTTGCGGGCACTGTTATTAGCTTAGTTCGTACTTTGTTTCAGTGTCGGCTCGTCATCGAACATCACCGTATCCCATCGTCTCGCTGGAAGATGCCCAGGAGATTATTCACAAAACCGTCAATCATCTCCCAGTCGTTACTCTTCCTGTCACCGCCTCTCTTCGTGGTCACGTCCTAGCAGAGGATGTCTACGCTTTCACAGATTTCCCTCCAACAAAAACAACCAGTGTGGATGGGTACGCTCTGAGAGGTATATGTCTACCCCTTGTCGGTCTCCAATGAATTTATAGCTTATCGATCTATTTTTGTAGCTTCCGATCCAGCAGGAACATATACCGTCCTAACATCCTCATCTCACCCACACCTTTTGTCTCCCACAAGTCAAGAAGAGCTACCAGAAGGTTGTATATATCGTATCAACACTGGTGGAGCCCTCCCTCGTGGAGCGGACACAGTGATCATGGTGGAGGATACCAAAGTGGTAGCAACATATCTTGAAGGTAAAAATGATGTGTGCTTAGGAGAGTATATTCCCATTGACATTGCTATCATCGAGGTCCTTCAGACAGCACTCCCTCGGGCTCACCTGGTGAAGAATGGAAAGTCGAAACCCTGATCCCTGCACCTCCGTCTCGCATCAACGTACGCCAACCGGGATCGGACGTTCGTCAAGGCGATTTGGTCATGCGGAGAGGAGAAAGGATCATCAGTGGTGGAGGGGAGGTAGGAAGTTTGATTTTCATCGGAAAAAGGGAGGTCAAGGTATTCCAGAAGCCTGTTGTTGCTTTGATGAGTACAGGGAATGAAATCCGAGACATATTGGGGTCGGTATCGTCATCCGCAGAGAGCGGTGAAGGAGATTGGAAATCCTGGGATACGAATCGACCATCGCTTACTGCTGCATTGGAAGGAATGGGATACGAAGTGGTGGATCTTGGAATTGTCCCTGATGAGTTGAGTTTTTGATTGTCCAGTGATTATCTGTCCCTGTATTCATCATCATTAACAGAATCGATGCACATGTACGAACACTTCAAGACGGACTTGCGCGCGCAGATATTGTTCTTACTACTGGTGGTACTTCCATGGGCCCAACTGATCTTCTCAAGCCCGTGATCGAACGAAGGCTAGGAGGAGAAGTCAAGTTTGGCCGAGTCAGCGTCAAGCCGGGGAAACCAACGACATTTGCTGTTGTACCGATTGATGCACCGAATAGTTCAGGAGATACACCAAAGAGGCTCAAACCACTGTTCGCACTTCCTGGGAATCCGGCGTCTGCTCTGGTAACTTTTAATGTGTTCGTAGTGCCTGCTTTAAGGAAATTGGGTGGATGGGAGTTTTCTGGCGTTGGATGTGAACTTCCGAGGGTGTCGGTTGAGGTAGGAATCTTCAAAGCTGGTCACACTTCAATTGCTCACATCCTGTTCTTTGTGGTTGACCAGTTGCAACAACCGGTGTTACTGGATCCCAGAACGGAATTTCATAGAGTCATCCTACGCTCTGATCTTAGAGAGGGAGGGAAGCTCAAAGCGTACAGTACGGGTGGACAGAGATCGAGTAGAGTGGCAAGTTTGAGTGGGGCTAATGGGCTTCTCGTTCTGCCGCAGAAAGTAAATGGTGGGAAGGATGAACTAGGGAGTGGGGAAATGGCCGAGGCGATTGTGATTGGTGAAATACTTAACTTGTACGATGCATCGTATTTTTGACATTGATGGATGTAGTATTATCAGAAGTCCCATGAAAGTACAGCTCTGTATCGTATTTGACCGTTCTTGAGCTTCTCAATAGCTGCCCCTATTCCAGCCTCGGTCATAGGAAATTTCTCGATAATAGGACGAATGTGGTGTCGGTCTGCGAACTCGAGCATCTTTGTTCTGAACTAGGTCAGGAGACAATAAACGGTAAATAAAAACTGCATCCGACTTACTGCGTGAACCTTGTGGCAAGCATCGAAGGTATAATCTTCACACCCGTGAAGAGTGTATCATAATACGGTACAGCCAACGTCTCTTTCGTCGCTGTAAGAGGTATGATGATTGCCTTGCGCGCCAGAACGGGATAAAATTGAGATACATCCATGAGTGATGCTGCAGCGACAATCAATCGGTCGATAGGCTTCGTTATACCCAGCGTGGAGAAATCTGATACGCCTTGTATGTTAAAGAACGCACTTGCACCAAGAGCCAAGGCATCTGTTCGTTTGGATTCTGAGCCGGAAAACACAACGACTTCGCACCCCATTTTAGCGGCAAATTGGATGGCAAGGTGGCCCAATCCTCCCATTCCGACGATACCCACTCGGTCGATGGGACGACAGTGTTCAATGAGCGGACTGAAACATGAAGCTCCGCCACCTAAGGATAGAAGAAGTGATCCATTCAGAGCAAGGAATTTGATGCGTGATAGGTTCTTTACGCACACATCAACGGAGCTGCATCCTCACTCTTGATTCCCTCCGGTATATGAAATAACCATTTTTGTTTCCATACTCCTATATTGCTGAACGATCCCTGGTCGAAATCGCTTGCGCCGTAGAAGCCAGCATTCAAACAATGACATTCTTCGTTCGTAAGGCAAGGTGTACAAAAGCCACAGGAGTAATGCTCGTAGCCCCATCCTACGCGGTCGCCCGGTTTGAATAATGTACAGGCAGAGCCCACTGCAGAGACGATGCCTACGGCTGTGAAGACAATGAGTGAGAGAACTAATCAAATCAAAAGGATCAACAAGAGCTGACCTTCGTGTCCCAACACCATATCCTGCAACATGTAGTGCAAATCAGTCCCGCAAACTCCACTGTGCGTTACCTGGACGGCAACTTCATCTGGACCGAGAGATCTTTGAAAGAACGATTTAACGATACGGCCGTTGGAGGAGCCACGGAAAGTGGTCCCTTGGGCGATATGCCCATTGAACTCTGATAGAGAGACTGACATGGGTGAATTGGATTGAGTTATCTTTCAAGTCTTGGTTACTTATTTGTGGCCGAATGTTCCTTGGCCGTTGATATCTTTCTTCACATATCTGAGAGAATCGGACTGCCTTGTATTCTGATATCCACCAGGAATAACTTGGTGAGAATCCTTTGAAGTGTTGGAGCTGATTTTGAGTGGACCGGCACACAGTTATTGCAAGCCAGCTGACACTTGCGCATAAAGTTGCGAGGCACAGAGATAAAGATAGATAGAAATTCAAGGACAGATAGATAGCTTGCTTGCAGCTTTAGGCGCCGGATCTATGAACGCTGCACGTGTGAATGATTTCAATCTCCGCAAGCGCCCTAAAATTTGTGTATAAATTTGCTAGCGAATGTTTTTTTTTCCCTTCAGTGTCCGTTATTCAACCTTACGAAGCGTCTAGCGTTTGTGCGTATTCTTTCCGGAGAAAATAGGCGTCGTATCTTCTGGTTGACGGAGCGAGACGTTGCTGTCTTCCTTCTTTTCCCTTCTTTGGAGGTCGAGAGGAATTCGAGGATGGGGACGTTCACGAGAATAACCATCTTGGATGGGGAGCATTATATTCTTAACTGTGCCGTAACAGTCACTATGTGACTTTGACGGTTTAGGGGAAACCATCTCGCGTACAGATATATTATGGAAGTATTACAATCTGTACTACTACTTAATATTATCATCTGTCTAATGTGTTTGCAGTGGTCTTTTTTACAAACACTTGAATATCATTTCTTGTTTGTAACAATTCTAGAACGCAAGTCCGTTGCCCTCTCCAACTATTCGCCCTGCTGAGATGTGTTGCAGAATCACTTCTTGGCAGCTCAATCAAAGTCGAATCTGTTGAGTGCCAGTTTGATTTGTCATTTGAATCGCGTTTCGCAGAAATAGGCGGAAAACCACAAGCCGAATCCAATGATATAAGTAAACGCTCTCAACTATCCTGTAGTAGTATTAATCTATCCTAGACCAACCATGAAGATCATCATTATTGGCGCAGGAGTCGGTGGTCTTGCCACATACCATGCTTTTCGCAAATACCTCTCTCATGCTACTATAGAAATCTACGATGGACACCCTTCCCCTCTGCAATCAAACAAACTCATAGGTGGAGGCATCAGTCTCGGGCCTAACGGCCAACATGCGTTGGCGTCCATCGCCCCTTCCGCCCTGTCCTTCCTTCGTGAACAAGGTTTCGAATATCCCAGTTTCACGTTCGCGAACCAAGACGGTAAGATCCTCGGAAACATTCCGTTCGGAAGCAAAGAGCGATACAAGTACGGCCAGATTATGACGACGCGTGCAACGGTGCATGAAGCATTGCTGCTGGAAGACAGTGAGTTGGATGGGAAGGTGCATTGGTCAGTCAAGGTGTCTCACGTCAGGGAGACAAACAATACTGTGCATGTTGAGTTTGAAGATGGGACAGTTGAGGAGTGTGACCTGCTCATTGGCGCGGACGGCGCAAGGAGTCAGACGAGGAATGCGCTTTTTGGCAAAGAATACAAGCCTTACTACGAGTGGGTGATGTTTTATCCAGCATGATTTTCTTACGTCTGTCTGACGTTCATTACAGTGGCTTAACTAGTTTTGGAGGTTTCGTTCCACTGTCTTCCTTGGCCCCATTCACCCAGGAAGCCATCCAAAATGTGACTCCATCTATTACCATGGGCCGCGTCGGTGGATTTGGCTATTCTCTTCTAAACCCACCCAATTCGCCCTCACAAAAACTCTTCTGGTTCTCCCACTGCGAAATCGAGCAGCCCCTTCCTCGCGATACGCCCCGGATAAATATGATGCCTCTCCTTCTAAAGCGTCACGGAAGCTGGAAATCCAAATACGATGATCCTAATGATCCTGAAAAGACGCTTTTCAACCAGATTATCACTGTAGCTTGTGAGGGGAAGGAAGAAAACAACTGGTTCATGTTGCCGAGGTTTTTTACCCCTCTCTTACCACATTGGACTTCGATACATGGGTTGTCGAAGGAGGGATCAGAAACTGGGATAGCAACGAATAAAGGTGCTGGAAGGATTGTCCTTCTTGGAGATGCGGCACATGCGATGCCACCTGAAGGTTAGCAAAACTAATCCGCAGATAACCTGACTTTAGTACCAACTTGGACTTACAGGTGCTCAAGGCGTATCTTGTGCAGTGGAAGATGGCTTGACACTTGCACTGCTCCTGAAACATTACCTATCTCAAGATGTAACCCACTCCGAGTCCGACTTGGTTGGCGAAGCCATTGCGAAAGCATCCCAATCGTATGAAGACATCCGTATGCCCAGAGTGAACAAGATTCTTTCAGAGGCAAAAGGGAAAGCGGATAGGAAGAGGCAGATAACTTGGGTGCAGGATAAGATTCGAGAGATTGCTGTTTGGATCATAAGTTTGTCTCCTTTTCTCTAGTGGAATCTCTGTGCCTCTGTATTCTGACCGATCTCCTCTCAATCACCTGCAGGTTATCTTCCAGAGTCCTACTTGAACGATGAAGTATTTGCCTACGAGGTCGAAGTTAATGTCGCTAAATATCTCGGCGTCTCCCAAGACTCTTTGTAATTGAACCAACTGCTAGTCGTAGTGTTGCCACGGAGTTATCGTTCACCGTTAGGGTAGGATATGATATCAAGCAAGTATGTATAATAGTAGCATGTACCAAATAACGCCAATTTCCAATCTCCCCTTTCATTATAACACGACCAACTCCGTCTCATCGTTCCTCATGAACCATAACCTTAATATCATTTTATCATGTGGGAACCCATAGAAAGTCTAAAGAAAAAATTGACCATTCCTTGTACTTCCACCATTCTGGAACTACAATGGAGAAGGCCGTAATCGCGCCTTACAAACAAGATTGGTCCAGCAGGAGGAATTCACGACAACACCCACTGCTCAGCGCAGCTTTTGCTACCGGTCTATTGATCGTCTGTGGATACGCAGGGCTCTTTACAGCTTATACAGCTTTCCAAGGACCTCACCCAAAGAAGTTTTCTGTCCAAATACCCATCAATGCGAACCAGATCATTCAGAAATGCGCCAATCTCAATGTCATCCCTAGCCCACCTTCAGATTTCTACTCTCGAAAGGAATCCGACCGTCACGTTTCTGGGACTAGACCGACGTTGATCAAGAATGCAACTATTTGGACAGGAAATATTGATGGACTAGAAGTCATTCTAGGTGATTTGCTATTGGACAAAGGAATCATACAAGCAGTTGGGGAAGTACCCGTTCATGTATTGAACGCGTACGAGCATGGCCTCCTCAAAGTCATCGACGCGAATGGGTCTTGGGTTTCTCCCGGGTGAGTTTTTCGAGCTTGTAAACTCGTGATAAAGAAGTCAATGACATTGTCAGAATCGTGGACCTCCATTCCCATCTCGGAGACTATTCTTCCCCAAAACTCAGAGGCTCAGATGACACCAACTCGAGGAAGGGCCTCGTCCAACCTTGGCTTCGTTCACTCGACTCCTTGAACACACACGACGATGCCTATCAGCTCTCTGTCGCTGGAGGAGTCACTACAGCAAATATCCTTCCGGGCTCAGCTAATGCCATCGGTGCGCATTGAGTCTATGTTCCGTTTCCTCCCCCCTTCGTCAATCTGACACGTCTGTCAAACATCTTGGCAGGTGGTCAAGCCTTCGTTATTAAGCTTCGCCCTACGGAAGAGCGCTCTCCGTCATCGATGCTCCTCGAGCCTCCGTTTGCCTTTAACGGATCAGGGATTCAGGAAGTGCAACCTCCGCGATGGAGACAGTTAAAGTACGTACTTTACTCCTATACTGCCTTTCTTCTAACCTGATCATTCGGAAAGACAAGCTTGCGGTATGCTCCTTCGATGCTCGACTAGAGCCTTCCTTACTAACTCTAAGCCTAATCGGCGAAATAGGCGAGAATCCTAGTAAGTCCGACAGAACCCCTTACGCGGTCACATGTCAACGTGTATCTCTCCGCAGGTCGTTTCTATTCGGGCACCCGAAGTGAGTTTGTCGTGTCCGGTGTTTTCAATCTGGTTCTGATAGAGTTCATCTCAGTGGACACAATATGGGCTTATCGACAAGGGTGAATGACATCTTCTTTCTCTCTAATCGAAGTCAAAAACTGATGTTTTGAATATACTCAAGATACGAAGAAGCCAGGAAACTCAAGGTCAAGCAGGATGTATATTGTGAAAAGGCCGGTTACGCTTGTCATCTGCTGAGTGTTTACCGCTAAAGGTTGTGCTGCGTTCCAGGCTGTGACAGGACAATGGGACAGTCTAGGCGATTTTCCTGAAAACCTTCAGTGGGAGGCTTTGGTCGATGTTCTGAGAGGGAAAGTCAAAGTGGGTTTGTCTCCCTCGTTAGAAAATGTCAAAAGGTTAGCTTACCAAATTCAACTATTGTACAGATCCAAAATCATTGTTATGAAGCCGTTGACTTGGATGGGATTGTGCGCTTGACCAACGAATTCGAGTTCCCAAGTGCGTACTGTCGTTTTATCAGACCTGACTATGAAAAATAGCGTCGACTTACATATATTCACAGTTGCTGCTTTTCATCACGCCCACGAAACGTATCTGGTCCCGGATTTACTCAAGAAAGCTTATGGTATGTTAGACGCAATCCGCTCGCGTAAGGCCACTGGCAGTTAAATGCTTTGAATCAGGTCACACGCCCGCTGTTGCACTGTTTGCTACCAATGCTCGCTACAAGCGAGAATCATACAGAGGCTCCGAATTTGCACCTCGCATTTTGGCCGATCACGGGATTGAAGTTGTGATGAAGGCATGTTTTGCCTTTCCCTCAACATATATATGTCCGTACTCAATCCTCTATCACTACTGTATAGAGTGATCATCCAGTTCTCAATTCGCGTTTTCTTGTGGTACGCTTTTAGGGTATTCTGTAAAAATCGTAGTTGACTTACTGCCGTGTTCTCCAAGTATGAAGCCCAACAAGCGCATTACTTTGGTCTAGCTGACAACCTTGCCTTGGCTTCCGTCACCTCGACTCCGGCGAAGATAATGGGGCAGGAGCACCGGATTGGCTATCTTCGGAAAGGTAACAAGGTCAAGGTCGCAATGCCTGATCTCCAACACTCACTCTTTCCTTCGGTCAGGTTATGATGCAGATGTCGTATTATGGGACAGCCATCCCCTGGCCATCGGCGCTACCCCGAAGCAAGTCTTTATTGATGGCGTTGCCCAGCTCAAGAATCCATTTGTTTTGCCCAAATCTGACTATTTACAACGTGCACCCAAGACTCCAGACTTCGAACAAGAGACGAAAGCTGCGCTTGAATACGACGGACTTCCTCCACTTGGACCTAAGGAGTCTGTCTCCGACATTGTGGTTTTTAGAAACTTGAGTTCCTTGTTCTTGGACCTCGGAAATGGTATTGAGCAAATTTTTGCTACGGAAGACTATCTTGGTGAACCTCAGATCGCCGTTGTACAGGATGGGAAACTGAGTTGCGTTGGGACGTTCGGAACGTGTCCTACGAGCTTGGATATGAATTCACGAACGGTTGACCTGCACGGAGGCTCTTTAGCGTAGGTGCATCTTTGCATAGCATAACAGGCCATTTGGTTATTAATCTTCCCCTGTCTTTGTTTCCAGACCTGGCTTACTCAGTTACGGGAGTCCACTTGGCCTAGTACATATTGCTGGCGAAGAAACTACACAAGACGGCGAAGTCTTCGACGGTCTTACTGATGAAGTCCCCAGTATCCTAGGCGGAAATTCCCCTGTCATTCGTGCTGTGGATGGCCTACAATTCACTACCAGGGATGCACTCCTAGCTTATCGGAGTGGCGTGACCACCGGAGTCACTGCACCCTGTTCCTCAGGCTTTTTGGCTGGCTTGAGCACAGCGTTCAATACGGGTGCTGCACATAAGCTGATTGAAGGAGCAGTGATGCAAGACGAAGCGGCTCTACATGTTTCGCTGTCTTTGTCTTTTTCCGTCAGCGTCAGTACGCAGATAGCGACGCTCCGAACACTGCTGTTTGGTCGCTTGGAAGGTGACCTGGGAGTGCAAATCGCAAAAGTGTTGAAGGTTTGTGGACTTTCTTGCATGAGAGACCGTGCTTGTGCTCATTCTAGTGTTTCCTGGGTACAGGGAACGATACCGCTAGTCATTGGTGTCCATAGTGCAGATATCATGGCCTCATTAATTCAGCTCAAAGCCGAGGTTGAGAGAGAAACTGGAAAAACAATGCAAATGACATTCGCTGGAGGATCTGAAGCTCATATCCTAGCCAGAGAGATTGGCGCTGCAGGCGTGGGTGTCATACTTTCACCAGCTCGCTCGTTTCCGTTTTTCTGGGATATGCGCAGAATGTGAATCTACCCTCTTCTTCGTATTCCACTTCACTGCTGACAACCCTTGCTTTACTGATAAGGCTACCTGGTCCACCCTTGAGCCAACACAGTGCTATATCTACCTTGCTAGCCGCCAATGTCACCGTTGGTGTTGGCGTAAACTTTGACGAGGCATGGGCTGTAAGAAATACGAGATTCGATGTAAACTGGGTGAGTCCCACTCTGTTGGGAGTGTCAACTCAGTATTCTGACGTTGGGAAAATGTCAGGCTGCTCTGGAAGCCGGTGGCGAGATATGTAAAGCCGAAGCGATTGCCCTGGCTTCCTCAAATTTGGAGAAACTCTTGGGGCTGAATTCTGGAACAGTGTCTTCTAACCTAGTTGCGACTACAGGTGGGACCATCCTTGACTTTGAGTCGAAAGTGGTGGCTGTCGCATCTGCAAAGCGAGGAGTAGTAGATATATTCTAGACCAGCTTCCAGAGACCGCTTGTGCATAGTAGCATAAAAAATTCAAGTGTTCTTCGGATCCAGTTCTTCAATTCCAATTTCCAGAAATGCTCATAGAGGATTCATGTAGAATGCTGAATACAACTAAGATTCTCATTTTCAGAACAATTCTCGAATTGTTCAAGATTAGTTTATCGTGCTTGCTTGTACATGTTTACAAAAGACCACCCGTGTCGCTACTTTCAAAATCATCATAACTTCTCTGTTATACTCCTTGCGTCGTCGAAATTGGAATACTTCAGTACGTCCTCCTTTCTTACAATTTCAGGAATCCATAACGCTCGAAGCTCACAAACGCGAGAGCGATTTAGCATTACCACATCACCATTCAAATACATTGTCGTTGGTGAACTCGCATCGAACTTAGCAATAAGGAAATTGTCAATGAATCTTCACAACTTATACTACAGTCTGGGATGTAAGTTTACTCCCACTTAGCCTATATCCACCCCTTGATCAAGGCAATTTTCCTTATCGCGTGAGAGTCAATGCCACATATATTCCTTGCTTACACTTATATTCGCGTACTCTCACAACCCAAACTTGATTTGAAGCCATCACCACCATGGAAAAGGCTCTAATCATGCCTCACATTCAAGAGCGGCTCAGCAGGCGCTCATCCCTGAAAATAGCTCTATCTCTCGGTTTGTTGATTGTATGTGGATACGGAGGACTCCTCACAGCCTTTCAAGCGTCTACTGCGAAGTACGCTTTCGCAAAAGTACCTATCGATGCAGATCAAATTATCCAAAAATGTGCCAATCTCGACGTTATACCTGGCCCACCTTCAGATTTTTATGCTCGAAAGGAATCTGACCGTTACGTCCCTGGAACCAAGCCGACATTGATAAAGAATGCTACTATCTGGACGGGGAACGTTGACGGATTGGAGGTGATTGCGGGTGACTTGCTCTTGGACAAGGGCATGATTTCAGCAGTTGGAGAGGTCCCTGCTCATGTACTGAACGGGTTTCACCATCTTTCAATCATTGATGCAAATGGCTCTTGGGTTTCTCCTGGGTGAGTCCAAGTCGATAATTTATCCGACCTTCAAATTGATTGGAGCGAAGGATTGTGGATTTACACTCTCACCTCGGGGATCAATCTTCCCCCAAGTTGAGTGGCGCAGCCGACACTAACTCCAGGAAAGGCCTCGTTCAGCCTTGGCTTCGCTCCCTCGACTCTCTCAATACTCATGACGATGCCTACCAGCTCTCTATAGCCGGTGGGGTGACTACAGTAGTCGTTCTTCCTGGCTCCGCAAACGCTATCGGTGAGCTTTGAGTAAATGTCCTAGGTTCAAGATTCCACCTTTGAAATCTTGCGCAGGCGGCCAGGCATTTGTTATCAAACTTCGTCCTACGAAAGAACGTTCTCCGTCCTCCATGCTCCTTGACCCTCCTTTTACCTTCAATGGCTCAGGGATTGAAGAAGTGCAGCCTCCGCGATGGAGACAATTGAAGTAGGCTTCCGTATTTCTTAAGTTATTGCTAGCGTCTAATGTGATTTACTTTGAAGACAAGCATGTGGTATGTGTACTCTAATCTCAGAGTAAAGGCTTCTTGCGTTCTCAGCCCAACGAATGGACAGGCGAAAATCCTAGTATGTCTTCGGTTACGCAGTGTATCACAGTCATGATTATAATTCTGCGCATTGCAGGTCGTGTCTACTCGGGCACCCGGAGTGAGTGTGTTACCCCCTTATCGCGCAGATGTAACCATGAAATGATCTACGACATTTTAGTGGACACAATCTGGGCTTACCGCCAAGGGTGAATATCTCGAAATCCATACAAACACAGGAGGGAACTGATAGATGTATTTTCAAGATACGAAGAGGCTAGGAAACTCAAGGTCAAACAAGATGCATACTGTGCAAAAGTCAGCGGTCGTTTCCTGTGTTGAGGTCAGCTCATGAATGATTCCCAGGCTGTTGCAGGGCAATGGAAAGACCTTGGTGATTTCCCTCAGGACCTCCAGTGGGAAGCTTTGGTCGACGTTCTAAGAGGAAAAGTCAAGGTCAAAGTTTTACTTCTATATATGCATTCGCCAACCAATCCTTTTGCTTACTGCAAAGATTCAAAATCACTGCTATGAAGCCGTCGACTTGGACGGAATCGTTCGCTTGACTAATGAATTCAAGTTTCCAAGTACAGTAAATTTCCTCAATAATAGACTACATAGGCCTTATACAGTCTCTCGACACAGTTGCCGCCTTTCATCACGCCCATGAAACCTATCTAGTTCCCGATTTACTGAAGAAAGCATATGGTACCACGCACCGCAAAATATCTTGTTAATTCTCTGTGTACAATTACTGATGCTCATAGTACTAGGTCATACGCCTGCTGTTGCACTCTTTGCTACAAAAGCTCGTTATAAACGCGAGTCGTACCGAGGCTCTGAATTTGCACCTCGTATTCTGGCTGATAACGGAATTCGTGTTGTAATGAAGGTAAGGAGCAACTTCAATTATCCTATTTCTCACAGACAATTCTGAGTTCACCCGTCAGAGTGATCACCCGGTCATCGATTCACGTTATCTCATGGTATGCAGCGGCGCCATTTTGATTTACAAGCCTGCCCAATAACTATTGTGAAATTCAAGCATGAAGCCCAACAAGCCCATTACTTTGGTCTAGCCAGCCACCTTGCATTATCCTCTGTCACTTCCACTCCGGCACAAATAATGGGGCAGGAGCACCGCATTGGCTTTATTCGGAAAGGTATGGGTATGTTAGCCGCTACAACCATGTTGATTCTCATATGGTCAAGGTTTCGACGCAGATATAGTATTATGGGACAGTCATCCATTAGCCATTGGTGCTACCCCGAAGCAAGTTTTCATTGACGGTGTTGCCCAGCTTGAAGGCCCATTTGTTGTACCCAAACCTGAGGTTTTGCAACACGCACCAAAAACACCAGACTTCGATGAAGAGACGAAAGCTGCGCTTAAATACGATGGACTTCCTCCACTTGAGCCCAAAGAATCAATTTCTGACGTTGTTGTCTTCCAGAATTTCGACTCCTTATTCTTGAACACGAGACGTGGCGTCGAGGAGATTTTTTCTGCGGAGGACTATGTGGGTCCACCACAAATTGCCGTCGTGCAGAACGGTGTACTCAGTTACATTGGGACTTTTGAGGGACGTCCTATAAACTTGAATATGAGCACTCGGATAGTTGATCTGCACGGAGGCTCTATAGCGTAAGCCTGGCATCGTTGCATCATATCTGGTTTACACTGATCTCTGTTTCGACTTTCTAGTCCTGGTTTACTATCTTATGGGAGCCGCCTTGGTCTGGTACACATCGCCGGGGAAGCAACTACCCAAGATGGTGAAGTCTTTGACGGTCTTATGCATTCGGAAATCCCCAGTCTTCTAGGCGGTGATGCGGCGGTCATTCGAGCCCTGGATGGCTTACAGTTCACGACTAGAGATGCACTTCTGGCTTATCGTAGTGGCGTCACTGGGGCAATTACCGCACCGTATTCCCCAGGTGTTTTGGCTGGCTTGAGTACAGCGTTCGACACGGGCGCTGCTCATAAGCTGATCGAAGGAGCAGTGCTTCAAGACGAAGTTGCTCTCCATGTTTCCTTTTCTCTGTCTTCTTCTGTCAGTGTTAGTACACAGATTGCAGCGCTCAGAACACTCCTATTTGGCGGCGCAAAAGGGGATCTCGGAGTGCAAATCGCAAAGGTGCTGGAGGTACGTGAAACCCTTTCTATATAAACGAACATTGTATTCACTGACTAGCATACAGGGCAAGATGCACCTGGTCATCGGTGTCCATAATGCAGATATTATGGCTTCATTGCTTCAGCTCAAGACCGAAGTTGAAAGACGATCCGAATCTGCGATCCGAATGACATTCGCCGGAGCATCTGAAGCCCATCTTTTGGCGAAGGAAATTGGCGCTGCAGGCGTAGGTGTCATCATTGCACCAGCTCGGTCGTTCCCGTCTTTTTGGGATATGCGCCGAATGTGAGCAATGATCATCCTTGTGCATCGATCCTCATCGTGATGTTATCCTTTCATGAGCTCGCCTGGTCCACCCTTGACCCAGCATAGTGCTATATCAACGCTATTAGCCCACAATGTGACTGTTGGCGTCGGCGTTGAATCCGACGGAGCATGGGCTGTGAGACATACGAGAACTGAGGTTAGCTGGGTGAGTCTATATATGCTGCCTTCAATCTTCTAATTAGTTCTGACAACGTGTATATGTTAGGCTGCGCTGGAAGCCGGGATTTCCAAGGCAGAAGCTATCGCGTTGACTTCTTCAAATTTGGAGAAACTGTTAGGACTAACTTCTGGAACAGTGTCTTCTAATCTCGTTGCGACTACAGGTGGGACCATTCTTGACTTCGAATCGAAAGTGGTAGCTATATTATCTTCCAAACGAGGAGTGGTAGATATATTCTGAAATTTTCACTGGGTTCTAAAAATGCCTAAAACCTGGAATGCTTATCAGCATCGATCGTGTTTTCGGGTTACTGCTCCCCACAGGCCTTTCCCCCTGCAATGGCGTTGTCAAGAATCCTGTCATAATCTAAGAATCATAAACTTCTGAACGGCTCGCAGGACACCAGATTCTCATAATAAGTGTCAGGTGCATTCTAGACGAAGCTCCCTATGAGAGTTAATGCTGTCACGAGAAAAGGCATGTATGGGTATAAATTACCATCGTGAGTGCTGGTCTTCAATGTGGAATTTGACAATTGAATGAAGCAGCTCACGAATTACTATCATTGGTGTCATTTGGTACGTTCTGACCGTTTACGAATCTAGTCCTGAAAGTAGGTGAGAGCTTGAGCATGCCCTGCCTTAAATAAAGCTTTTTCGCAGCTGTATGCGTAACCGCAATGTGGCAAGCCTCCAGATGTATCATCCTCCTTACTCTTCTGGGCTTTGTTCATTCTACCGCTATTACCAACGAAACTTCTACTCTCGCTACTTCATTTGAATATATTGTCGTCGGCGGTGGAACTACCGCATTAGCTGTCGCAAATCGCCTTGCTGTGAACCACACCGTCCTGGTGATCGAGCGTGGGCCCGACTTGGTTGACGACGAGGTCATCAATGACCCATTCACAACGTTCGGGACGTGAGCAAATATATTTCTCGTATTCATCTGTAAGCGCTTTGGCTGACGTTGATCGTATTCTGCGCGGCAGACCATCTCCATGTCATTTTCAGATACAACTTGCTCCGCAAATGGGCTTCAATGGAAGTAGATTGATACCTATGACTTAGTGCGTCCCGTTTTTATGAAACTAGACAACTCCATGGTCAATGAAGGCTTTCTGCAGTGGGAGCTGTCTGGGAGGAAGTTCTTCCATCAACACGATGATAGGATCGAGACCAACGTACGCAGGGATGAGCGCAGTTGAAGCACTCGGAAATCCTGGCTGGGGATGGAACGAGTTTCTTCCGTCAGCTTGTGGTACTACGTCCACTGGTCTATCCCTCTCACGTTATCGTTTTCAGACACATGCAAAAGTCAGAAACCTTTCACCCTCCTAATCCCACACAACATGCCGAGGGTGCAAATTTTATCGCAGTAGTTCACGGATTCGACGGTCCTGTTGGAGTCTCGTTTGCCCAACCTTTGATTGCACCAACACTGCAAGATGCTGCAAAAAATACAACCAACACAGTATTCGAAGGCGCAGTGGCTCTCAGTCCTGATATGGGAGACGGTTTTTCCGGAGGTCAGTGGAAGATTGAACCCCGAGTTAGCTGGTATATTCAAAATCTTGATATACTGTAGGACATTATTCAAGCTACTATCACCATATTCATTTCAACGATACTCTCCAAATGGATCGACGGTCTTCTTCCGCTTGGTCGTATTTATATCCTCAAGATCAGCAGAGAGTAGGGCTTACGGTACTTGTCGGGCATCGAGTGAACACTATACTAACCTCTACGGAAGCTGGAGGTAATATTACTGCTACTGGCGTGCTTGTAGAGCCCATCGCAGGGGGCACAGCGTTAACATTCAATAGTTCAAGGGAGGTGGTGCTTTCTGCGGGAGCATTGTATGTAAGTCATCTCATCCGTTCTCAAACTCCAAGTCGACGTACTCATACTACCACAAAGTCTCCTGCTATCCTCCAACGCAGTGGGATTGGAAACGCGACGTACGCAACATCTGCTTCTTTGAGTCTTATTTATACCCCTCGCTAGGTTCTTAGAGAGTCTAGGGATCGAACCAGTCCTAGACCTCCCCGGTGTAGGTGCAAAGTAGGAAGCATTCGAAAGATTTCTTTTCTTTTCAAAGTTGACCAGAGTTCAAGCTTCCAGGATCAAATTCTTCTCACCAATGTTTCTTTCCCGCTGGCGCCTTCCGCGAATATCACTAATGTCACTGGGGGAGGAGAAGTTTTGCTAGCAGTTGTCGTGGCACACCCTACTGCGATAGATACACTCGGATCTAACGGTAAGCAGTAGGTCGGCTGGCATTCAACGTAACCAATTATCACCACAAAAGGCACCTCCGCAATGAACACGTTACTCCGGAACATCAGCGCGGAACGCGCGCTTTCCACTGGAGGCATTGTAGCATCCGATGCTTTAACTACTCAAGCTGCTCTCATAGCCAATGCGTACGAGATCGACCGTATGTCCTCCACCACCTTGTCAAGATAACATGCTGATTTTGACTCAGACCCTCTCATCGAAATGTTCTATACTCCTGGCCCCACGGCTATTAACGTTTGGGCACAATCAGTCCTACCACTTTCTCGTGGAACCATCCGCATCAACACCACCGATCCCTCTGTCGATCCAATCGCAGACGCGCAATATCTCACTACAGAAGTCGACATGGTCGTTGCTGTCGCCGCTGCACGGAGGGTTTCTAGCATCGCGGTGACACCACCATTTAGTGAACTTCTTATCGAAAATGCGCTGGCGGAGGCAGGTGTGCCGCAAGTGGGTGCAACAGATGATGAAGTAAGTGAATGGGTACTTTCTACGTGAGTTCATTCAGAAAAGATTCCTCTTTGACGCGGTCCTAATCATGCACTGGTGTATCTACCAGATATACGCCTGGCACACACCCGGTTGGAAGCAACTCGATGATGCCGAGGGAGCTTGGAGGAGTTGTTTCACCTGAGCTTCTTGTATATGGTATATCTTCCCCTCCATTTCCTGTTTCATTTCGATAATCCATTTTATAGGAACAACAAATCTTCGCATAGCAGATGCATCCATTGTCCCATTGAGCGTCTTCCCGCATACAACATTGGGTTTGTATGGTGTTGCAGAAAAGGCGGCGGACATGATTCTGCAGACTGCAGCAGGGAAATAGAACAAGGTAATTATGTAGCAGACAATATCTGAGCAAAAAATATGAGTATCGAAACCCTTTAGTATTTTCATAAGGATGCAAATGGAGCAGATCTTTCAGCAAGCCTCGGAAACGCATTGGTCATGGCAAGAACGACCGTGTGCTTTTCGTGGCTGATATAACCCCTCATAAAACCTTTGTAGATCATATTCGCCACTAAACACTCTGCTTCTTCTTGATCCACATCCATACCGGATATACGCAAAGAGCAATGGAACATTGATATTGGGATGCGAGAACTCTTGTCCAATGCCACCCATCTGTAGAGAAAAGACAGATAAGAAATTGGACAGAAGAATGACTGAGACAGCAAGAGAAATAGCAAAATAGGTATGCATGAGTATCGTTAAATGAACGTACACTCGACGGAACAGTCCTCTCAAACATAGCTCGCGAGCCTTTTCCACTGTAAGCATCAAGTTGAGATCGACTAATTTTGACTCCCATCGTTCCAGCGCGCGATCGAAAGCTGCGATATCTCCCAAACGAATCGCATTTACGAATGGGGTGAACATCTCTGAGAGTACTGGAAACCTTTTCATCAATTCATCGGAGGGTAGATGACCTCGAAGTAGTCGTAAAGGTAAAAGGTATGCTAGAATTCGCCTAGGTTCAAGTGTCATTTCAAGTTCATGCATCGATATATAAGGAAAGGTAAACTCATGCGCACTCCTGATTTGCCTGTGCACCGACGTGGCAGTGATAGAAGGCGAGAGTAAGCTCTTGTTCTGCCTGAAATCAGGGAGTTGAGCGATTGGGTGACATTCTGGAGTCAAGAACGAACTTTTGGGTGTTCTTCGTTAAGAAAGTGTATCATTCCAATATAATATCGGAACGTGACCTGGAGAATGAGTATAAGGGCTTGCATCCCGAGCAAACGATGTGGAATACTTGATGTGACCGGGGATACTGTGATAGCGCCGGGATGTCGCGATTGGCTTCAAGTGCTCGCAAGATATTTTTCGAAAGGGTGACTCGTTTCAACTGCAGAGTTGTCAGAATGGAAGCCTAGTGGAAAGGCGGAAGCATACGGACTCGGGAGTAGCATTTCAAAACCAGCCCGACAACGTAGTATACACCCCATTTTCGTGACTGTTCTGGAGGTGATTGTCTAGATCGGAAGGATGTCAGAGCCAAGGGATGATGTGAACCTGAGGCCAAACGCACCTATCGGTAATGCAGTTCCCAAACGCACTGGCGATCTTCCTTGCTGCATCTTCCATACACTCGCTATTCCCTCCATTATACTTGGCGTGGAAGTCTGCCTGATACTCGCGTAAGCGAAATTCCGTGATCAAAGAGTTTGAACATATGTACATCAAATGCAAGATCCCGCAAGTCCCTAAGGACGGAAAACAGGGCCGGAAGAGTCCATCCTCGGTTCTCCGTGAAGAATCGCAAAAAGGAGCTGAGATGAGGAAAGAGTTAGCGTGTAGTTCGACAGAGCACGCCATGATACCTACTTACACTACCAACGCCGAATGCTCTCTATATGCTTCCTGAAATTTCCGCTTTGCAACACACGAACAAGTCAAAACATATTTTATCGCGATGTCATCCCAAGGGCTACGTATTGCGCCCTTGTATGCTTTGTCCAGAGTTTCTTGCTATAATTTTCTTAATTGTAGAAAGGATAATATCGTGTTATGAGACTTACAGTTGCATTTGAGCGAAATTCCTTCACAAGTGATTTTCCATGTGGACTGGTTGGCCGTAAGAGATAGGCTAGATTGGGACCGTTTTCAGCAACGAGAGCGTCGTTGATTTGGGACAGAAATGTAGTAAAGTCCATGACCAAAAGGAAAGATGAAGAAAGACTTGAAAGGAGAGAACTTGCTCATGCTGGCACGTGTGCTCATGAGCGCTTAAGTCTGAAATAGGAAATGCCGTCTACTAATTCCATCTTCGGAGTTGGAACCCGAATTTGCTTAAATACTGGAAACGGTGACGCGATGTCTCTACCTTTCTTCGTCTTATCCCCCTTCAATATCTGTCCTCGCAATGGCTCTACAACCCAGCCTCCGACCTCTCGTAATTGCTGGATCTGCTCATGCGCCTCACACGCTCGACATCTTCTGTAAGTTATCATTTCACCTGGCCCTTATCGATGCAATCTCTCCTCGAATTGATTTATGTACATATGTTGTAGTGGACTACGTCTGTCCATTTAGGTAGGACAATTCAGCAGCGCATAACGACTTGCCTCACGCGTGGATCAGCGCAAAAATGGCTTTGGCTATAGACAGTGTTCTCGTACCTCTTTGCACTGACGGTGGAAAGTACGGCGGTAAAGTGAAAGTCATCTTCAGGCCGCAAGTCCAACCTTGGCATGCTTCGTCTACTCTTGTACATGAAGCTGGATTGGCGGTGCGTAGTCCGTGCATCTATGGTAGTCAATCAATTGATATAAGTATGAAGGTTGCTCGTGTTGCACCGCAACAGTTTTGGCCTTTTGCTTTGGCTGTAGGATTTTTGCTTCTTATGTCCTGTTGACTTCAACTCAGCTCTTCATCATAGCTGTTCAAACAACAAGACGAATATTTTGATATCCCGACCTCCACCACTACGCCTCTTGAAGTCCGCTCTAAACTTACCAAACTCGCGGAAAGCGTCATCGGAAGTAGCTTGGCCAACGAGTTCAAGGATCTTTTGGAGCTCAAAGGATCTCCCAATGGAGGCAACGCAGTGACCGATGATCTCAAGTATACTAGTAAGTTCGAAGCGGTTCTGACCCGAATAATAACACTTGCGATTATAATCATGTCTGATCCGAATTTTCAGTTAAATATTCACGACAAAACAGCGTCCATGTTTCTCCCACCGTCCTTTGGGATGGATTAGTTGCGAACGAAATTTCTAGTAGCTGGGGCGAGAAGGAATGGAACGATTTCCTTACTGCGAAGGTGGCTGTGTAGACGACCGCGAAAATCAAGTTTCCAATAGTGTGTGTGAATCTTTGGAACTATTTTAGTCAGCGCTCGGAAGTCATCCGATGAGTCCACCAAAACTAAAGCCGATGCAACATCTTCTAAAATTATCTCTCTCCCTGACTGCGTGCACAGTGAATGCTGGACTTTTAGATAAACTTTTTCAGGTCCGGGACGCGCAGTCAAGCTGAACTGCTCTCGTTTGCTCAAGTTAAAAACCACAATTGCATTCTGCTTTTAACGGCTCTGCATGGTGGAACAGGCGGAACAACAAGTGATCACAGAGGCCAACAAAGATAAGGAGCTACACGACAACGTCTCCGATAATCTTAGCCAGGAGCTGACAGCGACAGTCGATGATTATGCAGCGGAAGCCATTGAAACTTCATCTGCAAATGATGCAGAAGAGGCAGAAAAACCAGAGCCTCTATACTCAACGTTTCCGAAATCACAAAAATTTCTCATTTTGATTGTTGGTTCATTCGCCGGCCTCGTTTCGCCGCTTACTGGGTCAATCTATCTCCCGGCATTGAATTCAATCGCCGCTGACCTTGGAGTCAGAACCTCCCTCGTCAATTTGACAATTACTACCTACCAGATCTTCCAAGGTCTTGCTCCATCTTTCCTAGCCTCTCTAGCTGACACGCGGGGACGCAGACCTACATACCTAATCGCATTTTCTATCTATATCATCGCAAATTTAGCATTGGCCTTGCAGCACAACTATGTCGCGCTGATGGTTCTGCGTTGTATGCAATCCGCGGGTAGCTCGGCGACCATCGCTCTCGGGAGCGCTGTTGTTGCCGATATAGCGACCAGAGCAGAAAGGGGTTCTTGGGTTGGTTATGCAGGGCTGGGGATAAGTCTGGGTCCGGCACTGGGACCCACTATAGGTGGCTTACTTGATCAGTATCTTGGATGGCGTTCCATTTTTTGGTTTCTTCTAATCCTCGGCAGCGTACTTATGGTCATCATACTCACGTTCATGCCCGAGACAGGGAGGGCGGTGGTAGGAAACGGAAGTGTGAAGCCAGCAAGGTGGAATCTGAGCTTGGCTCAATGGCTTCGGGTGCGACGTGGTCATCATTTCAATGGGACTGAATCCGTCGAGGAAGACTGTTCGACTATCAGTAAACCAAAACAACGCCTGAACCCATTCTCAGCGCTCCGTATCCTCCTAGAGCCCGAGGGGGGTATCACCTTAGGCTTTGGCGCGATCTTCTTCGCGGGCTACTTCATGGTACTGACAACACTTTCAGAACAGCTGGCAGCACGTTTCGGCTTTTCGTCAGCTATAGTCGGCCTCTGCTATCTCCCTCTAGGATTTGGATCACTATGCTCCCGCTGGACAGCTGGGAAACTCTTTGACTGGAATTTTCGACGCCACGCACGGCTTCGGGGTATCCCCCTTGATCTGTCACGACAGCAGAAGCTCGAAGTATTCCCAATCGAGCGTATCAGGTTGGAGATATGCATTCCTATGATATACATTTCCTGTGGAACTGTTTTGGGATACGCATGGGCAATGCAGACGAACGCAAGTCTGGCAGGGATTGAGGTCTCGCTTTTCTTTTTGGGTTTATTCATCTCGGGCGCGCAGCAGGGGTTGAACACTCTCGTCGTGGATACACATGCAGACACGCCAGCTACGGCTACGGCAGCAAATAATTTGTTTCGGTGCTTGATGAGCTCAGGAGGTGTAGCAGTAGCACCGTTCATGATTGAGAAAGTTGGTATTGGTCTTATGGGGGTTTTTATCAGTGGCGTATGGCTTGCCTTCAGCCCGTGCCTGTGGGCTGTGTTGCTGTATGGAAAGAGGTGGAGGGAAAGTGCGAAGATCCAGCAGGATAAGAAGGATCATGAGAAAAATAATGGCCATTCCGTTTGACCAAGGGTTAGAGAAACCCACATAGACAGGTTATTACACGATGCTCGATATTCTAATCGATAATCTTTCAATTTAATGTCCCCTGTGCTCTAGACATGACCAGCAAAAGGAATAGATGCAGAATAATGATAATTCAGGTTGTCATGTATGTACTTTATAGTGAGAGTGCACATAGGCTATCTATCATAAACAATCAAGAAAGCGGGGAATATGTTGTACAAGCAGAGAGAGCATGAGATGAGAAGTGACAGAGGATGGGGTGGCGGAGGATACATACAATACAATGTTAGAAGGGTGGTACAGATAGGTACAGATAGGCTCACGGAAAAATAAAATCAGATCCCAACAACGACAAGGACAGAAGCAGATGATGACAATGTCAGATTTTCTTGACAGCTATGGATATCATCAACCAAGCTCAATGTTCCCTTTGACTTCATATTTATCCCGAGTTTGTGAGATGGTATAAGTCTTTGGAGGCCCGTTCGAAGAGCCCATAATCATTTTGGCACCCAGAGAATGAAAGTCTAGACGAGCGCCAATCTTTAGCGATTCAGACTTCCATATGCGCTGGTAAATATAAGAGTCGTGAAAAGGGAGTGAGATATTGGATGATTGGTCATTCGGAAAAGGAATGAAAGTCTTTAGCCAGACACGTAGCCGGTGAGAGGCTCCCGCCGGCATTGAGCTCAAAGGAATAGTGCTAGGGGCAATGGTTGAATGACGTGGTAGAATCTACTTGGAAAAGGAAGACCTACTATATTAGAAACGACACAGAACGTGGGTCGCCTTGCAGGATCAAATCTTCGAAAAGCATACCCCCAACCCCTGCTGATTCATATTCAAGGGTATACTTGTACAACCCTTCTGCTATATGTGTCCATCTGCGAACCACGTTTTAGATACAGCGAACACAGCCTTCCAGACACCCCCGAAAAGCGTACCTTGCGATAAACTGCACACGCGCTCGTCCTACAACCCCGTCATACAGCTGAGAATTGGCATTGATAGACTTGAGACGTGCAAACGATGCATCTGCTATGGCTGAGAAATCTGGATCTTTCCCAACCCAAAGTTCATCATCGCCAAACATCCGGTGGTCTACAAAGTTGACCCGTAGCCAGACACGATAGGACCATAGACAACCTGCTGGGATGCTATTCTTTCCAGGAAAGACGCTATATATTTGACGATAAGTTCACTGATCATGCATCATGTACAAAACAGGTCAACCAGACTGATACGCACAACACGATAAACTCCAGCTTGCGGGGATCCACGGTAAGGTTCAATGAAATGGGTTCAGCCAGGGGACGTTCAGTTTTATCGATTTTGAGTGAGAGACGGAATAGGTATTTCCCTGGTACAGGTCTGCCGCTCACAGATTCTACCCTGCAAGTTGGTGACAATCAGCAGCTCATTCCGTGCATAGGGGCAGTTGCGAACGCACGATATCAAAAACTGGAGTGGAGCAGAACCTGCGATCAGGTTGTATGTATACTGGTATCGTTCTGAGCGACGTGACGGTCGTCGACTGGTTGTATACAGTTGCCTTCAATAACATTCGAAAAACAGGTTATTTCAATGCGTAGTATCGTATGAAAATGGACTAACTTGACGGCAGTAGGGGAAGATAATGAAAGAGAGTCGGCATGAGAGCCCCAGCTTGGATTGCTGCTTGTCGCAGAAGAGCCAGTCGCAGTGGAATTACTGAAAACGCATTGAGCATCGTTTATTAGTGAGATTATGATCAACTACGCACCTGCGAACTAGAGTATGGTAATCTGGTGAAGGATCGTCGCTCAAAGGAGAAAAAGAGTCGAAGCCGGCGTCGTACAAGTCCATAATCGACGCTGTATGTAGTATAGCGATGGGAGTTGGCAAGATACCATATGGATGCTGGGCGGTTATAATCAGCGAGCGGCGTAGTTTTCAATTGAATACGAATACATGAAACTAACAGCAGAGTATGATCAACAGATGGGACTGACAGTAGATTGAAATTGCCACAAGAGCAGCTGAAATACTTTTTTTACAAGACAACCTCTGCAGAATACCGAGGCACTGTCTGGTACTGTCAATTATATTAAATTTATAGACTTGAACGTTTGAACACTGAAAAGTTGGGATGGGCGCTTAATAAGTTTGTCTATTCAGAGGCTTGCCAGTAACGCATTGCATCTTAGCGATTTTATTCGCGAGTGGCAGAATTACCCTTATCAGTGCGATTGCACTTCTATGACCTGGATTTTCTTCTCTTGTTTCCGAGCTTCAAGAGAAAGGTAGCAACGATCTGGCATGATCATGGATAAAAAGAAATACAGTGGGATTATATATGAATACGGCGGAAATGGTGAATCACCTCACGACTTCAACAACGCAGAACGCTCCTAGCGTCAAGCTAAATATTGCGCTAACGACATAAGATTCGCCAGAAACTCACCAAGGTAACAACATCCCGTTCCAATGACTTCAATTCATCCTCTAGTCTTTCCCTCTGTTTTGTCAATGCGGCCAGTCTCCGTTGTTCTAGCTTCTGGGCAGCAGTCGTTTGACTGGTCAATTTTGGCCGATTCCGGGCGGTCTCGACCTACCAATGCAAGTAGGATAAAGACTCAACGATGTTCAATAAAGAACGTTGAATCCAGACTCACCTTGTTTTCTAACGTCCTTTCCTTCTTTTCGAGTGCTTGCAATCCCGCTTGAGCTTTCTCTACAAGCTCGATGATTGCAGGTTCAACTTCGTCTATAAGATCCGCTTTGTATTTTTGTAAGGTTGATGACGGTGCTAGTGCAAATACCTTGGGACATATCAGAGAAATGATTACTTGGAGCATTCATTGTAAGATTGGCATACTATTTGATTTCCGAGGATTTTGGTCATTCGAGGAAGATCTTGCGTTCCGGCTCGCAGTAACGTCCCGATTTCATGAGCCTTGATAGAAAAGTTGAAGGAGTTTCGGAACCCAATGACAAACGTACCTCCTCACAACAATCCTCTAACGAAGCCACACATTCTTCCAAATCAGCTGGACATTTGTAGCTTTGCGCGTCTGCTCGATAGTCTGCTGGGCCGCGAGTAAAAAGAGAGTCTCTGGGACCGCGACTGCTGAGTGTTGCGCGTGATAAACGGGACATGGGGGTTCGCGAAGGTTCTAAGCAAGGTGGATGCTGATGGCTAATCACATGCGAAGACCAGTAAACAAGCGCCCGCCTCTACTAACGGCCCCATAATCTCGAAGAAGGAAAATTACGATAAGTTATGTAGAAGCTGTACATTGATCTAGAAACACATCCACGCCACAACTTTCAGTCCAGCCAATTCCCCCTACTTGGCTCCATACTTTTGATCATCCTCATCATCACTCCCCACGTCGAATATCGGTGCATTCGGCGAAGACAGCGCTGAAGATGAATCCAACGCCCTCTCCTTTCCTTTCCTTGGTCTAAATTCTTGGACGGAGTCATTTTGTTCACGACGCGTGAGAGGTACGCTTTCTTCCGCCTCTGCCTCGGATCGGTTGAGGGATAAGTGTAGGCTCTGTCCTCGTGCCTGCCGTTTTCGCCACCAAATGAAAAGGCCGATAAATAAGACGATGAGGATGAGGACGAGGGCGGTGGAGCCGGCGTTGTAATACGCTAGGAATCGAAGGATTTGTCATTAGTGGTACGGTTCTTCGATACAGAAATGAAAACTCACCCTCCCACATCGCTTTATCCTGCTGCGGCGTCTTTCCAGTAGGCACCGAAGTAGCTGTCGCGGCTTCAGCCTTCACATACATCGGCTTGACTTCAGAGCCCACACTACTTGGAATCTTTGCTGAGCCTTCGATGATACTGGCAAAATCGACACCCATGAAGCGTAGGATCATGTCGTGCGTGATATGCGGGACGTCGAAGGGGGCCATATGCGACGCGTTGAAGATCTGATGGGCAAAAAGGTGAGGTGGTATGAAAGAAACGCGGTCAGCCGCGATGTTTTGTATTACCTTTGTGTAAGTCAAATTCCTTGACGAGACCCATGTACCAGCAGCCACGCCGTCGACGTTCCATGACTGTGTTTGGACAGTCTACAGCAGAGGAAAATTAGTGAAAGATCGATAGTCTCATTTTTAGAAAAAAAAAACACACCCCAAGTCCAGTTCCCCCGTTCCATGTTAATGCATTGATCATGGCTTCAAGTCCAATATAATTGCAGATGAGATCCTGGTCACCAGCGAAGATCAAGACAGGGATTTTTTCGAGCACTCGAGGTAAGACAGTAATTGACGAATTTGACTGGGATTCGTGCAGCTCCTTATGAATACGACCTCGACATTCAATCCAGGATTCGGAATGAGCTTCGGCGTGGAGAGCGCGGACGACGTCTGGACGCTATAAGACGTCGCATTAGGATTTAATGAGCACAGATACAGAGGAAGAAACGCACGTCGAGGTATTTGGTGATAGGCTTGATATCTGGAGGCCAATTCATCCCACACGCAGGCGCTATATCGTCTAAACGAACGTCGTATATGTTGATGCACATGTCTTTGTTCTCCACCCTACGTCAATAATGTAAGCATCGTACATCATTGAGTAAGTGGGCACGATAACCCTTACTTTCTCTGTCGAACCTTGGTTACATCCAAAAGCAAACTTTCACACTCTCGTACATTGATTGGTTCTTTGTCGGTAATCTCATTCACTTTGACCATGCAAGCGTCCGTTTTCTGTTTGGCATCTTTATATAACTAAGATAACGTTGTCAAACCGGAAAGAAGATATGAAAGAAGTTTGAAGACGCACGTCGGAATTTTCCTCTAGTATCCCTGCTTTAACAGTGTATTCCAGGAAGGAGGGATACTGCCGACGAGCATCTATCCACCCATTCCCAATAGCTGCGCCTTTTAGAGGAACTCCGAGATCCGAGTTCAAGAGAGCGTCAGCTAATATGGGTCAGTCTTCAGTTGAGAGAAGAAGAGGGGAGACCAACCGTAGTAAGGTATATATTGTCCAGCAAAGCTTTCTCCGCCGAGATAAGTCTGAAATGAAAGATGAATCAACGGTTCCCAAAGCAAGAGCGCAACCGTACATCCATGCGTTTGTACTCGGGGAAAACCTTGTAGAAGTTGCGAAGGAATTCCAACCATTGTTCTGAGCCCTATGAACCCACATTATAAGCACCTCGGCTCAAAGAAAACTTGCAGCTGCTTGCCTCTTGTAATGTATGCACATAGTGGTTCGAGCTCGTGTAAGAGAATCCAGTACCGGCGGGCTGGTCAACTTCGGATGTCAAGTCAGACTCGGTTCACACAATTGGATACACTGTATGCATACCATAAACCATCGTCGTATACTCTTCCCATCCACCTTCAGTGACTTTAAACCCGCCTTTACCATCCATCCTCCAAGGACCAACTTCCATCATCAACCCATCGAACGACGAACAGCCCGGCCCTCCATTGAACCAGAACATAACCCTCTCTTTGTCTGCCGTTCTTCGATTCTGGACTAACACGAAGTACAAATGGGCAGTGATATCGTTTGGCTGAGCCTCGGATGCATGCGGGTCAGAGGAAAGAGGGCCAGCGTAGATGTGAAGTGGATGTACGGGGTCTTGATGGATGTCTGGTAGCGAAGGAACCCAGAACGATGCCGCCGATGGAACTAGACACGTAGAGGAACGTTGAACGGATGAAAATATTTAAAAGATGCGTTCGAAATGGTTATGACTGCGGATAATAGAAAAGACCAGCGAAACTCACTATCTGTCGGCGCTGCATTTGACAGCGCTGACCACCAGGATAGATTCAGCAGGACAGTGACAAGGACCCGAAGATGACTCCTCCAAGGCTGGAGCATGCTTTGTCACTTTATGCACGAAGGTTATTAACGCTGGTGGAAGGAGTTAAGCACAAGTATTAATTGGATCGCAAGCTCGGTATAGCGCCGTTGTGTAGAGTAGAGCCTTTATTTCGTTGACTTGCCAGAAAGTCGTGTCAGTGCTGCCAGCGCGGCAGGAGCCCGAGAGTCGAAGATGGTAGTGAGGGACAAAGAATATGTTAGATTATTTCTGGTCCAATCAAGTCTTGGTCTTTTGCGGATGCGACTACAAAGAAGCTACATGTATAAGTACGAACAAGCGAACAAGCTACAGATAAGTTACGAACAGTATTTGGAGGCATGGAATTATGGATAGACATAGTATATAAATTAAACATAGTTAATCATGTTGTTAAAGTGCTCGCCTCAGGTTGTACAGATGTATTAATTCTTACTGTAACGATCTCATGCTCGTCCTCAGACCTATCTCATTCAACGTATCGAGTACACGAGATTCCGGCTTCCACAAACTACCCTTGACCTCCAAATCGAACGACTCAAGTTGCCTAAAACGATGATGAGAGTCACTGATACGAGGCATTTTCCGGCGCGATACTAGCATCTGAACTAGAGCCATAACATCAAACGCCATCTCGTCTGGCGAAGAAGGTTCAATGTGCATCGACAAATTTATTAAGCGAGGTAAAAGGCCCAATAGACACGTCGCCGATGAGTTGAATGAATTTGAATTCGGCACGTCTCTGTAAGAAAGCCACTTGAGAAGATCCTCGAAAAGCGAGCTTCCTTTCGGCAGCGTAAGACGCAAGCTCAAATTGACCAACTCAGACGTGGCATACAAGATTTCCGCGACGCGATAGTCAAGAGGATTCGAGTGCAGCGCGAGGTCCTTCAGCGACTCTGAACACTCTGAAATAAATTCTTGAACGGCCTCGATGCACTCTTCAGAGCAAGCTCCCGGTAATGTATTGGTGATGTGCAAGACTTCGGTATTGGGCGCAAACACGTACGGAAGAACGAGCGCACCGGTTCCCTCCACGAAAAGCCTTGTGAGATTAGGGAGTGATACGGAGGAGTAATTGCCTCTGGGTGACTGTAGTAAATCTCCGTGAGCCCCAATATGACACTCAACCAGGTTGGATGAGAGACGAAGACAATGATAGTTCGGATTGGGGTAGTCGTGGTAGGCATTCAAATGGGTCAATTGTTCCCAAGGAAGTCGAATATTTTTCGTAGCATAAGGCGTACCCTCGATCGATACCTGGTGTAACTTGGGTGCGAGCTGGAAGGCTTCAATTACAGACAAGGAATTCCTCGGAATCTTGTGAGGTAAATCGAGCCTGAGAGTCAAACATTCTAGTAGCGCAAGTTTGCCGTTGACTCTCGGAGAAATTTCATGATATACGTTGTAAGGTAAATCCAAAACGGCTGTTTTCCAACGAGAACTAGCGTTCAAGAGAAGTTCCACGGCATTCAAAAGGTGATCTGAAGCACCTTGGACATCGGGACAGTGTATCTGAACATTCAAAGGAATTTCTTTGGACCTTTCGAGGAAGATCATGACCAGCAGATCCGCACGATTGAGCCTATTTCGAGTGTAATGCCAACACGACAAGTCAAGGTTGGCATGGATCCAGAACAGAGGACAGTGAGTGACAATCTCTCTCCAACTTCTGCATACTTGAGTGAGGACCCATGGACCGTCGTTTACTTCGAGAAGGTTGGCTTCATGAAAGTCAAGGAAAGAGAAAATCATGATGATCATCTCTGTAGGTAGGCGATTGAAGAATGAAGGTAGATGAAAGTCCAAAAGAGAAGGGAGGCAAGCAGTATTCCGGGCGGTGCTGAGAGTCCAGTCCAGCAGCTCTTCGTAAGGATGATCATCGAAAGTTAAGTACTCCTCCCCTACTTCTCTGAGTTTCGGAACGCTGCTCTGTGGAATCGGAGTTGCGTTTATGTCTAGCATTTCGATGTAGGAGCATGAAGTGTCCATTGCAGCTGCTATATAAAAAAAAGTCAGTAAGCTCCATTATCGTATTACAAACACTACGACTTACTTCAAAGCGGTCGTAGATGTGTTACTTACTATATTAATGCGGACGAAATTAGCTCCATGTCCAGAAATCTCTAGGAATTTTATACATGGATGAAGAGACGCTGGGACTTTCCACTAGGGTGATCGACGAAGGCCAAAGCTGGGGAAACCATGGTCAAAAATACTGAAAATATAATAATAAGATGACAATTGGAAGACAAGATTGTTATGATTACAATACTTTGACGCACGCATGCGGCCCAGCGCTTATTGAACTTTTGGTTTCCACCAGGGAGGGTCAAGGTCTTTTGTCAATTTATCGGCCAGTCTGAAGTGCTGGAACGTCAATGTGTAACTTTCTCAACGTCAGTGGAATTTACACCTTTTAAAATTTGTACTCTTGGATCCACTCGTCAAGTATTGCGTTCACAAAGTGGTACTGGCGACATGGCTATCAAGATAGAGTTGGAAATGACCTCAAGTCCGTATTCGTCTGTCACTAGTGCTGAGCTTCACATCCTCCCCCTATCGTTAAGGGGCTACTCGTTTACAATTGGGGCCACCGTGACCAGTGTTATTCGACGCCACACCTTCGTGTTCAAGTCAATGTAGCATTTCGAATGCATCGCGAACTTGAGCCGCTCTATCTTTCCTGAAAGCATGTACTATGCAATTTCCCTACTGAATGTCGTTTGAATGCCGTTTACTCCCCCCGTGTATCATGGAGGCTAGCGGTGCAGTGTAAATCTACTGTATACACTAGAAAGCTGACGTTCTGCTTCTAACTTCGTTGAGAAGATTCTAGCGATCTGATAAGTACATTCTTTGGAGATATGTCCCCTTGAAAGTTGACAAGAAACTCGGAAAAGTGGGGTGCTTCTGTGGACGCTCGTCAAATGCCCGTCAGCTGCGAGTGCAGAACTCAACTCATGTGCTCATCGTATAAATCTCTCTATCTGGTTTCGTATTGTCGTATGTTTTATGTGAGCCCATTGACATCGGATGCAAAGAAGCTCAAGTACGAGCAATTTCTCTAGAAGACCTGCAATGTCAGATAAGTAACACAAGAACATTCTAACTGTTTGCCTCTGTCGGAATTTCATCATCGCGCACTCCAATCTTAAAGGAGATTTCATAACCATTGGGCCACATTAGTCTACCCATATCTTGGATTTCGTATAAAAGAGAGACCATAGCATGTACAATGTCACTCAGAACTCGATATAACAGTTCATACTCTGTACGCTGGTTTTGTTTTGTGCTCCGAGCGTGCCCACTAAGTTTATTTCCAGGACAATGCCACCGCAATATCAGCATCCTCTACCCTCCAAGCAGACAGTCTTGACACGCTATGGTGGATGGATTCCAGCTGATCGCGCGGTTTATAAAGCATTTTTTGATGATCTCCTGCGTACGATCGACGTTGGGAAGGCTCATAACCCGGCAGTCCAAGTCTTTAAGGATGCTGTCGATGCCGATCCCGAACTGGTTGATTTGTTTGAGCAGACCTTTCTTCAAGTTTCTCCTCAAAGCAGGGTAATTCTATATCCCCTCTGCGTTTACCTCCTAAATACTCAACGCTGCATATATGTTAGATCAAAACCTTCAATGAACTGCTCCATTGCATGGATCAAATCATTGTCGCGGCGCCGAAATTTCAGGTCAACAGAGACGAGAACGGCGGCGAAATAATCGGCGGAGAGCCTGTTGGTGTCCCTTTGTACCTTCTGTTCGACCTCCTCAGTAACACGGGTGCGGGTTACGACCTCTTGCGCAAGGTGAAATTGAACACTGCTTTGAAGGACTTGCTGAACGTCTGGGGTGATTACCTCCGGAGTGCAAATTCCAATAATACACTGAATGAAAGTGACGAGGGCTGGTTTGGCAAGCTCGGATTAGCGAGTCTCGAAAAGAACCGCGGGATATTCAACGAGATTTACGAGTGTCCCGATTATGCTGCGCCCAACCGTGGTTTCGCTTCATGGGATGCTTTCTTCACTCGAAAGTTCAAACCTAACGCTCGCCCGATCCCAAAACCGGACCCTCCATTCGTTTTTATCTATAACGCTTGCGAGTCCACCGTTTATGGAAAACAGACAAACATCAAAGAACACGACCAGTTCTGGCTCAAGGGCCAGCCTTACTCCATCTACGACATACTGGGGCGCCGCGACGACGAAGTTGCCCGTTCCTTCATCGGTGGGACTGTCTATCAGGCATTCCTTTCTCCACAGGACTATCACCGTTGGCATTCCCCGGTGGATGGTACTATTCGCTCAGTACAAGTCATTCCAGGAACGTACTATGCCGCGCTACCCGACGATGGAGCTGGACAGTCTGATCCCGATTTCCAACCGGGTGACCCTCGGGGTGCTATTATCCGCTCCCAGTCCTGGCTCACCGTAGCCGCCACACGTGCCGTCATCTACATCGAGGCGGACAACAAGGACATTGGGCTTATCGTATTCGTTGGTGTTGGGATGGTAGAAGTGTCGACTTGTGATATCACTGTTAAGAAAGATGATAGGGTCTTCGTCGGTGACGAGATCGGGATGTTCCATTTTGGTGGCTCGTCCCATGCGCTCATATTTGGGCCAGACGTGAAGCTCAAGTTTTTCGACCATGTCCAAGTCAACAACCACCTCCATGTTAACACGCCCCTAGCTGGACTGGAAATCTAAAGGTGACCATATGTATCGTTACAGCTAGAAAAAGCAATGAATAAGTCAAATATTTTCCTCGAATTTTAACATCGATGTACAATACCTCAATAGTGTATATGTATATGACAAAAGTTTCGGACGCCTAAACGCGCTCGGCGCCTGTTCAATAAATCAACAATGATAAGCAGCATCCACCACCTTATCTGGGTTCCACCACCATGAAGGTCTTCTGGCTTTCTTTGATTTCCTTGTCTTTTACTGTAAACGGCCAATACTTCTCTGAAGGCTGGAAACCCGGCCAAGCTGTCACCAGCGAATCTTCAGCGCCATCACCCACAGGAGTACCATCAGGAACTGGACACAGTGATAATTCACAGAAAAGCCAGCAACTCAGCGTAGACGGAATTCTAAATTCTCCTTGGGTTTCATCGTTGTTCGCTAAAGCCGGCGTGAATATTTCCAGCATTGCTTCAACTGTTGGTCTATCATCCAAGGCCGCGTATCCATGGGATCCACGAATCCCATTAATTACAGACACGAACTTTGATGACATGATTGTTGATGAGGAACTCAAGCCGGAGGAGGAGAGGAACAGGACATGGTTAATTGTCGTGTACGACTGTCGTCTTTTTTTCGATGAATTTGACTGACTGAAGGCTCTCTCTGATTCGTCATCCTTTCTGAATTTCATATCCTTAGCTCAACAAGCGCAACCAACAAAGGAGGAGGAATATCTCAGTTCGTAGACAGGATTTTCGACGAGACCTACAACGAAACTTTAACGGCCGGGGACTTACCCGACTTGCGCTGGGGTCGTATTGATTATCTCAATGTCACGTATTTAACAACTAAGTGGGGTGTTTGGCAGTGCGTACTACATGCGACCTCGTCTGCCGTGACTTACAGTTCGCTTTGATCACAGAGCGCCGACGTTCGTTATTCTACAGAACCGTGGTCAGACGCTCCGATTCGTTAAGCCTCAGTGGCTGCGTCTTCATGAAGGCGCCCTGCGCACATTCCTCAATACCGGAATGTACAATGAACTCCCTCCTTGGGATAGCTCTTTCGCTCCGGGTGGTAGCAAGTTCGTACTTATCTTCGAGTCATTTTCCTCATCTCTGATTCAGCCATACATCTTCAGTGAATACATTCTTCATTACATGGCGCTAGTTTTGATGAAATTCTACAACGTCGTGATCAAGGTCCCCGGATGGATAATGTACATTGCGTCCGGAAGTTTGGCTTCATTTATCATTCATCTGCTACATCGACCAACGAAGAAAGATGAAGTAAAGGGCCAAGCGGCATTAAATAACACTCATAACGCAGTAGCAGCACCTGTTGCGGATACTAGTGTCCCTTCAACTGCTGCTGCGTCAGGCTCAACAGCTACTGCGAGGCAGGTGAAGCACCGGAAGTCAAAGAAATAGATAGCGACTTTTGTTATAATTCGATTTTTGCCTTGAGAAGTTGATATGATTTTCGAATTGTTGTCGTATACAAAATGACATGGGAAATATTCAGGTCCCCGTCGATTAGTGGTTAGATCATCACGTTGTGGCTTGAGTAGCAGCAATCCGTGAAGACGCAGGCTCGACTCCTGCCAGGGACATATAGAATATCCTTTTTTGTTCATATTTTCCAGTTTTTTCACTTCGTCCATTATGTTACCATTCTTTCAACAAAAGGCTTAATGAGAATGGTTATAAGCGCGAGAGTGAGCTCTGTTTGTCAAAAGACTTGTCATTGGATTAAGTATGTATGAGCTCTAGGTTATATCCACAAATCTCACTAAACGTAAGGCCATGCCATATGGCCCATCGATTCCTCGCGGCTAGCACATCTCATGCTTCAACAAGAAAGGTTTACTCTATTTGTCGATTACGGCGCGACTGGGATGATAAACTGATTCCCTTCACATCGACGAGCAGCCTATATAGAATTTCTAAAGATTGGAAACGTTTCGTTCCACAACAATGAACGCAAGGACTTACAGTGGATAGTGGTAGGCACACCATTCCAATGTCTTTTTCGTCAACCAAGGCAATGTATTATTCATTCAGAGATTCGATAAATATACTACATAATTGGTCTAGAACTTATGTTCTAATGACTTTTCGATACGCGCCATACTGAAATCGAAATATCTTGGAAGGTACTTGTTGGATATCCCCTCCCTCGTGAGAGGATTTAGAGCGAAATGCTGCATCAGGCACATAGTCATTAAGGTGTATCTGATTGGGAGAAATAAATTATGTTAGTTTTGAATTTGAATTCGAGAGAATGTGCGTGACGCACAATAATGAGTTCCAAAGTATCTTTCAATCTATTCAGATATTTCTTGGAATTGTTTGCGGTTCTAGATCCTGTCAAAAACCTGAAAACCGCGTTTCGAGCACAGAAACGGGAAGTAAAAGAGAAAATTTCCTGCAGAATTCTGTTGGGACAATATGTGACTTTATGAATTTTCTGTAGGAGAAGAGAACTAACGAGCAAAGCGTCTCCCAATCACTCTCAAGCCGAGGATCCGATTTTCCGTGCGAAATCTCATCACTTATTTTCACTACAGTATACACCAATGTGCACACATTTTCGCAAAAGACCAAAGCCACGTGTTCCCTGTGTAGAGTTGCCTGAAATGATGATAAGCGGGCTGTTAAATATGAATGTGCCGAGTGGGGGAATGAGGAGAGGACTGATGAGATGGGTAAGTGGAAGAAAGTACTCTTCATTTCAAAAGGGGAACATGGTGGGACTTACACGGCCAATTTCCAGATTGTTCAGCGCCAGTGTTGCCGCTTTGTTTTGATAAGGCGAATGCCTCGTATCGACACTCATATCATTGAGGTTGGAGATAACATGCTGGTCTTGTCCTTCTTTCCAGCTCTCCATCGAAACCTGGAGAGCGATTACTTTGACCGGTGACCGAGGCACATTGAAGTAGGCAGTACAGATATCACCTTTTTCAGAGTCAGCGATACAGGGTCTCAGGATGTGATTATATCACATACCGCCTTCTGAGAATGTGAGATAATTTGAGAGACGACGGATGAACTCTTTGGTGGTTGGCACCTCTGTCTCATCCTAGAAACATTCTGTGTTTACATAGATCAATTACTTTTACTTGAAGCTGTAATCGTACCTCGTTTATGACCGCCGACAAATCCTCATCATGAGTCATGGCAATGTCGACTTGGGGAAACTAACAAAGAACATCGAAGTGAAGACCAATTTTTGAGAATCTGACAGCTCACCTGACGTAATATCCAATCGTTGATATCATCCGATGGATGGTACACCTACATGGAATGTTCAGTATCTTGGATATATAGCATAGGTAAGTGGAATACCCGAGCTCTGAAAGGATGAGAGTCACGATCTGACACGTCCTCATCGACGAGGTCAGAGGATGTTCCACCTCCGCGGTGTCCTAGCATGCGTGCCCACGAGCTGAAACTACGAACATTATTTTGACTCTGAAAGATGTCATTGACATCCGGATTCAGTTCAGCAAAGTTAGTCACTTTGACAGTTGTTGTGCGAATAACAGGTCGTTGGCGAATGGCTATCTTGAATCCTCGAGTAAAGATGCAACCTGAATGATTGCCAAATGTATCAGATCCACTCTGGACTTTAGCATAATCTCTTCTGGAAAAGCGGTATTTTGGCAGTTCTCCGGCAGTGGGCACAAAATGCATTATTACAGAGCCGACGGGGGCATCAAGAAAACATGCTACACCCCATGCACGGGTCTTGTCACAACCAGTGACTAGGTAGAGATTCTTTGTTCCACGGCTGTAAGGGGGACTATTCGCAAATTGGAACCATTTCCTTGCCCAGATTATCCCGTAATCACGAAATTCATCCAGGCTCTTATGATCGGTCGAAGAAGCACCTTCAGGTAAAATGAGCAAAGCACCTGTGGATCGTCGTGGAACAAACGACATTCCCGCTCCGACTTCGTCAGGTACTCCCCTGCAAAGAGATAAGCTAATGCTGACAATTGTCTCTTAGCATGTTTTAGAACTTACGGGATTTTAGCCTGACTCTGAGGAAGCAGCGTCACCTGAACATCATCCCAACAACTAGAAACATGAGAGCCTGGCGGATACATATCCTGCCACTGACTAATATGTCCTTGGTCGACAATCAGGGGTTCAAAGCCCTCTGGAAGTCCTGCGCTGTTTGCCGGATCATTGTGGGGTAGACATGCATTGAACAGGTAGTCGAAGCCACCTGTAGTAGTGAGAATTCCAACGTCCCCAATTCTTACGCCTTGCTTTTTGAACTCTACTGGGATAGGCTGGCTAGGTGCGGGAATCCACAATGGATAGCCTCTTTTCTCGAGCCACAGAAGCTGCGAATACAATTCGCTCTCAGTGGGGAACTTGGTTCTTGTTAACTGGTTCGAAGATGATGGTGAAGGAGCCGTATTAGATCCAGGAACTGGAAGTGATCCTGGTTGCGATGTGGATGCATTATAGTTGAAGATAGGCTGGTGTAATTGAAACGATGAGGCATTAGCGAACCATTGTGAAGTATTACTTGTGGAATAGAAGGATGTAAGAGGATAATCTATTCACTTGAAGTATATACGTACTGCTCACGGCCCACGACGTCTGTTGTCTCTGCCATCACAGGGAGTAGTAAGCTTCATCGAGATGCACGTTGCACGCGACCTACAATCAACCACGCTTGATTTATTTGGCTTTGGCTTTGGTTACAAACAAATGTCGCGTCGACCTCAAACATAAAGGCCGGTCGCGAAGTCGTCTTCAATCATGGTATAGGTAGATTTCTTTAATTATAAATTCAGACTTGAATGAACTTTGCATGAGCTGATCAGAACATTTAAAAAGTGCGAACCATAGACCAAAATATCGAGATGTCAAAGAAATCAGTAAATCGATTTGTGCATTTATCATATACTTTCCCCCTCCTTTCCTGTATCAATCCTCTTTGACATGTCCATTCATCGCGCAGCTTGTGCATTCCTTGTCATTCTTTGGACCTTTCCTTATCAGTTGGGCACTTGATTTCTTTTCCAGTTCATCAAATTTAGACGCGAGGTGGGCATGCAATTCAATATCGATTTGACGGTGCATGCGCCTCTACTTCCACAAACCAGAATCAGTATTGGATTCTTGAACTCAGACTTACAAGACGCACCTCCTGCGCCACCACAGGATCTTTGGTCATCAATTCTCGACAGTATATCATCTTCTCGCTCAATACCGTCCAAGAATGTGCTAGTCCTACATAGGTCAACCAGGGAGTGGAAAAAGTACAATTTGTGAAGCGTTATTAGATGAAGAGAGAGGGATAGAGTCCGTTCTGCGGGGAAGACCCAGGAGTGTCATGAGTAACGGCAGCTGTAAAGTGCCAAAGATGAGCACTGGTAACCTGTGAATTGCAATGGTACTCGAAGAATCATTGAAAATATGGAGAGATTCAAGTTGTTCCATGGTTGGACATTGACTGTTTACTGATATGTGTGTGTACATCCTCCAAAAACCTTCAAACTGAATTTCCCACCTCTTTCATCTTTTTACGGTAACTCTCGAACTTGTCATGACCCGGAAATCTTTTATCGCCTGACATCTGTTCGTGATGATACTGTACAATTACGACCGTATGACCGCGTAACGCGTAACGGCGACCCCTCGGTCATGCGAATTTTAGAAATCATAACGCGTAACACGGAGGTCTGGTCATGTCATAGAACGTAACGTAACAAAATAGAAACTAACAAGATTCAACAAAAAAAAAGTCATGCATCCACGCTGTCGACTCATTTCACAGCCTTCTTCTTTCTCGGTCGCTTCTTTCCTTCATCCTCAACATCCTCATCTCGAGTGTACTCCCAGTCCTTGCTATTAAGCTTGGATGAAGCAATGCGCTGGCGCTTACCTCGCCCCAGCTCTTTTGGCCCTTCCAACTGCTTTTCTTCGGCCAGTTCTTCATCCTGCACAGCGGGAATTTCTGCATCTGGATCCTCAACGTCTGCTACACGAGCCAGGGAGCCGTCCTCAAGCTCAAGAACACCCTCCCATGACTCCTTTCCTTCCGATATCACATGCTCCACTAGAGCTTCAATAGGAACGTCACAGGAATCGTCGAAATCACCAGTTGCCGTGAACATAGGCTCCTCTGTCTCCTCCTCCTCCTCCTCCTCCTCTGCCTTCTGTTTTGCCTTAGAGGATGAGGTCATCTTCTTCCGATGTTTAGTTACTGGGTCAGGAGCTGTGTCATCGCAAGTGAGTTTCTCATACAGCATTGGGTGGGTTGTTTTGAGTGTCGAAAGGGCCCTAAGAGTTGATGGTTTTGTTAGGGAATATTGGGAGAGGTCATACTCACCCGCCCGGCACAGCTGGAATGACTTGAGGATGTTTGTTAGTCTAGTGAAATATGAAAGGTATGTGTTTGTACCTTTTTGATCAGCTCCGGTTTGTTGATGTCGTGAAATGCCTTCACCAGCCAACCAAGTGCACGGTTACGAAGTGTTTTCACATCGGTTTTCAGATGAATTCCTTTTGACTTCGGATCCTGCAGCTGTCCCAGGACTTCAGCAACAATGTCAGCGTGCGCTGAGCGCTTTATTGACTGCTTCAAGATGCGCTGAATCCCAACGTCGAGTGGTTGAAAGATGCAGGTGCAGTTACCGGGGACGAAGATGATGATAATCTTTGGGTGCGTCTTCTTCATCCAGGAAAGGAAAGCTTCGGATTTATGGACTGACCAACAGTCTATCTTCCAGATCGAATACTGTCCGTCTGGATCTTCAATGCCTAGTTTATGTTTCGCCTGTTCAAAGTATGGTGCAATAATCTCATCAACAAGAGACTTCATTGTTTCCAGCGTAGACCAGTATGTGTCACTTCTCGATGGTTCGAGTCGGAATCCTAACTTCTGCGCTTCCTCATAGAAAGGTGACGATGGGCTTGGACAAGATGCAGTCGTACCTCCATGGAATATTGCCTGGAAAGGCAGGAGTTCGCCGCTTGCAGAAATGGAAGGGACTAAAGTAAAAGCCCGTTTTTCATCAATTCCAACAACAGGGACCTGACGGTCTCCCTTCTGATGCCAGGTAATCTTTGTACCTTGCTGGTAGATTGTTTGTGTCTGGTCGGTATTCACGCGCAGAGCGGCGTCAATGTTGTAGTTCCTGATACAGAATGCTTCTCGCAAGGCAGCGTTGGTAACAATTTCCTCAACATTCTCGGGAAGCTTCTGAGCTGCACGCGTAGATGCTCGCAAGCTCCAGTGCAAGTTGTTGGTAATGTATTTTCGTATGAAGGACTCGGAACACCGGAACATTGTTTCGCCAGCAAGAATCTGTTCAAAGAGCTGAGGTGCGTGCTTCTCGATGATTCCAATCATGATAGCCCTTATTGACAAAGAGCTTAGAGGAGCGCCAGCCTTTCGCATCACATTAAGCTGTGTGTTGATCATCTCGCAAACTTCAGGATATGAATCCTGTCATAGCCGTAAGTATTGAGTTGCTCACAGATATAATAGCTCACCAAAATCCCACGTCGTGTAGTTTTTCCGCCAGGTGCATTCCCATGCTTCACGTACTCCAGCACAGAGTCTTTCCACTTGTGTACCCCTCTTTTATGTGCGTCAGGATCAATCCATCGGCCAACGGTCTTTGGTGTGAGCTGTGCGAAAGTTTGGGGGTTTGCAAGTTTTGCCGCACGACAGATGTCTACCTGTTTCCATGGATAACCCACTTGTCGCACCGCTGCCTGAACCTGTGACCAAACCAGTGGCTGGAAGTAGTTCATACGGCTTGCAACCTTTACAACCTTAGTCGCCCTCCGCCCTTCAGGATGAGCCCTTTTTTTGCTCAAACGTATATCATCCTTCAAGCCCCGTCGTGGACGAGAAGCTTCAGCCAGATTATCATCTGGGTCATCATCAAAATCTCGTAAAGTTCGTTTCTATGGGAAGGTAAATAAATCTCTTCTCTTCAAAACATTCAAGAGCTTACCTTTCCCCGCTTAGGCTCCCAGCCATCGGCTATCTTCTGTTCTCGCTTCTTATCCCGGTATACTTGCTGGCGCTTTTTTCCATCTGCTCGAACCTTTAGCAGCCTTGCTTCCTTGTCCCTTTGTTTTTCATCAATTCTTCTTTCTGTCTCATCAGCTAGTCGCTCGAACTCCCTCTTATCAGCTTTGACCTTTTCCACATGGCTGATCTTTGGGAAGAATTTCCCTAGTGTAGAATCGCCTTCTCGATCTGTAGTTTTGATAAGGGTGTCTGTATGCTTTAGTGCAGAAGGTATGTCCGGTTTGAGTTTTTTCATAGATTCAGACACGCAACTAATGCTCCCCTGTCTCGATCGTTTTTCAGGTGTGAAGGTAGGTTGTAGCGCGTGATTGGGAGCTAACAAAGGTGGATGTATTGGAGATGAAGGTGGTAGTGAATGGCGAAAGGTAAATTTTGCTCCTTTAACCATACTTTCAAATGATTCCTGACTTTCATCATCTTCGTCATCCCAGTCGGTCAGCTCAGATGCTTCGGATGCTGTCGAAACGCCAGTGTTGTCAGCCTGTAATCATGGTTAGTAAAGATTCCCCATTGTTTTGTGCCACATACCATATCGATGACATGACTGATTATGTTATAAAGAGTCCGTAGGCGAACACATGCAATGTCTTCAGGCTTCGCAAGCTCATCGAGCTCGGGACAAGCCAGGCAGTTGATTGCGTTGAGCGCGCATGGGCCACAGGAGGTGTTATCAGCCTGCTGAGTGATCTCGATGGGCGCCATTGCGAATTCGGCGGAAGTATGGTAGCTTTTCCAGGTGGTAAATGCCTTGAATAATGCTGGTGGCATTACAGGAGTTTTCTGTCTGCACATTGAATCACCATACAGGAATGTCAAGTCACCGCCATCAACCCCAACTGGCACCCAATGATCAGCACCCTTAGTCTCGCCTTTCCGTGCCGGAAGCTTTCCCAAGTGTGCAATGGTAAGCAGTCGTTTCCCCCTCTGAAAAACCTCTCTCCCGATGTTATTCAACCAATCACAGGATGTGTATTCCTTTGGCTTCTCTATGTCGCCACCAAAGAAGAACATGAGTTTTGTGATGATGTCGCTATGTCCAATGAGAGTTTGCGAGGTAAGGTCAAACCTCACATCCGCCTTTACCTTAATGACCTCTAACGCTGCATCGATCACAGATGTGTTCATCCAACTGGTACCCAAGGTGCGCCAGAGGGTGTAGATGGGTTTACAGTCATCGAAGCCAAATTGTGGAGAGTTCCAAGGGAGTTTTCCAAGGATTGCGTAAGTCTGGTCTGCCTCAGAGCAGAGGTTCTTGTTTACGGTGTTCTGCCTATGCTCATTTAACCATGCAAGGTTCTTCTCCCATGGTTTTTGAACCGTTGTAACATGGGTGAGTAAAGCATCCCAGTATGAGACCACCCAGAGTGGAAAACACATTTCTTCGCCAAGGATGTGAGCATATCTGACCGACAAGGTTCCATTCATCCAACAGTCGCGGGAATAGATGGTGAGTCTTTGAATGAGAAGGTGGTTTGGCAAAGGCAATTTTTGTAGTTTTTCAATCACTTCTGTAGTATCTGAACGCGGTGGTTCCAATGAGAAGAAATCGTTGAGATTTTGGATAGAATCAGGGTGGGTGGAAGTGATCGGAGGATGCTCGAACTTTAGCATGTCCCACATAGACATTTTTCAGGTAGGAAATAGGATCCGTTTGGCTGGTTTTGGAATGAAGAATGTAGATTTTGCAACAGCTCTCTCGCATGGTGTAGCATTTGCCCACTGGATGTCCATGTCGTTCTGCATTGTAATTGAAAAATTTGAATTGCAAACTTAGTAAGCCTGCAGCCCATCCGGCCCGTTGGGCCCATTGGACATCTGAAATATGCGTAACGCGTAACGTGATCTGTCGGTCATGATAACTTTAGTCATGAGCCCGTAACGCGTAACATTGGCCGGTCATATGGTCGTAACAGTACAGTACTCTAGCGTTAACAGGAGATATTCAAGATCTTTCAGTTGTGATTGAGGTTCTACATGACCACCTTTGTAGTAAGCAAAGGGTTTCAAAATCATAACCTTCCAGTCCAAGATGCTGAACGACATCGTGCCAATGGTAGTGGATGTTGAAAGATCAAACCGCAAACGATACGTGTCTAAGACACACTGAGTTGTGTCGGCGTTTGGAAACCGCAGTCAATAGATGTCTGAGACTCATCGAGTCTGTGTCTATGTTTTAGCACTCGTTCATTTGTTCGTCATGTCTCATGCTTTCCATTTCTCTGTATATATACTGTTCACTGCGTTGTACAAACCTCAGTCCGTTCTCTTGAACTTCGACTGAGGTATGTTCCCTTCTATTCTTATCTGTACTTTACTCACACCTCTGTGTACACTACCATCGTTCATTAGGTACTTACTGTCAATATAGTCCGTTCTCTTTTTTTTTTTTTTTTTTTTTGTGGAGCGTTGTGTCTTCGGGCAAGTAACAAGGTCACTCCCTTCCGACCGCGTAGAATGCAGGGCATAAAGCCGAGCTGTATTTTGAGAATTTGTGACACCACCTGGGGAAATGCTTTACGCATGGGATACCATCGTTTGTATCACTGTGTAGGACTCCGTTCTGGCAATACGATCATTCGCAGAAGCTGAAAAATTAGTAATCGTGACCGAGGGAGACCCCCCGGCCCGCTGACTAAACACCTTACCGTTGAACTTACCCTTGGCCAGAACGTCTACCCACTAAAACCCCAGCCTCCCCAGTCCAATCTTCAGGGAGGTTGTCTTCGTCACTTATGACACTTCTCCATGTTCTTTCAACAAGGCCTTTCGACACGCTCCGTTTCCGGAATTGTGCCGTGACCATTAGGCGGTCTAGCCCAATTCTTGCCTCAATTGATTTCTTCCACCTTCTGGTAACCTCCTCTGGTGAAGGTGAGTTTCGACCTTTTATCACTCTTTCACATCGTAATTTCCATATCAGATGCGTGGACTCGGACATCATTATCCTCAAGAAGCGAGCATCTCCGTCTAACGGTTTTCCTTCCCGTTTGTTTGGTTTTATCACGCCTGCACCTAGAATCATCCCTAGGGATGGTTCGTTCCATTCTATGCCTTTCTTGATGCAGATTTCTTTGGTGGGTTCCCATACCTGTTGTTGCCCAGGGCACTGACACTCCGTCAGAATGTGGTCCATTGATTCGGGAACCCCGCACGGATGGCAATTCGCTCGATTTTCGAAGTTGGTTATGTTCTGCCAGTAGTTACCAATCTTGTAGCCTTCATGTGCCACCATCCATATGAAATACCGAAATTTCCTCGAGAAGTCTTTGTGCCGCAGACTCCTCCATAGTATCTTGTTTGATGGTTCTGACCCCATGATCTCTTTGACCACACTCTTCGCTCTCCCCGTATTGATCCTCGTGTTTCGTCTATCTATTGCTTTCTGATACTGGTTTTTCGACATTTTTATCTGTCTGATGGTTTTGTAGGCTCGGGTTTGCGTCATGGAGTTGAGTTTCGCCCCAGTCACGCATAGGTTTGGTGGAATCAGTAGGTCTACTTCATCCTGTTCCGCTTTTTCACTGCCCTTTTTTGCTAGTGCGTCTGCTTTATCGTTTCCTTCGAGGCCCGAATGTCCCTTTACCCACTTCAAGGTTGTAGGCGTGTTACGTCTTCGAAGGGTTGCAATCGTCGTTCGCAGTTCCTTGGCATTCGCTACTCCAGCAAAGCCATTATCCTCCCACCGCTGGCGGTTACGGGTGAGTCCGTCGATGGTTGTTTTTGAGTCGGAGTAGATCGTTAAGGAGTGGTTTGGATCTACATCTGCCGCTGCTGTGGTTATGCTTATAATCTCCCCGGTTTGGTTCGTTTGAGGTAGGTACTCAGGAATCCGCATTGCCTTATTTAATGCATCTCCGTCACTATAGTACACTCCCGCGCCCGCTCTTGCTTCGTCACTTCCGTTGTGTTGACATGAGCCGTCAGTATACACTTCGACTTTCGTGTCCGCAGGTTGTGGGTTCCATGCCGTTTGTGGTATTGCGTTACTGGTCTCTCCTTGTGTGAAGATTCTGAAGGCGTCAGCTAAGGAGCCTCGCGTTGTGATTCAGTGGTCAAAGGTGATTCCCTCATTGATGTCTGGTGGGTGCAGTTCATCTGGTTCATGGTCCTCGGGGAGTACTGACAAGGGATTCCACTTCTTGGGTAGAGTTTGCAGGAGTTCCTTTGCTTTAGCGAAGCATCGGTATGGCGCTTCACAGTGGTTCTTGGTCCTAGCAGCCTCACATGCCGTGCATCGACAGTTTCGTCGACAACCATGTCTTGGGGTCCGGGTTTTATTTACTTGGGCTTCAATGTCTCCTACTGTTATCACTTTATGGTTTTGACGGAGACAGCGGCTCTCTTTGCTATTTCGAAGTTTGTGTGTGTTTTTTGCTTCGCCATGAAGCCATATTGGCATCTGGCGAATTATTTCACGCGAAAAGGTAAGGCCTTCGAGTCTAGCTCCGTATTTTTTGGCAATGCTGATCATGTCTCTTAGATCTTTGGGTAGTTTACTTGTGTTCGAGTTCCATGATTGTAGGAATACATTAATCCTTTCCCGTTCCTCCAGATTGGCAAATTTGCTTGGTACATGATGTGCTAGTATAGCGTCCGCGGCAAACGTCCACGTTGCTCTCTTCTCAGTCAGGTTCAGATAGCTCTGTAGCCATGAGACGAGGATTGCTTCATTTCGGGCAAGCAGGTCTAGTAGTTGGCGGCCGCCTTCATCAATCGGTGCGTATATGGTTTCTTTGTTTATCCTTGCCAAGGATTTATCATCCCAGAGGAATTTCCTTATTCGCTTTTCCAGGCGGATTTCCACTTCTTTAGGCATTCCCTGTACTTTTGTCAGGTATTGAGTCATTCCGCCCACGATCATGGAGATAATCAATCGTCGGCCCTCCATAGTTGGTCTGCTTTGCTCCCAGCGTGCCAGCGATGCGTCAATTTTTTCTATTACTTTGGTCCATGGAGTGAGTTGACTAATGTTGTTTCCGATGAGAGCTCCGAGGGTTCGTATTGCCTCTCCCTCTTGCGCGATCTTGATGTGATTAGGTATCTGCGTGCCATCCTGACCATTCAGGTATCGCTTTTGACAAACATTTTCACGGTGTGCGGGAGTCCCAATTGGGACGATCTCCGTTAGTCCGTTCTCTTGAACTTCGACTGAGCATCGTTCATTAGGTTATGGGCCCCGACCTGACGCTATAAATTCCAATCGAAATTCCCATTGAAACTCGCTGCCTCTATCCATTCGAAATGACCACCTCAACTAAATTCGGCGATGACTTCCTTTGCGTTCCAAAGCTCGACGTCTCTGGTAAGAACTGGGTGATCTACAAAGATCGGATCAAATGGTCCATCGATGCTCGAGGACTTTTGAAGCATGTTGACGGTTCTACCCCGACTGTCGAGACGACGGTCACATCCACTGACGGCTCTAAAACTGTTAGTAACGCTGAAGCAGTTCTGGAGTGGAAGAAAGGCGAAGCGATTGTCAAGCAGCAAATTGCCAGCACGATTCCTGATTCGTTGTTTATTAAGCATCGTAGCAAGGGGTCAGCTAAGGAGCTTTTCGATGCACTTGCCGCGGAATTCGAGAGGAAATCTCGTATGGTCTCAGTCGACCTCCGCCGTCGCCTTCAGGAGGAGAAGTGCGGCGACAAAGATGACGTCCGGACTCACTTTACTCACCTCCGAACCATGCGCGAAGATCTTGCTGCCATGGGTCACTCTCCATCCGATGATGACTTCTATGCCATTGTTATGGGTTCACTTCCCCCTTTGTATGACCCTTCTCTTTCTGCTATCGCCGCCACATCTAGTGTCACAAGTACGGTCCTCGGACCTGATGACCTGATGAACGCTATCACTGAGGAGTATGAACGACGACTCCTCAAGGCCAAAGGGAGAAAGGCTGACTCACCTAATGTTGCCTTTACTGCATCAATGAAGAAAGGAAAGGGGGCGAACTCAAACAAGAAGAATGCTGAGTGTTATAATTGCAAGAAGAAGGGGCACTACAAAGCGGATTGTTGGGCTCCAGGGGGAGGAAAGGAGGGCCAAGGGCCAAAGGGAAAGGGCAAGGCAAAGGCAAAGGACGAAGCAACGGTCGCTACAGAGGTAGAGGATGCTGCGTGGTTAGCCATAGTGGATGAAGATATCCTCAATTACACCGAGAATAGCGCAGGATGTGTCAAAACAATGATATGCGCTGATTCAGATAGTGACTATGAAGACCTCTGGTATCCAAATGATACTGACTACCTCTTTGCAAACCCCCATAATGATCCCGGCAACTCCGACGACTGCATGCCTGCTCTCATTGCCATCTCCGAATCTAAAAATGAATATGAAATGGAAGACAATATGTCTGTCAATTTATCTGAATGGACCAAAGTCACCGTCGACCTGGGATCTGAGAGCTGGGTCATCGACGACGGTAATAGGCCATATACACTCCCTTTCTATCATGCTTTCTTGGCACGTAGCAGCATACCTGCGGGTGGTGTTGAAATCGAATTCTACAATTCTGGTGCAACGCGCCATATGTCACCTTATCAGGAGAAGTTCATCAACTTCCAGACAATTGCGCCACGATCAATTGGTGCTGCTGATAATCGAGTGTTTCAGGCTGTGGGACGAGGAGATATGTATATCAACGTACCTACTTCGAACAGCTTCAATCGGGTCACCAACCATGGCGGTAACCTTAGTCTCTGTCAGTTGAATCACGGCATCAGGCGCACAAGTCTTATTTGATAAGACGATGTGTAAAATTTTCAACAAGGCGGGAGTCATTGGAGAAATCCCCGAGAGCTCAGGACTTTATCGGGTCTACAGTCCCCTCTCTGTTGATTATGCAGCGCGAGTTAAGGAAGTACTCACAATTGATGAACTTCATCGTCGGCTAGGCCATATCAGCCATGAGGCTGCTTGAACACTGGTGAGCAAGGGCCTTGCACTGGGAGTTGAGCTAGAGGGAGACAGCATTGCAACCATCTGCGAACCCTGTGAATGTGCAAAGATGACACATAAACCAATTAGACGGGTTCGCGAAGGTGAACGAGCTGCAGCAGTCGGCAATGAAATCCACTCTGATGTCTGGGGACCTGCACCTGTCGAAACCATTGGTCATCGCCGCTATTACATTAGTTTCACTGACAATCACACACAATGGACTACGATATACCTCATGCGCACTAAAGACGAGGCTTTCACCCACTACAAAGCTTTCGAAGCCTGGCTGGGCACTCAGCACAACGTCCATGTGAAAGTATTTCACTCAGACCAAGGGGGCGAATACTTGAGCGATGAATTCAATCAGTATTTGAGGACGCGAGGAACTATTAGATGACTCACCGTCCATGATACTCCGGAATACAATGGCATCACAGAACGTTTGAACCGTACGCTCATCACAGGAGTTCGCGCTATGCTTCACGATTCTGACTTACCCAAATTTTTGTGGAGTGAATGGCAAAGCACGCTGTCTACGTCAAAAACCGTGTCATGACGCACGTTCTAGGTAACACCACACCACACGAGGTTTTGTTGGGCGTGAAGCCAAATCTATCGAATCTTCACCCATGGGGTTGTCGAGTTCGAGTCCACGATACTTCGGGGACAAAACTCGATGGTTGTGCTACGGAAGGGCGCTGGGTTGGATTTGATGAGGAAAGTTATGCACATCGCGTGTATTGGCCCGAAAAACGAATCGTCTCTGTTGAACGAAGTGTTAGCTTTAAATTCGAGGCTGACGAGGTGATAATTGAGGTGCCACTTGAGGGGGAGCATGGGATACCACCAAACGAGCTGGCACCTGTACTGAACGTCTCACCTGATACTTCTGAATTATTCCCTATTCCTACTCCCTCCACCTCTTCTGTTACTCCTCTTCCTACGTCCACCGGAATTCTGGGCGAAGGATTTGAAGAAAATGTTTGGGAAGGACAGGAAAAGAGAGTTAGAAAGGAATCTGAGTATGCATGTCAACTCAGAGTGGGAGAAGGTTTTGTGAGCACCCGAAAATCTGACAGTCAAATTCCAAAAGGCCTTCAAGTTGGAAAACCCCTGGACGAGGTGAACGAAACCGCGGGAATGATAGATGTTGAGGAAATTGCAATGGCCGCAATGATGAGGGACGCAGAGGGAATCAAACCATCTTTTGAGGAAGCAAAAAGCCGCCCGGACTGGCCGAAATGGAAGGAGGCGATCCGGATGGAGCTACAGGCACTCAAAAACAACAACACGTGGGTGCTTGTTGAACGTCCCCTCAATACTAATGTTGTTGATTCCAAATGGGTTCTTCAAATCAAGAAGAACTCAGCCGGCGAAATCGAGAAGTATAAAGCTCGTCTCATTGCACGCAGATTCACTCAGGTTTTTGGTGTCGACTATTATGAAACGTTTGCTCCTGTCGCAAAACTTGCTTCTTTTCGGCTTGTTCTCTCAATCGCTGCTCGTAACGGTTGGCCTGCAGAATCGTTCGATTTCAATTCAGCGTACCTCAACTCACTTTTGGATGAAGAGATCTTCCTGGAGCAACCTCCGGAATTTGAGGAGCGGGACAGAGGTCGTTACATGTTGAAACTGAAAAAGGCGCTATATGGGTTGAAACAGGGTGGCCGGAAATGGTATGAGCACCTGTTACGACCATGCCAAGTCCAACTCCCGCGGGCCCGACGATCATTTCCCGGTATTTGACTTCATCATTTTCTTCCGTCGCGGAGCTTACCTCCGCGATCCTTCTACACTTTACTTTTATATCCCTCACACTTAGCCGACTTCTTATATATCCTTTTATATCAGTTCCTTTATACTTTCCCCTTTTATCTTCCACATGTCTGACCATACTATTCTAGGATACTATCACTTAGCGACCCTTAGGTAGCGATTACAGTATAAAGCTACAAGAGTAGAATAGTTGGTCCCCAGTTTAAATATCGACTTTGATAGCGCACTTCGATAGTGTATACCTCTCAAATAGAGTTCATACTCAAAAGCTCACCCTAAGTACGATTGCGTGAGTTTCTCCCGCGATCGGAATTACCCCCACCTTCGCTTTCGGACAGCGGCGTGTCGAGGACGCTATTAATAGTAGCGTCAACGTCCGATGACCTCTCCGTAGGTTCACTTCACCCTCACCGGGATTTATCTCGGTGTTCGGTTTTTTACCCCGCAGACTTATAGTCCGCGATCCAACTTATCCCTACGACCCGTGCATGATCATAACAGCACCTCTGTATTGCGCTCGCTGACATCGGCTTCAAACGTGCAGAAGCTGACTACGGTGTATTCCATAAACACGTTGATGGAAATATCGTGATTCTGGCAATCCATGTCGATGATTGTCTCATCACTGGAAATTCTGCCTCACTCCTCAGCACGACGAAAGCTGAAATCAATGAGAAGTATAAGATGACCGACCTCGGACCAATCTCATGGCTCCTTGGCATTAAGGTCACTCGCGATCTCGAAAATCGAACACTTTCATTATCTCAGCACTCGTATATCGACTCCATTATTTCCCGATACAACTTTAATGACCTCAAACCCATCTCTGTGCCCATGGACTCTAACACCCATTTCTCAAAGACCCAATGCCCCACTGCCGTCAATGATATCGCTTGAATGAAGAAGATTCCTTACCGCGAGGCAATTGGATCGCTCATGTATGCAGCAGTGGGCACTAGGCCTGATATCGCATTTGCAGTATCCACTCTTGCTCAATTTCCGCAAAATCCGGGATGGACTCACTGGGAAGGCATAAAGAAGGTCTTCAGGTACTTGCTTGGCACGAAAAAGTTGGCACTGACCTATGGTGACAAGGAAGAAGGGCTGGTTGGATATGTTGATGCCGACGGAGCTTCACAGGAGCACTGTTACAGTTGTGCTTCCGGACTTCCATGTAGAGCTTCTGACTTGGGTTCAGACATGGACTTGGTATTATTCATATTTACTTCCGAGATCAATTGCCTCGATCGAGTCGTACAAAGCATTCGGTTATCGAATGCCAAGTGCTCCGACTTTATTGTCTTTTCATTTATATTGATGACGTCGGATTATATTAGTTATTGTCTTTTACTTACAGCTCTTATTGTTATAGATTTAACAATTAGGAATACAGGTATATAAGCTGTAGTATCTTGTACATAGTTCCTCAGTTTAAATATCAACTTAGATTGCTGCTGAACTCCGTCCGGAACTCTCTCCTCTAATCGCTCAACGTTCGCACTATAACCCACTTCAGGCAACCACCTAACCAGGCCTTCTTAGGATCAAAAACAGTGTACAAAAAATTGGCCTAAGAGGGGGGGGGTCTTGGGCAGAATGCCCTGGAACTTTTAGGTATGGTAGCTGCCTGATTTGCTCAGTCAGACGGGCAGCTACCCGCCGTACTCATATTCACAATGCCGCATTTTTGGACATTTTCGGTGCCCATAATTCATAAATAATATCCAGGGACATACTCCTGGCGGTGTATACTCAGAACGTGCAGGTACCTGACTGTTCACAATTTTTTAAGCTTGCATGTATAGAATCTCACACAACTCGTTTCAGATACCTGCATTAGCGTAGTATATTAAAACATTGGGTAGCTGCCCTACAAAAATAATTCAAGTGGGGTAGCTGCCTTGTGTAAATAAATCGAGGGGGGTAGCTGCCTACAAAAATAAATCAAGGGGGTAGCTGCCCTACAAAAATAATTCAAAGGGGTAGCTGCCCCACAAAAATAATTCAAGTGGGTAGCTGCCTTGTGTAAATAATTCAAGTGGGTAGCTGCCCTACAAAATAATACAAGGGGGTAGCTGCCTTGTGTAAATATTTCAAGTGGGTAGCTGCCCTATATAGATATTTCAAGTGAGTAGCTGCCCTACACACTACACAAATAACTCAAGTGGGTAGCTGCCCTATGTCAATATTTCTTACCCAACTACAAGTTCATCCAGGGGCAGCTACTCAAGCCTTACATCCTCACACAAATACTTTGGTTTCAGACATTAAATTTCTAGTATCGCATTACAAACTAAAGCTCTATACTCCTTCTCGATTCTTTGTAGTTTTCAGTAACTCTAAGACTGTCTAAGTGCTCTGTTGATAACTCATCCGCATCTGCTTCAAACTCTATGTCGAAAGCATCTTCCATTTGTTCTATTCCCCCACCAAAAACTTGCTCCTCCCGTGCACGAATCATCTCACCTTGAGAAAGACCCCATTCAGGGAGGTTTTCAGTAGCAGGGATACCTACAATTGCTCTTTCCCAAGCAACAAACAGATACCGGAGCCTGTCCTTTCGAATTTCTACTTGGAAGAAAATATTCATTTCTAAATGATGTGTGAGCAGACAAACACAAGAACATGAGAAAACATACCCGCGCTTTCCGCCACGCTCTCTAGAACCTGCCATTCTTCATGAAACCACTGCTGCATTGCATCTCGTTCAGCAAGCAGTCTTCCACGTTCCTCTTCACAACGATCACGATCCAAGAGAGCTCGAATACCCTCCCGAATTTTCTCATTCGATAGCCACAGAGGTGGAGCAGTATTATCATTGTCGTTGTCGTTGTCGTATCGAAGGCCAATATCCAGCCATATGTCATCATCCACATCGAGGCTGAATAGCTTGTCCATGTCAATTGCTTTAGGAGGAACCGCGTTGCGGGTTGCTTTGCGTTGTTCAATTAGACGTGCGAGCTCAACACAGTACTGGTTGTACTTGCATGCGAGTGATGCAATGGTAGGATCTCGTCTTTTAACGGAGTCCTGAGTGTGGTCATTGACGCGTTGCTCTTTGAGAAGGTATCAATTTGATTTGCAAAAAGATGAAAAAAAGCACCTACCACTTCACTGCTTTCGATATGAGCGTTCCAACCTGTCAAGTTCAAACTTGCGCGAACGGAGACGTTCGCGAATCCGAGTCAAAAGAGCCAGAGCATTCATTCTCTTGTTGATGTAAGTACTTTTAACCAACGTCCGTAATTGTACGCGTTGTCTTTCACCCAGAGCCCTTTCCTTTGAAGCCAACCTTGCTTGAACTTTAGACAGGGATTCCTTTGCCATTTGAAGCTCGAGTTCGGCAGTGGCTACATCCCAAGTTGGCGTTGATGGGTTGATGATAATTTCACGAAGATGGGATACCTTTTCCGTTAGCATATCCCTGCTTTTGCGAATGCGAATCACCTCTTCCACGGCGGATTTGCCAAGATTTTTACTTCGACCTTTAGTTTGATTAGTTGTAATGTAATCGGATAGTGAGTCCTAAAACCTACGAGGAAGAGGCTTCGTTTGCGCCTGCACCTGGGCAGTCCATTGAGCGCGCAAAATGTCCTCCGTTTCTCCCAAGTCTCGTAAACTCTCTGTCGCTTCTTTCAGCTTCTCTTCACAAGACCCCCATTTGCGCCGGAGCCATATACCAAGCCGGAACAAGCTCTCCTCGTTACTGAAGTTGAGCTGACTGTCGAGATTGTAAATACGCACATAGTACTGACGGAAGAATACTTCAGCGACACAGACATGGCCACAAGCAAGATTACCTACACCTGCTACTCGCCCATATGCGATAAGCCGACTGAGCGCGTGCCAGAGTCGTTCCGCGCCCTCACCATCTGACAAACCATACCCAATACATTTTCGAGGGTGATATACGATCTGGCACGGCCATTGATGACCGAAAGCATGAAAGATAGAGATTGCGAAGGTCGTTCGTGACATGTAGGGTTTCAAGAAGCCCCACTTCACACAGCTGCGGTGTAACTGGCAGCCGATATCGTACAACAGTCGTACAATTACATCTGATGGTAGATGTTCGAATAGAGAGGCGAGCAAAGCCAATGTATAATGCTGGCCTTCTCCCGCGGTGTGCATGTTCACCGCCCAAAGTGGACGATCATGACGACACAACAGCGCCATCTGCGCGGTAACGTCAAAGAATTGTGTGCTTCCCTTCACGCGAGCTTCATCTGCGGCTGTGAAGCTAGACAAGCATCCATCGAGTACGGACTTGGGAACCCGCAGGCCATCTTCGCAGCAATCATCGTCCTCTTTCTCAACGACATTCGTCGATTTTTTTGCATGTTTGGTAGGAGAGGGCTGAGGTTTCGATGCTCGCTGGGAATCAACGTAGACTTTCCATTCCTTAACGTAGTCTTCTGGTAGAAAGAACGTATTTGGGTGAACTTGTGGGGGGTCGCGAGAACCTTTCCCAGCGTTGTGCTTCTGGGTGAAACAGGCATCGACACACACTACAACACTTTCACTGTAAAAATTTCGCTGAGTATCATTCGAAACCGAGTATTCACAATCACATACGTAGAATATCCACCAAAACACAAAGGACAGCGTGAGCGTAGGTACTCACTCGGCCGTGATAACGAGCGCGGCTCAGTTTCTCTGGCATCATCGTCGTCGTCTGATTCATCAGAGGATCTGGCTCGCTTGCGTCCAGACGTGTTCGCGTCCTCACGATCGCTGCTGTCAGCGCTACCAGAATTCGAAGCACGGTTAGTCCTTGGGTTGTATTCAGCTACATTGGCACGTTCGCAGTGAAATAGTGGGCTTCTCTTCGCCAGTATGTTGGCCATCGAGGAAGGGATGATCTGAGCCCGCGCAGTATTGAGGATTGAATTGATCTTGGTTGACGCTTGGTCGTGAAGGGTCACAAACCATTGTAAAGCGTTTGCAAACCGCCTTCTAAGAGGGTCTTCACCTGGCAAACGGTATCCTTGCGCGCCTAGAAAGTTGGTAGCCGCCTGGCACCAGGCAGTGTGATTGGGTGCGATGCGTAGAAACAGACGTCTGACGAAGTCTAATAACCGTATGTCCACAGCCAGAGAGGGAAATACAGGAGCACAGGGAAAGAGGCCGCTGCGTACAAGCTGAAGCGAAGCAGGAGTGCACGGTGAAGCCCAGAGTTCAATCTTTTCAAATTCTGAAGTAGATGATTGGCATTATCAGCTGTGGCATTTAGAGAGCGGAGAAAGCGTCACCTACTGTAGAATTTGACAACCCAGACAGTGAGCTGCCGACCTTGACAGCATGTGCAGGGATCTGTTTGTAGGGAAACCTTTGGATCTTTGCGTAAGGAATCGGTTTGACGCTGAAGATCGTAGTAGTGCTCAATAAGTGATGGGATAACCTCTCTCGTCCATCGCTGCCACGTCTTTTCACGCTTAAGACGGTGCTTGGATGGTGACATGGGAGGCTCCATCTCGTATACCACATCCTCGGCCTCTCCGTATTGCAGGCGTGCGCTGTCCATGTGGGCGCGCGCAATGCTGAGGTTGGTGACCGGACGATCACCACGCACTCCGATCTGCCCAGGGAGTCGAGGTAAGCCCTTTGTCTGTGTATAGGTTGTCCCGTTTTGCAACACTACGAGAGCCTCTTGACGCCTATTAGTGCCGGGGACAGGCTGAAGGGAGTACGAGGTGGCGGTGAGCGCAGGGGGTTGTTGGATGGCCTTCTTGGGCAGACGAGGACGAATAGACATGATTTCTGAACCGGGAAGCTGAGGGTTAGCGCGAAGAACAGAGAAAAACAAGGGATGCCAGCTCACCTTCATTTGATGCGTGATCTCACCCCATTGTCTAAGTAGTTTACCGTCATTTCGGACGATTTGCTTCCCTCACGTTTGTTTACCGGTTTCAGACACAACAATGGCAATGTACACATCAGGTTTTCAATTGTTCACTAGTATTGTTTATTTTCTCAACCTATGCACCGAGTATATAGTTCAGGGAAGTACATGGCAACGTTCATACACGAGTAACTACTCATTTTGACATACACTTAAAGTAACACATTCATAACTTCTCCAACTTGCAAACCAAGAAATAAGACTCGATACGAATTCAATGACATAAAAAGACAAGGGAAGCATTGCGAAATTTCGGGGGAATAGAGGCTGCGAAGGACACTGTAAGCATTGCCCAACATATCCAGGATGGAGAAGACGCACCTTAGGGGTAACAGTCGCGAGGTATACATCAGTATCGCGCCCAGTCTTCCATCACACCGGACAATGACAGACTACAACGTCTGTGGCCTAGATGCCTAGACTACGATGCATGGTTCATATTTATATAGTCTTCTGACTTTGCGCTTGGCTGGCGAAACCTCAGTGGTAGCGTCAAACAAGGGGAGACGAAATGAGCAAGAGAGCACTGTTGAGAATGTCGAATATGGTAGGAGCATCGTATATAGCTTTGAGCCGCCGTCGTTGTCGTTGGGGATGGCTTCGAGGAGATGTTGGAGGTACGGAAGAAAGATGGGAAAGCTTACGTTATTTTCGAACCGGCAGTTACAAACGAGGAAGTCGCAACCTCGGGGCAAACGGCTTACTGGGCATTATCGTATCATTTCTTATCGTATCAAGGCGCTTATATCTATTAAACACCCTGGTATATCTTATCGTATCAAGGCACTTAATAGATATAAACGCCCAGTAAGCCGTTTGCCCCGAGGTTGCGACTTCCTCGTTTGTAACTGCCGGTTCGAAAATAATGTAAGCTTTCCCATCTTTCCTCCGTACCACGTAGTAGTGTAACGTCCTGTAATCCGTAATTCATCCGTGAGTTTTCGAGCATTCGTGGTGACTATGGAGAGCAACGACGCTCTCTTGAGATACCTAAGTTGAGGGTAATACGCGCTGAAGGCGCAAAATAAGATACAAAAAGAAAAAAAAATGTAGAGAGAGACCATGTCGGTCTATTTCATCGCTCACTTCTCCTCGCCGTACCTTGGTGACGTTCGCTCACTTTGCTTATATCTACAGGCTTCTAGAAGCCCTTGCAATGGCTGGTCCCTCCGAGTTCAATCGGGTGACACTTTCAATATCGCAAGGCATATTCACCCATCTTACAAGTTAATTAGAAAACTCACATAGAACGGGCGGTCCATCGTTTCCTGCTTCTGGAAGCGGATGAAAATGACGACGAAGAACTTGACTGGGAAGATGACTGGGATGACATGGAACGAGACCGAGAGCACAGGGAGCAGGAGCAAGAGGGTAGCAACAGTGAACCGCCATCCAATACCCCTACCACGACCTCCGTACCAGCTAGTGACAGTCGGCGATCGTTTCTTGCGCCAGTTATATCTCGCTGGGAGGAGCACTGTGCTACTAGCAGTAACGTAGTAGCGTCTGGCAGCGGGCTCACTCGCATTTCCTCTCCTGAACCTGAACCCATCTCTGTTATCAAGGACGGAGTCTCTGAACCTTCCCCCCCACACGCACAACATCCTTACATTCCTCGTTACGAAGATGACGAGCCTCCGGATGACTTTGACCTGGAGGACTCTCATTGCACGAAGCCTGATGCGTTAGAGCGGCTCATAGATGAGCTCCTCGATCTGCATCAAGAGAGGTCCCATTCTTTCGACGTCTACCTTGTTCACTGTCAACGTGGGCAAGAGCGGGATATAGTCCATTGAATTCGATCAGACGTCGAAGTTGGTGCTGTCAACCCGGACGTTATTGATACAGCATTCCTTTCGCAGCTTCCGGGCTGGTTTTACCTTCACGTTCACAATATGTTCGTCCAAAACTCGCCGCTCACCACTTATCTTATGACCATCGACGGCTTGATTTATCCTCGCAGCCAAAACGTGCCTTACCAGGATGGCTCAGTCCGGCCTGTACCCATTCATCAATACGTTCCTTTTTATGATCGTGTCAACACCTCGGTGCTTTTTGAGCCCGGTAGCTGGGTGGTGACTACTCGAGGCCTTTACAAAGGCGACGTAGGCATTGTTGTTGATCCAGGACCAAGACCACTTAGAAACCATCAGCGTCAGGTCCTGTTCGTTCCTCGTCTTGCTATCCCTCGTCCAAAAATTGGCAGTAGCCAGAAACGCAAGGCTCCAGTCTCTCGACCAATTCCCGTTCTAGCAACAGAGGCTGTTATGAATACAATCTCCCTGAATGCAGGCGTAGACGTAACTCCCGCAGTGGTTCGATGTACCTTTCCCGGCTGTGACTATACTAGTAAACGACATCGAGAGCTTGAACATGAAAAAGAATATATTACCTGTAGATTCCTCAGGCAGGATTTCCAAGCAATGCTAGCTGTTCAAGTGTTGCCTGCTCAGTCTCTCAAACCGGCCACCTCTATTCACCAACAAACCTGGACGAACCTAGTATCAGCTGCACCTGGCCATATCGCCTTGCAGGACCAGCAAATCTTTGACAATGCGCCTCCCCCTGCAGAATGGGTATTCAGTGCTGGAGAGAAAGTCCAAGTATTTGTTCTTGGCAATAATGTTGCGAGGAAATGATCGGTTGAGGTCTACCAATGTGGTTCTGCTCCTTCGGGGACCGAGGGCATCATAGAGTCAGTAGATGACTTATTCTGCATGATTAAAACCACTTCACGCCCTGGAATCTCTCAGACTTACAATGAACTGGTGCGTGTCTATAAGTGCCATCTACGGAAGGTGTTTTCTCTGGGAGATGTGGTGGCAGTTCTCTCTCCCGGAAAAGCAGCTGAAGTAGTCCGTGACCTTCAGACACAAGAAATCCTCGCTCACGGGAACTCCGACCAGACTTCTCTTGCTCCGCAGGAGTACGGATTTGTGATTGAAATCATTGATTTCGTAGCTCAAGTAAAATTGTTTGACAGACAATTTGTGAGTCCCTTTTCTGTATCTTAACGATTCAAGTCTAATCAGCCATTAGGACTTGTCAATCCACGTCAACTTATTGGGACTGGTCCCTGATCTTGCAAAACATCCTCGTGCCGACCTCGCCCCGTCCGTTTATGATGGATCTCACTGGAGTAACTCTGAGGTTCCTTCTTCCTCTCGCCTTCGCGGTGCTTTCACTGGTCTACATCCACAATGGCAAGGCACCGCTGTGAAGATTGTTGGTGACAATATCAAAAATGTTGGTGCACGACACAGGAAGGGCTATGAGGGTACAGTCGTCGACATAACGCAGAGTGCCAACACCATTAGCGGTCTCAACATTTACGTCCATCTCTCCGGAATCGGTATTCAGAATCCTTGGCTTTGGGTGGATTTTGATGATCTACGACGAATCGAGTGGGTATTCAATTTTAGTACTGAATATATATATTGTGCTCATGGAAAATTTCATAGTAATTCACGCTTTCTACACGACTCAGGTGCCGGTACTGTCTCTTCTCTTTCCCTTCCTTTCAAAACTGGGTACAAACCCACGTACTCCTTTCAAGAAGAACTCCGTTTTGCCCAATCCAATGACCTCTCCTCCATTCCTCCAATTCAGACGATAAACCCGATATCACAACTGCAAATTCACATGCAGCAACGCTCCACCCATGAAGATCAGGTCGCATTGAGAGACAGAAAAACGTGGGAGGAACAGTTTGTAGAAGGCGGAGGCGGAAGCACACCCATGCACTCCTCGCAAGACACAGTGGGACAAGGATCCAGCGACCCGAATGACCCATGGATCATCCAGGACTCCGACCGTTCTGATCAGCCCCTGAATCACTGGATCCTTCACCCTGCAATAGCGAGAGGGCTTGGTGGACGTGATATTTTGACGATAATCACAGATGGTGAATTCTTCCAGGGGTCTACAACGGACTCGCGAATCTGTCTCAGGTTAACCCAGCGCGGACATGTCAAAGTATTTTATCAGACTACTCACCAGGGAGGTAACAAATCCCTCATACCGGTAGAGTTACCCCCAGACTGCATCATTGCTGGAGCAGTAAAATCGAATACATTGCCAGATGTACCCACACGGGCGATGGGCTTGTACATCGTTGTCGAAGGAGTTCATGTCGGCAAGCTGACTCGTCGGGTAGGTCGGGTTGCCAATCCGGATGGGCGAAATGGATGGGATTGGAAGTTGCAGGTTGTACGGCTCACCAAACTTGACGGAAAGGGGGACAAGCACAATCAAGAGCTTGTTGATGAACCTCTCATTGTGGTGCACCGAGATTGTCTGATTCCAGTGTATGAAGGCCGTGGTGATAAACATCTTAGCAGGACTCTTGATCTAGAGAGAATCCGTCAATATTGTATGTCGCACGAATAGGGTCATAAGTTTGAGTTTTTTTGTACTGCTACCAGTGTAGTAGTAGTAGATGAACTGTAAGAATCTTGAAATATGCAATGAATTTTGTTAAAAAACAGCGTATCTAATGGTGCTCCCTCAAACATCAAGGGTTACAGAATATGCTCGTCCGCGACGACGTTAAACTAGAAGCCAGATCGCCACTTCGGCTTTCCCACAGCGTGTGGGTAAGTCCAAAAAGAGGTATGTGTTATTGTGTTTATTGTCTCCCGAAAGCATGCTTAAGAAAAGTCAACTACAGCTTGGATATTCACTCAGTTTTGTTTATCTGCCACACTCTCTATCTACAACTCTCGACAATGGTCACCAGAGCTCAACAGAAAATCCTGGCTGAAGTCAACGCTAGAACACGCGGCGAGAAAAAACGCGTTCAGGACGGTATTCCTGCTGCAGTGAAGACGACACGATTGGTACTAGACCATGTCGCTATTGGTGAACCATCGGAGAAACCCGTTCTTAAGGGCTCGGAGCGCTTTCCAACCTTGGAGTCTGAACGTGTAGGACCTCCTAAAAGAAAAGCAAAAGATAAAGGTGCGTTTCCGATAGCATATGGACTTCGAACTGAGTATTGAAGAAGATTCAGTTTCGTGTGCCCCTCAGGATGCGCCTGTTTCCCCTTCCTCTCCAGTCATTGCACCTCTTCCCCCTTCCTCTCCAGTAGCTACACCTCTCCCCCTGAGTCATGACTCGATCAATCAAACTCCGATTAACCGGCCAGCGCAAGACTTCGTGGCAAGCATTAACGGTACCCCCATTCCTGACAGAAATCGCTACCAACTTGATCCATTCCTGAGGCAGTCTGTGCTTGAGACTGCTAATGGACAATCGAGCCCGTTTCCAGGTTCCAGTCCATCCCCGATCGACTTCCTGCCAACGAAATTGGTGAGTCTATGACTCATGCTACCAATCTCGTCGAACACGTTCAGGAAGATGAAGATGAGGACGACAGCGAACAGAATGAGGAAGAGGAACAGGAAAAAGAAGATGACGAGAAACAGCAGGAGGAGGAGGAGGATGAGGAGGAGGAGGAGGAGGAGGAACAGCAGGAGGGGGATAAAAGCCCCGACTCCGGGGATGAGTACATTGCGCGGAGGAAGAAAGTTTCCCAGGGGAAACGTCCCAATTTTGGTCCCACATCGAAAAAAGCCATGTCTCGTGCTACGAAACTTGCCAAACCTTCTGGCAGCAAGGGAAGTTCTCGTTCTGCAAAAACAACCAAATCCCTCCAGTCCCGCTCATCTGCAGCTCCCTCTGGTGCTGCAAACATCAACCTCTCAACTAATTCCGACAACGATAACGAGACTGACAATGACGGGAATCACAAGCAGAACAAGGATGAGGACGATGAGGATCGTGCCAAAGGTCGCCTTTCTAAAGGACTGATGGCTGAGGCAAATCGTATACGGGAGAGGTATGACTCAGATATCAGAGATTTGGCGCGTAAAGCTAAGAAGTCGGAGGCAGCAATTCGCTCCGCTATGGGGGTAACGGTAAAGGATCCTCGTTCCTTGAATGCCTGGAATGTGTTTCAGCACTACCAGCGCGCTGAGGATGGGGAGAACTATCAGAGGGAGCCAGGACAGTCTGAGGCGGAGTACCGGGGGGAGATTCAGAGGCGTTATCAGGAGCTTCTGGCGTTGTCTGAGGAAGAGAAAGACCGGACAATTGCGGAACTGATTGAGTGGTATAACAGTAAGCTGGATGCGTATACTGCCGTCGAGCGTGTTCAAGGAGTGGGTAAGAATCGCTTGAGGAAGTTAGCAAAACCATTCATGGACCGAGTGAGTACTGATTGGCTTTTCTTGTAGAGCATTTCTAACGAAGTCTTATACAGGCTCGGATGGTGTATGAGACGCAAGAACTTTGTGTCTTTGGGTGGGCAGTAGATCCTCTCACCTCCACAACCATTCAGTGGGGAGCTGACCCACTCTTCGAGGCAATGCGTAATCAGAATGTTTCCAACATGACATTGCAAGCAACTGACTACGGCGCCTTGATTCACGTTCAGCACATGAGGCGTAAGCAGGAATCAGTCTTGGCTCCGGAAAAACAAAGTATCATCGACAGGTACTCAGACAACAAGACTGTTGTTCGCTCACTTATATCGAACTTGTTCGTCGTACTTTTCAGTAAGTCTTTTATGTCCGAATTTTGGTGATTCTCTTGTTAATGTACACCACAGATGAGGCCAGTCCAGATGCGAACATTACCCACATGTCCTGGGGGGATGAATTTGCAAAGTTATGCTTGGACCACAAAGTGTGTCTGCATGGCTGGCCTGACGTCAAACACGTTCCTGGAGTCCCCGGGGAAAATGGCCTCAAGGAGGCTTCTGCGCTTCCTGTGCCATCAGGTAGAAAGATCCTCAAGGCGCGCATTCGTTTTTGGCAATCTTTGTCAGCTGAGGATGCGGTAGATGAGGAGGAGCCGCTATTGGAGGATGATCTAGTTCGGTTTGTGCCTTGGGACGATGGTGAGTTCATGTTATACTACGTACAAGTTAGAAAGTGATAATTCTCCTAACAGAAATACGTTCTTATGCCCTACAAGATCTTGCGGACATTCCCATTGTTCGTGGTGTCCCTGACCTCGACAATGGGAAGGGCATCCACTTTGCCTACTCAAGCAGTCAAAGCTTTATAGATTGCGTGTTCAGGCAAGGGGAATGGACTTGAACAATACTGATAGCGAGGATAACGACAACGATGACGAAAATCAGCACGAGGAAGGGGATGAGGGAGTACCCGCCTCGAAAAGTGGAAAAGCTCATCAGAAGCGGGATCTTGGAAAGGGGGTTTTTGTTTCTCGTGTCCGAAAGACTGCATCATGGAGAGCAACCGAAGAAGGCAGCTCTGATAGCAAGGATAGTGACACCAATGATGAAAATCAACACTCGGGAGAGGAGGATGAGGGAGTACGCACCTCAAAAAGTGGAAAACCTTGGCCGAAGCAGGATCATCGAAAGGGGGGTTCCGGTTCTCATGTCCGACAGACCGCACCATTGAGAACAACCAAAGCTCTGGATGCTCGTATCCATGCTTCCGAGACCAGAGGTGGAGAAGGTAGAGCTTCTGGTCTATCTGCCGAGGAGGAGCGGGTTCTTTGTATTGCATTGACAAAACTGAACCAGTTGGCGGAAGGTGAAGAAGGAGAGGGAGAACAGAGGGTAGGGCGCAATCAGAGCAGGAAGCGCCGTCATTCATCAGACTCTGAGGTAGATTCGGGATTCGATGATGCTCATAGACGACGTGCTTTAGATCGGTTAGACAGGTTGAGCAACGGCGGAGGAACGGGAGAAGGAGAGATGGGAAAGGCGGAGCAACGGAAAGGGAAAAGGAGCGGGGCGGGAGCTACAGAGGTGCCGAGGAAGAAGACCAAGTTAGGGGATAGGGCAGAGAAACCAACAAATATACGTCCGGTTAAGTGGCGTCGACGTGGAGAAGGGCGACAGGAAAGGCAAAATTAGGTGTGTATAGATTCTCAATTCGGACTTGCTTTGTTGAGGTGAATTTGTATTGTTTGATATCTCATTCTGCATCTTTATTATATATACTCCATGAATGTGTAAAAATTTCTAATATTATAAGTCTTTTAAATTTAAAGATGACTTGTGTTGATTGAGTATGTTGTTGATCTCAGTTACTTTGCACGGTGTAGATATGGTGGACTAGCTGACTACTTGATCAAGTTAGTTATAGTTCACAAAGGCAGCTGCTACCCACTTGAGTTATTTACATGGGGCAGCTACCCACTTGAAATACTTATATAGGGCAGCTACCCACTTGCTTTATTTTTGGAGGGCAGCTACCCCCTTGAATTATTTACACAAGGCAGCTGCCCACTTGAATTTTTTCAGTAGGGCAGCTACCCCTTGAATTATTTTCACAGGGCAGCTACCCACTTGAATTATTTTTGTAGGGCAGCTACCCACTTGAATTATTTTTGTAAGGCAGCTACCCACTTGCTTTATTTTTGGAGGGCAGCTACCCCCTTGATTTATTTACACAAGGCAGCTACCCACTTGAATTATTTTTGTAGGGCAGCTACCCCCTTGATTTATTTTTGTAGGCAGCTACCCCCCTCGATTTATTTACACAAGGCAGCTACCCCACTTGAATTATTTTTGTAGGGCAGCTACCCAATGTTTTAATATACTAGCGCTAATGCAGGTATCTGAAATGAGTTGTGTGAGATTCTATACATGCAAGCTTAGAAAATTGTGAACAGTCAGGTACCTGCACATTCTGAGTATACACCGCCAGGAGTATGTCCCTGGATATTATTTATGAATTATGGGCACCGAAAATGGCCAAAAATGCAGCATTGTGAATATGAGTACGGCGGGCAGCTGCCCATCTGACTGAGCAAATCAGGCAGCTACCATACCTAAAAGTTCCAGGGCATTCTGCCCAAGACCCCCCCCCCCCCTCTTAGGCCAATTTTTTGTACACTGTTTTTTATCCTAAGAAGGCCTGGTGAGGTGGTTGCCTGAAGTGCTATAACCAAACATTGTCCGGACGTCTTTACTCTCTTACTCGTCACTCTGAACATTCACCGAACCGTACGGCGAAGTGGGGGCACTACCAAAAGTAGTGTCAAGGTTCTAGTTCAATCAATATCATCTTCCGTTTGCAATCAAGCTAACCGATTCTCTTTGATTACATCCTTTGAGACTTTGGTTCTAAACCATAGCCTCGATTCATTCCGATTACTCCCGGATCGCTTCGATTCATCCTTATACCTTCTAAGACTCTACGGAACCTCACCGGCACAGTCTTAACAGTATATTTAAACTAACTACTCGCATTCGTCGTTTTTATATCTCACATCATCTATTCCATACTCATATCCATGGCGCCTCCAATGACTCGTCAAGCCGCTCATAGGAACAGGCCAAGAACGTTGACCGGTACTACTGACAACTCGGACGTTCCGACACAGGCTGAAGAGCCAAATCCCTTTGTCGCCAATGCGCAATCTTTCGCGCCCTATTCAGAATCCATTTCGGCCTTAGGAGGTTGAAGAAGAAATAATGTTTTTGGACCCACTACTGCAGCGTCACTACCGACAACGGAAGTAGCGCCTGAAGTCGCAATCGGTGGAACGACCGAAACAATGAATTATGAATTCCAAACTTTATACACCGCCTCTGGTATGCCTGTCCAAGTCAGGACACCTCGTAGAAATACTCACATCGCTACGACATCATCAAACACCATTATACCTCCGTCTCCAACGGCAGCAATGATTATGGGACAAATTTTATCCCGTAACATGCCAACAGGACCTCAAATTCCGGAAGGACCAGAAGATGAGGAAGGAGAAGATCTCGAGGATAATGACAATTGAGATAATCGAGATGGTGAGGAATTGGTCGATGAAGAACCAACTGATCCGGAAGCACCTGCCGAAGAAGGACCAGGTGGACCGGGTTGACCAGGAGGACCAGGCAGACCAGGCGGTGGTGGTCCCGGAGGACCGGGAGGTCCCGGGGGACCAGGTGGAGGATGCGAAGGCTCGAATAGTCCTCGGAGACCAATATTTCCACCTAACAACAATGCTTCCGAAAGGGAGTTTCTCCAAACGTTCCAAGCTTTCTGAGGAACACTCGACGGGTTAGGTAATGCTATCGCCAACTTGTGACCAGAATCCTCCGAGTCGAGCAAAGCAAAAGTAAAGGAGCCGGATGTTTTCGATGGTTCCGATCCTCGGAAGCTCAAAACATTCCTAGTTTCCCTATCTCTTGTCTTTCTTGATCGCCCTAACTACTTCACTGATCAACGAAAGATAGCTTATGCTCTATCTTATTTGAGTGGATCCACTCGCAAATGGTTCGAGCCGGATATCCTCGATCCGAACGTAATCGCTCTTCCGATGTGGACGAGCTCTTTTACAGCGCTAGTAAAAGAGTTACAAGACAATTTTGGTCTTTACGACGCACAGGGAGATGCTGAGGATAAGCTGGGGAACTTGAGAATGAAAGAGAATGAATTGGTTCGTAAATTCAACATTCGATTCAATTCACTCGCTGTTACGAACTGACTCTTTTTCAATTTCTTTTTGTCTATCTTATTTACTTTTATCTTTTCCTTTTCTTTTATTTACATACATGTGACAACCTTGACATTCTCGCAATGTCAACGCATTTCTCTCATGCCTGTCAGAATGTTGACAGACTGTCATTCCCGCGCTGTCAACACAACTCTCTCATGTCTGTCAGACTATTGACAGATTGACAGTGTGAGAATTCTCTCATGTCTGTCAACCTTTGACAGATCGTTGTATAGCCTCATAGTTATGACGTGAGATAGTTCCCATGGGTTCATTTCAGAATATGTATATAAGATAGGGCATTTCTTAGAGTAGTCTCTATCTCTGATCTCGTCTATTCTCCTTGGTAGCTAGACAAGAATCAAAGACCTTTCCTCCCTCATTCACTTCGTTTGACTTGACCATCTCGGCTTGCGTGATGCCTGGCTACATCGTATAAAAGCTATCGAGTCGCTGACAGAAGATCAGAGATCCTTATCGACCCACCCGTCACGACCCAAATCTTCGACATTTGGTTGGATACCGGACGTCGCTACGTTGCAAACTTATTCTTTTCATATCGTCACTAACAAGCCTATACCTCCTTCGTCTTTCCCCATTGTCCACCTCCTTTTCCATAGCTCGTCTGTGTTAAGGCCAGCATTGACCTAGACACTTTGTTAGTACATACCTACATCGAGACACTGTGGTACGGCTCAACCCGTGCTGAGAGGAAAACACTCCCTCTAGTGTGCCTGACTCCTACCAAGGAGTGTAAATCAGGGCTAGTAACAGGATATCGAGTTTCTTCTTCGGAAGATTCGATAGTAGGCGTTGGAGCATAAAGTGTTTTTGTCTCTGACCCGAAAGGCAACGTTGCGCGAGGAGCGAACGTAGACAGCCTTCTGGATTAACACATAAATCGACACGAGCCTCTACCTCTAAGCACCTGCCCCTCCTATCCTGGCGTTCTCGTCAAGACCTCAGGATTTTTCACTTCCATACCCATCTCGCTCTCCCTCTCCCGCATCGCCGGATTCAACCATCCATTTAGGATCACCTACTCCTACTCCTTCATTCGCTACTGAACTCGGCTCAGAAATGTCTGACCCATCCAACCAATCCATGCATGCCAACACCTCCGCTACTACCGCCGCTACCATCACCTCCACCTCCAACACCTCATTCTCCCGAAAAACTATCGTTAAAGAACCTGACGTATTTACAGGAGATACCTCCAAGTTCCGAGCATGGCTCCGAACACTCCTTGCGTACATCCATGACCTGCGAAGGACACAGCAGGTCAATAACGATAACGAATCCATCAATGTAGCAATGTCCTACATTCAAGGAGGCAGAGCTGATGACTGGGCGGAAGTATACACCAGTGATCACCAGGATGAAGTCGCTGGTGATTGGAATGTAGACTTCGCAGCATTCCTAGAAGAACTAAAGTGCAGTTTTTCTAACGTCTCCCAGAAGAAGGAGGCAATGGATAAGCTGAATCGCATTCAGCAAGGTCGTATGAAAGCCGACGACTTTTTCAAGGAGTTTGAACTCCTGTTAAAGGAAGCAGGGTACGACAAGAGAAGCGAATATGTTCTTCAGTTGGCTGAAAGAGCAGTCAACCTCAACATCATGAGCGATCTAGTCCGAACGAGGACAGAGGAGTTTGGCAGCTACGACGAGTTAAAGAAACTCGTCACAGCCAATGATCTAATCCGCCGCCGCTACGATGAACAGAAACGCGGACACAACAACATGAGCTGGGGTAACAGCATACAAGGACAAAGTCGTGGTCAAGGATCCACGCAACAAGCCTATGGCAGGCAAGAGCAGAAGAGATGGGAAGGACCTCAAGTGGTAGGATCTACCCCCATAATAGCAAGACGCGATGGGTCCGGGACGACCTTTGGAGGTTCGGGACGACCCATGGACCTGGATCGAGCAAGGGTAAATGGCCTTTGTTTCAACTGTGGCGAAAAAGGCCACATTAGTAGGAACTGCCCAAAGAAGAACAGAGCCGCGGTCCGTAGCGTAGAACTTATGAACTATGATAGCGAGAGAACGGACAACGTTAGTGAAGAAACTAACGTAAATAGTGTAGATGTAGTACCAGGGTTACCAGCTGGTATGGACATGAATTCGTTCACCGCGTGGGTGAACAGTATGGGTTTTATAAGAGCTCCCCAGTAGGCATAGGTCTGGCGGAGCGTTCTAATTTAAATACTTCGGACATAGTAGATAGTGGACTAGATTTCACTATTAAGTATGATAATGTAGAAAAACACGCATCTACATTTAATAAACCAACCGAAGTACAAAAACCTATACGATACATACCCAACACAGCAGAATGGACTGCTCAAAGGCTGAAAGAAGAAGATCTCACAAAAGCCGTCATACTTTTAAGGATATGGATGCCTTCCTCGCGAGTAAGAGAAGCTTCGGAGGAAACCGTCATGGAAATACGCGCATTAAACTGGAAAACCGCAGTCGAAGCCGTTAAAAGTCTTGCGACAAAGAAAAGCTACGTCCGTGGAACACATGGAAAAAGCTTAAAACTCCCAGTCATTGTCGAAACATTAGAGGACAACCGACAAATAGTTACACAAGGACTAGTCGACAGTGGAGCTACAGGTTCATGCATTGATGCAAACTTTGTTGAACGACATAGGATTCCGACCAAAGACCTACCTATTCGAGTACCTGTCTACAATGCTGATGGAACACTCAATGAGAACGGCTCCATAACCAAATATGCTGAAGTCCGCGTAACCATCGGAGATCATTCGGAACGGATTCAATTTGGCGTTGTTAACCTTGGCGAACAACATATCTTCTTAGGATTGGATTGGTTACGACATCATAATCCAAGTATCGACTGGATTAAATCAGAAGTTACTTTTGACCGATGTCCGACTCGGTGCGGATATAATCCTCACTTTTGGACGCCTGAAGATATTCAAACAAGAGCAGTACTTGAAGACGGCGAGAGACTTTTCGTGTTTGATTGGGATCGATATGTGCAAGAACAGGTAGATTCCAGGAAATGGACAGAGAAGAAGGCGGAAGAAGAAACACGAAAACACTTCGACACTTCCACTCCGTATATAAACAAATACCCGGATGTTTTCAGTCAAAAGGAATTTGATCAATTACCACAACGACGCCCTTGGGATCATGCAATCGAGTTAACACCTGGTTCTAAACCACTCGATTGTAAGATATATCCTTTGAACCCGAAGGAACAAGAAGCATTGGATGCATTCCTTGAAGAAAACATTCGAACCGGATGAATTCGACCCTCGACATCCCCGATGGCCTCACCATTCTTCTTCATCAAAAAGAAAGATTGTCGTGACAACCAAGTACTTACATCATTTTCTTTCTTTCATTTTCACATGCTCTAGTAACCACATGACCGTGTTCATTACTCATCGTTCATCTGACCACTCACTCTCGCGCTGTCATTAGTTTATTGTTCTTTTCTTGCTTCTCATTCGTTCTTCACTATTCCACTCTCGCACTCTTGTTCTTTGTTCCTTGTTCTTTTACCCTTGTCCCTTTACCTTGGTCCCTATTGTTTCAGACTCGTATATATAGTACAGTAGACAGCTACCAGTTCCCTATCTCGACCTCTTGGTCTTTGGGAACTAGGTTCGTGTTTGTATATTCGTTTACACTCAATATTGACTTGGTCTTTGGGAACTAGCTTGCCTTATTTGACCCTTGTGACTGGCCCTTCGTGCTATCACAGTCGCTGAGATCACTTTCTCCTTTTACCTTTGTGTGTTGAGCGTTACTCACACTCAGGTTTGTGCTTGTGCCGTGCTTTGATCGCTTCCCATCGTCGCTTCCGACTACGTCGCGACAAAGATGGTACCCTTAGACCAATACAAGACTATCGCAAACTGAATGAAATGACGATTAAAAATCGATATCCACTCCCTCTCATTCAGGAGCTTATTGATCAATTGAAGGGTGCTAAGATATTCACAAAGATGGACATTCGATGGGGATTCAACAATATACGGATTAAAGAAGGTGATGAGTGGAAAGCTGCATTCAGGACCAATCGAGGATTATTTGAACCAACCGTTATGTTCTTTGGACTAACCAATTCCCCGGCAACATTCCAAGGATTCATGAATCATATCCTTCGAGATTTGATAAATGAAGGACACGTCATAGTCTACATGGATGATATACTCGTATTTACAAATGACTTGAAAAGTCATCGCATAATTGTAAATCGAGTCCTTGACATTCTGCGAGAACACAAACTTTTCCTCAAGCCTGAGAAGTGTTCTTTCGAGAAAAAATCCATCGAATACCTTGGAATAATCATTGAGAACGGAACGATTCGAATGGATCCAAAGAAAGTCAAAGCTGTACGAGAATGGTTAACCCCATTGAAGAAACACAATGTCCAACAGTTCCTTGGCTTCTGTAACTTCTTCAGGCGATTCATTCGAGGATTTAGCAAAGTTGCCAAGCCATTGACAAAACTTACTGGAAATGCAGTCTGGGAATGGACAACGACCCAACAGTATGCATTCGACGAACTCAAGCATCGAATCTGTGAAGTAGTCCTCCTCATTCCCCGAAATCATGGAAAGTTTAGACTTGAAGCTGATTCATCTGACTTTGCAAATGGTGGTTGTCTCTCTCAATTTGTCGATGGAAAATGGTGGCCTGTAGCATTCCGATCTCGTTCACTCAATGAAGTTGAAAGAAACTACGAGATTTATGACAAGGAATTAATGGCGATTATGGACTCACTCGATGATTGGCGTCAATATCTTCTTGGAGCCGAAGAACAGATTGAAATCTTCACAGACCACGCAAACCTACAGTATTTCAAGAAACCCCAAAAGCTAAATCGACGACAAGCTCGATGGGTTCTTGAACTTGCGGAATATAATTTTAATCTAGTCCATCGACCAGGAAAGACAATGACAAAAGTTGACATCCTGTCAAGGATGACAGGTTTTCAGACGGGGGAAAAGGACAACGAGAACATCGTCCTTCTAAAGCCAGAATTTTTCATTCGCGCCCTCAACATCTCCTCACCAGAAGATGTATTCCTGTCGGAAATCCAAAAGAATCGAAACCACGTTGATCGACTTGTGAAGGATAACCTCGATGCCAAAAACCCTGAGTGGAAAGAAACTGAAGGGATTATTGAGTGGAAAGGACGAATCTATGTACCAAAGAACAGAGTACTTAGGTCCAAAATCCTTACTAAGTACCACGATTCACCACTTGCAGGACATCCTGGACAGTACAAAACAGCAGAACTCGTCACTCGTGATTACTGGTGGCCAGGAATTACTCGAGATGCTGGAAAGTATGTGGAAGGTTGCGAGAAGTGTCAAGCGACAAAGTCTCATCGCACTCGACCCATTGGACATCTTCATCCTCACACCGTTCCAACTGAACCTTGGCAAGTAATTGGTACTGACATGATTGGAGAACTTCCTGAATCTGGAGGTTACAATGTGATTGCAATCTTCATCGACCACTTCACAAAGAGACTGAGACTTGTACCAACCCATACCACAGTCACTTCAGAAGGAATGGCGAAGATTTATCGAGATTCCATCTTCTCCACCCATGGACTTCCACGCAAGATAGTTCATGATCGAGGACCACAGTATCACTCGAGGTTCATGAAAGAACTCTATCGACTTCTAGGCATTGAAGCGAACTTCACCACAGCGTACCATCCACAGACAAATGGTCAATCGGAACGAACAAACCAAGAGATTGAACAATATCTCCGTTTGTTCATTAATTACCAACAAAATAATTGGCATGAATGGTTACCCTTAGCAGAGTTCAACTACAATGACAAAGTTCATTCAGCGACAAAAGTTTTTCCCTTCTATGCAGATACAGGAAGACACCCGTATAAAGGCACGGCAACTCAAATGACTTCGGACAACCCCTCAGTACAAGCTTTCGTAGATGGAATGAAGAAGATACGAAAGGAAGTAGGATCAGCTTTAGAGAAAGCAAAGGTAGAGATGAAGAGGCAGTATGACGGAAAGAGGAAGAAGGGTATAGAATACAAGGTTGGTGACAAGGTGTGGCTAGAAGGAACCAACCTGTCGGTAGATCGCCCAATGAAGAAATTAGGTGACAAGAGGTATGGACCGTTTATGATCCAGCAGAAGATAGGTGCCAGTTCCTATAAACTGGAAATCCCACGTACATGGAAACATGTACACAATGTTTTCAACGAAGTTCTTCTCACTCCGTATAAAGAACCTAGCTTTCCTACACAACCCCGAAACAAACGCCCGCCTCCTGTTGTTGTAGGAGGAGAAGAAGAATTTGAAGCAGAAGAAATCCTTGACTCGAAGAAAGTAGGAAGAGGAATCAAATATAAAGTCCAATGGAAGGGATATGGTTCACATGAGCAGACATGGGAACCACGGTCAAATCTTACAAATGTTGACCAATTGCTCAAGGAATTCCATGAAAAGAATCCGACTAAACCAAAACCCGCAATATTTCGTCGAATTGAAATCCCTATTTCTTTATTCCCTACAGAATTGTTTCGACCCCTTCCTCTTGCCGACACAGAACCCAATCTCGCTTCACTACCCTCCGAAAACTTTCTTTTACAACAAGCACATCGTGGAACTCGTGCCCTAAGGAGAGGGTGATGTTACGAACTGACTCTTTTTCAATTTCTTTTTGTCTATCTTATTTACTTTTATCTTTTCCTTTTCTTTTATTTACATACATGTGACAACCTTGACATTCTCGCAATGTCAATGCATTTCTCTCATGCCTGTCAGACTGTTGACAGACTGTCATTCCCGCGCTGTCAACACAACTCTCTCATGTCTGTCAGACTATTGACAGATTGACAGTGTGAGAATTCTCTCATGTCTGTCAACCTTTGACAGATCGTTGTATAGCCTCATAGTTATGACGTGAGATAGTTCCCATGGGTTCATTTCAGAATATGTATATAAGATAGGGCATTTCTTAGAGTAGTCTCTATCTCTGATCTCGTCTATTCTCCTTGGTAGCTAGACAAGAATCAAAGACCTTTCCTCCCTCATTCACTTCGTTTGACTTGACCATCTCGGCTTGCGTGACGCCTGGCTACATCGTATAAAAGCTATCGAGTCGCTGACACTCGCTGCTCTCACCGATTGGAACACAAGTTCCTTGAAGTGGGCCTATCAGCATGCACTTGCGTCCAGAATCAAGGACGAGATGGCTTGAATTCCGGAGCCTCAAAACCTCGCCGAATATCGCGCCAAGGTTCTCCGAATCGACAACTGGTACTGGCGGAGGGAAGAAGAAAAGAAACGGGAGTCTTCGAGACAGACCGGGTCGGGTTCGGGCGGTAAGGCTTCGAATTTCGGCAAGAAGGGTTCCCAGAACAACTCTTCTACTCAATCTTCTACCACGTCAGACACTCAGTCTAAAGGCAAGACCAGCCCACAGACCACCGGACAGAATCAAGGGAAGAAGCCTTGGTTCAACAAGAACAAGTTGACCGGAACAAATTTTAACGGTCAATCCTCGAATGCTTCGACTAGTCAACAGCCGAAGCCGCACCAAAAACATCTCGGACCGGATGGCCATGTCAAACCGGAAGAGAAGGAGAGATGCAGGAAATTCAACCTGTGTATGTTTTGTGGCGGTAAGCACAAGATAGAGGACTGCCCTAATCGAAAATCCAATCAGCCTCGCTGTTAAGATCGTGCAAGGTACCCTCAGGTACTCGCTTGATCTCCTAACGAAGCGGGATAGGACGCGGCGAAGCTATTAGCAACGCCCTTGCTCCTTTCAGTCCTCGGAGTGTGAGCGAAGATGATGCGAGAGAGAGCGAGACGACGCGAGACATTCAGCGCGATAGCAATGACGATTGTCTCGGCGACTTGTAGCACAGCGACAAAGTTAGCTGGAAGACTTTGAACTAAGTCTTAGAGTGTGCAGGATAGGAGAAAGACAATCTATGTCGATTTCGAAACTAAGGAAGTAAGTACAGTGAGCTACAGTACTTATAGTAATTATTCTAATCGATAAGACATCGAAGCACATGGAACAAGTATCAGATAATCGATAAGACAATAAACCACATGGAACAAGCATCAGATAATCGATAACGGATACAATGATCCGGGGATACGAAGATGCGAAGATGCGAAGATGTAAAGATGTAAAGATGCGAAGTAGCGAAGCTGCGAACGCTTTGGCGAGTGCGACAAGAGTGACGAGGGAGCGGGATAGGGTGCGGAACTTCGGCGAAGAGTTGCGAGAATGTAGCGAAGAGTCCGGAGTCAGACCTGAGCTGACATGATCGTAACAGTATCCCCCTCTTACGCATTTGCCCTCAAATGCGTCTAGTCGACTTCAAACTAAAAATAATATAGTAAGTAAAAACAAAAGAATAGGAGGGGAAAACAACAATCAAAAGACTATCATTTTGTTGTTTTCCGCGAAGAGCGCGAACAAAAATAGAGAAAAGAAAAGAAGGGCAAAAGAGGCGAAAGTGAAAACAAGAAATACACTGCGAAGCAAAGGGAAACATGAGAGGCGAAAAAATCATTACGTGCCAGCGAGAACTTTCGCTAGTGGACCCGGTTTGGTAGGATACCGTTCATGGAACGCGAGGAGTGCGTCGGGTTCGGGCGAAGAATCGTCAGTTGTAATCTCCGAGGCTAGTACCCATGAGAACTCGTCGGAGGTACCTTCGTAACCATTCCACCGAACATAGTAGAGCAGTGGGCATGCCTTCCGGCGACGATCGATTTTGGAGTCGAGTATTTCAGCGATTTCGTATTCTGGTTCGCCGTCGACTTCAATTGGCGGAGGCAGCGACTGGACTCTATTTGGGATGATGTTTTCAGTGTAAGGTTCAAGTTGAGATACATGGAATACCGGATGGATACGACTCATATAGTCAGGGAGAGAAAGCTTGAACAATAAAGAACCGACTTGTTCGAGAACTGTGAAAGGGCCAAGATATTTCTCGGCGAACTTTGGCGCAGGGCAAGTGGAGCGGATGTGTTCCGCGAGAACGTATACCTTCGAGCCGACAGGAATGATAGGTTGGGCGATGCGTTTCCGATCAGCCTGCTCCTTGTAGTGAGATTGTGCGAGTGCCATTTTGTCTTTGAGGATAGAATGGAGTTCGTCGAGATCGACGACGAAATCGCGAGCGGTATCGGAAGCGAGTTTGTATTCGGGATGGACGGTGACATTTGGATGATAACCTTTATTGGCAAAGAATGGAGTAATACCTGTGGAAGCGTTCGGCGCATTGTTGTAGGCGAACTCGGCGATAGGCAGGAGGCACGACCAGTCGTCTTGCTGGTACGAACAGTAGATGCGAATGTACTGTTCTAGAGTTTGATTAGCGCGCTCTGTCTGACCATCAGCTTCAGGATGATAACCAGAGGTAAAATGTAATTCCATCTCCAAGGCTTTACCAATAGCTTGGAAAAAGGCTGAGACGAACTCGGAACCGCGATCGGAGGTAACGTGGCGAGGAACACCATGTTTGGAAAAGACATGAATGACGAAAAGCTCAGCGAGCTGCTCGGAAGTGATTGTATCGTGGGTCGGAATGAAGATAGCTTGTTTTGATGCGCGATCAACGATGACGAGAATCACCGTGTAGCCATTCGAGTCGGGAAGCTGCTCAATGGAATCCATGGAGATGGAATCCCATGGGCGGACAGGAACGGGGAGCGGTTTAAGGAAACCGTACGGGCGATGTCGGCGAGGCTTGTTGCGACCACAAACAGTGCATGAAGAAATTTAATCACGCACAAAGTCACGAACTTTGGGCCAGGTATACTCGCGGCGAACCGATGCGAGCGTGCGGTTGATGCCATAGTGTCCTGCGAGTATATGATCGTGGTGATTGCGAAGGACTTGAACACGAAGATCTGGATGATCGGGAACATAAACGCGGTTGTCTAGGCGAAGTAGACCATCATCGGCGAGCGTCCAGCAAGGATACTGAGCATCGGCGGCGAACTCTAAACCTCTAACAGCCTCGGCGTCGTGGTGATAGCTTTCGCGGATGGACTTGTGAAGTGAATCGACATCCATGATAACTGACGCTCTGAGAACTGGGCCTTGTAAAAAGGTCGCGCAAAGCGAAGAGGTGAATTGTTCATTAGTAAAGATGGGTCTAAAATTCTGCGGATTGACCTTGGCGTAGCCGCTATCCCCCTCTTTCGGGTAGACGTCCCATCGTCTAGTCATAGCGTCTGGTTTACCACCGAGCTTACCAGGGCGAAAGCGAATAACCATGTTGAACTGGTGGAGAAACTCCGACCAGCAAACCTGTCGGCGAGTCAAAATCTTCATAGTCAAGAAGTACTCCAGGTTCTTGTGGTCTGTAACAACGTCGATTGGGTCGCCAGAGCCTTCTAAGTAATGGTGCCATGCTTTAAAGGCTTCAAAGATGGCGAGAAGCTCTTTATCATGCGTGTCGTAGTTGAGTTTGGCGGCTTGTAGCGTTCGCGAGAGAAATGCGACGGGATGTATCTCATTGTCGGCAGTGACGATAGAAAGAATAGCGGCGATCGCATAGTCAGAAGCATCTGTTTCCACAATGAGAGGCCTATTAGGCTCCCAATGCGCGAGAACGGGAGCGTGAGTAAAAGCATCTTTCAGCAAATCGAAGGCAGACTGTTGTAACGACGACCAAAGCCAGGGAGTGTCCTTGCGCATGAGTCGTGTGAGGGGAACAACAATATCGGAATAATTGTAAATGAAATGGCGATAGAAATTGGCGAAGCCGAGGAAAGACTGAACGTCCTTCACTTTGCGAGGCGTCGGCCACTCGCGAATGGTCTGGACCTTGTCTTCGGCCATTCGGAGACCCTCCGGTGACAGTATGTAGCCGAGGTACTCTACCGTGTTTTTATGCCATTCGCTCTTCTTTGCTGAAGCATAAAGCTTGTACTTGCAAAGTCGGCGAAGCACTTCACGGACATGTTCGCGGTGTTGTTCTAGATTATCGGAGTAGATCAACAAGTCGTCCATATAAACAATGACGAAATGATCAAGAAGATCGGCGAAGACCGTATTAACAAACCGCTGAAACACTGCGGGTGCATTCGTTAGTCCGAAGGGCATAACATTCCATTCAAATGAACCGTAGCGAGTACGGAAAGTCGTTTTCCACTCATCACCGGCAGTGACGCGAACGAGATGGAAAGCATGTTGAAGATCGATTTTGGTGTAAATCTTCGCCTTGCCTGGTGCATCAAGTAAATCGGATAAAAGAGGTAAAGGATACCTGTCCTTTTTGGTAATGGCATTGAGTCCGCGAAAGTCTATGCACAGGCGAAGCGAACTGTCCTTTTTCGGGACGAAAAGGATTGGAGCGCCATGCGGCGACGTTGACGGCGAAACGAACCCATTAGTGATGTTTTCGTCCAGCCATTCGCGGAGTGCCTCTTGTTCTTTAGGCGAGAGTGGGTAAATGTGCGAAAGGGGCGGCGATTTACCTTCCTTGAGATCAATCTTGATATCGAAGTTGCGATGTTCAGGAAGTGTGTCGGCCTTCATCTTGTCGAAAATATCGGCGAATTCCGCGTATTCTGGCGGAATTGACAGTTCTTCAGTACTGACAGCTGCAAGAGCGGGAGATGAAGTATGCGGAGTAGTATGGAAGGTGGATTGGGTAGCATAAAACATTACCGGTTCGCGCCCAGCTTCCTTACAAACGCGATGAAAGGCACGAGCACCAAGCAGCCTAATGTCGACTGCTTCCTTGTTTACAATTTGTGATCCCATCTGAGTGACGGAGGGATATGTATAGATAGGTTCGAAGGGGTATGAGGGTTTGTTGCGCTTCTTCGGGGGTTTCGGCGAGTGTGCCGACGAATTCCGCGGGGGCGGCGAAGATGGAAGTGGGTGTTCCACATGAGCGAGAGTTGTCCTTTGGGTTGGCGAAGCCATAGCGGCAAAGGAAGACATCTGAGGATAAGAATTGTTAGTAGCATTTTGGAAAGAAATAGTAGTATGTTGCCAATCAACCAACGGGTTGTAGCAGCAAAGAAAACTGTATCCTAAAACTGCTTTACAAGACGAATCCAAGGGTGTGACATAAAAGTCCAAGTCAAGAAGTTCCCCGGTAGGAAAGCAAACAGGTAGCGAGGCGATCTCTGTGATCAGCGACGCAGTGAGCGAACCATCAAACAATCGTAAATTTATCGGCGAAATCGGCATTGTAGGTATATTGTTCTGTTCAACATACACACTATCAATGAAATCGTTCGTGGAACCAGAATCAAGAAGAGCAAGAAATTTGAGAAGCGAAATGGTAGTAGTATCAAAAGTGTCTGTTGGTACGAATTCAGTAGTAAGAAAAAGACGAAGTGAATTGGTATACGAAAGAGCGGATGCGTTGCAGATTACTTCCTGAGTGGTGGCACAATCCCGGTCAACGCAACTCCAGTCTTGTGCACAGGAACTGAAGTTGCTGGCTATTTTTCCGGCTGCGAAGTCGATGCGACTGCAGCGGAATCGGTAGTACTAGCCATGGCACGGGCTGCCTCGGAAGCGAGACGTTTGCGACATTCGGCGATACGGTGTCCAGAGAGACCGCAGAAGAGACAAAGGTTGTTATCTTTGCGATGTTGAAGCTCTGCCGGAGTTAGTCATCCACCGTCGATCAGCTTACCAGTAAGGTTCGGCGACTTGCCCTTACCCTTGGACTTCTTGCCTTGGGAGTTATCAGTGGGCCCAGGCTTTTGGGGATTAGCCAACGGCACGGTTGCTGCCTTTCCGGAAGCCTTTCCTGTACCAGTTTGTTGCGTTGAAGTAGTGCCAGCGCGGGCTGACTCACAACGTTTCTCCTCTTCTCGCCTCCAGTACCGAGCGTCCGAGCGCTGCGCCTCTCGGCGAAGCTCTACTAGCGTTGATGGCTCTGTTGACAGTCGAGCGAGATCGTCTTTAATTCGCGTCGCTAAGCCACGCTTAAACGCCCATGCGAGCGCGACAGCGTCCCAAGATGTAGCGTTGGCCAGCGAGTTGAAGCGAATCATATACTTCCTCACATTCTCTGATTCCTTCATCTGCAGATTCCCTAGTTTATCCTCCGCTTCTCCTTCCATGTCATAGACCCCGAAGTTATCAGTGAGTTCCTGGACGAGGTACTCAAAGCTACACATCCATGCTGGTGGATTTATCGGGTCAGGATATAACAGATCTGGCTCGAACCACTCCTTCGCTGATCCGCAGAGATACGAGAGTGCATAAGAGACTTTGCGCTCATCGGTAAAGTATCACGGGCGATCGGCGAAAATGAGAGTGAGATCGACAAGGAAGGATTGGAGTTTGCGGGGATCGGACCCATCAAAGGCGTCAGGATCGCGAAGCTTCGCCTTGGACGTTCCGCTTTCGCTGACAGCGGGCTTCGCTATGGACATCTGAATGCCGTTTAGAGAAGTAATCAGCGAATGGAGCATCGAAAGAGCGAGGGTTTCCCCTTCGGGTATCGTATTATCGGCAGGCAAGTTAGCAGCGGATGGATGAGGAGCACCGCCTCCTCCTCCGCCATCTCCTCCGCCATCGCCAGCAGGGGCGCATGGAGGCATCGGGTGGAGCTCTCGATCAGGTGGAAGGTCAGGGACATCCGGGTCTTGGAAGTCCTCGTGTACGGATTCTTCACCATCGGCAATTGATGAATGACCTTCGGATTCTGATGCGACAGAGGGTGCACGAGTGCGAGGAGCAGTGTCAGGGGGTTGGTACATTCGGCGAAGAGACGCCATTGAAGGCGAGACATGAGGCTCTTCGGGAATGGGTGTGCTACGAACAGCAGTAATGTTAGCATTGCTTAAATGAACGGTAGAAAACCCAGCGTTTGTACGACGCCGGTTACGTGTTTCGTTGTTCTGAATGCGTGCGAAGCGAGCGCGATTAAATGGAGATAATGCTTGAGCCGTTGATATGAAAGGGTTCGGAGTAGTGACATCGGTTATACCAGGAGCACTAGACTCAACCGTCGCAGAGCGCTGACGTCCTACAGGGCGCGACGATCCAGGGCCTGGGTTGGTTTGGGACATAAGGAAAAAGAATCAGTGCGAGTTTTAATGCGAAAGGATACAAGCTGAGTTTCGAAATACTGTTAAGATCGTGCAAGGTACCCTCAGGTACTCGCTTGATCTCCTAACGAAGCGGGATAGGACGCGGCGAAGCTATTAGCAACGCCCTTGCTCCTTTCAGTCCTCGGAGTGTGAGCGAAGATGATGCGAGAGAGAGCGAGACGACGCGAGACGTTCAGCGCGATAGCAATGACGATTGTCTCGGCGACTTGTAGCACAGCAACAAAGTTAGCTGGAAGACTTTGAACTAAGTCTTAGAGTGTGCAGGATAGGAGAAAGACAATCTATGTCGATTTCGAAACTAAGGAAGTAAGTACAGTGAGCTACAGTACTTATAGTAATTATTCTAATCGATAAGACATCGAAGCACATGGAACAAGTATCAGATAATCGATAAGACAATAAACCACATGGAACAAGCATCAGATAATCGATAACGGATACAATGATCCGGGGATACGAAGATGCGAAGATGCGAAGATGTAAAGATGTAAAGATGCGAAGTAGCGAAGCTGCGAACGCTTCGGCGAGTGCGACAAGAGTGACGAGGGAGCGGGATAGGGTGCGGAACTTCGGCGAAGAGTTGCGAGAATGTAGTGAAGAGTCCGGAGTCAGACCTGAGCTGACATGATCGTAACACTCGCAGTCGAGCAGCCGAGGTTGAGGATGTAGTTACGGACATCCAATCGTCCTCGGACGATTCGGAAAAATGATCCGCAACTCTCGTACCCCAGTATGAAGCGAGAGTTACGTTGACCCGGTTCGTACTACCCAAGGGGAAGTAATCTTAAACGCATCCACTCTTTCTGAATATGAACGATCTCTCCGCTTTTCCTTATCTACTGAATTTCAATCACCGGACAAACTGGCTGGTACATTATCTCTTATTCAATTTCCTTGTTTACTTGATTCCGGTTCAACAGACTCTTTCATCGATTCTTCTTATGTAGAGAATCATTCCATTCCGACCACATCCATACCTCCGATTAATCTCCGTTTATTCGATGGTTCTCTAACCGCAAATTCTATCTTGGAAACAGCCAAACTTTCAGTTCGTTTTCTGACCGGCGAGTCTTTCTTGATCAACTTTTATGTTACATCACTGGATTCATCTTGCAAAGCTGTCTTAGGATATAGTTTCTTGTCCCACTACAATCCGTTGATTGATTGGGTTACAAAAACAATTTCTTTCCGAAACACTAATCGAGATGATATCTACCAGATGTCTTCACTTCCGGACCCTCCGGCTACAGAATCCGAAGTGCTGATTCCACCTCAGGAATCTTTTATAGCGAAACCCGGAACAACTCAATCCAAACCTCGCTCTTGCCTCAAACCTTGTCCCCTTTCGGACAAATTTCCTTATGAACCCATTTACTCCTATCCGAGTCTTTCGCAAATGGGATCTCATACGGAACCTGCGGTTAAACCGGATGTCGACATCGCGCTTTTAGGGGCAGTCGCGTTCAATCAGGTCTGTAAAGACGCTAGATTCGAACCGATTCTTTTTCGCTATCTTCCTATCGAAATTACTGCTAAAGGTTCTAGCACTGAAGAGTTTGAAGCTCAGAAGTCAGAATCAACCCTTCCGCAACAATACGCGGACTACGCCGATGTTTTCGACAAATCGTCTTCGGAAGAACTTCCAGAGCATCGATCATACGACCTAAAGATTGATTTAGAGGAAGGCGCCAAACCACCGCTTGGATGGATCTATCCGCTCTCTCCGAAAGAGCTGGAAGCCCTCCAAGATTTCCTGGACAAGCAACTCGCTGCCGGAATTATTCAGACTTCTTCATCACCATACGGAGCACCTGTTTTATTTGCTCCAAAGAAGGATGGTTCACTACGCCTGTGCGTCGACTTCCAAGGCATCAATCAAATCACCAAAAAGGATCGATACCCTCTGCCACTCATTTCCGACCTACTCGATGCACCTCGAAAGGCTACTATCTACCCCAAACTTGATCTAGCCCATGCCTATCATCTTGTACGAATCGCCAAAGGTGACGAATGGAAGACCGCCTTCCGGACATGCTACGGCTCGTACAAATGGAAGGTTATCCCGGAAGGACTTACAAACGCTCTGGCTGCTTTTCAACGGTTTGTCAACACCATCTTTGCAGATTTACTTGATGTCTATGTTATTGTCTACATTGATGACATTCTCACTTCAGTCACCCACCCAACCAACCCTACTTAGGGTGTAAAATCCCTGTCAGAGTTACCCCCTAGAGGGCCCTCATCCCTGGGATATCCCATGTGTGGGATTCCCACTTGGGATTCCCAGCTGAGACCCCAGACACTCCCAGCCAGAGTGGGATTCCCGCCTGCTTTCCTAATCCTCAAAGGTACCCACCCATCTCAGCTCACTCATAGGATTGCCGTGGATGGTACTTCACACCACGTTGGGAATCCCACTGTCCTTATACCTCACTTGGGAGTCCCACCTTAGCTGGGAATCCCACTGTCCTTATACCTCACCTGGGAATCCCACCTTAGTTGGGAATCCCACTGTCCTTATACCTCACTTGGGATTCCCACCCAACTAAGGTGGGAATCCCACTGTCCTTATACCTCACTTGGGAGTCCCAACTAAGGTGGGAATCCCACTGTCCTTATACCTCACTTGGGAGTCCCACCTTAGTTGGGAATCCCACTGTCCTTATACCTCACTTGGGAGTCCCAACTAAGGTGGGAATCCCACTGTCCTTATACCTCACCTGGGAATCCCACCTTAGCTGGAAATCCCACTGTCATTATACCTCACTTGGGAATCCCATTCCATCTCTCAAAACTCTGAAACTAAAAGCTTGATTGAATGCAAGTGGATCGTGCAAAGTTCATTCAGTGCTTGAAGTTTTATTACAAATATTCTGCTAGAGAGATAGCACAATCGGAGAGAAAGTAGTGAAAAACAAGTATTATATGTTAAGTTCACTATCTCCGGAGTAGTTACAGCAATTCTGGAGTAGAGATAATGAGTGCAGATAGGAACACAGTGGACTAATGGGGAGAGGAAGGCGGTATGGTGTATAGCCTGTCCGAAGGGGGAGCAGCGGGATAAGGAGGATAGGTGGATAAGTATCACGGAAGTAGAATACCTGATCCTTATCATCAGTGTGTCACATCGATGATGGACTTGATCATGTATGGTTGACTGCATCAGTGCGAAGATCCTTATCATTGGTGCGTCACGTCGATGATGGACTTGATCATGTATGGTTGACTGCGTCGGTGCGAAGCGCTACATGTGATGTATACAACTGGTGCGCATGATTGTAACACTTGCCTCAACACTTTAATCAGATCCTAATTACTTGCTTCCTATTCAGAAGTATTTACCTCAATCAATGTTCAATATACCACTGCCAGGGCATTTATTTCTTTTACTCATCTTCTACTTGTGCATTCTTGGCTTATACAGTAAATGTAAATAAAACAATAGCTGTAACTTCTTTTGAACATGCTGCCTCAATTTCTGCCGTCTTGCCGTATCTGCTGTTTTGCTGGTCCATGTTTGCCGTATCTGCCGTTTTGCCGGTCCATGTGACATATAGTGACCACCATCAAAATATTTCATTGCTCGGGCAGTGCCCGACGCAGCGAGTAAAATCTCAAAAAATCTCAAAAGCTTGTCCTGGAGGGTTTAAAGGTCTATAAATTGATTGGTCTACTCTGTTTCTTATATACTCGTTTGTTGTCTCGCAATAGAAACCATTTCATGTCTCTGCATCCTGTAGTAATGGTACAAGATAATATGAAAAAAAATCCGACGATAAGCTAAGTCAACGCCCCACTGTTTCTCTATCACTCGCTTACACCCATATCAATATTGCACTTCTGGAATGCAGCGAGAGCGTCATGGTACGCCTCAGAGTGGGACACCGCAACAACAATGTTACCTTTGGTGTCTGAAACCAGAGCCAATGTCCCAATCTGGTCCAATCGCAATTTACGTTCATCTAGCAGATGCATCAGGAAAAGCCGAAAGTACTGCAAGGAAAAAGACTTACCATCAGACCAGCCAACCATTTCGAAATATGGCTCCTCATCCTCCTCATCCTTCTCATTGTTGACTGCCCGCAATATTTGAGCCATGCGAGGTCGAGCGATCTTTCTGATAGCTGGAGTCTTGTAATCGCGTACAGCCAATACACCTTTCTTGAAACCATTCGATGTCTTCACCCCACAATTGAGGAATGATACTCCAACTGGCCAGTTGACAATTCGACACTTAGCCCGCCAGGCATTGTCCATGAAGAGCGTCGGCTGAAGCTTTGAAGGTTCGAAGTTGAAAGCACCGCTATCAATGAGGCGCTCTGGAAGATACTCAGTCATGCGCATAAGAAAAAATGAAGTATCTTACTTGCGTCATATGAAAATACTCTTGGGATCAAGCTACGATGCACATCACGCCAAGCCTTACCCTTTTCTTTCTGACAGTGACGTGAAAGCTCCGCGAGCTCACTGTCAATGTTGTTCTCGACCATCTTTTGCACACTAACAACCATGTCAGCTTTCAATAATTGGTGCTGAAACAAGAAAAAGCACGTACTGGACAAGTGCGGCAATTTGATTTGCTTGTGTGATCATTTGCATTCCGTGGGTTGTTTTAACACTCTCGAGTGTGTCTGTGCCAACCCAAACGACACTTTCAGACTGGGGATGGATGGCATAACCTCCAATTTTGTATCCAGTTTCACGATATATTTTTTGAGACTACAGGATATTGAATCGTTAGATGTGCCCGGCAGAATAAAATGAAAACGAACCATATCAATTACTGGGCGAAGAATCCGCTTCAACATCTTTCCCATCTTGCCCGACTGCTTCTGACTTTCGATGTAGGTTTCCAAGTTAGCTTTGTACCACTCGATTTGATCTTTGAGAGCTTCTGAACGAGCCTTGGGATCCTCTAATTCTGCATTGGAAAGCTTGGATTTCAGAAAAGCATTGAATTCATCGCGGACTACTTTGGTCCACTCTCCAAGAGACACTTCATCCAAATTAGAATTATTTTGAGATCAATCCGAGGTGCAGTCAAAACTTATGGTTTTCAGGTTTCTGTTGCTCGCCATGGTGCTTGTACCAAGATTCGAAAATATTCCAGTGGTTGAGGTCGCGAGGGACTATGGAAGTAGTCAAAGAGGTGTTTTTGATCATAGCCCCACTGCCCAGCTAGATCGATGATATTATGTTCGTAGTCCACATGGAGGGCATCAATTATGCTCTTCAGTTTGTTCGGCAAAGGACCAAAGCGTTTGAGGCCGGATTCATCGTGATCATCACCGTCGTCATCACCGAACATATTGTCGATGTCGCCGTTACCTTCCTGACCCACTTCATCATCCTCCCTCGCCCTCGCCTTCTCCTTACCCTTCTCACCAACCATCTGCTTCGTTCCCCTATCCTTGGACTTCCCAGGGCCGTGCCCCTCGACGTCTGGCTCATCATTGGGCTTGTCATCTTCCACTGCCTTCTCCTTGCCCTTTCCCTTATCTACTGCCTGCTGTGTGAGCATCAGAGGGTCTTCCCTAGTGGAAGGGCGATTTGATTGTGTAGGCTGAGAAGGTTCCAGATTGTTACGACCATGCCAAGTTCAACTCCCGCGGGCCAACGATCATTCCCCGGTATTTGACTTCAATATTTTCTTCCGTCGCGGAGCTTACCTCCGCGATCCTTTTTACACTTTGCTTTTATATCCCTCACACTTAGCCGACTTCTTATATATCCTTTTATATCATTTCCTTTATACTTTCCCCTTTTATCTTCCACATGTTCGACCATACTATTCTAGGATACTATCGCTTAGCGACCCTTAGGTAGCGACTACAGTATAAAGCTACGAGAGTAGAATAGTTGGTCCTTAGTTTAAATATCGACTTTGATAGCGCACTCATACAGTGTATTTCAAATAGAGTTAAATCTCAACCTCATCCTAAGTACGATCGCGAGAGTTTCTCCCGCGATCGGAATTACCCTCAACCTCGCTTTCGGACAGCGGCGTGTCGGGGACGCTATTAATAGTAGCGTCAACGTCCGACTACCTCTCCGTAGGTCCACCTAACCCTCACCGGGATTTATCTTGGTGTTCGGTCTCTTACCCCGCGGACATATAGTCCGCGATCCAACTTATCCCTACGATCCGTGCATGATCATAACAGTATATTTAAACTGAAACCCGGCACATCGTATTCCATCACTTTTCACTTCCGTTTCCTCCATTAATCTTCTCTACCCAAAATGGTCAATACCAGGAGCAGACGTGCTCGTACCAATACCGCGGACTCGGACAACGTTCAGGAGGAGCCAGTAGTGGCAAATCCATTCGCCACCAACGCGACGGCCTTCGCGCCGTTCGCCGAGTCGATCTCTGGAACGGGACTTCCCCGTAGGCGAACCAACGCTTTCGGTCCAGCCCCGAGCCAACCTGCAACGGTACGGGTATCAAATCTTCACGCCCTTGGTTCACCCGACCAATCAGAATTTGAGTATCAAATTCTTTACACCGCTGATGGAGTTCCCATCAGGGTACAAACGCCGCGTAGCAATCGCACGGCGATACCAACGTTGGAGACGGCCATCCCCCCATCTCCGACAACACTAACCCTCGCTGACAGAATGCGTCAGCAATTATCAACTCAAGCCGGTCCTTCACGGGATCGGTCGTCATCCCTTGTCCCCGCTGAGGTTCCGGAGGAACCTGAGATCGCGGAGCCAATCGAGGAGGTAAGTCCTGACTTACCAGACCACCCGGAAGACCCGGACCCTGGAGGATCTGATCCCGAAGGACCACCCGGAGGTCCAGGAGGTCCTGGTGGACCAGGAGGTCCCGGTGGACCGGGATCACCCCCTAGCTCTCGCGGTCCTAGTCGTTCTAGGAGTCCTCCAGGAGGACCAGGTAGCAACCGCACCGACATTGCGGAACAGCGCATCATGGAGCTGTTTACCACCTTCAGAGGCACCCTCGACCATCTCGGAGGTGCTATCGTCGAACTGTCCGCGAATCAAAATCGTGGACCGACAGAGACCGCAAGGTCAAAAGTTAAGGACCCGGAGGTTTTCGACGGTTCTAACCCGCGGAAACTGAAAGGTTTCCTCGTTTCTTTATCTTTGGTCTTTATTGACCGCCCAACGTATTTTACTGATCAAAGGAAGATCAACTATACGTTGTCTTATCTAGGAGGCGCCGCAAAGGAGTGGTTCGAACCAGACATTCTGGATCCGGACCTCGCGGAGATGCCCGCCTGGACGTCCTCCTTCGCGTCGCTGGTGAAGGAACTACAGGACAATTTCGGTATGTACGACGCACAGGGAGAGGCCGAGGATAAACTCGGGAAGTTGAGGATGAAGGAATCCGACAACGTACGGACTTACAACATCCGTTTCAATACCCTCGCGGCGTCGACAAACTGGGACTCTCAAGCCCTTAAGTGGGCATATCAACGCGGCTTGGCAAGCCGTATAAAAGACGAAATGGCCCGTCTTCCAGAGCCCGCTAATCTCGCGGACTACCGGAAAGAAGTCCTTCGCGTGGACAACCGGTACTGGAGACGAGAAGAAGAACGGAAACGCGAAAACGCCCGTTCAACAGTCGCGACTTCATTCTCGAAGGCGTCGACTACATCCTCGAAGAACTCGCCAAGTTCTTCGCCATCACCCTCCTCCGCGGCCTTCTCGACTAAAGGATCGGGAAAACAAGGTAAGCCTAGCGGAGGCAATCACTCGTCCTCGACGAGTTCAGCATCGACGCGATCGTCGATTGCTGCTAACCTAGGATCGGACGGCAAACTCCTCCCGAGCGAGGCGGAGCGTCGGAAGAAACTAGGACTTTGTGGTTTCTGTGGCGGAAAGCATAGGTTTGAAGATTGCGAGCGGAAGAAGGCTCGTGAGACTCGAGGCCGAGCTGCAGAAACGCAGGAGAGCGTAGAGACGACTTCCGTGGACTCGGAAAACTAATCAGCAGCTCCTGTACCCCGGTACGACACGGGAGTTGCGTTGATTCAGTTCGTACCACGCGGGAAGTAAAACTCAACGCGTCCACTCTTTCTTATGATGAACAATCTTTCACATTATCGCTAACTTTAGATTTACCGGCTCGCGGCGATTCTTCAGATTCCTCCGCCGCGACGCTATCTTTTATCTCTTTACTTGATTCTGGTTCTACTGACTGCTTTATTGACTCGCTTTTTGTAAAAGCAAATAGTTTACCCACTTCTCCCATTCCTCCAATCAATCTCCGACTTTTCGATGGTTCATTGTCCCCTAAGCCGATCGTCGAGACTACTACTCTCAACGTTCGATTTCCCTCTGGCGAGCTGCTACTACTGACATTTTATGTCACCTCACTCGACTCCTCTTGCAAGGCTGTATTAGGTTACAGTTTCTTAACCCGCTACAATCCGTTGATTGACTGGGTATCTCGAAACATCACTTTCCGTTCCACTAAGCAAGTTGAGTCCCTCACCCCGACGTCCTCAATTCCGCGAGAGATATCTCCGGAGTTAACTGATCCTGCGCCGGATCAGCCTCACCCCAATCGATCGAAGAAGACTTCGCGCCCTTCCTCTCGATCGCGCTCTCGCCCCTCACCTCATCCTTTATCGGACAAATTCCTTTTTGAACCCATCTACACCTACCCCTCGGTCGCTCAATTGGCCGCTTCTAAGCTCGAAAATCCCGAAGTCGACATCGCCCTAGTAAACGCGGTCCTTTTCAACCGCGCATGTAAGGCCGCTAAATGCGAACCTATTTTACTACGAGCGATCCATTCTGAAGTTTCAGCGCGAGCTGCTTCAACCTCACCCAACTCCGCGGAGACGAAAACCGATACTTCCAGCTTACCGCCGGAGTATGCGGAATTCGCCGACGTATTCGACGAAGTGGATTCAGAAGTGCTGCCAGAGCACCGCCCTTACGACCTCAAGATTGATTTGGAGCCTGGTGCCGAACCCCCGATCGGTCGCCTTTACCCCCTTTCTGCAAAGGAACTTGAAGCCCTTCGCGAGTTTATCGACAAGCACCTCGAAACAGGTGCTATCCAACCATCCACCTCTCCTCACGGGGCTCCGGTACTTTTTGTTCCGAAGAAGGATGGTAAACTCCGTCTCTGTGTAGACTTCCGCGGTCTTAACAAGATCACCAAGAAAGACCGCTACCCTTTACCCCTTATTTCTGATCTCTTGGACGCTCCAAAGAAAGCTAAGTTTTATACCAAACTCGATCTCACTCACGCATATCATCTAGTTCGAATCGCGGAAGGCGACGAATGGAAAACCACCTTCAGGACCCGTTGGGGTTCCTACAAATGGAAGGTTATGCCATTTGGTCTTACTAACGCTCCCGCGGCCTTTCAGCGTTTCGTCAATCATATTTTCGCTGACCTTTTAGATGTTAATGTTATCGTCTATATCGACGATATACTCATTTACTCGGACGACGAGAAATCGCATCGCGAACATGTCCGCGAGGTTCTCCGTCGACTCCGGAAACATCGTTTGTTCGCGAACCTCGCCAAATGCGAATGGGGTGTAGACACGGTCGAGTATCTTGGTTATATTCTTTCTCCGGAGGGCTTAACGATGTCAAAAGACAAAGTTCAAGCTATCGTTGACTGGCCGGTTCCCCGCAAAGTCAAAGACGTTCAATCCTTCTTAGGTTTTGCTAACTTTTATCGACGTTTTATTTATAATTATAGCGAAATCGTACTTCCGATGACGCGGCTCACGCGAAAGGACATATCATGGTTATGGTCAACAGAGTGCCAAGAAGCTTTCGACAAACTCAAGGACAGCTTCGTTCATGCTCCCATCCTCGCACACTGGCAACCAAACCTACCCCTTATCGTCGAAACCGACGCGTCGGACTACGCGCTAGCCGCGATTCTCTCGATCCTCCTACCGGACGGAGAGATTCATCCAATCGCTTTTCTATCCCGAACCTTCCAAGCTGCAGAGCTTAACTACGACACTCATGACAAAGAGCTCCTCGCTATTTTCGAGGCTTTCAAAGCTTGGCGTCACTACCTCGAGGGATCAGGCGACGCGATTGATGTGGTTACTGACCACAAGAATCTCGAATACTTCTCGACCACCAAAATCCTCACGCGGCGACAAGTCCGCTGGTCAGAATTCCTCCACCAGTTCAATATGGTGATCCGCTTCCGCCCGGGTAAGTTGGGTGCAAAACCCGATGCCCTCACTAGACGCTGGGACGTCTATCCTAAAGAGGGGGATACCGGCTACGCGCAAGTTAACCCGCAGAATTTCAGACCTATCTTTACCAATGAACAACTAACCACTTCACTTCGAGCAACTTTTCTAGAAGGCCCCGCGCTTCGCGCTGCGATCGTAATGGACTTGCAGTCGCTTCATTCCACCATCCGCGATTCTATTGAACAGGATCCGGAAGCAATCGCGGGCTTAGCCCTAGCTAAAGACGATTCAAATACTCGTTGGACAGTAGGTGATGATGGACTGCTAAAACTTGACAATCGCATCTATGTTCCTAACCATTCTAACCTTCGCCTTAAAATTTTACAATACTTTCACGATCACCCCCTTTCAGGTCATTTTGGACAGAACCGGACCCTCGAATCAATCCGACGCCTTTACACCTGGCCGAAGATTCGGGAATTCGTTCGCGACTATGTCAGCTCTTGTACAGTTTGCGGACGAAACAAACCCCGTCGACACCGACCTTACGGTCTCCTCAAACCTCTTCCGGTTCCCGCCCGACCATGGGATTCAATCTCGATGGACTTCATCGAACAACTCCCCTCTTCCGACGGACATACAGCAATTCTCGTCGTCGTCGATCGTGCCTCTAAACAAGGTATTTTTATTCCGACGAACGACAAAATCACGTCCGAAGGTTTAGCGGAGTTATTCGTTCATCACGTTTTCTCCAAGCACGGAGTTCCGAACCACGTCACTTCTGATCGCGGCTCGGAGTTCGTGTCTGCGTTCTTCCGCGCTCTCGGCGAAGCTCTCTCTATGAAACTTCATTTCACCTCAGGATATCACCCAGAAGCCGATGGACAAACAGAACGAGTCAACCAAACTCTGGAACAGTACATCCGGATTTACTGTGCATATCAACAGGACGATTGGGCGAAACTCCTACCCATCGCGGAGTTTGCGTACAACAACGCTCCTAATGCATCGACTGGTTTAACTCCGTTCTTCGCGAACAAAGGTTATCACCCTAACATCACGGTAAGACCCGAAATTGACATTCGCTCTGACCGAGCAATGGACTTCGCGGTTAATCTTGATGAGCTTCACTCTTTCCTCCGAGACGAAATTACTAACGCGCAAGCTCAATACAAAGAGCAGGCGGACCGAAAACGTATCACTCACCCTGAATTCCCTATTAATTCACAGGTTTATGTGCTGGCAAAGCACATCCGGACAACGCGACCCACCGACAAATTCGCCGAAAAGTACCTCGGACCTTTCACCATACTCGAGCAAGTTGGTACTTTATCCTACAAACTCCAACTCCCGTCCTATCTTAACCGTATCCACCCCGTCTTCCACGTATCCCAACTAGAGCCATACAAACCAAACACCATTCCCGATCGCGTTCAACCTCCGCCACCTCCCGTTGAGGTTGACGGCGAGGAAGAATATAACATCGCGGAGGTACTGGATTCGAAATTGGATCGACGATACAAAAAATGCCCATTGCGATATTACATTCGCTGGGCAGGATACGAAGGAACGGACGAAGAGTTCTCCTGGGTCGCCGCGAACGAAATTCACGCGGACGAACTTGTCCCAGCTTTCCACCTCCGTTACCCTCACAAACCTGGTCCACTATGATCCTTACTTATGTTCACTTACGTATCAACTATCCTCATCATTTCACTCACGACTCTCATCTCATTTACTTACTAAATCATGATTCCCTCAAAAGCCATTCTTCCCCGCGGCGATTATCGTCGCGACGATCAAGTACTTATACTAGAACTCCTCTTTTCCCCGAAAATCCCCGCGATCCTCATCTCCGTCATTTCCCTTATAAAACTCATCAACAAACAAAAAACACAAAAAACATCATTATTCACAACAACCAAAACAACCACAAAAAACAAAACTACAAAAAAGATAGAGTAATCGAGTAGAGTAGGTAAAGTAGTCCCTCGCGGAGTTTACTCCGCGCGCTTCTTCCCCTCGCGTACCTCTTCTCTTCTTTTCTCTTCATTGACTTCTTCATCGTCTTCACCTTCCCCATCTTCATCTTCATCCTCACTTTTCTCTGCTTCTTCTTCTCTTCTTTCCCTTCTCACCATTAAGTGCAACATCCTTTCTTGCAGTACCAAGGAACGACGGGCGATATTCACCAACTCCTCGTTATGCTTCGCGAGGGTAGCCAGCTGCTCCGCTATCTCCGATCCCTCGAACCTCCTCTCCCCAACTCGCGCGGCGGGTCCCTCATAAACATCCTCATCATCCAACTTGACCCGTTTACTCCGCGATCGACGGGCGGCGTTGTCACCGGACCAGCTACATCGTTGCCTTTGCTGGTGGCAGACCTTGCATGCCTGTGTGGGCCTGGTCGTCGATTGTGGGCGACAGTCAGAGGGTCTACCAATCATCACACAACGAGAACAGGCGGGACGAGGTTGGGAATTGTCAGGGGGAAGGGGAGTGTCGTTGTCGATCGTTGTCTCGGTCGGACCACCCTAAAACAAGTAAAAAATGGGAAAACAAAGAGGAGCATGCTACTCACCTTCGCGATCATTTTGATCGTCCTCTTTCGTTTGGTGCCCCTTGGGCTCACCTCCCGCGGCTGCTCTACCACCTCATCGTCCGATTCCTCAGAAATTATGGCCTTTGATTTAAAAGTCCTCCGCCGCGGGCTGGATGTCGATACGGGAATCTCCACATTGACATGAGACGACTTCACCGTTGCTTTTCGTCGCCTTTCCAACTCCCTCGCGGCCCTCTCTTTCTCCATCGTATTCTCCGCTACAAGTTTTGCGAACGCGGTGGTTCGTTCCTGCTCATCCTCCGCTCCTGCTGCAGCCTCCATTGTTACTCGTTCTTCTTCGCGCCGTTTTTCTTCCGCGAGTCGCTCATCCTCTTTTCTTTTCTTCTCTGCCAACTCCTTCTGTTTCTTCACCTGTTCCTCAGCCATCTTCTTTTCCTCTGTTTTTTTTCTCTCCTCTTCGCGTCGCTTTTCTTCCTCTATTCGCTGTTCTTCGGCCTTTCGTTTCTCCTCAGCCTCCCTCGCGGCTTTCTCCTCCGCTTCGATCCTCTCCATCTCCGCCGCGAATTCAGCCTCCTGTCTCGCAACTTCCTCCTCCCGGGCTCGTTGTCGTGCGGCCTGAGCTTGCAGGATTCGTTCACGCCGTTGCTGGATGGTTTCGTTGTCGTTGGAGGTGGTAGACATAGTGGTTAGGAGGGAAGGGAACTTATCAAAATTTGGGAACAGCCCTGGCTTTATATGCTTCGCGACTTAAGGGCCGTTTCAACTTACGATTTTTCACTCTTCTTCGTTTTTCACATCACATCACATCACAATTTTTAAACTTTGATCCCCATTGCTTCTAATCATTCACATCTATTTTTAGTCATACTATTACTCAGGATCTCGAGGGCTCGATCCTAATGGGGGGGCACTGTTACGACCATGCCAAGTTCAACTCCCGCGGGCCAACGATCATTCCCCGGTATTTGACTTCAATATTTTCTTCCGTCGCGGAGCTTACCTCCGCGATCCTTTTTACACTTTGCTTTTATATCCCTCACACTTAGCCGACTTCTTATATATCCTTTTATATCATTTCCTTTATACTTTCCCCTTTTATCTTCCACATGTTCGACCATACTATTCTAGGATACTATCGCTTAGCGACCCTTAGGTAGCGACTACAGTATAAAGCTACGAGAGTAGAATAGTTGGTCCTTAGTTTAAATATCGACTTTGATAGCGCACTCATACAGTGTATTTCAAATAGAGTTAAATCTCAACCTCATCCTAAGTACGATCGCGTGAGTTTCTCCCGCGATCGGAATTACCCTCAACCTCGCTTTCGGACAGCGGCGTGTCGGGGACGCTATTAATAGTAGCGTTAACGTCCGACTACCTCTCCGTAGGTCCACCTAACCCTCACCGGGATTTATCTTGGTGTTCGGTCTTTTACCCCGCGGACATATAGTCCGCGATCCAACTTATCCCTACGACCCGTGCATGATCATAACACAGATCGAGCGCGCGCTGTGCATTAGCTTGCTTCTCAAGTTCTTCAGTGTTAAGGGTCATGATAGCGTCCATATTGCGCCACATGATACCCTCCAGAGACAACGGGTCAGAAAAACACTGAGTATACGTGTGACAGATTTCGGGCAAGAAATTTCCCGTTAGTCCGTGGAACATATAACTCGCATGTAGGAACACCCCGACAGCACCAAGGGGGTCATTCTGCATAACATATTCTTGGATCTCTGTTGGCTCGATGAGGACGTCATCATCGAGGGGATCAATGGTTTGGTCGACGTAAGGTAGCCGTGCTAAAGCCTCCAGTTCAAGGTCAAATCGATGGTCAATCACCCTTGCAACTTCGGGAGTGTGTGCCCAGGCTTTATTTCGGTAGACTTGGCAGATGCTCGCAACTTTCTCGACGTCCCGTGCAAGAACGGCGGCTGAGAGACCATCGTCGTCTTCCTCCAAGTCGTCGGGGGCGCTGATGAGAGAGAGCGGTTCTGCAAAGGCAGTGGCCAAGAAGGGCCTGGGTACAGAGTTCAACGTGGATTGGTCTGGACCACTATGAGAGACCCAACTAGCTACCGTTTTCCGGCGCTTTGGGGGCTTAGGCTGAGGGAGGTCTTCATTGTTGTCGTCCTGTTCGTCTTGCTCACTAGCTACCGTTTTCCGGCGCTTTGGGGGCTTAGGCTGAGGGAGGTCTTCATTGTTGTCGTCCTGTTCGTCTTGCTCCTGCTCCTGCTCTTCCCCTTCCTCCTGCTCCTGTACCTCCTCCGCACCTTTGTGGGAGTGCTTCGCTTGTGCTGGGACCTTTTGCTTGTGAGTTCCGCCGCCAGCGATTTTTCTCTGTATTCTCATCAGATATATAGCAAAGACGTTAATGACTACATTGAGACATACCTTATGCTTGGCTTTCGCAGGTTGTTCATGCTCCTCTTGCTCTCGTCCATCTTCAATTGATTGCGAACGTTCGTCGGTAATATTCATTTTCGATTTCCGAGTTCATGGTCCACTGGGCTTCAATGAGAGAAGATGGGTCGGAGGACGGATCAGAGTACGAGGTGCAAAGTAGCTCACCTTAGCCTTCACTTTCGCCTGCGGAACTGTAGATAAAGTAACACTTTGTAGATTTCCTTGCGAGCGCATCTGGCGCTTGCCCTGATTGCAAGTTTGAGGGGGCATATCGATAGTCTGTGAGTGAGTGAAACGCGAAACGTCAGTTAAAGACAGTACACCGGATTTAAATCACGCACTTGCCATATTGTCTCCCTAATGCGACCTCCATTGTTAGTTTAACGTCAATACGGACTTGACCCAGGTCTGCTTCAGGTGGCAATGTCCAAAAAAGGTTTCCGTAATCAGTCAATACGAACAATGCATTGAAGTCTATCTGCACAATAATGGAGATAGCGTTAGCAAAATTCTCGGTAATCAATTTTTGAGTGGATTTCGATGCAGTGAACGCTTGACACAGGAGTACGAGACCGGTCACCGATGGCGGTACAGCATTTGGGGACGGAGAACTTTGAAGGGTAAAGAAATCGGAAATTGTGGGGGGGTTCTGTGCTTCCATACCTTTTCAAAGGACCATTTGACATGGGTTGATGAAGAGAAATTGGCACCAGACTGGTCTCAAGGCGACTGCGAACGATGACGAGATGATTGAGGGAAGGGGCTGTCGTGATGGACGATGAATGAGACTCAGATATAAGTCCATCGTAAGTAACGGACTTTACATATCGCGTCCTGTCAGTCTTTGAGCGCTGCGTTATGCAGGAGAATAACTACTGAGATGTAAAACTTAACACTGAGCGGGAAGCAAAGATTCAGAAAAGCAGGGGGAGGCCAGGTCGGACTGTTTTTATCATATTTTCAATTCAAATTCCCTGCTTTCTCTGTCTAATTGACCCACTTATCGTTGTCAGGTCTATGGCCAGCGTACAAGAAGCAGCCCACATATGTATTTTACGCTCTACTCCTTTCGCATCGTTCCCCTTATCTGTTGTCCTAGAGAGACACACGCTCCATCGTCAAGAATTTTCTCAGCTTGGAAGCTGAGGAGGCTGGGGAGTCTGACTTCGAAGAAGACGAAAACGAGATTGACGACGCCCAGTTCATCGATGATGCTGTCCGCGATGATTCCATTTGCGGCTCATCTTCATCCTCCCTCTCACTTACAGCCAAACCCGATCACACCCCCTGGCTTGACCCCGTCATTCAAAAATACGGTGGTTCAGTATCTGAGGACAGAACTTCCGCGGTCTCTGAAACCTCTAGTCATGTATTTGACCCCCACTCCCCCAACTTGCCCGTATCTCCTATGCGTACCTCTACCACGATGGACTCTTCGATCACCTCTGCTCCTCAAACAGCATGCCCAGCACCTCCTTCGACCAGCTCCATCCCTTCCACTCCACTTCCTGCCCCTTCAATGCAATCTTCCATCACCAGTCATAGACTGGTGCCTCCTGCATCCTCCGCTCTAACTGAAGATGCGCTTCGATTGTTTGATGTTACATTCTCGGCCTTGTCACAGGAGGACGATGATGAGGACGATGATGAAGCCATGGTCACTTCCGGAGACCCAGTGCTAATGAACTTGTTAGATGAACTGGTTCAACAGAGCGAGGACGTATCCCTTTTTCAGGTGTATTCAGTGCATTGCTGTGTAAGTAATCGTCATTGCACCTATTCAGCACCTTAACACTAACTGTCTCAAAGCTAGGTACAGAGAACAACATTGTTGGACGCATACGCGAGGATATCAAACAGGGCTCTATCAGCTCCAATGTTATCAACGATGCCTTCCCTTCTAAGATACCCGGGAGGGTATATCTTGTAGTTCTCAACATGCACCGGCAAAATACGACACTTGCCGCTTATCTTTCCTCAATCGATGGTTTCAAGTATCAGAACTCTCGTCGACTTCCTACAAAAGAAGTTATCACTGGTACTCGACTTCGAACTCGAGATGATGGCACCACGTACATGACGCACACTTCTAGTGTCCCTCCCATTCATCAGTCTCTGAGCTTGGATATGCCAATCTCCACATGGGTCCCGTATAACGATACCTATTTTTCACGTCTCCATCGTCGGCACGAATTCATCAAGCCAGGGACATGGGTTCAGCCCAAACGGGGTCTGTTTAAGGGTGATGTCGGTGTAGTTTGCAAGACATTACCTCAGACTCATGAATGTCTCGTCCTGTTCATTCCACGTCCTTGTCTACCCGACAACACTGGTAATAAGCGTAAACGAATGCCGAGGCCTCAACCCAAGCTGATCATAGCCGGCACCCCTTTGTACTCAGCTTCTACCCACTATATGCAATGCCTCCCCCATCCGACTGGGTTTTCCAGATCAGAGAAGAGGTTTGTGTTGTGAATCCTGGTATTGACGCTGCACATGCTGAACAGCTGTATGGTGCCCCCTTCGGAACAGAAGGGACAGTTCAGTCTGTTGAAGACACCCATTGCGAGGTCTGTGTCTCCCTCACTGAGGCCCCAGTTTCCAAAATTGTTCGCGTGCCCATCAATGCGCTCCTGAAGAAAATCGCAGTTGGTGATACAGTTGAAATAGTAGGTGGTGAGGATCGTAAGCTCATCAAGACTGTATACGACAAGTCCACGCCTATGATAGAATATCTCCCCTTGCGTGGACACGTAGGCTCTGTGGTTGAACTGTGGCAAGAAGGCAACTCTGCAAAGGTTGTTCTAGGGTGTTTTGATGCGGTAGGTTTTTGGTCCTGCTGTTGCTATTAGTCTGACCACTCTTGCAGACCCTTGAGCTTCCTCTGAACTGGTTGCATCGTCGTCCCTCCGGTTCTGCTGGGTCTGAGATCACTTCGACTCCTCAAAACCTTTCTAACTGAACAATATCGATCATCTGCGCGTTTTGTTGAACCTGATGCTGGGGGGACTACCTCTTCTTATCATGACAATTCGTTCACAGGCCGTTATGCTCCGTGGGCTGGTACCTTGGTGGTTCCCATTGCAGTCAATCATTCCCACAAAGGATATAGGGGTATGGTCAAAGACATCAAAGAGGACCCGTCGACTGTCAGTGGTCTTTTGGTTGGAGTCCTCCCGAACGTTGTGGGTACTTTGAATCAAATTGACTGGTTTGACTATGACAGGATACGACATGCAGAGTACGTATATCTCTTTCTCTATCTAGAAAGGACTAAATGGTTTCAACTAGCACATATAAATTTCTTCACGACAACGGCAAGTCCGGAAATGTTCTTCCTCATCTACGTTTCTTGAATTTTAAGCCTGGGTACATCCCTCGATACTCTGCAGAAGAGCAGCGTCGGTTTCGACTTCGATCTCGCACTGATCCTTACATCCACTCTCAAGAAAATCTCTAGGCTCGCGGAAATGCTGAAGCACATCTGCAACAGTCACGAGATGCATCTCACATAGCAGATGGCAGTCAAACACCCTGCACATCCACGCCAGCTCTTGAAGATGGCTCTGCATTTCCTATCTCCACCTCCCCTTCCCCTTCTGCCCCTGTTCAATGGACTGGTCACTGGATTCTCAATCCAGACCTCATCAAGGGACTGGGTGATCGTAACATGATTATTCAAGTGCTTGAGAATTTCAATGTGGGATGGAAAGACTATCGTGTACATTATGAACAGAACTTCGATGGAGAACATGAAGTATTTTATTGAAAGGAACATCCTGGAGGGTCCAAGTCGGGACCACACTTTCGGCTTACTCTTTCTCAGCTACCTCCCGACACAAAAAGTCTCAAGTCTCAAACACTTGGACGGCCAGCCACAGCAATGGGTCTCTATATTGTTCTTCATCCCCCAGAACATGCTGGGATGATGGGACGGAGAGTGGGGCAGATTTATAGTAAAGAGGCTCCCGAGGAATCGCTGTGGATCATCCAACCGGTTCGCATGAAAAAATTCAATACTAGCAAAGCGGATCACCACGAACAAGAAGTTATAACTCAGTTGCAGCCTCTTACGCTTGATCGAAGGTGGATTGCGCAGGTTCACGAGACTGTTCAGGACCGAAAGCAGGGAACAGTGTCAATTTTTTGAAAAAGCTGCGAGACTATTATCATGAGCAGGACAATAAAAAAAGACGGAGATAACATGTACTATTGTATGATATATCTGTTATAATTGTAACCCCTGGCCTTGATTTTTGTACATGCTGTGTATTGTTTTGTCTTACATATGCAACAATAGATCAATTTGGATAGAGCCTCTACGCGAATGAGTGTCATTGTTCAACAAAACAGTGAATGTCCGAAAAGACATTAAACTAAATTATATTGTTCAAGCGCGGGATCGGCAGACCCTCTAACCGTTAGGAGTTCAGTTTTCAGAGTAGATTGTCCGTGCTGATTAGTTGTTCTCTAGCATGTCGCAACCATGAATTCCTCATGCACGGATCCAGAAAGTCCCAAGTCATCCTGAAACCCCAAAACGTTCAAGTTATATCGCTTTTCCGAGTTCCCCGCGCTCCAAATCTCCGAGCAAGAGAAATGCCCCAATGATTCTCTATGGCCCCCACAGTAAAACCTTTGCCCAACGCAAATTTCTCCCAACCCCTCAGGGTCAAGTCGGCTTCCTTGAGAGGCCCCTTACCGACGATGATTCTGAAGTACCAAATACTCACTCAAATGGCGTGGAAGAGCCCTTGTTTGAGGCTCCTGATCCACCACTACCTCCAACAACACCACACCAAGATAAACGAATCCGGCAAGCTCAAAATTGGGAGAACGTAGCACTACCTCGCCTTCTCGCACCATATCTTAAATATCTTCGTGAATTGGTCAGTCTTGCTCATGAGCCACCAGTCCCACCTGTGGCATGTGTGTGTATGGGTTCTGGAGCGAGAACTCTGGAGATTTGCATGCTATATTTCAACAGTGCATTCTTCAATCTACAGGCAATGTCTGACTAACATGAGTTGATTGTAGAAGTGCAGAAAATCAATTTACAAATATGCGAATGTCGTCCGTGCGCCGTTCAACTGATCGAACAAGGTCTATTTGGATGTGCCCCTTTCCTACCCACGTTAGCAGTAGATCTACGGGTTCTGGACTTTGTAACTCGGTTGTTTGTTCGCATCGCACCCAATGTCACTGCATTCTGCGGTGCAATCGAGGATTTTCTCAAGTCCCAAGGCTACCACATGAACGGCAAAGTAAGATTTTCTGTGTGATTCGAATTTCATTCTCTTAACCATCCACAGGATCCGCTGCGATGTCGATTTTCGAACTGCCTGCACTGGTACAACATGCTTCAACACCGGGCCAACTCCCAAATTTGTTCTGTCTTAACCTCAACTCGCACCACGATCCAGGCTGAGCTTGATGCTCAGCTGCCCTCTACACTCGCGGGCTCGGAATTTTCTCTCAACAACCTGTTCGATTCTTCTGATGATCAAAGCCCTGGGGATAAGGACTTGCCTAGAATTCACGCAGAGTTTGACGACAATGAAGACAGTGAATCAGGTGCCATAGCCGAGAGACAGCGCACCATTGCTCCTGACCCTCCACCGTTAACTCATCCTTCGGAATACTTACGAGAGCGATGTCCGGCTTGTTTCGGGGGTAAATCCAGATTCAAGGACGGGTAAGTCGTTGCTTGTAGCTTTCTAGTATTTAGGAATTTTTCGGTTAACACATCGGCAGCTTCAGTGTCTTGGTCTGTCTAGATGCGTGCTTTACTCAAAAGCACAATCACCAGACCCGTGATCCTTTTTATGAACATCCGCATACAAGCTTCATCCCCACAGACCAGGTAGAGGTGTGGAAGAATCGTGTAGAGTCAATGCGATCGCCTGCAGCAGCTCCCGCTACTTCACAGGCTGACTTCGATGATACAGTCGAAGATGGTCTGAAGGTCCCTGCATTGGTCCTAAATGCATGTCATGATAGTTTCACAGCTGCTGATGGGGACAGACAGAAGGCCAGCACCAGGTTTTTCGACTCGACAGCTCTCATGGCTCTTATGTGTTGTCATGATCGTGTTCTTTGGTTGGTAGATATGAACACTCCAGGAGAGCGTCAATACTTTGCCCTTGTTCTGATCGACACTCTTTTCAAACATCTCCCTCCTGACTGGACTGTTGGGCTGCTTTATGATATTGCCTGCCAGCTAGAGCGTAGCTGTGTGAAGTGGCAGTTTTTACCAGAGTACTTCCCCCGCCTTGGATTTGCTATCTCTGTCTTTCATGCCTTTGGGCATGGTTGGGCATGCCAGTGTGTCTACCATCCTCGCAAGCGTCTGGGCTTCGGACTCGCGGATGGTGAAGGTTGTGAATGTTTTTGGCACCTCTTAAGTGGGCTCATTGCATTTTTGAGGGTATGTGGAGTAAGTATTTCTTCATGCTTTCAAGTCACAGCGTTGCTGATCAGTTGACATAGTATTATACGCGACTGCATACCCTAGACTCACAGATTCAATACATCCATTCCGCGAGCTTGCGTGATATTTTTCTGTTTCTTGTACGGAAATGGAAACAAGCCTCAACCCGCTGGGAAGAAGGAGACAAAGATGTGCGCTATTCAATGCGAAGCCCTGAATTCCTGCGCCAGCAATGGCATGCTCAAGTGGAGGCTTCAACCAAGCCACTACCACGTGAGTTCATCATCATTGAATTTGTGTGACTTCTTACAAGAATTTTTTTGGTTCAGGTCAATCCCCTACAGCTGGGAAGAAGGCAATTCAGGCTGCAATACAGACACGAAAAGCACACGATATTGTGGCTGAATCTGTCAAATGACTTGAAGAGATAACAGCCAATCCCTCCGCTCAACCCTACGACATAGCTAATGCCGAGCTAGAGCTTCCTTCAGCCTTGCTCAAGCTTAGAAAAATAGGTGATGAGTCCTTGGTGAAGAAATATAACAAGCTTTGCAAGTCAATGTCGGAAAGGGTTACCTCTGGACGAGCACCTCCAAATGCAAAGGTACCGAAGGAGATTGAGATGAAGGAACTATTCACTCTTGATGTGGATGATTCTATTTGGGATGACAATGGCCTTGATGACAATGATGATGTAGTGAATCCGCCATTATGGCTGGCGGATGAGCAGGTCCGGACAGGAATCCGAGGTATACTCCTCCGAGACCGAGCTGATGAATCATTGTCACGACTCAGATATGAGATACACCAATTAGCTGAGTGGTATGCTGAAGAATGGGTGGTGGTAAGCAGGGCAATATCTGAAATTAAAGGTATGTTGTATCATAATTGAACAAATTATGTTTCAATCCAAGCTGAAAACTTAGCAGAACCAGACCTGCTTTATCAGATGCATCTCAAGCAGCAAGAGCTTGGCCAACTGCTGGTTGGCTGGAGAGAGTCTTTCACTCAGCTGCCTAGAGAGATAGTACCTTGCTTCATGGGGCCCTCAGAGCAAGAGTTGGAAGCTTGGAATGCAGAGGGCGACTTAGATATAGGAGGCACTGAAGATGACAATGACTATCAGGAAATTACAGATGTTGGTTTAGATGTGGCATTGGTAGAACATATAGATACCTTAGATATCACAGATAACTACCATGTATATGTACAAGAATAATGGAATGTAATCCAATTGGTGTAGTGCAATATGACCAGATGTAATTTCTAAGTGAGATGGGATTCCCAGCTGAAGTGGAATTCCCAAGTAAGGTGGGAATCCCAAAGGAGGGACGGAACACTTGGGATTCCCAACTTAGGTGGGACAACATGGGATTCCCAGGTAAAGCAGGAATCTCAGGAGAGGTACAGAGCACTTGGTACTCCAAGTTGAAGTGGAGACATATGATATTGTAACATAGACTACATCTTGCATGTAATGCTTCTTGTAAACATGGCATCTTATTCTGCTTGAGTATGCCTAGGCTATTGATCTTCCAATGCAGAAGATTACCGATACACAAGACTACTGAGAGGGGAGTATCATCTCAGCATATGTAATCCCAAGGAAGCTATGATGTCTATTTATGGAGGGATTTTCATATGCAAATTTGCAAAGCGGGGTGGGAATCCCACTCTGGCTGGGAGTGTCTGGGGTCTCAGCTGGGATTCCCAAGTGGGAATCCCACACATGGGATATCCCAGGGATGAGGGCCCTCTAGGGGGTAACTCTGACAGGGATTGTACACCCTAAGTAGGGTGGACTGGGTGGGTGACTGAAGTGGTTGAGAACAATCACTCAAATTGCTATCATGGTGATTGTTCCCATTGATGTCAAAGAGCATCAATGAAGCATAGAGGTGCTATCTGTTAAGACTGTGCCGGTGAGGTTCCGTAGAGTCTTAGAATGTATAGGAATGAATCGAAGTGATCCGGGAGTAATCGGAATGAATCGAGGCTATGGTTTAGAACCGAAGTCTCAAAGGATGTAATCGAAGATGATCGGTCAGCTCGATTGCAAATGGAAGATGATATTGATTGAATTAGAACCTTGACACTACTTTCGGTAGTGCCCCCGCTTCATCGTACGGTTCGGTGAATGTTCAGAGTGACAAGTAAGAGTGTAAGGACGTCCGGACAACGTTCGGTTATAGTGCGAACGTTGAGCGATTAGAGAAGAGGGTTCCGGACGGAGTTCAGCAGCAATCTAAGTTGATATTTAAACTAAGGAACTATGTACAAGATACTACAGCTTATATACCTGTATTCCTAATTGTTAAATCCATAACAATAAGAGCTGTAAGTAAAAAACAATAACTAATATAAATCGACGTCATTAATATAAATGAAAAGACAATAAAGTCGGAGCACTTAGCATTCGATAACCGAATGCTTCGTACGACTCGATCGAAACAGTCAATCTCGGAAGTGAATATGAATAACACCAAGTCAATGTCCGAAGTCGGAAGCTCTACACGGAAGTCCAGAAGCACAACCATAACACTATCGGAATAAGGAATGAAATATAATGAAGATGAAAAGCGGGAATAAGTTTGTCGGCATGGATTTCGTCAGCGGCTACCCAAGAGAATTCTTTGTCGGTACCTTCATAGCCAGCCCATTGAACAAAGTATTGAAGGGGGCATTGTTTGAATCTTCGGTCCATCTTCGAGTCCAAGACCTCGGTGACGTAGTACTCTTCCTCGCCATCTACTTCGATGGGTGGCAGAGGAGTTTGAACTTGGTGCGGAATGGAGTTCGGAATTGCCAGTTCAAGTTGAGAGATGTGGAAAACAGGATGGATCCGTCGAAGGTAGTCAGGAAGTCGGAGTTTGTAGGATAGGGTGCCTGCACGATCAATAACTTCAAATGGTCCTAAGTATTTCTCTGAGAACTTCTCCGTAGGACGAGTAGACTTGATGTGTTTCGCCAAAACGGATACGTGCGAACCAATTGGAAACTCTGGGGCTGTAATACATTTACGGTCTGCTTGGTCCTTGTATTTTTTCTGTGCATTAACAATTTTGTCACGGAGGAATGAATGAAGCTCATCGAGATTTACGACCAGGTCTCTCGCGGTATCAGAACGGACATCGACTTTGGGGCATACAGAGATGTTTGGATGATATCCCTTGTTGGCGTAAAAGGGAGTTAAACCCGTGGAAGCATTCGGGGCGTTGTTGTAGGCGAATTCAGCCATTGGTAGGAGTGTGGACCAGTTGTCTTGTTGGTAGGTACAATAGATCCAGATGTACTGCTCCAGGGTCTGGTTGACTCATTCAGTTTGTCCGTCTGCTTTGGGGTGATAGCCCGAGGTATAATGTAGGTTTATTGATAAGGCTTGACCAAGTGCTCTGAAGAATGCAGAAACGAATTCCGATCCACGGTCAGAAGTAACATGGTTAGGTACACCATGCTTAGAGAATACATGAATAATGAAAAGCTCAGCTAGATGTTCGGAAGTAATGGTGTCGTCTGTCGGGATGAAGATTGCTTGTTTCGAAGCTCGGTCGACTACGACAAGTATCGCGGTGTAGCCGTTCGAGTCTGGGAGTTGTTCGATGAAGTCCATAGAGATTGAATCCCAAGGTCGAATCGGAACTGGTAGGGGTTTCAATAATCCATAGGGTCAATGTCGTCGAGGTTTGTTGCAGCCACAGGTGGTACATGATGAGACGTAGTCGCGAACAAATTCTCGGACCTTTGGCCAGGTGTAGTGTTTACGAATAGCAAAGAGAGTCTGATTTTGACCAAAGTGACCGGATAGTGGATGGTCGTGGAAGTATCGTAGGACTTACTGGATGTTGTTGACCTTCCTCGGAGTAGGCCAGTCCACGATTGCTTTAACTTTGTCAGCAGCCATTGTGAGTCCTTCCAGGGATAAGATATAACCAAGGTATTTGACCGTATCAACTCCGGATTCACATTTTGATGGTTTGCAAAATAATTTGTGTGCACGAAGTCGACGGAGGACTTCGCGGACATGTTCGGAGTGTTTCGAAGGATCGTCGGAGTAGATGAGCATGTCGTCGAGGTAGATGATCACACAGACGTCGAGTAAGGCTTTGAAGATGTCGTTAACGAAACATTGAAAAGCGGCTGGAGCATTAGTGAGGCCAAAAGGCATCACACACCATTCGAAAGAGCCATAACGTGTTCGGAACGTAGTCTTCCATTCATCACCTTCCGCGATACGTACCAGGTGGTATGCGTGTGCCAGGTCAAGTTTGGTGTAAATCTTTGCTCGTTTCGGAGCATCGAGTAGGTCAGAGATCAAAGGTAGAGGATAGCGATCTTTCTTCGTGATCTTATTCAAGCCACGGAAGTCTACACATAGGCGGAGCGAACCGTCCTTCTTCGGAACGAAGAGCATGGGAGCGCCATGTGGAGATGTCGAAGGTCGGATAGTACCGGTGGCGAGAGATTGATCAAGAAATTCGTGGAGAGCCTCGAGCTCTTGTGGAGAAAGTGGGTAAATTTGTCCAATAGGTGGCTCAGCACCTTCTTCTAAGTCAATCTTGAGGTCATAAGGGCGATGTTCCGGGAGGACTTCCGAGTCGATCTCGTCAAACACATTGGCGAAGTCGTGGTAGTCTTCCGGAATCTCGTTTTTTGACGGTGGTCCATCAGTATCAGTTTTCGACAATCGTGCAGCAACTTCAGAGTGAACGGCATAGAGAACAAGTGGTTCCATACCTGATTGCTTGCAAGTGTGGTGGAAAGGTACCGCACTTACCAGAGCAATGTCTACTTCATCGTGCCATAGGCGCGACGCCATTTGCATGACTGATGGGTAGGAATAGATGGGTTCGAAAGGAAACTTGTCGGAGAGTGGTCAAGCTTTATACAAGTGCTGTTTGGCGGAATGAGAGTGCCATCTAGTGGGTGTTGGATCGGCGCGATTCGACAGTTCGAAAGGTGCTTCTTCAGAGACCACGAGGGGGTCAGGCGAAGGAGAGGATGTCAGTGATTCGGGATGGTCGGTATTCTGGAAAGTAAGTGTTTTTGATGCCCAGTTAATCGACGGATTATAGCGGTAAAGAAAACCAACCTAAAACAGCTTTGCATGAAGAATCCAAATGTGTGACATAAAAGTCCAAAGGTATAAGCTCGCCGGACGGAAATAAAATCGGTAGGGTACAAGTTTTGGAGATGGGTTTCATTGTTAACGAACCATCGAAGAGTCGGAGGTTGATCGGAGTAGAAGTCAGAACGGTTGGGATTGAATTCAAGTATATGAATTTTATATCTATAAAATTGTCTGTAGAACCAGAATCGAGGAGAGTATTGAAAGAAATCAGAATGTGAGTTTTATCAAAAAGTACATGGATAGATAGATTGATCATAAATGACTTGGAGTGTAACAAAAGAGCGGACACATTGAGAACAACTTCCCCACTGCTGGTATGAACCGGGTCAACGCAACTCTCGCTTCGTACTGGGGTACAAGAGTTGCAGACTATTTTCCTGATCCTACCATCAAGGCAGACATTGGAGTCGCTGAGGAAGCGGACTCTTGTGTGGGGTTTGTTTGTGCAGCTCTAACCTTAGCTTCCCGTGCCCTACACAGATTGCAGTCGGCGAGTAGGTGCTTGTTTGAGCCGCAGAAGTTGCATAAGCTGAATTTTCATCGACGTTCCTTCTCCGCAGGTGTGATCTTACCATCTGCGCCCAGTCGATTGGCGTAGGCAGGTTTCTGTTGGTTCGAGCCATTGTTCGGAGTGCTTGGCTTTGAGTTCGACGTCGAAGGTTGTTGATTCAAACTCTTGCCTTGCGGTTTGGAGGAAGCCGAGGTTGTCGAAGTCGAGGTGGATGGTGTAACTGCCTGTTAAGACTGTGCCGGTGAGGTTCCGTCGAGTCTTAGAAGGTATAGAATGAATCGAAGTGATCCGAGAGTAATCGGATTGAATCAAAACTATGGTTTATAACCGGAGTCTCCAAGGATGTAATCGAAGGGAATTGGTCAGCTCGATTGCAACGGAAGATGATATAGATGAATCAGAACCTTGACACTACTTTCGGTAGTGCCCCCGCTTCGTCATATGGTTCGGTGAATGTTCAGAGTGACGAGTAAGATTGTAAAGACATCTGGACAACATTTGGTTATAGTGTGAACATTGAGCGATTGGAATAGAGAGTTCCGGATGGAGTTCAGCAGCAATCTAAGTTGATATTTAAACTGAGGAACTATGTACAAGATACTACAGCTTATATACCTGTAATCCTAATTGTTAAATCTATAACAATAAGAGCTGTAAGTAAAAAACAATAAGGGATATAATTTGACATCATCAAATATAAATGAAAAGACAATAAAGTCGGAGCACTTAGCATTCGATAACTGAATGCTTCGTACGACTTGATCGAAGCAATCGATCTCGGAAGTAAATATGAATAATACCAAGTCCATGTCTGAACCCAAGTCGGAAGCTCTACATGGAAGTCCGGAGGCACAACTGTAACACCACCCGAGGGGTCAGAGACCCCAGGCTGTCAGCGTGTTACAGGTATGCCTCCGGACCTCTGTACGAAGCCTCCGGCTTCGGACATTGACTTGTCATTTTATATTTCTTATCGACATCAACTGTCTCGGTCGAGTTATACAAAGCAATCGGTTCTCGATTGCTCGGTGTTCTCACGTTATTGTCTTTTAATTATATTGATGTCACCGAACTATATTACTTATTGTCTTTTACTTACAGCTCTTATTGTTATAGATTTAACAATTAGGAATACAGGTATATAAGCTGTAGTATCTTGTACATAGTTCCTCAGTTTAAATATCAACTTAGATTGCTGCTGAACTCCGTCCGGAACTCTCTTCTCTAATCGCTCAACGTTCGCACTATAACCAAACGTTGTCCGGACATCCTTACACTCTTACTCGTCACTCTGAACATTCACCGAACCGTACGACGAAGCGGGGGCACTACCGAAAGTAGTGTCAAGGTTCTAGTTCAATCAATTTCATCTTCCGTTTGCAATCGAGCTGACCAATCATCTTCGATTACATCCTTTGAGACTTCGGTTCTAAACCATAGCCTCGATTCATTCCAATTACTCCTGGATCACTTCGATTCATTCCTATACATTCTAAGACTCTACGGAACCTCACCGGCACAGTCTTAACACAGCGACTCAGTAGCTCACTACTAACCAGGCATCACAGAGTCGAGATAAATGAAGTGAATGAGAGGAGAATGGTCTTTGATTCTGGTCTAGCTACAGAGGAGGATAGACGAGAACAGAGATAAAGACTACTAAACGAGATACACTGTCTTATATACATATCCTAAGATGAATCGATGGGAGTCATCATGAGTCGCTGCCTTGAGGCTATACAATAAGAGTCGCTCGTATCCATAAGTAAAGCTGTCCGTATACAATGATGAAACAATGAGGTAATATAAAGGAATGTATGTAGACGGCCTAGATCTGTCAATACTTTGACAGACATGAGAGAGTCGCGTCGACAGTTGATGACAGCGTGGAAACAGCAAGGTTGTCACATGCTCATAAATAAAAGAAAAGAAAAAGATAAAAGAATAATACAAACGCTCGTGTAAGCGCCTACAGCGCTAATATTCCTAAAGAGTGAATGAGCGTCTAGAGTATTAAGAAAAATAGAAAAAGAGTCTGTTCGTAACATCACCCTCTCCTTAGGGCACGAGTTCCACGATGTGCTTGACGTAAGAGGAAATTTTCGGAGGGTAGTGAAGCGGGATTGGGTTCTGTGTCGGCAAGAGGAAGAGGTCGAAACAATTCCGTAGGGAATAAGGAAATTGGAATTTCAATTCGACAAAATATTGCGGGTTTTGGTTTCGTCGGATTCTTTTCATGGAATTCTTTGAGTAGTTGGTTGACATTTGTGAGATTCGACCGTGGTTCCCAAGTTTGTTCATGTGATCCGTACCCTTTCCATTGGACTTTATAATTGATTCCTTGTCCTACTTTTTTCGAATCGAGAATTTCTTCCGCTTCAAATTCTTCTTCTCCTCCTACAACTACAGGGGGTGGGCATGTATTCCGGGGTTGCGTGGGGAAACTAGGTTCTTTATACGGAGTGAGAAGAACTTCGTTAAAGACATTATGTACATGTTTCCATGTACGTGGGATTTCCAGTTTGTAGGAACTGGTGCCTACTTTCTGTTGGACCGTAAACGGTCCGTATCTCTTGTCGCCTAATTTCTTCATTGGGTGATCTACTGACAGGTTGGTTCCTTCCAACCAAACTCTGTCGCCAACTTTGTACTCTATACCTTTCTTCCTCTTTCCATCATACTGCCTCTTCATCTCTACCTTCGCTTTCTCTAAAGCTGATCCTACTTCCTTTCGTATCTTCTTCATTCCGTCTACGAAAGCTTGTACTGAGGGGTTGTCCAAAGTCATTTGTGTTGCCGTGCCTTTATACGGGTGTCTTCCTGTATCTGCGTAGAAGGGAGAAACTTTCATCGCTGAGTGAACCTTGTCATTGTAGTTGAACTCGGCTAGGGGTAACCATTCATGCCAATTATTCTGCTGGTAATTAATAAACAAACGGAGATATTGTTCGATCTCTTGGTTTGTTCGTTCCGACTGGCCGTTTGTCTGTGGATGGTACACCGTGGTGAAGTTTGCTTCAATGCCTAACAGTCGATAGAGTTCTTTCATAAACCTCGAGTGATACTGTGGGCCTCGATCATGGACTATTTTGCGTGGAAGTCCATGTGTGGAGAAGATGGAATCCCGATAAATCTTTGCCATTCCTTCCGAAGTGACCGTAGTATGAGTTGGTACGAGTCTCAGTCTCTTCGTGAAGTGGTCGATGAAGATCGCAATTGCATTGTATCCGCCAGATTCAGGGAGTTCTCCAATCATGTCAGTGCCGATCACTTGCCAGGGTTCAGTTGGAACGGTATGAAGATGAAGATGTCTGACAGGTCGAGTTCGATGAGACTTTGTCGCCTGGCACTTCTCGCAACCTTCTACGTACTTTCCAGCATCTCGAGTAATTCCTGGCCACCAGTAATCACAAGTGACAAGTTCCGCTGTGGGAGGACTATCTGCCTACCTGGTAGACAGTCTTCCCTAGAGATATTACAATTGTACGCTATAAATCTTCTTATTGATTCACAGATAAGTCGTGGGAAATAATTTCCTTCTACACGGATTTGTGTGTGTGAAGCTTCTCTCAGTAACAGCGCCTCATGCTGTGACAAAGATTCTCTTCTTCTTTTCTTACCATAACCTTCTCTTCCTCTCTCCCTTCTTACCTTACCCTGCTTGGAACGGGATTCGTTGACTTAGGGTTTAAAACCCATTTCAACTCATTTCAATTTCTTTCAATTTCTTTCAACCACTATCCTACCCCTCATTGATCGACTACAAGGCACAACGGCGGCCTCGGTTCACACCTCGTTCGAAACGAAGAGCTTGGGACACTCTTCGTTGTTGCTGATGACGATAGGCAAACGAACGAGTCACCGTCTAGTGTGATACCCGGGTTGTTTTAGTGTTAAGTCTTCGTAAAATGAGGTTGATCTCTGTATTCTTTCTTTTTTTTCTTCCTTCTTCTTACTTGTTCCTTATGCTTCATAGGAGTTCGATCGTTGTGATATATATCATGGTCAGGCGGCACAAGAGTACGCGCGGCAGCCTTAACATCTATATATATGTACCCTCACCAACGAGGTGAAAATTCAATTTCCTTTTTTTTCCCCTTCTCTCACTTAAGTCTTAACGTGAATCTGAGTTTTATAGTCGTTAGAGGTTAACGAAGTTATTGGGAGACTACAAGAGTACAAGTATTAGGAAGACCCGACTGGATCCTCGCAGGTCTATACACAGACCAGATTTTCTTACTTCACCGCTGTTTTGTACTGTCCGGGATGTCCTGCAAGTGGTGAATCGTGGTACTTAGTAAGGATTTTGGACCTAAGTACACTATTCTTTGGTACATAAACTCGTCCTTTCCATTCAATAATCCCTTCAGTCTCTTTCCATTCAGGGTTTTTGGCATCGAGGTTGTCCTTTACAAGTCGATCAACATGGTTTCGGTTCTTTTGGATTTCTGACAAGAATATATCTTCTGGCGAGGAGATGTCGAGGGTGCGAACAAAAAGTTCTGGCTTTAGAAGGACGATATTCTCATTGTCCTTTTCTCCCGTCTCAAGACGTGTCATCCGTGACAGTATGTCAACTTTAGTCATTGACTTGCCTGGTCGATGAACTAGATTAAAATCGTATTCTGCAAGCTCTAGAACCCATCGAGCTTGTCGTCGATTCAGCTTCTGGGGTTTCTTGAAATACCGCAGGTTCGCATGATCAGTAAAGATTTCAATCTGTTCTTCGGCTCCAAGGAGATATTGGCGCCAATCATCGAGTGAGTCCATAATCGCCATTAATTCCTTATCATAGATCTCATAATTTCTCTCAACTTCATTGAGTGAACGAGATCGGAATGCTACAGGCCACCATTTTCCATCGACAAATTGAGAAAGACAACCTCCATTTGCAAAGTCGGATGAATCAGCTTCAAGCCTGAACTTTCCATGGTTTCGGGGAATAAGAAGGACCACTTCTTCACAGATTTGATGCTTGAGTTCGTCAAATGCGTGTTGTTGGGTCGCTGTCCATTCCCAAGCTGCATTTCCGGTACGTTTTGTTAAAGGCTTGGCGACCTTGCTAAATCCTCGAATGAATCATCGGAAGAAGTTACAGAAGCCTAGAAACTGCTGAACATCGTGTTTCTTCATCGGGGTTAACCATTCTCGTACAGCTTTGACTTTTTTTGGATCCATTCGAATTGTTCCGTTTTCAATGATTATTCCAAGATAGTCTATGGATGCTTTCTCGAAAGAACACTTCTCAGGCTTGAGAAAGAGTCTGTGTTCTCGAAGAATGTCAAGGACTCGTTTTACAATTATTCAATGACTTTCCAAGTCATCTGTAAATACGAGTATATCATCCATATAGACTATAACGTGTCCTTCATTAATCAAATCTCGAAGGATATGATTCATGAATCCTTGGAATGTCACCAGCGAATTGGTTAATCCAAAGAACATAACGGTCGGTTCGAATAATCCTCGATTGGTCCTGAACGCAGCTTTCCACTCATCACCTTCTTTAATCCGTATGTTGTTGAATCCCCATTGAATATCCATTTTCGTGAATATCTTAGCACCCTTTAATTGATCAATAAGCTCTTGAATGAGAGGGAGTGGATATCGATTCTTAATCGTCATCTCATTGAGTTTGCGATAATCCTGTATCGGTCTAAGGGTGCCATCTTTCTTTTTGATGAAGAAGAATGGTGAGGCCATTGGGGATGTCGAGGGTCGAATTCGTCCAGTTCGAATGTTTTCTTCAAGGAATGCATCTAATGCTTCTTGTTCCTTCGGGTTCAAAGGATAGATCTTGCAATCGAGTGGTTTAGAACCAGGTGTTAATTCGATTGCATGATCCCAAGGGCGTCGTTGTGGCAATTGATCAAATTCCTTTTGACTGAAGACATCTGTTATATTCATGCAGGATAGTCGATTTCTTTTATACATATATACACTAATCGCATCCATCGCGTCCGATGGATCTGTTATACGTTTATCCTTCACCGCATCCGAAGGATGTGATCGCACATTCTTTATTACAATACTTGTAGTTAACATCCACACATTCCTTCATTTGACATTATTACTCTTACCGAGATCATATGCTCATCAGTCAGCATACTATACATGTGTTATTTACTTATTACTCTGGTTAGCTACAAGACTAGTATTTAAGCCGTAGTGTAGCTTAGCTTTACTTCAGTTTAAATATCGACTTCAGTTGACTTATACAGTCTATACTCAGTTGTGACATTACACTCGCTTCACTTCGGATCGGATCCCTCGCTCCATCCGACTGCTTCTACCTGGGACAAGCGACTCTAATGAGGATACTACTAATAGTGGTATCAACGTCCCATTACTCTCGCACCATCCCGCATCCATCGGACGGTCCACTCGGCTGTATTCAGTATAACTCTAACAACATCCAAGTATTCCGTGACATATGGAGTAGAAGTGTTGAAGTGTTTTTGTGTTTCTTCTTCAGCTTTCTTCTCGGTCCATTTCCTGGAGTCTACCTGTTCTTGTACATATCGGTCCCAGCCGAATATGAAAAGCCTTTCGCCGTCTTCGAGTACCGCTCGTGTCTGTATGTCTTTGGGTGTCCAGAAATGAGGATTGTAACCGCATTTAGAGGGGCATCGATCAAAAGTAACTTCTGATTTAACCCAGTCGATACTTGGATTATGATGTCGCAACCAATCTAATCCTAAGAAGATATGCTGTTCTCCAGGATTGACAACACCAAATTGAATTCGTTCCGAGTGGTCTCCAATGGTTATACTGTCGTGACAACCAAGTACTTACATCATTTTCTTTCTTTCATTTTCACATGCTCTAGTAACCACATGACCGTGTTCATTACTCATCGTTCATCTGACCACTCACTCTCGCGCTGTCATTAGTTTATTGTTCTTTCCTTGTTCCTCATTCGTTCTTCACTATTCCACTCTCGCGCTCTTGTTCTTTGTTCTTTGTTCTTTTACCCTTGTCCCTTTACTCTGGTTCCTATTGTTTCAGATTCGTATATATAGTACAGTAGACAGCTACCAGTTCCCTATCTCGACCTCTTGGTCTTTGGGAACTAGGTTCGTGTTTGTATCTTTGTTTACACTCAATATTGACTTGGTCTTTGGGAACTAGCTTGCCTTATTTGACCCTTGTGATTGGCCCTTCGTGCTATCACAGTTGCTGAGATCACTTTTCCTTTCTACCTTTGTGTGTTGAGCGTTACCCACACTCAGGTTTGTGCTTGTGCCGTGCTTTGATCACTTCCCATCGTCGCTTCCGACTACGTCGCGACATTAGGTCGAGATCTATTACTCGTACCATCAGCTCTATCACTGATCTTGCGAGGAGTGGAAATCGGGATCCACCGATTCTCCACCTGATACTGCCACCACGCCAACTTTCGGAGTTAACTCTGACTGTTCAGACAACTACCACGCCTTCGACACTGTAGAACATTGTGACGTTCACTGGTCAACCGAAGACGAAGATAACAGACACTGGGAACCTTGCGACGAAAATCCTTGCCCCAATCGATACTTACTCACAGTCAGCCAAGACTACGATCCAACCGGTCGTCACATCCACATCTCGCGACCCGCTTCTCCAGTAGTACCTGAACCTACTGCAGCCTTCCTTAGAGTAGGACGATCTTCGAATCCTAGCTCCCGTGCTTCTCCCGCATTAGTACCCACCACTATCGCGGCACTTGAATCCGAATCCGAATCAGAACCGGAACCAATATTTGAATCAGAATCAGAGATCGAACCTGACCCCACTTCCGAAATGTCACAAAACTTATCTCTCCAAGATCTTGGAAATCTGATCGGACAGCTTGCTCGTCAGCAGTCAGAGCTCCAGGCAGTTGTATCTACTATGGCAGGGAACATTAGCACGAACAAAGGTGTCAGCAAACCTCAACCCTATGATGGGAAGAGAAGTGATGATGCTCGTCGTTTTATAGCGGCATTTGAGCTGTGGGCTAATGGAGTACGAACTTTACGTTCTAATGAGGAAGAACGTATTAAATCGGCGATATCATTCCTTGAAGGTGACGCTGCAATCTGGGCTACTCCCATATCGGAAAACATTAGCCAGGTAACTAACGGCACACCTAACACCAACCTCATCTACCCCACCTGGCAGTCATTCAGAGACGCCTTCAAGGCCCGCTTTGAAACAGTAAACCCGGTGGTAGATGCCAAGGACGCCTTAAAAACCTTGTTCCAAGGAAAGACTACTGTGGCCGCTTATGCCGCTTCCTTTAAACAGTACTCCAGTCGTACCGGATATTCTGATCCAGATCTCCGAGATCGATTCTATCAACACCTGGCAGCACGCATCAAAGATGGCCTTGTCAACTCCGCAGCGAATACAGACACTCTGGACAACCTCATCAAGGAATCCATTCGGATCAATAACAGACAAATCGAGCGTGCCCGAGAGAAGGGGCAAAACTTGGTAAACTACTCCCCCACCCACAACACAGGGTCCTTCCACCCTACTCCATTCACCCCGGCCCGAGACCCATTTGCCATGGACGTGGATGCCACTAACACGGGTCGATCAGCGGAGGAGTATCGAAGGTTCATGACAGGGAAATGCTATGGATGCGGATCCAAGAACCATCGAAAAGCGGATGGACATCATGAACGGGACATCTGCAGCCACTGTGGACTCACCGGACACATAGCGGCGGTCTGTCGAAGGAAGTTCATGGGTCTCTCTAGACCAAATATGGCTCGCACTGCGGCTGCCACCTCTATAATGGCTGAACCCGCCACTTCTATTGCTGCTACACCTACTCCGCTCCCCGACTTTTCCTCGATTCTACAACAGTTGACGGACAACCAAAAAGCGTTGGCAGACCAGATCTCAGAGCTGCGTCAGAATTTTTAAAGTGGGAACCTGACTCGGCTGCTGCCTGGTTCCCTCAGCTGTACTCTAAATTGTCATCTATTTATGCATCTACCTCGTCCTGTACAATCGGTTCCACTCAATTTAGCGATCTTTCCCATTTTCGCGTACCGATTAAGCTACAAGGCAGATTCAAGAGTACAAGCAACGCAGCAATGATAGATTCTGGAGCAACAGGTCTATTCCTTCACCAACGCTTTGTGAATAAACACCATATCCACACTCGTCCCCTTCATCATCCAATCACTCTATACAACATTGATGGAACCCTCAATAATGCTGGTAAAATCACACACTCTGCACGACTTCTGTCCACTGTAGACGGGAACCCACCCCAGCTTCTCGAATATCTTGTCACCAATCTAGGCTCCGAAGACATTATCCTCGGACTCCCTTGGCTCCGGAAGGTCAATCCCGATATAGACTGGAAGAAAGGAAGGCTAACGCAACTATCCACCAAGTCACCAACAATGACTATCGAGGAGATTCCTGAATTGAGGGAAGGTAATGTCGGAGGAACAACAGAGGAACTTTTGGAGATCAACCCACAACATGTCCCTTTACCACCGCCGCCTATAGATGAGTTTGAAGAACCGGCGGGAATCCACGAGTATGGGGAAGGTACACCTGTGTATCGACTGGTCGGTAATCGGAAGAGGAGGAGAGCATTGTTACGTGCGGGTATTATTGGTCACACATCGGAAGAGCTTTGGTGTGCAGCTGGCTACACTTATTCCCAACAGTTGGCCGAAGCAGCACATAAGGATAAACCACAAAAGACTTTCGAGGAAATGGTACCCACTATTTATCAGAAACATGCTAAAGTCTTTTCAGAAAAGGAATCTGAACGCCTACCAGAACACAAGCCCTGGGACCATGCTATCGACCTGAAGCCTGACGCACCCGAAACCCTGCGCACCAAGATTTATCCAATGTCACCCAATGAACAAGAAGAACTAGACCGATTTTTAGACGAAAACCTACGAAAAGGGTATATCCGTCCCTCTAAATCCCCACTAGCATCTCCGGTCTTCTTTGTCAAAAAGAAGGATGGGAAACTCCGTTTTGTACAGGACTACCGACGATTGAATGAATACACTGTCAAAAATCGATACCCGCTTCCTCTGGTTACTGATATCATTAGCCGCCTACGAAAATCGAAGATATTTACCAAGTTCGATGTACGCTGGGGATACAACAATGTGCGGGTGAAGGAAGGACACGAGTGGAAGGGAGCATTTGCAACTAACCGAGGGCTCTTTGAACCCTTGGTCATGTTCTTTGGTTTAACAAATTCCCCCGCTACGTTCCAAGCCTTGATGAACTCGATTTTCGCTGACTTAATTGCCTCGGGGAAGGTGGCTGTATACCTGGACGACATCCTGATCTTCACCGAGACACTGGAAGAGCACAGAACCATAGTCCATGAAGTCCTCACCCGGTTGGCCCAACATGATCTCTATTTACGACCGGAGAAGTGTGAGTTTGAGCAATCCTCCATCGAGTACCTGGGACTTGTCATCAGCAAAGGCGAAGTGCGTATGGACCCGGTAAAAATAGAAGCAGTAAAGAACTGGCCTACTCCTACCTCACTTCGTGATCTCCGAGGTTTCTTAGGGTTCGCCAACTTCTACCGACGGTTCATCGAGGGGTTTGCGAAGAAGGCCCGACCACTTAACGACCTTACGCGAAAGGACATCAAATGGCAATGGGGATCAGCACAACAGGAAGCATTCGAGACCCTAAGGGACGCCTTCACCTCAGCCCCAATCCTGGTGCTATGGGACCCAGGAAGGCCAACCCGGATCGAAGTAGATGCCTCGGGATTCGCTTCAGGGGGGACGTTATTACAACTACAGGAGGATGGACTCTGGCACCCAGTCGCATTCCGGTCGGCCTCCCTGAACCCAGCGGAGCGAAACTACGAAATATATGATAGGGAAATGTTGGCTATCATCGAAGCACTCAAAGATTGGAGACACTACCTGGAAGGATCGCCCGAACCATTTGAAATCATCACCGATCATCAAAACCTGGAGTTCTGGAGGACAGCTCAGGACCTTAGCCGACGACAAGCACGATGGGCCCTCTGGCTTTCCCGGTTCGACTTCCGTCTAAAACATCGCCCCGGGAAAGCGAACACACAAGCCGATGCTCTCTCACGGATGCCACACCATCAGGTAATCGACGCGGAAGACAACAAGGAGCAAACGGTGCTCCAACCAAAACACTTTATCAATGCGGCGCACATGGTACTATTCCAAAACCCCTTACTTGAACGGATCCGGGAGGTTAGCGAACGGGAGGCAGAGGTATTGGACAGATTAAAGAGCCTGAAGGGACCACGAGTGCTGACAGGGGGATTGGATGAGTGGAAAGAGGACAATGGTTTGGTGTACTATCGAAACAAGGTATACGTACCACCCAACCCGGAGCTCCGGAAAGCAGTACTGGTACAATGTCACGATTCACCTACAGCTGGACATCCGGGGATGCATGGTACGTTAGAACTTGTTAGCAGGCAATACTGGTGGCCGGGGATGCGGTCATTTGTGGACAAATATGTGGAAGGATGTGACCTCTGTCAACGGAAGCGACTCAATCCACACCACTCCTCTCCGCTTCAGCCTCTTCCTGTTCCAGACGGTCCATGGCAGGATGTTGGCGTAGATCTCATCGGAGAGCTCCCCATGACCCAGGACGGACATAATGCTGTAATAACCTTTGTTGACCATTATACCAAGATGATCCACTGCTTCCCAACCACAACAGAAATCACTGCCGATGGCGTAGCCGACTTCTTCTACCGCGAAATATTCCGACTTCATGGTCTTCCTCGACGGTTCATTTCTGACAGAGGCCCCCAATTTGCGGCAGATGTAATGCGGCAACTCTTGAAACGACTCGGGGTAGAATCAGCACTCACAACAGCATACCATCCTGAAACCAACGGTCAAATGGAACAAGCAAACCAGGAGATCGAACGATACATTCACATGTATATCAGCCGACGACAAGATGATTGGGATCAACTACTACCTACCGCTGAGTTTGTTATCAACTCTCGAATTCACTCCGCTCACAATCATTCTCCATTCGAAACCCTCTATGGATACACCCCCGAATTTACGATTCCAATCCAAGTTTGGAACAAGTACCCAACAATTGATCAGCGGTTGACGTTGCTACAGCATGCCCGGGAGGATGCGGAGGCAGCTCTTAGGATGAGTAAGGAGCGTATTAAGGGAGACGACACAAGGGAGGTTCAGACATTCACAATTGGACAACTGGTATGGCTATCGCTACAGAACCTAAAGATTCGACAGAAAAATCAAAAACTTGGGAGTCGGCGACTCGGGCCATTCGAAGTAGCAGAAAAGACCGGACCTCTGACATATCGCCTTAACCTACCAACTTGGATGAAGATCCACGACAACATCCATGTTAATCGACTATCACCATGGAAAGGGAACGAGGTTAATGGAGTTAGGCCACCACCACCGGATCCGGAGATCGTGGAGGGGGAAGAGTTCTATGAGGTGGACAAAATTTTGGACAGTAGGTTTTATGGGCGATGGAAGAAGCTACAATTTTTGGTACGATGGAAGGGTTATGATGAAGGACAGGACAGTTGGGAAAATGAGGAGAATGTGAAGGGATCAAGTGACGAAGAAATTGCAGACTTTTATCGGACACACCCCAATGCACCACGGAAGATCTCGGCGGCCATTTTTAATTCGCTGCCCTGGCAAGCCTATGAAAACCTTACGGAGCTGGTCGCTGGGACATCGACTGTAGAAGGGGGGTAATGTCGTGACAACCAAGTACTTACATCATTTTCTTTCTTTCATTTTCACATGCTCTAGTAACCACATGACCGTGTTCATTACTCATCGTTCATCTGACCACTCACTCTCGCGCTGTCATTAGTTTATTGTTCTTTCCTTGTTCCTCATTCGTTCTTCACTATTCCACTCTCGCGCTCTTGTTCTTTGTTCTTTGTTCTTTTACCCTTGTCCCTTTACTCTGGTTCCTATTGTTTCAGATTCGTATATATAGTACAGTAGACAGCTACCAGTTCCCTATCTCGACCTCTTGGTCTTTGGGAACTAGGTTCGTGTTTGTATCTTTGTTTACACTCAATATTGACTTGGTCTTTGGGAACTAGCTTGCCTTATTTGACCCTTGTGATTGGCCCTTCGTGCTATCACAGTTGCTGAGATCACTTTTCCTTTCTACCTTTGTGTGTTGAGCGTTACCCACACTCAGGTTTGTGCTTGTGCCGTGCTTTGATCACTTCCCATCGTCGCTTCCGACTACGTCGCGACATATACGGACTTCAGCATACTTGGTTATAGAGCCGTTTTCATTGAGTGTTCCATCAGCGTTGTAGACAGGTACTCGAATAGGTAGGTCTTTGGTCGGAATCCTATGTCGTTCAACAAAGTTTGCATCAATGCATGAACCTGTAGCTCCACTGTCGACTAGTCCTTGTGTGACTATTTGCCGGTTGTCCTCTAATGTCTCGACAATGATTGGGAGTTTCAAGCTTTTTCCATGAGTTCCACGGACGTAACTTTTCTTTGTCGCAAGACTCTTAACGGCTTCGACTGCGGTTTTCCAGTTTAATGCGCATATTTCCATGACGGTTTCCTCCGAAGCTTCTCTTACTCGCGAGGAAGGTATCCTAGTTCCAGCCTGATTTCCATCCGCGCTGTCTTTCCTCTAGACAGCGGCGGATCAAGTCGTTTCCTATAGCCAGCTTCTTTAGCTGCTCATAGGATTCAAACTCCTCTGACCTGGTACTGACCAGGGCGCTGAGGATCGTCTGGCTGATTCCCCTCTCTGCCAGTTGAAGAACGAAGTCGCTCTTCCTATCGTAGCCCGCTTCTTTAAGAAGGAGTTCAAACTCCTTAAAGAATTCATCGGCTGTCTTCTTCCCCTGCCGGAAGTGTTCGAGTTTGTCTCTCGCCTGTTTCTTCTGTGAGACGTCCGAAAAGCTGGACCTTAGGTCCTCGAGGAACTGGGTGTAACTGATGTCCCAGTCACCAGTGACCTCATTACAGTGGTCATTGGTATATACTTCCGCCCATATATCGGCTTGGCCTCCTTGAAGATAAGAGACCGTGATGCTGATAGCATAGTGGTCGTCCTCAATCTGTCGAGTTTTCCTCAACTCGAAGAGGTAGGCGACGAGTGTTCGATACCATGAACGGAAGTTGGCGATGTCTCCATCGAAGACTCGGGGTTCCTTTAATAGCGGCTTCTTGGATCGGTAGGTTGGTGTAGCCGTGTTATCTTCTTCATTGTCTGGACTGGCGTGCATGGATCGGTTGGGGTCGGACATTTGGGATCCGAGTTCTGTCGTGAATGAGGGTGTCGGAGTGGGGGAGTATAAGTGGATGGTTGAATCCGAAGATGCGGGGGATGGAGAGCAAGGTTGTGGATACGGAAGTGAAAAGTCCTGTGGTCTTGACAAAACGCCAGGATATGAAGGAGTGAATGCTTAGGTGTAGAGGCTCGTGTCGATTTATGTGTTAATCCAGAAGGCTGTCTACATTCGCTCCTCGCGCAACGTTGCCTTTCGAGTCGTTGACAAAAACGCTTTCTGTTCCAAGATCCTACTATCAAATCTTCCGAAGAAGAAACTCGTTATTTTGTAGTTAGCCTCAATTTACACTCCTTGGTAGGAGTTGAGCACACTAACGGCAGTATTTTCCTGCCAGCACGGGTTGAGCCGTACCACGAAGTTCTGATGTAGGTTTGTAATAAGAAAGTATTAATGCCAATGCTGGCCTTAACACAGACGAGCTATAGGAAAGGGAAGTGGATGATGAAGGTAGACGAAGGAGGTATAGACTTCGTCAGTGATGAAATGAAGAGAGTAAAATGTTATAACGTAGCGGTGCCCAGTGTCCAACCAAATGTCGAAGACTAGCGGAGTGTGACAGGTGGGTCGAGTAGATCTCTGATCTTCTGTCAGCGACTCTCTAGCTCACGATCTAAGCCAGGCGTCACACAGAGAGAAATGATCAAAAGATGAATAATGCAGGAGGAGTGAGTCCTCAGATACTAGTCTAGCTACAGAGGAGGATAGACGAGATCAGAGATAGAGACTACTTGACGAAATATCCTAGTTTATATACATACCCTAAGATGAATCCATGGGAGTCATCGTGAGTCGCTATCGTGAGGCTATACAATAAGAGTCGCTCATATCCATAAGTAAAGCTGTCTGTATACAACGATGAAACAATGAGGTAATATAAAGGAATGTATGTAGACGGCCTAGATCTGTCAATACTTTGACAGACACGAGAGAGTCGCGTCGACAATCGATGTACATGGGAACAGCAAGGTTGCCACATGTTTATAAATAAAAGAAAAGTAAAAAGATAAAAGAATAATACAGACGCTCATGTAAGCGCTTACAGTGCTAGTGTACCTAAAGAAGAGTGAGCGTCTAAATACCTAAAGAGAATAAAGAAAAGGAAAAAGATGTCTCTTCGTAACAGTTACCCCAGCTCATGTTGTTATATCCGCGCTTCTGCTCGTCGTAGCGGTGGCGGATCAAGTCGTTTCCTGTGACAAGTTTCTTCAACTCGTCATAGCTGTCAAACTCCTCTGTCCTCGTTCGGACTAGATCGCTCATGATATTGGGGTTGACTGCTCTTTCAGCCAACTGGAGGACGTACTCGCTCCTCTTGTCGTAACCCGCTTCCTTCCACAGGAGTTCGAACTCCTTGAAGAAGTCGTCGGCTTTCGTACAACCTTGCTGAATTCGGTTCAGCTTATCCATCGCCTCCTTCCTCTGGGAGATGTTAGAGAAACTACTCTTCAGTTCCTCTAAGAATCCAGCAAAGTCTATGTTCCAGTCGCCAGCGACTTCATCTTGATGGTCGTCAGTGTATACCTCTGCCCAATCATCAGCTCTTCCTCCACGAATATAAGACATTGCCACATTGATGGCTTCATTGCCATTGGTGACTTGCTGCGTCCTTTGCAGGTCATGGATGTATGTGAGGAGGGTTCGAAGCCACGCTCGGAACTTGGAAACATCTCCTGTGAATACATCGGGTTCTTTCACAATGGTTTTTCGAGAAGTAGAGGTGTTGGAGGTGGGAATATTGGCGGTAGTAGCGGAGGTGTTGGCATGCATGGATTGGTTAGTCGGGTCAGACATTTCTGAGCCTAGTTCGGTGGTGAAGGATGGTGTGGGTGTGGGTGAGCCTAAGTGGACGGTTGAGTCCGAGGATGCGGGAGAGGGAGAGCGAGTTGGGTAAGGAAGTGAAAATTCCTGAGGTCTTGACGAGAACGCCAGGATAGGAGGGAAAGGTGCTTATAGGTAGAAAGTTCGCATCGATTTATGTACTCGTCCAGAAGACTGTCTACACTCGCTCCTCGCGCAGTGTTGTCTCTTGGATCGTTAGTGCAGACGTTTATATTTCCAACGCCCACTATCGAATCTTCTGAAGAAGAAACTCAATTGTTTGTTATTAGCCCTGATTTACACTCCTTGGTAGGAGTCAGGCACACTAATGAGAGTATGTTCCTCTCAGCACGGGTTGAGCCGTACCACAAAGTCTCGATGTGGGTATGTACACTATAACCGCTGTCTATACGCTGGCCCTGAGTACAGGCGAACTATAGGAAAAGGAGGTGGATAATGGAGGGAAATGAAGGAGGTATGGACTTCATTAGTGATGAAATGAAAAGAGTAAATTTATAACGCAGCAGTGTCCAGTGCCCAACCAAATGTTGAGAACCAGCGGGATGTGATGGGTGGTTCGTTAAGATCTCTGTTCTTCTGTCAGCGACTCAGTAGCTCACTACTAACCAGGCATCACAGAGTCGAGATAAACGAAGTGAATGAGAGGAGAATGGTCTTTGATTCTGGTCTAGCTACAGAGGAGGATAGACGAGAACAGAGATAAAGACTACTCGACGAAATACACTGTCTTATATACATATCCTAAGATGAATCCATGGGAGTCATCATGAGTCGCTGCCCTGAGGCTATACAATAAGAGTCACTCGTATCCATAAGTAAGGCTGTCCGTATACAATGATGAAACAATGAGGTAATATAAAAGAATGTATGTAGACGGCCTAGATCTGTCAATACTTTGACAGACATGAGAGAGTCGCGTCGACAGTTGATGACAGTGTGGAAACAGCAAGGTTGTCACACGCTCATAAATAAAAGAAAAGGAAAAGATAAAAGAATAATACAAACACTTGTGTAAGCGCCTACAGCGCTAATATTCCTAAAGAGTGAATGAGCGTCTAAAGTATTAAGAAAAATAGAAAAAGAGTCTGTTCATAACACAGGGTGGTTAAGAATTGGGCTGGCCCAGCAACCCCCAAGGGGGGGAAGAGCTGGTTACCAGCTATAGAGAGCCTAAGATCACCAGATGTACACAAGATCCAATCTATTGGAGTATATACAACAAAGGTGAACAAGAATAAGGCCAAAGATTACATAATATCTAAGAATCTTGTTACGAAGAGATATCTTTTTCCTTTTCCTTTATTCTCTTTAGGTATTTAGACGCTCATCCTTCTTTAGATACACTAGCGCTGTGAGCGCTTACATGAGCGTCAGTATTATTCTTTTATCTTTTTACTTTTCTTTTATTTATAAAACATGTGGCAACCTTGCTGTTCCCATGTACATCGATTGTCGACGCGACTCTCTCGTGTCTGTCAAGGTATTGACAGATCTAGGCCGTCTACATACATTCCTTTATATTACCTCATTGTTTCATCATTGTATACGGACAGCTTTACTTATGGATACGAGCGACTCTTATTGTATAGCCTCACGATAGCGACTCACGATGACTCCCATGGATTCATCTTAGGATATGTATATAAGTTAGGATATTTCGTCGAGTAGTCTCTATCTCTGATCTCGTCTATTCTCCTCTGTAGCTAGACTAGTATCTGAGGACTCACTCCTCCTGCATTATTCATCCTTTTGATCGTTTCTCTCAGTGTGACGCCTGGCTTAGATCGTGAGCTAGAGAGTCGCTGACAGAAGATCAGAGATCTACTCGACCCACCCGTCACACCCACTGGTCTTCGACATTTGGTTGGATACTGGACACCGCTACGTTACAAACCTACTCTTTTCATATCATCACTGACAGTCTATACCTCCTTCCTCTATCCTTCATCATCCACTTCCCATTCCTATAGCTCGTCTGTGTTAAGGCCAGCATTGGCATTAATACTTTCCTATTACAAACCTACATCGGAACTTCGTGGTACGGCTCAACCCGTGCTGGCAGGAAAATACTGCCGTTAGTGTGCTCAACTCCTACCAAGGAGTGTAAATTGAGGCTAACTACGAAATAACGAGTTTCTTCTTCGGAAGATTTGATAGTAGGACCTTGGAACAGAAAGCGTTTTTGTCTCTGACCCGAAAGGCAACGTTGCGCGAGGAGCGAACGTAGACAGCCTTCTGGATTAACACATAAATCAACACGAGTTTCTACCCCTAAGCATTCACTCCTTCATATCCTGGCGTTTTCGACAAGACCACAGGATTTTTCACTTCCGTATCCACAACCTCGTTCTCCCTCCCCCGCATCTTCGGACTCAACTGTCCATTTAAACTCTCCTACCCCTACACCCTCATTCACAACAGAACTCGGATCCCAGATGTCCGACACCAACCGATCCATGCATGCCGGACCGGAAGAAGATAACACGGCTACCCCAATTTACCAATCCAAGAAGCCGCTATTGAAGGAACCCAGAGTCTTCAATGGAGACATTGCCAACTTCTGTTCGTGGTATCGAACGCTAGTGGCCTATCTCTTCGAGTTGAAGAAAACTCGACAAGTCGTGGACAACCATTATGCTATCAGCATTGCAGTCTCTTACCTTCAGGGAGGCCAAGCCGATATATGGGCGGAAGTATATACCAATGACCACTGTAATGAGGTCACTGGTGACTGGGATGTCAGTTATGCCCAGTTCCTCGAGGACTTGAAGTCCAGTTTCTCAGACGTCTCGCAAAAGAAGCAGGCGAGAGACAAGCTAGAACACTTCCGGCAAGGAAAGAAAACAGCCGATGAATTCTTTAAGGAGTTCGAACTCCTTCTTAAAGAAGCGGGCTATGATAGGAAGAGCGATTTCGTTCTTCAACTAGCAGAGAGGGGAATCAGCCAGACGATTCTCAGTGCCCTGGTTAGCACCAGGTCAGAAGAATTTGAATCCTATGAACAGCTGAAGAAGCTGGCCATAGGAAACGATTTGATTCGCCGCCGTCTAGAAGAAAGGCAGCGCGGATGGAAATCGGGTTGGAATTACAGCCCACAAGAAAGTCGTGGCCAAGGGTCCACGCAACAACCAAAGAAATGGGAAGGCGCACGACCGGCGGGACCTCCTCCTATGGCGGCAAGACGAGATGGAACCGGGATAACCTTTGGAGGGTCAGGACGACCCATGGACCTGGACCGTGCAAAGGCGAATGGCCTTTGCTTCAATTGTGGTGAAAGGGGCCACATAAGTAGGAACTGCCCGAAGAAGGGCAAAGCCGCGGTTCGTAGCATAGAATTCACGAACTATAGTAACGAAGAGACGGACAACGTTAGTATAGAAACTAACGTACGAAAAGTAGATGTAGTACCAGGACTGCCGGAAGGGATGGACATGGACTCGTTCATCGCCTTAGCCAAAGGTTTTGGATTGGGTTTTGTAAACGCTCCCCAGTAGATATAGGTCTGGAGGAGCCTAAAATAAGTACTTCGAATATGGTAGACAGCGGGTTGGTCCTTATTATAAAAAATGGTACTGTAGAAAAACACGCCTCTGCATTTACCCATAAAAAACCCGAAGTACTTAAAAAACCTATACGGTATACACCCAACACGGCAGAATGGACTGTCCAATGGCTGAGAGAAGGAGATCTCACAAAAGCCGTCGGACTTTTAAGGACATGGATACCTTCCTCGCGAGTAAGAGAAGCCTCGGAGGAAACCGTCATGAAACTACGTGCATTAAACTGGAAGACAGCGGTCAAAGCTGTTCAGAGCCTTGCAACAAAGAAAAGAAACTACGTCCGTGGAACACGCGGACGAAGTCTGAATCTTCCAGTTATCATTGAAACGTTAGAGGACAACCGACAAATAGTCACACAAGGACTACTTGATAGCGGAGCAACTGGTTCATGTATTGATGGAAAGTTTGTGGAACGACATAGGATTCCAACCAAGGAATTACCCATTTCAACTCCCGTTTACAACACAGATGGAACAATCAATACTGCTGGCTCTATCAGCAAGTACGTCGAGGTTAGAATGACTATGGGCGACCACTCGGAACGAATGCAATTCGGAGTCACGGATCTCGGGGAAAACCATATCTTTGTCGGATTAGATTGGTTAAGAAAACATAACCCGAGTATCAACTGGGCAAATTCCGAATTAACCTTTGACCGATGTCCAATCCGATGCGGATACAATCCCCACTTTTGGACACCTGAAGACATTCAAACAAGAGCGGTACTAGAAGATGGAGAGAGACTGTTCGTATTTGACTGGGATCGATACATACAGGAACAGGTAGATTCCAGGAAATGGACAAAGGCAAAAGCTGACGAAGAAACGCGAAAACACTTCGACACCTCTACTCCGTATGTAAAGAAATACCCGGATGTTTTCAGTCAAAAGGAATTCGACCAGTTACCACAGCGACGCCCTTGGGATCATGCAATCGAGCTGACACCTGGTTCTAAACCACTCGACTGCAAGATCTATCCTTTGAACCCAAAGGAACAAGAAGCACTGGACGCATTCCTTGAAGAAAACATTCGGACCGGACGTATTAGACCATCGACATCCCCAATGGCATCACCATTCTTCTTTGTCAAAAAGAAAGATGGCACCCTTAGACCGATACAGGATTATCGCAAACTGAATGAGATGACGATTAAGAACCGTTATCCGCTTCCACTCATTCAGGAGCTTATTGATCATCTGAAGGGCGCTAAGATATTCACAAAGATGGATATTCGATGGGGATTTAACAACATACGGATAAAAGAAGGAGACGAATGGAAAGCAGCGTTCAGGACCAATCGAGGATTGTTCGAACCAACCGTCATGTTCTTTGGATTAACCAACTCACCGGCGACATTTCAGGGATTCATGAATCATATCCTTCGGGATTTGATTAATGAAGGACACATTATAGTTTACATGGACGATATACTCGTGTTTACAGATGACTTGGAAAGTCATCGTGCAATTGTAAACCGAGTCCTTGATGTTCTCCGAGAGCATAAACTCTTCCTTAAACCTGAGAAGTGCTCCTTCGAAAAGACGTCCATAGATTACCTTGGAATAATCATAGAGAACGGAACAATTCGAATGGATCCGAAGAAGGTCAAAGCTGTGCGAGAATGGCTAACCCCGAAAAAGAAGCATGATGTCCAACAATTCCTTGGCTTCTGCAACTTCTTTTGAAGGTTCATTCGAGGTTTTAGCAAAGTCGCCAAGCCTTTAACAAAACTTACTGGGAATGGAACTTGGGAATGGACAGTGACCCAACAACGTGCATTCGACGAGCTCAAATGTCGAATATGCGAAGAAGTGGTCCTTCTTATTCCCCGGAACCATGGAAAGTTTAGGCTTGAAGCCGATTCATCCGACTTCGCAAACGGTGGTTGTCTTTCCCAATTTGTCGACGGTAAATGGTGGCCTGTAGCATTCCGATCTCGTTCGCTCAATGAAGTTGAACGAAATTACGAGATTTATGACAAGGAACTTATGGCGATTATAGACTCACTCGATGATTGGCGCCAATATCTCCTCGGAGCAGAAGAACAGGTTGAAATATTCACGGATCATGCAAACCTACAGTACTTCAAGAAACCCCAAAAGCTGAATCGACGACAAGCTCGATGGGTTCTTGAACTTGCAGAATATAATTTCAATCTAGTACACCGTCCGGGGAAAACGATGGCTAAAGTCGATATACTGTCAAGGATGACAGGTCTCGAGACAGGAGTAAAGGACAATGAAAACACCGTCCTTCTAAAGCCAGAACTTTTCATTTGTGCTATTAGTGTCTCCACGCCAGAAGATGAATTCCTGTCGGAAATCAAAAAGAACCGAAACCACGTCGACCGACTCGTAAAGGACAACCTCGATGCCAAAAACCCTGAGTGGAAAGAAACCGAAGGGATTGTTGAATGGAAAGGACGAATTTATGTACCAAAGAACAGCGTACTTAGATCCAAAATCCTTACTAAATACCATGATTCAACGCTTGCAGGACATCCCGGACAGTACAAAACAGTGGAACTCATTACTCGTGACTACTGGTGGCCAGGAATTACTCGAGACGCTGGAAAGTATGTGGAAGGTTGCGAGAAGTGTCAAGCAACCAAGTCCCATCGTACTCGACCCATCGGACATCTTCATCCTCACACCGTTCCGACTGAACCTTGGGAAGTGATCGGCACTGACATGATCGGCGAACTCCCTGAGTCGGGAGGATACAATGTGATCGTGATCTTTGTTGATCACTTCACGAAGAGATTGAGACTTGTACCGTCTCACACCACAATTACTTCGGAAGGAATGGCGAAGATTTATAGAGATTCCATCTTCTCGACCCATGGTCTTCCACGCAAAATAGTCCACGATCAAGGTCCACAGTATCACTCGAGGTTCATGAAGGAACTTTATCGGTTACTAGGCATTGAAGCGAACTTTACCACAGCGTACCATCCACAGACAAACGGCCAATCGGAACGAACAAACCAGGAGATCGAACAATATCTCCGTTTGTTTATTAATTATCAACAAAACAATTGGCACGAATGGTTACCCTTAGCAGAGTTCAACTACAACGACAAAGTTCACTCGGCAACAAAGGTTTCGCCCTTTTACGCAGACACAGGAAGACACCCATACAAAGGCATGGCAACTCAAATGACTTCGGACAACGCCTCGGTACAAGCCTTCGTAGATGGGATGAAGAAGATACGGAAGGAAGTAGGATCGGCTTTAGAGAAAGCTAAGGTAGAGATGAAGAGGCATTATGATGGAAAGAGAAGAAAAGGAACGGAGTATAAAGTTGGTGACAAAGTGTGGTTAGAGGGAACCAACTTGTCGGTAGATCGCCCAATGAAGAAATTAGGCGACAAGAGGTACGGGCCGTTTACAGTCCAAGAGAAAGTAGGCGCCAGTTCCTACAAACTGGAAATCCCACGCACATGGAAACATGTACACAATGTTTTCAATGAAGTTCTTCTTACCCCATATAAAGAACCTCGTTTTCCTACACAGCCCCGAAACACACGTCCACCTCCAATAGTAGTAGGAGGAGAAGAAGAATTCGAAGTGGAAGAGATCCTTGATTCCAAAAAAGTAGGACGAGGAATCAAGTATAAGGTTCAATGGAAGGGGTACGGTTCACATGAGCAAACATGGGAACCCCGATCGAACCTGACAAATGTCGACCAATTGCTCAAAGACTTCCATGAAAAGAATCCGACGAAACCAAAACCCGCAATACTTCGTCAGATTGAAGTCCCAATTTCTTTATTTCCAGCCGAATTGTTTCGTCCTCTTCCTCCTCCCGACACTGAATCTAATCCCACTTCATTACCCTCCGAAAATTTCCTTCTACGTCAAGCACATCGTGGAACTCGTGCCCTGAGGAGAGGGTGATGTTACGAAGAGATATCTTTTTCCTTTTCCTTTATTCTCTTTAGGTATTTAGACGCTCATCCTTCTTTAGATACACTAGCGCTGTGAGCGCTTACATGAGCGTCAGTATTATTCTTTTATCTTTTTACTTTTCTTTTATTTATAAAACATGTGGCAACCTTGCTGTTCCCATGTACATCGATTGTCGACGCGACTCTCTCGTGTCTGTCAAGGTATTGACAGATCTAGGCCGTCTACATACATTCCTTTATATTACCTCATTGTTTCATCGTTGTATACGGACAGCTTTACTTATGGATACGAGCGACTCTTATTGTATAGCCTCACGATAGCGACTCACGATGACTCCCATGGATTCATCTTAGGATATGTATATAAGTTAGGATATTTCGTCGAGTAGTCTCTATCTCTGATCTCGTCTATTCTCCTCTGTAGCTAGACTAGTATCTGAGGACTCACTCCTCCTGCATTATTCATCCTTTTGATTGTTTCTCTCAGTGTGACGCCTGGCTTAGATCGTGAGCTAGAGAGTCGCTGACAAATCTGTTAAGACCGTGCTGGTGAGGTTCCGTAGGGTCTTAGGTGAAAGGAGTTGAGTAAAAGGAGTTCGACGAGTTCGGTCTCGGTCGAGATATGAACGACAATCTACGATCGTGAGTTGATGTACGGAAGAATGAACTTAAGAACCTTAGCACTACTTTCGGTAGTGCCCTCGCCTTGTCGCGTGGTTCCGTGAACGTTCAAGACGATGAGGATAGGATATAAGTAGAGATGACGTCCGGAGATCGTTCGTTTATAGTACGAACGAAGATGAAGAGAGTTAGAGATCCGGACGGAGTTCAGCAACGATCTAAGTTGATATTTAAACTGGAGAACTATCTACAAGATGCTACAGTATTTATACCTTGTAATCTAATTGTCAAAACTATAACAATAAGAGTACTAATTAGACTGATAAGAATCCAGATAGCTACCAGTAATAGAAATAAAAGATAATTAAAGAACAATAGTGTGAGAATCACTCGTATCCGATAGTCTGAATACTTCGTGAGGTTCAATCGCAGATCGAAGAGAAATAAAAAGTACTAAGTCAAATACCGAAGATCGAAGGACCAATTGATGATCGAAGGCTCGGAAGCATACCTATAACAGTATCCCCCTGTTAAGGCTTTCGCCCTCGAAAGCCTAGTACAAAGTGTATGAAGTAAAATGATAAACAACCCAATCGATGGATCGTAGTAGCGATTGAAAAAGAACATACGAAAAAGTGATCGACCAAATCACGTGATTGATTATAAAATCAACGTTGAAAAACTTTCTAAGTTCTTACTTCTCTTTTTCATTCTACTTCCATGTCTCCTACACCATCCAGAACAAGCTCACCATCTGACGACGAAGAGAGAGCTGAAGAGCTCCGCCTCCAGAAAAAGCGGGAGGAGCACGAGAAGCGAGAAGCAGAGAGGAGAGCAGAAGAGGAGGAAGAAGCCGCAGCTGAAGCACGACTGGCTGAGATCCATCGAAAGAGGGAGGAGAAGAAGAAGCGGGAAGCGGAGGAGAAGAGGAAAAAGGAAGAAGAAGAAAAGAAAAGATGAGAAGAGGAAGAAGAACAGGAAAGGAAGAAGAACGAGATCGAACGAGTAGCAAAGGAGAAGAAGGAGAAGGAAAAGAGAGAGGCGGAGAATCGCGCCAAGTCAGTTGGTGCACTCGTCCAGGCGTCGATCGCCAGACAAGGCAAGGAAAATCAACCAATCGACGTGGATACCACGACCACGGTTGGGAAGAAGAGGAAGCGAACGAGAATGGTGAGTGTTCTTTGACTCTTCACGTTCCTTTTCTAACCTGCTTTTCAGATAGCATCGAATGGCGATCCCGAAGGCGATGATCCCAATCCTGGGGATGATGGAGAAGATTCCGAACCAGATTCGGATGAATACAAAGATCAGCAGGATGAGGACGACAAAGAATCGGAAAAGGATCCAACCCCAACTCCGACTACAACCATCACGCCTTGAAAAGCTTCGAAGTGCGACCGCTGCACTTCGAAGAACATGGCTTGTTCGTTGATCGGGAATGGATCGGCCTCTTGCATTGCTTGCAGGAAGGCAAGAGTTAAGTGTTCGTTGGTCGGAAATGAACGAACAATTCGAAGAAGCAAGAGGTTGAGAAGAGAGGATTCAATGGTAGCATCCACAAGCAGCGAGAGGTTCGATGCTCTCGAAGAGAGCAATCGAGAACTTTCTCGTCGATTGAGTTTGATGGAGGACATGGTGAGGTTCATCGTCCAAACCATTCGGCCTGTCGATGCAAACGAAGAGTCGGAAGAGGATCGGGTAAGGCGAACTGGGGATGTGAAGGGAAAGGGCCGAAAGGAGTAAAATGGCCCAGTTTCGTATTCGTCTTCTTCGATATTTTGGACTTCATATATTTTTTGTATATTTTGATTATCGTTCGTAACCCGATCGTGGGTTTTCACAATCAATTTGTCTTTGTAAATAAATTTGAGAATGAATAAGAAAGAAAAATCGATCGTAATTCGATCGAGAGGACTTGTAAAAATTTTGAGTTTAAATAGGACTGAGATGTCCGAAAAGTGTCGATCGATATCGATCTCTCGGAGAGGATCAACGCTCAATAAGCTATCATGGCATTGATCCTTCCGGTCGATCTCAACCGGTCAGAAAGGAAAGAAAATAAAAGAAGTAAAAGATAAGTAAAAAGTGTACGAATGATTATTCAATAATTTCTGGTAAAGGTCCGGGTTTGAGCGGGTAGCGTTTGTGGAATTCTTCGAGAAGTTCTTCTGCGTGCATTTCATCGGCTCCAATCCATGAAAATTCTTCGTCAGTACCTTCGTAACCTTTCCAACGGATAAAGTATCGCAATGGGCATCGACGGAATCGACGATCCATTTTCGAATCTAAAATTTCAGCAACTTCAAACTCCTGCTCACCATCGACTTCAATCGGAGGTGGCGGAGCTTGATTTCGATTCGGAATGGGATTAGGAGTGTATGGTTCCAATTGCGAGACGTGAAAGACTGGATGGATCCAGGAAAGATAATCGGGTAACTGTATCTTGTAAGCGAGTGTTCCGATGCGTTCGATGACCTTGAATGGTCCAAGATACTTTTCCGAGAATTTTGGGGTTGGTCGAGTAGTTCGAATATGCTTGGCTAAGACAAAGACTTCAGAACCGATTTGGAATTCGGGCGCGGAGATTCGCGATCGATCGGCTTGGTCTTTATATTTCTTCTGAGCGTTTGTGATTTCGTCGCGAATGAACTTCGTCAAGGTTGGCGACAAAGTCCTGAGCTCGATCAGAAAGGATATCGATTTCTGGACGAATCGATATGTTGGGATGATAGCCTTTGTTTGCGAAGAAAGGAGTAATTCTGGTTGAAGCGTTCAGGGCATTATTGTAGGCGAACTCAGCCATCGGAAGAAGGCCGGACCAGTTGTCCTGTTGGTAGTTGCAGTAGATGCGAATGTATTGTTCCAGGGTCTGGTTAACTCATTCGGTTTGTCCGTCAGCTTCGGGGTGGTATCCGGAGGTGTAATGAAGTTCCATATTAAGAGATTGCCCGAGTGCTCGAAAGAATGCGGAAACGAACTCAGAACCTCGATCGGAGGTTACATGGTTCGGAACTCCGTGTTTGGAGAAAACATGGATGACGAATAATTCAGCTAATTGTTCGGAAGTAATCGAAGTATGACACTTAATGAAAATCAATTGTTTGGATGCTCGATCCACGATAACGAGAATGGAATTGAATCCGTCAGACATCGGAAGTTCTTCAATAAAATCCATTGAAATTGAGTCCCAAGGTCGTGAGGGAACCGGAAGTGGTTTGAGTAATCTGTACGGTCGATGACGACGTGACTTGTTCCTACCACAAGTGGTACAAGAGGAAACGTAATCTCGTATGAAGTCTCGAATCTTTGACCAGGTTTACTGTCGTCGAATGGACTTGAGTGTTCAATTTTGACCGAAGTGACCTGAAAGTGGGTGATCATGGAAATATCGTAAGACTTGAAGTCGTAAGTCCGAATGGTTCGGAACATAAATCCGATTGTCGAGGCGTAATAATCCATCTTCGCCGATAGTCCATCGAGGTTTGGTACTGTCTTGAGCAAGGGTAAGCCCAAGTGCTGATTCCGGATCAATCGAAAGCGAGTTGCGGATTGCTTCATGTAAAGCGTTGATATCCATGATGATCGATGCTCGAAGTACCGGACCCTCTAGGAAGGTAGCTCGAAGTGAAGTGGTGAACTGTTCGTTAGTGAAGATAGGACGGAAATTCTGTGGATTGACTTGGGCGTAACCGATATCCCCCTCTTTTGGGTAGACGTCCCACCGTCTAGTGATAGAGTCGGGTTTTTCGCCAAGTTTACCGGGTCGAAAGCGGATGATCATGTTGAATTGGTGAAGGTACTCGGACCATCGAACCTGCCTTCGAGTCAGAATTTTAGTAGTAGAGAAATACTCAAGGTTCTTATGATCAGTGACCACATCGATCGGGTCTCCGGAACCTTCGAGATAATGTCTCCAGGCTTTGAAAGCTTCGAAAATTGCAAGTAGTTCCTTGTCGTGCACGTCGTAGTTGACTTCAGCGGAATTGAGAGTGCGGGAAAGGAAAGCGACTGGGTGAATTTCCCCGTCGTCGAGGATGATCGAGAGGATCGCGGCGATCGCGTAGTCCGAAGCGTCGGTCTCGACGATCAGAGCTCAATTCGGTTCCCAGTGAGCAAGGATGGGTGCATGAGTAAATGCGTACTTGAGTTTTTCGAAAGCCTTTTGGCATTCGGTTGTCCATAACCAGTCGACCGTTTTTCGAGTAAGTCGAGTGAGCGGGATGACAATATCGCTGTAATTATAAATAAATCGTCGATAGAAATTAGAGAATCCGAGAAACGATTGTATATCCTTGACTTTCCGTGGTACAGGCCACTCAATGATGACCTTGATTTTGTCTTCTGCCATGGTGAGACCAGTGGGCGAAAGAATGTATCCGAGATACTCTACCGTGTCGACTTCGAAGAAGCATTTGTCGAGATTGCAGTAAAGTCGAGCTTCTCGAAGGCGTCGAAGAACCTCCCGAACATGTTCCTCGTGATCTTCCGGATTATCCGAGTAGACTAGAATGTCGTCGATGTAGACAATAACGTTGACATCTAGTAAGTCTGCGAAGATCGTGTTGACAAAATGTTGAAAAGCTGCAGGGGCGTTCGTGAGTCCTTCAGGGATTACCTTCCATTCGTAAGAACCGTATCGTGTCTGGAAGGCGGTTTTCCATTCGTCGCCTTCAGCAATCCGAACGAGATGGTAGGCGTGAGCTAAATCGAGTTTGGTATAAACGGCCGCTTTACAAGGCGCGTCGAGTAGGTTGGAAATGAGAGGGAGTGGGTAGCGATCCTTCTTAGTGATGTGATTGATTCCTCGGAAATCGACACAAAGTCGAAGAGACCCGTCTTTCTTCGGAGCGAAGAGGACCGGTGCACCGTAAGGTGAGGAAGAAGGTTGAATAATACCTGTAGCGAGTTGCTTGTCTAGGAAATCGCGAAGGGCTCCCAGTTCCTTCGGGGAAAGTGGATAGATTCGTCTGAGAGGTGGCTCGGCACCATCCTCTAAGTCAATCTTGAGATTGTATGATCGATGCTCCGGAAGTTCTTCCGAAGATTGTTTGTCGAAGACATCGACGTATTCTGCATACTTGGAAGGAAGAATAGTTCGTGGTTTCTGAGAAGTGGTTTCATCAGTGCTCGAACTCTTAGCAGTAATTTCGGATGGAAGATAACGAAATAGTATCAGTTCCATACCAGAGTCTTTACAGACTTGGTTGAAAGCGAATGCTCCAAGAAGCGCGATGTCGATGTCCGGTTTCTCCGCAGATTCGGTATGAGATCCCATTTGCGAAAGACTCGGATATGAGTAAATGGGTTCGTAAGGGAATTTGTCCAAAAGGGGACGAGGTTTGAGACGAGAGCGAGGTTTGGATTGAGGTGTTCCGGGTTTCGCTAGGAAAGATTCCTGAGGTGGAATCGATACTTCGGATTCCATAACCGGAGGGTCGCGAAGTGAAGACGTCTGAAGAATATCAACTCGGTCAGCGTTTCGGAAAGAAATCGTTTTTGTAACCCAATCAATCAACGGATTGTAGCAGGACAAAAAACTATATCCTAGTACGGCTTTGCAAGATGAATCCAGTGATGTAACATAAAAGTTAATCAAGAAAGACTCGCCGGTCGGAAAACGGATCGAGAGTTCGACCGTTTCCGAAATAGAATTTGCGGTTAGAGAACCATCGAATAAACGAAGATTGATCGAAGGGATACGTGTAGTCGGAATAGAATGATTCTTTACGTAAGAAGAATCGATGAAAGAGTCTGTAGAACCGGAATCAAGTAAACATGGAAATTGTAATAGAGATAAAGTACCGGCCGGTTCATCCGGTATTTGGAATTCAGTAGTAAGAGTGAATCGGAGAGATCGTTCATATTCGGAAAGAGCGGATGCGTTAAGAATTACTTCCCCTGGGTTGGTACGAACCGGATCAACGCAACTCTTGCTTCGTACCGGGGTACAAGAGTTGCGGATCATTTTTCCGAATCATCCGAAGATGATCGGACGTCCGTAGCAGCATCCTCCTCAACCTCGGCGGCACAACCGCGAGGTTGATTCGACTTTCGATTCAGGCAGTCCTCTAGCTTATGCTTACCACCACAAAACATACACAGTTTGAATTTTCTGCGTCTCTCCTTCTCTTCCGGCTTGACTTTACCATCCGGTCCGAGATGTTTTTGGTGGGGCTTCGGCTGTTGAGAAGTCGAAGGGTTCGAAGATTGACCCGAAGGTCCGGTTCCGGTTGACTTGTTCTTGTTGCCGAACCAAGGCTTCTTCCCTTGGTTCTGACTGGTAGTCTGCGGGTTAGTAGTACCCTTAGACTGATTATCGAGCGAAGAAGATTGCGGAGAGGGATTCTGATTACCCTTCTTCCCAGAATTCGAGTTCTTACCACCTGAAGCTGTTCCGCCATAACGAGAAGACTCTCATTTCTTCTCTTCCTCTCTTCGCCAGTACCAGTTATCGATTCGAAGTACCTCCACCCGATACTCGGCGAGGTTTTGAGGCTCCGGAACGCGGGCCATTTCGTCCTTGATTCGGGACGCAAGAGCGTGCTGGTAAGCCCACTTCAAGGAACTTGCATTCCAATCGGTGAGAGCAGCGAGTGAATTGAATTGGATATTGAATTTATGAACCGATTCATTTTCCTTCATCCTTAGATTCCCGAGCTTATCCTCGGCATCCCCCTGAGCGTCGTAAAGACCGAAATTGTCTTGTAACTCCTTCACGAGTGCTGCGAAAGAGCTGGTCCACATAGGAAGTGCGACCGCGTTGGGATCGAGGATATCCGGCTCGAACCATTCGCGAGTGGATCCACCCAGATAGGAGAGGGTGTAAGCTATCTTCCTTTGATCGGTAAAGTAGTTAGGACGATCGAGGAAGACAAGGGATAAGGAAACAAGGAAGGATTTAAGCTTTCAAGGTTCGAGACCGTGGAAGACGTCGGGTTCTCGAACTTTCGCTTTACTCAATTCAGAAGGTTCCGTTCGCATGTTCGTGATAGCGTTACCTAATCCATCGAGTGTTCCTCGGAAAGCTTGGAACGTTTGTAGAAACTCCCGTTCAGAGGAGTTGTTGTTCGGTGGGAATATGGGTCTCCTAGGACTCCCTGGTCCATCGGATCCTCCACCACCTGGCCCACCTGGACCTCCCGGTCCACCGGGTCCACCACCGCCTGGTCCTCCTGGTCCATCAGGTCCTTCGTCGTCCGGTCCACTCGGATCGGCTGGATTATCGCTAGGACCTCCCAGTTCTTCTTCAACCTCTCAATCGTCTCGAACTTCTTCTTCGAGTTGATCTTCTCCATCTTGATCTTCCTGGCCTTCAGGAATTTGAGTATGTTCCGGCGCATTTCGAGCCAATAGTTGTCCGAAGATAGTAGCTGCCGTTGGAGATGGAGGGATGATGGTTGTTGAAGATTCGGTTACTGTTCGAGTTGTCCTTCATGGTGTTCAAACTTGAACCGGCATTCCAGTTGCGGTGTAAAGAGTTTGTATTTCGTAATCCAATGTTTTGGTGTTGCCGCCGATAGCGATTTCTGTCGTGACAACTAAGTACCTATATCATTTTCTTTCTTCTTTTTCACATGCTTTAGTAACCACATGACCGCGTTCGTTACTCATCGCTCAGATGACCACTCACTCCCGCGCTGTCATTAGTTTATTGTTCTTCCCTTGTTTCTCATTCGCTTTCCAGTATTTCACTCTCGCGTTCTTGTTCTTTGATATCTATTGTTCTTTGTTCTTTTACCCTTGTCCCTTTACCTGGGTTCCTATTGTTTCAGACTCGTATATATAGTACAGTAGACAGCTACCAGTTCCCTATCTCGACCTCTTGGTCTTTGGGAACTAGGTTTGTGTTTGTATCTTTGTTTACACTCAATATTGACTTGGTCTTTGGGAACTAGCTTGCCTTATCTGACCCTTGTGATTGGCCCCTCGTGCTATCACAGTCGCTGAGATCATTTATTCCTTTAGCCTTTGTGTGTTGAGCGTTACTCACACTTAGGTTTGTGCTCGTGCTTGTGCCATTGATCGCTTCCCTTCGTCGCTTCTGCCTACGTCGCGACATTAGGTCGAGATCTTTTACTCGTACCATCAGCCCTACCACTGATCTTACGAGGAGTGGAAATCGGAGTCCACCGATTCTCCACCTGATACTGCCACCACGCCGACTTTCGGAGTTAACTCTGACTGTTCAGAAAACTACCACGCATTCGACACTGTAGAACATTTTGACGTTCACTGGGCAACTGAAGACGAAGACAACTTACATTGGGAACCTTGTGACGAAAACCCCTGTCCCAATCGATACTCACTACCAATTGAATGAGACTACGATTCAACTGGTCGTCACATCCGTATTTCACGACCCGCTACTCCAGTAGTACCTGAACCTACTGCAGCCTTCCTTAGAGTAGGACGAGCTTCAAATCCTAGCTCCCGTGCTTCTCCCGCATTAGTACCCACCACTATCGCGGCACTTTCATCCGAATCCGAATCAGAACCCGAACCAATATTTGAATCAGAATCAGAAATCGAACTTGACCCCACCTCCGAAATGTCACAAAACTTTTCCCTCCAAGATCTTGGAAATCTGATTGGACAGCTTGCTCGTCAGCAGTCAGAGCTCCAGACAGTAGTATCTAGCATGGTGGGTAACATCAGCACTAACAAAGGGATTAGCAAACCACAACCCTACGATGGGAAAAGAAGCGATGATGCTCATCGCTTCATAGCTGCATTTGAGCTATGGGCCAATGGGGTACAAACACTGCGCACAAATGAGGGGGAACGTATCAAATCTGCGATTTCGTTCCTTGAAGGTGATGCGGCAATCTGGGCTACCCCAGTTTCCGAAAACATCAGCCAGGTAGCCAGTGGTGCCGTCGACACTCTTGTCTACCCCACCTGGCAGGCGTTCAAGGATGCCTTCAAAGCCCGTTTTGAGACAGTAAACCCGGTGGTAGATGCCAAGGATGCCTTAAAAACCCTATTCCAAGGAAAGACTACCGTGGCCGCTTATGCCGCATCCTTTAAACAGTACTCTAGTCGTACGGGATATTCCGATCCAGATCTTCGAGATCGATTCTATCAACACCTGGCAGCACGCATCAAGGATGGGCTTGTCAACTCAGCAGCGGATACAGACACACTGGATAAATTGATCAAAGAATCCATCCGGATCGATAACAGACAAATCGAGTGTGCACGAGAAAAGGGGCAAACCCTGGTAAACTACTCCTCCACCCACAATACAGGGTCCTTCCACCCTACTCCCTTTACCCCGGCCCGAGATCCATTTGCCATGGATGTGGATGCCACTAATACGGGTCGATCGGCGGAGGAATATCGAAGGTTCATGACAGGGAAATGCTACGGATGCGGATCCAAGAACCATCGAAAAGCGGACGGACACCACGAACGGGACATCTGTAGCCACTGTGGACTCACAGGACACATAGCTGCAGTCTGTCGAAGGAAGTTCATGGGTCTCTCTAGACCAAATACGGTTCGTACTGCTGCTTCCACCTCTATCATTGCCGAACCCGCCACCTCTATCGCTGCTACACCTGCCCCACTGCCTGACTTTTCCTCGATTCTACAACAGTTAACGAACAACCAGAAAGCATTGGCGGACCAAATCTCAGAGCTCCGGCAGAATTTTTAAAGTGGGAACCTGACTCAGCTGCTGCCGGGTTCCCCAAATTGTACTCTATTTATGATTCTATCTCCTCATGTATCCTCGGTTCCACTCAATTCAGCGATGTTTCCCATTTTCGCGTACCGATTAAGCTACAAGGTAGATTCAAGAGTACAAGCAACGCAGCGATGATAGACTCTGGAGCCACAGGTCTATTCCTCCACCAACGTTTCGTCGATAGACACCACATCCACACTCGCCCCCTCTCTCACCCGATCACGCTTTATAACATCGACGGAACCCTCAATAACGCCGGTAAAATCACACACTCTGCACGACTCCTCTCCACGGTAGACAAAAATCAACCTCAACTTCTTGAATATCTGGTCACCAACCTGGGCTCCGAGGATATTATCCTGGGACTTCCCTGGCTTCGGAAGGTCAACCCTGATATAGACTGGAGGAAAGGACGGCTGACGCAACTAACCACCAAACCGCCGACCATGACTATTGAGGATATCCCCGAATTAAAGGAAGATCATATTGGAGGAACAACAGAGGGACTTCTGGAGATCAACCCGCAATACGTTCCTCTGCCACCATCACCTACAGATGAGCTCGAGGAACCGGTGGAAACTCTTGAATATGAGGAAGGCACACCCGTGTATCGACTGGTTGGTAATCAGAAGAGGAGGAGGGCACTGTTGCGTGCAGGTATCATTGGTCACACATCGGAAGAACTTTGGTGCGCAGCTGGATATACTTACTCCCAACAACTGGCCGAAGCAGCGAATAAGGATAAACCACAAAAGACTTTCGAGGAAATGGTACCCTCTGTCTATCAGAAACATGCTAAAGTCTTTTCAGAAAAGGAATCCGAACGCTTACCAGAACACAAGCCCTGGGACCACGCTATTGATTTGAAACCTGATGCACCGGAAACCTTGCGCACCAAAATTTATCCAATGTCGCCCAATGAACAGGAGGAACTAGACCGATTCTTGGAAGAAAACCTACGGAAAGGGTATATTCGCCCCTCCAAATCTCCATTAGCATCTCCGGTCTTCTTCGTCAAAAAGAAGGACGGGAAACTTCGCTTCGTACAGGACTACTGACGGTTGAATGAATACACTATCAAAAACCGATACCCCCTCCCTCTAGTCACTGACATCATCAGCCGCTTACGAAAATCAAAGATATTTACCAAGTTCGACGTACGCTGGGGATACAACAATGTGCGGGTGAAGGAAGGACATGAGTGGAAGGGAGCGTTTGCAACTAACCGAGGACTCTTCGAACCCTTGGTCATGTTCTTTGGCCTAACAAACTCGCCCGCTACGTTTCAAGCGCTCATGAACTCAATTTTTGCTGATTTGATCGCCTCAGGAAAGGTGGCTGTATATCTAGATGATATTCTCATCTTCACCGAAACCCTAGAAGAACACAGAACCGTGGTTCACGAAGTCCTCACCCGCCTGGCTCAACATGACCTCTATTTACGACCCGAAAAATGCGAGTTCGAACAAACGTCCATTGAATACCTGGGACTTGTCATCAGTGAAGGGGAGGTACGGATGGACCCAGTAAAGATTGAAGCGGTGAAAAACTGGCCAGTCCCTACTTCACTCCGTGATCTTCGAGGTTTCTTGGGCTTTGCTAACTTCTATCGACGATTCATTGAAGCATTTGCAAAGAAAGCGCGACCACTTAATGACCTTACACGGAAAGACATCAAATGGCAATGGGGAACGGCACAGCAGGAAGCATTCGAATCATTAAGGGACTCCTTCACCTCAGCCCCGATTCTGGTCTTATGGGACCCAGGAAAGCCGACGCGGATTGAAGTAGATGCCTCGGGATTCGCTTCAGGGGGAACACTGCTGCAACTACAGGATGATGGACTTTGGCACCCGGTTGCATTCCGATCCGCATCCTTGAACCCAGCGGAACGGAACTATGAAATCTACGACAGGGAAATGCTTGCCATTATCGAAGCACTCAAGGATTGGAGGCACTATTTAGAAGGCTCACCCGAACCATTTGAAATCATCACCGACCATCAAAACCTGGAGTTCTGGAGGACAGCACAAGATCTTAGTCGTCGACAAGCAAGATGGGCCCTCTGGCTTTCCCGATTCGACTTTCGGCTCACACACCGCCCCGGGAAAGCGAACACACAAGCCGATGCTCTCTCATGGATGCCACACCATCAGGTAATCGATGCGGAAGACAACAAGGAGCAAACGGTGCTCCAACCAAAACATTTTATCAATGCGGCGCACATGGTACTATTCCAAAACCCCCTACTTGAATGGATCCGGGAGGTTAGCGAACGAGAGGCGGAGGTATTGGACGGATTAAAGAGCCTGAAGGGACCACGAGTGCTGACAGGGGGATTGGATGAGTGGAAAGAAGACAACGGTTTGGTGTACTATCGAAACAAGGTATACGTACCACCCAACCCGGAGCTCCGGAAAGCGGTACTGGTACAATGTCACGATTCACCTACAGCTGGACACCCGGGGATGCACGGTACATTAGAACTTGTTAGCAGGCAATACTGGTGGCCGGGGATGCAGTCATTTGTGGACAAATATGTAGAAGGATGTGACCTCTGTCAACGGAAGCGACTCAATCCACACCACTCCTCTCCGCTTCAGCCTCTTCCTGTTCCAGACGGTCCATGGCAGGATATTGGTGTAGATCTCATTGGAGAGCTCCCCATGACCCAGGACGGACATAATGCTGTAATAACCTTTGTTGACCATTATACCAAGATGATCCACTGCTTCCCAACCACAACAGAAATCACTGCCGATGGCGTAGCCGACTTCTTCTACCGCGAAATATTCGACTTCATGGTCTTCCTCGACGGTTCATTTCTGATAGAGGCCCCCAATTCGCGGCAGATGTAATGCGGCAACTCTTGAAACGACTCGGGGTAGAATCAGCACTCACAACAGCATACCATCCTGAAACCAATGGTCAAACGGAACGAGCAAACCAGGAGATCAAACGATACATTCGCATGTATATCAGCCGACGACAAGATGATTGGGATCAACTACTACCTACCGCTGAGTTTGTTATCAACTCTCGAATTCACTCTGCTCACGATCACTCTCCATTCGAAACCCTCTATGGATACACCCCCGAGTTTACGATTCCAATCCAAGTTTGGAACAAGTACCCAACAATTGATCAGCGGTTGACGTTGCTGCAGCATGCCCGGGAGGATGCGGAGGCAGCTCTTAGGATGAGTAAGGAGCGTATTAAGGGAGACGACACAAGGGAGGTTCAGACATTCACAGTTGGACAACCGGTATGGCTATCGCTACAAAACCTAAAGATTCGACAGAAAAATCAAAAACTTGGGAGTCGGCGACTCGGGCCATTCGAAGTAGCAGAAAAGACTGGACCTCTGACATATCGCCTTAACCTACCAACTTGGATGAAGATTCACGACAACATCCATGTTAATCGACTATCACCATGGAAAGGGAACGAGGTTAATGGAGTTAGGCCACCACCACCGGATCCGGAGATTGTGGAGGGGGAAGAGTTCTATGAGGTGGACAAAATTTTGGACAGTAGGTTCTATGGGCGATGGAAGAAGCTACAATTTTTGGTACGATGGAAGGGTTATGATGAAGGACAGGACAGTTGGGAAAATGAGGAGAATGTGAAGGGATCAAGCGACGAAGAAATTGCAGACTTTTATCGTACACACCCCAATGCACCACGGAAAATCTCGGCAGCCATTTTTAATTCGCTGCCCTGGCAAGCCTATGAAAACCTTACGGAGCTGGTCGCTGGGACATCGACTGTAGAAGGGGGGTAATGTCGTGACAACTAAGTACCTATATCATTTTCTTTCTTCTTTTTCACATGCTTTAGTAACCACATGACCGCGTTCGTTACTCATCGCTCAGATGACCACTCACTCCCGCGCTGTCATTAGTTTATTGTTATTCCCTTGTTTCTCATTCGCTTCCAGTATTTCACTCTCGCGTTCTTGTTCTTTGATATCTATTGTTCTTTGTTCTTTTACCCTTGTCCCTTTACCTGGGTTCCTATTGTTTCAGACTCGTATATATAGTACAGTAGACAGCTACCAGTTCCCTATCTCGACCTCTTGGTTTTTGGGAACTAGGTTCGTGTTTGTATCTTTGTTTACACTCAATATTGACTTGGTCTTTGGGAACTAGCTTGCCTTATCTGACCCTTGTGATTGGCCCCTCGTGCTATCACAGTCGCTGAGATCATCTATTCCTTTAGCCTTTGTGTGTTGAGCGTTACTCACACTCAGGTTTGTGCTCGTGCTTGTGCCGTTGATCGCTTCCCTTCGTCGCTTCTGCCTACATCGCGACAATTTCGGGATTGACTTCCGTGGTGGGAAGTGCTGTTGATGTCGTTGGCCCGAATACATTGGTTCGTCTTCGACCTCCTAAGGCCGAGATAGATTCTGAATATGGCGCGAATGATTGTGCATTGGCAAGGAATGGGTTTGGCTCTTCAGCAGGATTCGGTACATCCGAATTGTCCGTGGTTCCGGTGAGAGTTCTCGTCCGGTTCCTTCGTGCTTGTCGAGTCACTGGAGGCGCCATTGAATGTAAAAGATGATAAGCGACAAATAGCGAGAAGCAGTTTAAATATACTGTTAAGACCGTGCCGGTGAGGTTCCGTAGGGTCTTAGGTGAAAGGAGTTGAGTAAAAGGAGTTCGACGAGTTCGGTCTCGGTCGAGATACGAACGACGATCTACGATCGTGAGTCAATGTATGGAAGAATGAACTTAAGAACCTTAGCACTACTTTCGGTAGTGCCCTCGCCTTGTCGCGTGGTTCCATGAACGTTCAAGACGATGAGGATAGGATATAAGTAGAGATGACATCCGGAGATCATTCATTTATAGTACGAACGAAGATGAAGAGAGTTAGAGATCCAGACGGAGTTCAGCAACGATCTAAGTTGATATTTAAACTGGAGAACTATCTACAAGATGCTACAGTATTTATACCTTGTAATCTAATTGTCAAAACTATAACAATAAGAGTACTAATTAGACTGATAAGAATCCAGATAGCTACCAGTAATAGAAATAAAAGATAATTAAAGAACAATAGTGTGAGAATCACTCGTATCCGATAGTCCGAATACTTCGTGAGGTTCGATCGCAGATCGAAGAGAAATAAAAAGTACTAAGTCAAATACCGAAGATCGAAGGACCGATTGACGATCGAAGGCTCGGAAGCATACCTATAACAGAATCCACCTGACTGCCCCAAACCTAACCCTAACTGCCTAGAACTGGCAATGCCGCCAGTTACAGATGGTGTGACGGGGTTGTCGGATTTCTTCTGTTGAGTCTTAGTCTGCCCTCCAGAATTCGTGTTCGCCTCACACTTCTTTTCCTCCTCTCTTCTCCAGTATCGGTTGTCGATGCGAAGTACTTCTTCGCGGAACTCTATGAGAGTAGCAGGTTCCTTAATGCGTGCAAGCTCGTCTTTGATGCGGGATGCTAGACCGCAACCGTAGGCCCATCGCAGGGTGCCATGGTCCCAGCTGGTCATAGCGGCTAGGGTGTTGAATTGGATGTTGTATTTTTGAACGTTGTCGCTATCTTTCATCCTCAAATTGCCGAGTTTATCTTCAGAGTTGCCCTGTGCATCGTAGAGACCGAAATTGTCCTGCAGCTCCTTGACCAGAGCTTTGAACAAATGGGTCCACGTCAGCATGGTGGTAATGTCGGGATCGAGGATGCTGGGTTCGAACCATTCCCGAGCCGTACCGCTAAGGTACGAGATCGTATAATTGATCTTTCGCTGCTTAGTGAAGTATTTGGGATGATTGAGGAATACGAGGGAAAGGGATACCAAGAAGTTCTTGAGTTTCCTGGGTTCAGAGCCATTGAATGCATCAGGATTTTTTATGATAGTCTTGCCTGGTTCTGGCTTCTTAGTCGACATACCAGCTAGAATGCCTTTTAGACCATCAATAGACTCTTTAAAAGAACTGAACATAGTGAGAGTCATCTGCCCTAATGCATTGGGGTTGGTCAGCGATCGAGTATTACCTTGATCGTTGGGACCACCCAGTCCTCCGGGACCTCCAGGTCCGTCACCATTGTCACTACCATCATCTCCAGGTCCACCGGGACCTCCGGGACCGCTAGGTGCACCGGGGTTGTTGTCATCATCATTGTCGTCATCGGAGTTGTCGGGCCCAGGGGGGTTGTTTGGTGGCTGAGTATCATCCTGATCATCAAGGAAGTCATCGTCTAACGCATCTCCGGCTCCAGTGGGGGTTGGAACAACCGCTGTACGAGGGATCGGAGTGCGATCCTTCTTCAGGGTGTGAACCACAATCTCCTGGCCATCTGCGGTGTACAGGATTTCGTAGTTGACCTTCGGGTTGTCATCCCTACTGAGGACGTTGGGTGTCGAGACTGAGGACATAGCACTCGCGGATGTCATGGGGCCAAAACCTGGGGGTCGTGCTCGTTGAGAGCCTAGTGCAGATAATGATGCGGTGTAGGGTCCAAAGGATTGCGCGTTGTTTGCGAATGGGTTACCTTCGGGATTTTCCTGAGAGTAGTCGGGACTGGTGTTTCAATTGCTTCGAGTTTGAGGGGCCATATAGATTTGAACAAAAGGATCAGTAACAGCGTAGAGAGTATAGTTTTAATATACTGTTAGGAGTGTGCGGATCAAGTGGACCTTTGATACCATTATTGACAGTATCCTCGCTATGCCGTGCGGTCCATGTGGAGTTCATTCGAGATTGAGATAGTATCGACTGAAGGTCGACGGGGTTGAACGAGGTATAAGAGTGATGGAGAACAAGTGTAGATTCATATTGGGGAGTCGTACCAATTCGATATTAAAACTAAGGCTTCTACCTATGACTGCAAGTCTTATATGCTAAGTTCGCTATCTCCGGTATCGCTACAGAATATCCTAAAGTAGTTATGACGAATCAGAAGTAGAGATAACAAGTGCGGATAGGAAGATAGTGGACTAATGGGGAGAGGAAGGTGGTATGGTGTATAGCCCGTCCGAAGGGGGGGCGATGGGATAAGGAGGATAGATGGATAAGTATCACGGAAGCAGATTACCTGATCCATATCATTGGTGCGTCGCATTGATGATGGACTTGATCATGTACGGATGACTGCGTCGATGCGAAGCAATGTATACGACTGATATGCATGATCGTAACAAGGAGGTGAGGCACGTGAATAGTCTGGCAACAGACCAGGTCAATTCTTACATTCCTTTGTTTATTTGGGAGCAAGAATTATAATTCATTTGGGGGCTCTGCTGACTTACCTTGGAATAATCAAAGTATTTCAGCAGCTATTCGATTCGACGGATTTTTTTCTCATCCCCGTGACAGTATGATCACCATGGCAGTGATGATGGATGTAATCAGTGATCCTGGAATTTCCACTGCATTTGTTTGCAAAAAAGAACATAGTCTCAAATTCGAGATAAATAGCATTAGTTCAATTTATCATAGCCTCTCATACTTCAACCCAAGAAAGGTTTACTCTATTTATTGATTACGGCGCGACTGGATAATACACTGATTTCCTTTCACCTCGACGAGCAGCCTAGATAGAATTTCTAAAGATTGGAAATGTTTCGTTCCACAACAACGAACACAAGGACTTACAGTGGATAGTGGAAGGCACACCATTCCAATGTCTTTTTCATCAACCAACGCAATGTATTATTCATTCAGAGATTTGCTAAATATACTACATGATTGGTCTAGAACTTATTTTCTAATGATTTTTCGATATGCGCCATACTGAAATCGAAAGATTTGGGTAGGTGCTTGTTGGATGTCCCCTCCTTCGTGAAAGGAGTTGGAGCCAGATGCTATATCAGGGACATCTTCATTAAGGTGTATCTGATTGGGAAAAATAGATTATGTTAGTTTGACTTTGAATTCGAGAGAATGTGCGTAACGCACTATGATGAGTTCCAAAGTATCTTTCAATCTATTCAGATACTTCTTGGAATTGTTCGCAGTTCTTCTTGCGGTGAGGAACCTGAAAACTGCGTGTCGAGCACAGAAACGGGAAGTGAAAGAAAATATTTCCTGCAGAATTCTGTTGGGACAATATGTGATTTCAATTTTCTGAAGGAGGAGAGAACTAACAAGCAAAGCGTCTCCCAATCACTCTCAAGCCGAGGATCCAATTTTCCGTGCAAAAGCTCATCACTTATTTTCACTACAGTATGCACCAATGTGCACACATTTTCGCAAAAGACCAAAAAGACGTGTTCCCTGTGTAGAGTTGCCTGAAATAATGATAAGTGGGCTGTTAAATATGAATGTGCCGAGTGGGGGAATGAGGAGAGGACTGATGAGATGGGTAAGTGGAAGAAAGTACTCTTCATTTCGAAAGGGGAACATGGTGGGACTTACACGGCCAATTTCCAGATTGTTCAGCGCCAGTGTTGCCGCTTTGTTTTGATAACGCGAATGCCTGGTATCAACACTCATATCATTGAGGTTGGAGATAACATGCTGGTCTTGTCCTTCTTTCCAGCTCTCCATCGAAACCTGGAGAGCAATTACTTTGACCGGTGACCGAGGCACATTGAAGTAGGCAGTACAGATATCACCTTTTTCAGAGTCAGCGATACAGGGTCTCAGGATGTGATTATATCACATACCGTCTTCTGAGAATGTGAGATAATTTGAGAGACGACGGATGAACTCTTTGGTGGTTGGCACCTCTGTCTCATCCTAGAAACATTCTGTGTTTACATAGATCAATTACTTTTACTTGAAGCTGTAATCGTACCTCGTTTATGACCGCCGACAAATCCTCATCATGAGTCATGGCAATGTCGACTTGGGGAAACTAACAAAGAACATCGAAGTGCAGACCAATTTTTGAGAATCTGACAGCTCACCTGACGTAATATCCAATCGTTGATATCATCCGATGGATGGTACACCTACATGGAATGTTCAGTAGCTATATATAGCATAGGTAAGTGAATACCTGAGCTCTGAAAGGATGAGAGTCACGATCTGACACGTCCTCATCGACGAGGTCAGAGGATGTTCCACCTCCGCGGTGTCCTAGCATGCGTGCCCACGAGCTGAAACTACGAACATTATTTTGACTCTGAAAGATGTCATTGACATCCGGATTCAGTTCAGGAAAGTTGGTCACTTTGATAGATGTTTTAGTGCGAATAACAGGTCGTTGGCGAATGGCTATCTTGAATCCTCGAGTAAAGACGCAACCTGAATGATTGCCAAACGTATCAGATCCACTCTGGACTTCAGCATAATCTCTTCTGGAAAAGCGGTATTTCGGCAGTTCTCCGGCAGTGGGCACAAAATGCATTACCACAGAGCCGACGGGGGCATCAAGAAAACATGCTACACCCCATGCACGCGTCTTGTCACAACCAGTGACCAGGTAGAGATTCTTCGCTTCTCGGCCGTGAGGTGCGACATTGGCATAATGGAACCATTTCCTTGCCCAACGTGTCGCATACTTGCGAAATTCATACAGGTCCTTATGATCGGTCGAAGAAGCACCTTCAGGTAAAATGAGCAAAGCACCTGTGGATCGTCGTGGAACAAACGACATTCCCGCTCCGAATTCGTCAGGTACTCCCCTGCAAAGGGATAAGCTAATGCTGACAATTGTCTCTTAGCATGTTTTAGAACTTACGGGATTTTAGCCTGACTCTGAGGAAGCGGCATCACCTGAATATTGGCCCAACGACTAGAAACATGAGAGCCTGGCGGATACATATCCTGCCATTGACTAATATGTCCTTGATCGACAATCAGGGGTTCAAAGCCCTCTGGAAGTCCTGCGCTGTTTGCCGGATCATTGTGGGGTAGACATGCATTGAACAGGTAGTCGAAGCCACCTGTAGTAGTGAGAATTCCAATATCCCCAATTCTTACGCCTTTCTTTTTAAACTCTACTGGGATGGGCTGGCTAGGTGCGGGAATCCACAACGGATAGCCTCTTTTCTTGAGCAAGAGAAGCTGCGAATACAATTCGCTCTCAGTGGGGAACTTGGTTCTTGTTAACGGGTTCGAAGATGATGGTGAAGGGGCCGTATGAGATCCAGGAACTGGAACTGATCCTGGTTGCGATGTGGATGCATTATAGTTGAAGATAGGCTGGTGTAATTGAAACGATGAGGCATTGGCGAACCATTGTGAAGTATTGCTTGTGAAATAGAAGAATGTATCAGAGGGTAATCTATTCACTTGAGATATATACGTACTGCTCAACGCCCACGACGTCCGTCGTCTCTGCCATCACAGGGAGTAGTGAACTGCATCGACATGCGCGTTGGACGCGACCCACAATTAACCACGTTTGACTTGTTTGGCATTGGCTTTGGGTGCAAACAAATTCCGCGCTGACCTCAAATATAACAGTCGTTCGCGAAGTCGCACCATAAAGTCAAACGTGAGCTGATGATGATGAAGATTTTCAAGCATGTATGAGACATTTAGCCCTCATATATGATTCATAGCCTTAATTTGTTTATTTCACTCTTTTCTGTACTCTACATGTATTGCAGCAAGGAATATGCAACAATATTGTAAATTAGTTGTGGTGATTCAAGCACGGACAGGTGGACTACCTGGCTGATGTGCGATGGTCAGTCAAGTCACAAAGTCACCAGTCACCGACCTTGCCAACACTGCTTGAACATACCGTTCACAACAAGTTATCGCTTGCCCTGTAGTGAAGGAGAGAACGAGCCCTATTTAATGCTACACAATTGACACGCTTGATACACATTTTGTTCACCTTCTTCCATTTTGCTTAACCATTCAACATCTTCTGCAACTGCTCCAATTCTTTCTCTTTTGCAATAAGAGCCGCCCGTGTTTTCTCTTGTTCTGCAATTATGGTCTTCTTAGCCTTCTCCAGCCGCTCAGACTCGTCCTTCACAATGAGTGTGGTGAACTCTGGTACACCGCCCTTGGAAGCTTCGAGTGATGCCGGATTCGCGATATGGAATGGTATCGTTCTACCGTTCGTGCTCGCGCGGGGAAGAGGCGTTGGCGGGTTGTTCGTCAAGACATTGAGAAAATTCTGATAAGGATCGTTGAACACAATTTCGTCGTATTGCCATGAATGTACGGGCCCGGCTTTTTGAGCGACTTCTAATGGTGGAATTGAGTCTGGTTCTCCGGAAAGAGACCACGGATGGAGTTTAAGGTGATGGTAAATTGTGAGAGCTTTTTCTCCTGATTCTGGAATGAAATGAAGTTTGATTGTGACTTCGAACTCCCCCCATCTGAATGAAAAGGTTTTGTCTGTTTGAGAGCTTACAAGATGGCTTATCAAAAACATACCCTGTTTCCGATACTTCGAAAGGCGGTTTGTCGATATCTAAAAAACGTAATTAACTCAAGGTTGTGTTTGAGGAATTCCATGAAGGCACACTCCGCGTTGGATTGGGATAAGTATCATGCAGCTTGAACGAAACCCTCTTCAAGAAGTACCCCAGATTATCTGCTCCACCAACGATGTCCGATCCTGGTGCTGGTGCTGCACTACGGACAGCTACAGTCCATTTGTGTGTATGTTCAGCAGGAACATTCTCTCGTTCTTCACGAGTTAAAAGCGTGGCAGTATTTCCATAAATTATTGGTCGGAAGATACTAAGACCCTATGGGTTAGTTAGTAGAACTTGTTGAGAGATATCGTAGATCACACTTGCTCTAACACGGACGCGCTCGTTAGCCATGGTGGTCGTGGTCGTGGTCTAGACTGACCCGGACCGAAATTGAACTTGTCCGCAAATTCCCGCTTTACCCTGAACCTCATCCAACATCCATCATGCTCGACGGAATCTACAACCGTAGGTTCAATCTTCACTTATTTTCAATGAATGGTCTCTCATCTCTGACTCTGAAGGACCAAACACAATGATTGAAAGGCAAAAGGCCTTACAGGTGCGTACTATAACTTTCACTAACGCTGTCACTCAACAACGAGAAATCATCTAGGCAGACCCACGACCTGTACATTTGAAGGGCCCTCGGCGCGTCCTTGCTATTCGTATGCCCTTCGCTGCGTCTTCTATCCGCTGCTGACGTATACATGTAGGACTTTTCAGTGTTGGATTCACCGCTGGAGCACTAGGAACTGTTTATGGAATATATCAGTTGATCAGGGTGCGCCTTTATCGTTCCTCTTTTTCTCGTCCAATACTGAAAACTTGTCTGCTGATTCTTTTCATAGGGAAAGCAGCAGTAGTAATTTCAAAGCGCTAGAAGGAAAGATGTACCTTGAATACACTATGAAGCTCTCTCGAAAATGATATTGTTTACCAATACAATTACCTTGACTACCACATCGACTCATCCGTATGGAAATCTCTGGACGCTACTCCTGTAACAAGAGCCATACTTGTGAGAAGATATCAATGGCACAGATATAGTTCTTTTGACTCCTGCCAGCGCTCCCATTCGTCGAAGACAAAAATGGATTTCAACCTTATTTTGGCACAGTGGGACGTCTTTACATCCATATCCGGCTAGAGAAAACAATGCTTATCTGCATCATTTCTTAATGCCTGTTTCCTTCTTGGAAGAAAGTTGTGTCATTGCTCATTTTGAATTTCAGCTCAAGCCATAACCTACCTGGCTCAGACAGAGGCTACGAGATTACATTGACGAACTTGGCGAGGCAAAGGCCAATAAGCAGAAGATCAAACCGATAAATTACGTTGTGATAACCGATGGGAGACCTGGTTCGTACTCTTTCAAAATATTTCCTGCAACCTCATTCTAGCTTACATCAAGTCATTTCTTCTTTCAGATGATCAAATAGACCTCGAAAAATCCATCGTCGATGTGAACTATCCCCTTTCCCAAGTTGGTCTCGCTCAAACCCCTTTGAAGAAAGGTTGCTAACGTGGGGTTCCGATTTGTACAAATCGGATATTTAAGAGAAGCTACAGAATTTTTAAGAGAACTGGATGATTCGTTGGGAACTAGATATCAGATTCGGGACATTTTGGACACGACTGCATACTTTGGAGCTCCGACGCTCTGATCGAAATAATATTAGTAGGAAGATAGACGCATTGAGAGCAATAATGTTTATGTATTTGTTTACTTTGTTTACTGTACACTGTAGATTCGGCACATTGATATTCTTTTGTAGTCGATGGTCCGACTCAACTTACGTTGAAGCATTTCTTGGAGTAAAACGCCATTTGCTTTGTTTTCACTAATATTACAGTGTTACATGCACGAACGGAAACTCAATCTTCATTCTTCCACGCATCATCCCAACCAAGCGCGGACCGATCCCAATCCTCTCTCTCCAGTTGTCCATACGACGTCCATCCCATGTAATCCATCAACATCCCGGCGGCCCTCACGAAAATTGATCCATCGACTTTGGCGACAGCTGGATGAGTCTCCTCCTTGGAAACATTCTCCGAATACTGCTTGAATGCTCCAATGACTGACCCAGGTGGTGTATCCCCGTAATCCCTAGTGGCAAGGACCAAAGTCCGCATGGTTTTGAGTAAATGTGAGTCAGTGGAATACAACGAAGCCTCGATCAGAGCTGGCCAAGGGTTATAGTCGTCGTCATTGAGAGGGCTGCCAATGCTCCGTTCGCTCGTTTTGTAAGGTGAACTAGAGACGTAAGGCGGGCGAGGTTTATCCGTCGCTTCCAAAAGTAAATGAGGTTTGATGATAGGCCGACCTCTGGCAAGTACTAAGTGTAGCATCACAGGCAAGAAAGCTTTGATAATTGTAGCTTTATGTGTGGGATTTTCCAGCACGCCGACGAAAGATCTGAGGAACAGAGAAGACGTGACGAGGTGCATCAGGAAAAAATCAAGCCGTGGCTTTCGTCCTGATTTTCCGGTCGCAAACATAAGGAGGACCGAGGTCCAGACAAGTTCCTCAATTTTGGACATTATCTCGGCGTTTCCAAGGCTTTCGTCGACGTGGAATTTCGAGCACAAATCACGGATTTCATCTGCTTTTCCATCTTTTAAAGTGGCTTTGAGGCGGGCATTAAAAAGGGCATTCGGGTCGTATGGCAGGGGTGGTTGAAGAGTAGGAGACTTGTACAGAAGCTCCAAGATCTCCAAAACAGATAACCCAGCGGAAGGATTAGGGTTTTCGAAATCAAACAACTCAGGCGAAAGGGAGGTATGGACGGCAGTCATGGCAAGCCCTGGGATGAATAATTATTGCCGAGATGGTTGCGAAGAGTAAGAGAAACTGACCTGTAGAGACTAATGCGTCATTGCCAAATTCCAGGCCATACTAAGCACATGATTTAATCAGCGGTTTTTGAACGACAAGATCTCCGAGACCCACCCCAACTTGAATGAATGGATGTACACTGAAAATTAATAAGTAAGGATACTCTCTTGGCCAATATGCTAACTCACGCTCCGCTCATCAGACGTGCAAGCATGACTTTACCTTTCTCATTAGCGCTAGAAGAAAAGATGAACTTTTCCAGAGTCTTGACCACTCCAGCAGAAGCTACTTGGTGCTCAAAAAATTCCACGAAGCCGTTGTATGCACTTCATCAGATTATGCTTCAGTGAGCTTTATGGACACGAACAGAAATATGATAAAATGATGAATGGCAGCATACTTTTGATTTCCAAGATATTGCGTCCAGTTATCCTCAGTGATTTTCATTTCCTTATCCTTTTCCTCAAGTATGATTGGACGTTGGATACGAGCCTCCTCATCGTATATTTTCTGCAGAAGAGCAGGAGGTGCTCCAAGATCATAGGCGGCGAGGATGCTGTTTCGAATATCAGTATATAGCGCACATCGAGCGAAAATATTGTATTGACTGATGACTTAGGTGGTTGTGAAACCCCGCTTGGTTGAATTGACAGTGATGATATTGAGCATCTTGCAACAGCAGAGCCTCTGCCAACGGCTTGGATGCAGGAGAAGCCCTGGGCAGATTCAGAACACCATTACGAAGGAGACGGTGAGAGACAGGAGACATAGTAGTAGCTGGGTGTGGATGCGAACATTTTGGCTTTTTATTGAACAAGGATAGAACCGGTGACTTTGGGAGAGCCAGAGTATCGGAAGAAAGGAAGGAAGGCGTGCGTCATTTTGACACAAAAGAATTACGTCAAGAACGCGCTCAAGCCCCCTTGAATGTCAAAGCGGTAAATACATAGGCCCATAGGGCACAATTTTACCAAGTTTTTAGTCAGTTAACCACAGAAAGACGAAGAATCAATCTTGGGCCACGGTTGGTTCATACTAGGATCAAGTCGGAAGTCTTTCGCCATATCATTGGTATGCTAGACAGAGAAAATCCGTAACTTGTATTGGGCACGCGTTCCGGACCCGGAAAGCTGATGACTCTTCTTGACCTTCATAAACCAAATTCAGCACGTTGAGCCCATAATCATGTTGTGCTTGACGACGGTGTGATGTGAGTCTCCGAAACTCCAATGCGTAGAAGCTTATTGACCGAAACTAAACGCTGCATTGCTGCTATCTACTAGATCATTCCGAAATCTCAGTTCAAAACGGACATTCTTGCTCTGACGTCAAAACTACATGAAACCAAATTTGTGTACCGGCCTTCATCGTTCAACTTGCTCACAGCTAGCTCCGCATGCCTCTGCCCTACGATCTTGATTCAATGATCACCAAGTCCGAATCAAAGAGACCTGCATATGGACACCGCGAACTCATCCGTGTCCCCAACATTGCTGATCACTTCCACACGAACGAGCCGCCAGATGACCCAGATGCTCAGCTCTTCTCTCAGACGCTGAGGTACGCTACAGATCGAGAACCTTTCCTACAAGAAGAGGTCAGGTACTTGGAAACTATTTTGTACCAACGCCTTGAAGAGCTATCGCGAGTCCAACAGACCATCCGCCAATACAAGTTCGTCTTATCACCAGTCCGTCGGCTTCCTCGCGAACTTTTGATGGAGATCTTCTTTCAAGCGATAGGCAATGAAGATCCCGAGGACGTTCTGGATTTTGACCGCGGGTTATGGCCTCTCACACATATATGCAGGCTTTGGAGGACACTTATCCTCAACCATGCTTCATTCTGGACAACAGTCTCTTTACCAGGACGAATACGCTATCCAACTTACGCCGTACACATTCTCTCACTCTTCCTCGAACGTTCCGGTTCGAGACCGATATTCGTCGACTTCACCTGTCGAGATCTCGAGAATTTACCACAAACCCTCTTCTCGGTTCTTGTCGCCCATTCCCATCATTGGGAAACATGTCGGTTTAGGATTCCTGTACTCCTTATCAATCATCTTTCTCCTCGCGCAATCGAACGCGCTAAAGTTCTACGCCACCTCGATCTCAACTTGGATCTGATGTATTCATCGCGTCTAAGTGACGCATGTAGCAACCTCTTTGTCGAAGCCTCAGTGTTACGATCTGTGAAACTCACTGGAGTCCCGCTCACACCAGACACTTTGGGACTTCGGTGGTCGATTTTGACGCACTATAATGTGGCTCAAGACTTTCCTGAGAAACATCTTGCAGTTCTACGGCTAGCGACTGGATTGGTAGAATGCACTATGAATTGCTCTCAGTCATGGCGTCAGGAGCCCTGGGGCTCTGATCCGGTCTCTTTACGAAAACTGCAGATTCTTAAATTGGAAGGAACTGCATCTGTTCTGTTGAAATATCTCTTCACACCGAATCTATGCTCCTTGAGCATTTTACTGTCAGAGACAGAGGATTCATTGAAGGGTTTCCTCGATCGGTCCAAGCCTCGTTTACGGGAACTCGAAATTGAGGCCAATCCGATGGGCAATAACATTCTGGATGCTTTGCAAAGCGCACCGCACCTGATAAAACTGGCTTTGAATGTCTCTGTTCCTACAGACTATCGGCAGAGCATCGTGTTCAAAGACCTTCTGGTCGCTCTGAAATATCATACCCGTGATGATGCCGGTGATAGTACCACTACTAAGTGTAAGCTCTCTCGCCTGGAGGAGCTCATTCTTAGTGTGTATACTATCTCATCGCGTGATAATCTGTTTGCGAACGAGTTAACAGCAATGGCCGTCTCTCGATGGAAGGTTCCGGGGAAGGAAAGGGAAGGAACAGAACAAAATCTTGCGCAATTGAAGTCGTTCACGTTGGAGACGAATAGTTACTGGCTTCCTGCTTTTAATGTTTTCAAAGAATTAGATCAGGAAGGATTGAAAACAAACATCCATTTACATTGATTTGACTTGAAGGATGATCTCCACAAGCATTTGCTTATGCCTTGAGCTTACTACCTTTAGGGATCTCTGGCTCATTTCTGTATCATTTCTGTTTATGCTTCCCTCCCTGCATATCCACTTTCGACCACCTCCTAGCCAAGTTGTTTTGTACTCATCTATATACAATCCAATGCATGTAAATTTGAACAGGAGAGAACAAACAGTATTCCCGCAACCCCGATATGATTATGATGCTATATCAGGTTGGAGATAAGAAATATATACAGCATTGGAGTAAAGCACCTTCCAACTTGAAAAGCCTACATAAGTGCCACCAATCGATTCATTTCATCTTTGATATCTCAATATTTTGATCTATGGTTCGTACTTTCTTGATATTCTGATCAGCTCATGCGAAGTTCACTCAAGTTTGACTTTATGGTTGAAGAAATCTACCTATGCGATGATAGAAGGCGACTTCGCGACCGATTGTTTGTATGTAAAGTCGCAGAATTTGTTTACACCCAAAGCTAATGCCAAACAAATCAAACGTGGTTGATTGTAGGTCCCGTCCAACGTGCATGTCGATGAAGTTTACTACTCCCTGTGATGGCAGAGACGACAGACGTCGTGGGCGTTGAGCAGTACGTATATATCTCAAGTGAATAGATTACCCTCTGATACATCCTTCTATTCCACAAGTAATACTTCACAATGGTTCGCCAATGCCTCATCGTTTCAATTACACCAGCCTATCTTCAACTATAATGCATCCACATCGCAACCAGGATCAGTTCCAGTTCCTGGATCTAATACGGCTCATTCACCATCATCTTCGAACCAGTTAAGAAGAACCAAGTTCCCTACCGAGAGCGAAGTGTATTCGCAGCTTCTCTGGCTCAAGAAAAGAGGCTATCCCTTCTGGACTCCCGAACCCACTCAACCAATCCCAGAAGAGTACACAAGGCAAGGAATCAGAATAGGAGATGTTGGAATTCTCACTAATTCAGGTGGCTTCGACTACTTGTTCAATGCATGTCTACCTCGAGATCATCCGGCGAACAGTGCAGGCCTTCCCGAGGGTTTTGAGCCACTAATTGTCGACCAAGGACATTTTCAGCGAGAAAGAAGGAGATTTCCCCCGGGATCTTATGTTTATGTTTCGAATAGCTGGCCTGATATTCAGGTGACCCGTCTTCCCCAAACTCAGGCGAATATCCCGTGAGTTGTATAACATGGTAAGAGACAATTGCCCACAGTAGCTTGACCATCCCTTTCCAGGGGGGTACCTGACGAATTTGGAGCGGGAATGTTATTTTCCCCGCGAGCAAGTACAGGTGCTTTGCTTATATTGCCTGAAGGTGCTTCATCGATCGATCATAAGGACTTGAAGGAATTTCGTGAGTACGGGACAAGTTGTGCAAGGAAATGGTTCCATTATGCGAACGTCGCACCTCACGGCCGAGAAACGAAGAATCTCTACCTGGTCACTGGTTGTGACAAAACGCGCGCATGGGGTGTATCAAGTTTTTTCAATGGTCCTGTTGGCTCTGTGATGATGTGTTTTGTGCCTACTGCCGGAGAACCGCCAGGATACCGCTTTGAGAACAGACATTGTGCTGAAGTTCAGAGTGGATCTGATGAGTTTGGCAATCAGTCAAGTTGCGTCTTTGTTCGGGGGTTCAAAATAGCCATTCGTCAACAACCCTTTATTCCTAAAAAGAGAGCCGTGAAAGTGACTCACTCTTCTGAACTCAACATGGATGTCAATGACTTCTTTCCGAGGCAAAACAATGCTCGTGATCTCAGCGCATGGGGCCGTATGCTAGGACATCTTGGAAGGGGAACATCCTCTAACATCGTCGATAGGGATGCGGATCGTGACTCATCTTCTTTCAGAGCTCAGGTATTTACATACATCTACTATATATCCAAGCCACTCAACGATGTAGGTGTGTCATCCGTCGGATGATATCAACGATTGGATATTACATGAGGTGAGCTTTTAGATTTCCAAAAATTGTTCCCTAGTTGATGCTCTTTGTTAGTATCCCCAAGTCGACATTGCGATGACACACGATGAGGATTTATTGGCGGTCATGAACGAGGTACATTTACAGCTTCCACTAATTGATGTATGTAAACACAGAATGTTTCTAGGATGAGACAGAGGTGCCAACCACCAAAGAGTTCATCCGTCGTCTCTCAAATTATCTCACATTCTCAGAAAATGGTATGTGATATGATCACACCCTAAGACGTTGTATCGCTAACTCTGAAAAGGTGATATCTGTTCTGCCTATTTCAATATGCCTCGGTCACCGGTCAAAGAAATCGCTCTCCAGGTTTCGATGGAGAGCTGGAAAGAAGTACAAGACCGGCATGTTATCTCCAACCTCAATGATATGAGTGTCGATACGAGGCATTCGCCTTATCAAAACAAAGCGGCAACACTGGCACTGAACAATCTGGAAATTGGCCGTGTGAGTCAAATTATGTTCCCCTTTCGAAATAAAGAGGACTTTCTTCCACTTACCCATGATTCATCAGTCCTCTCCTCATTCCCCCACTCGGCACATTCATATTTAACAGCCCACTTATCATTATTTCAGGCAACTCTACACAGGGAGCACTTGTTTTTGGTCTTTTGCGAAAATGTGTGCACATTGGTGTATACTGTATTGAAAATAAGTGATGAGATTTCGCACGGAAAATCGGATCCTCGGCATGAGAGTGATTGGGAGACGCTTTGCTTGTTAGTTCTCTCCTCCTTCAGAAAATTGAAGTCACATATTGTTCCAACAGAATTCTGCAAGAAATATTTTCTTTCACTTCCCGTTTCTGTGCTCGACACGCAGTTTTCAGGTTTCTCACGGCAAGAAGAACTGCGAACAATTCCAAGAGGTATCTGCATAGATTGGAAGATACTTTGGAACTCATTATAGTTGGTTGCGCACATGCTCTGAAATTTGAAATCAAGACTAACATAATCTATTCCTTTCAACCCAGATACACCTTAATGAAGATGTCCCTGATACAACATATGGGTCCAAATTCTTTCACGAAGGAGGGGACATCCAACAAGCACCCACCCGGATCTTTCGCTTTCAGTATGGCTCATCTCGAAAAATCATTAGAGCATAAGATCTAGGCCTATCCTCAAACCTACCGGGTGTACTATACTTATCGTACGGAATAATACATTGTCTTGATTGGAATGGTGTGCTTTCATTTGCCACTTTCAAGTTCTTGCGTTCATTTTCGTGGAACGAAACGCTTCCGATGAAGAATTCCAGGCTACTCATCGGTGTGAAGTGTATTGTATTGTCCAGTGGCGTCGGAACCACGCTACTGGTGGTCTGTTTCTTTCGCAGGTCTTTGGTGAGGCTAAAAAGATAAATTAAATATGTAGACGAAGGTGGTATGATATGACACTTGTCGCTACCTAGAAAGATAAATTAAATATATACTGAACCATAGTTAGTAAGAAAGACAAATAAAGTGGAATAGACACATACAATGAAGGTGGTGTGAGGTAAAGAACAGGAGGGTGAGGAAGGATGGGCGGTAAAACTCGTATCATGAAATAAACGGAAGTAAAAAAGAGTCATAAAAATATTAGTAATAATAAATGATGAGAAAGGAATTAACGAATATAGTCTGACCTAATAAGGACAGGGCCATCACATTCTGAGCATCTGGCATTACTTGACGCCAAAGGACGATCTCGAAGTAGACAGAAAATGGACCATTACCATCACTGAGCCTGAGCATGTCACTCAGCCAATGAATTATTACAGACCCAATACAAAGCTATATAGTATAGTAGATACAAGCAATAGAAAGATTCACCAACAAGAAGGCTAGTGCCACGACGCCCAGCCGGGGTACATTCTCGTCTACCGAGGGAGGGTTGATCGTCAATGTGTCGTGGAACCGTTATGATATAACTAACAACGGGACATACCAGATTCGCAGTATCCGTAGCTTCTTGAATGAGCAACTGCTGCACTAGATTACTCGTCGACACCTCCTTCTCATAAGCATGCTCAGGCTTCTCCGGAGTAGGTCTATAATGTCCCCTCAGCTTCTTCTCAATCCCCTTCAAGGAGTTCTTAGCCAGTGATCGTAAATCGGTAGCTGGCTTGACGCTATTCTTCCGCTTAGCATCCGTCTGAGAATTTTGTTGTTTGCGGTCCTGTTGGTAGAGAATTTCCTAAGTAAGCAATGCGTATTATACCTAGCACTAGGGCTTGTATGGCCGGATGTACCAGCTTGATTTTCTCTTCCTCCCATTCTACCAGAGGATCATGGACAAAAGCATCCAGAACGCTCGTGAGAGAGTCCTTGTTGTCCCGCAGTAATTGTATCGTCACTTCGCCTATGTCACCGATCGCTTCGCTGGCTCACTAGAGCCCATCGTTGTAAACACACACCCACACAGATAACACGATACATAGACATACTACCTTGGGCTCCACGCTCACCGACAACAGGCAGTCACTGGCAGCAGAACAGCCCAAGGACGGGCTGGACTGCAGGGGGATGAAGATCCGTCTGCAGGGCTTGCTGAGACCTGGGAGTACAAGAGAAGGCCAGGGGCCTAATAGATAGAACTATGCGCCTCCAAGCGCAATAAAATGACATAAAAGATAAAATAAAAAAGCACAGGCTCCCAAAGTCTACATAAGTGTGCACCAATCGATTCATTTTATCTTTGACATCTCAATATTTTGGCTATGCTCCGTACTTTTTTAATATTCTGATTAGCTCATGCGAAGTTCACGCGAATCGACTTTATGGTTAAAGAAATCTTGATGGAAGGCGACTCGCGACTCTTCGCGGCGGCGAACGACAGGCGCGGAATTTGTTTGCACCCAAAGCCAATGCCAAACAAGTCAAACGTGGTTAATTGTGGGTCGCGTCCAACGCGCATGTCGATGAAGTTTACTACTCTCTGTGATGGCAGAGACGACAGACGTCGTGGGCGTTGAGCAGTACGTATATACTTCAAGTGAATAGATTAACTCTGATACATACTTCTATTCCAGAAGTAATACTTCACAATGGTTCGCCAATGCCTCATCGTTTCAATTACACCAGCCTACCTTCAACTATAATGCATCCACATCGCAACCAGGATCTGGATCTAATACGGCTCCTTCACCATCATCTTCGAACCAGTTAAGAAGAACCAAGTTCCCCACCGAGAGCGAAGTGTATTCGCAGCTTCTCTGGCTCAAGAAAAGAGGCTATCCGTTGTGGATTCCCGCACCTAGCCAGCCCATCCCAGTAGAGTTTAAAAAGAAAGGCGTAAGAATTGGGGATGTTGGAATTCTCACTACTACAGGTGGCTTCGACTACCTGTTCAATGCATGTCTACCCCACAATGATCCGGCAAACAGCGCAGGACTTCCAGAGGGCTTTGAACCCCTGATTGTCGACCAAGGACATATTAGTCAATGGCAGGATATGTATCCGCCGGGCTCTCATGTTTCTAGTCCTTGGGCCGATATTCAGGTGATGCCGCTTCCTCAGAGTCAGGCTAAAATCCCGTAAGTTCTAAAACATGCTAAGAGACAATTGTCAGCATTAGCTTATCCCTTTGCAGAGGAGTACCTGACGAATTCGGAGCGGGAATGTCGTTTGTTCCACGACGATCCACAGGTGCTTTGCTCATTTTACCTGAAGGTGCTTCTTCGACCGATCATAAGAGCCGGGATGAATTTCGTGATTACGGGATAATTTGGGCAAAGAAATGGTTCCAATTTGCGAATAGTCCCCCTTACAGCCGTGGAACAAAGAATCTCTACCTGGTCACTGGTTGTGACAAGACGCGTGCATGGGGTGTAGCATGTTTTCTTGATGCCCCCGTCGGCTCTGTAATAATGCATTTTGTGCCCACTGCCGGAGAACTGCCAAAATACCGCTTTGCCAGAAGAGATTATGCTGAAGTCCAGAGTGGATCTGATACGTTTGGCAATCATTCAGGTTGCATCTTTACTCGAGGATTCAAGATAGCCATTCGCCAAAGACCTGTTATTCGCACAACAACTGTCAAAGTGACTAACCTGGCTGAACTGAATCCGGATGTCAATGACATCTTTCAGAGTCAAAATAATGTTCGTAGTTTCAGCTTGTGGGCACGCATGCTAGGACACCGCGGAGGTGGAACATCCTCTGACCTCGTCGATGAGGACGTGTCAGATCGTGACTCTCATCCTTTCAGAGCTCGGGTATTCACTTACCTATGCTATATATCCAAGCTACTGAACATTCCATGTAGGTGTACCATCCATCGGATGATATCAACGATTGGATATTACGTCAGGTGAGCTGTCAGATTCTCAAAAATTGGTCTTCACTTCGATGTTCTTTGTTAGTTTCCCCAAGTCGACATTGCCATGACTCATGATGAGGATTTGTCGGCGGTCATAAACGAGGTACGATTACAGCTTCAAGTAAAAGTAATTGATCTATGTAAACACAGAATGTTTCTAGGATGAGACAGAGGTGCCAACCACCAAAGAGTTCATCCGTCGTCTCTCAAATTATCTCACATTCTCAGAAGACGGTATGTGATATAATCACATCCTGAGACCCTGTATCGCTGACTCTGAAAAAGGTGATATCTGTACTGCCTACTTTAATGTGCCTCGGTCACCGGTCAAAGTAATTGCTCTCCAGGTTTCGATGGAGAGCTGGAAAGAAGGACAAGACCAGCATGTTGTCTCCAACTTGAGTGATATGAGTGTCGATACGAGGCATTCGCCTTATCAAAACAAAGCGGCAACACTGGCGCTGAACAATCTGGAAATTGGCCGTGTAAGTCTCACCATGTTCCCCTTTCGAAATGAAGAGTACTTTCTTCCACTTACCCATCTCATCAGTCCTCTCCTCGTTCCCCCACTCGGCACATTCTTATTTAACAGCCCACTTATCATTATTTCAGGCAACTCTACACAGGGAACACGTGTTTTTACTCTTTTGCGAAAATGTGTGCACATTGGTGTATACTGTATTGAAAATAAGTGATGAGATTTCGCACGGAAAATCGGATCCTCGACTTGAGAGTGATTGGGAGACGCTTTGCTTGTTAGTTCTCTCCTCCTTCAGAAAATTGAAATCACATATTGTCCCAACAGAATTCTGCAGGAAATATTTTCTTTCACTTCCCGTTTCTGTGCTCGACATGCAGTTTTCAGGTTCCTCACCGCAAGAAGAACTGCGAACAATTCCAAGAAGTATCTGAATAGATTGAAGGATACTTTGGAACTCATCATAGTGCGTTATGCACATTCTCTCGAATTCAAACTCAAACTAACATAATCTATTCCTTCCGACTCAGATACACCTTAATGAAGATGTCCCTGATACAGCATCTGGCTCCAAATCCTTTCACGAAGGAGGGGACATCCAACAAGCACCTACCCGGATCTTTCGATTTCAGTATGGCTCATCTCGAAAAATCATTAGAGCATAAGACCTACCGGGTGTACTATACTTATCGTACTTCTGACATAACAATGCATTCTCTTGATTGCTTCCATTTGCCACTTTCAAGTTCTTGCGTTCATTTTCGTGGAACGAAACGGTTCCAATCTTGATTAATTCTATCCAGGCGACTCATCGGTGTGAAGTGTATTGTGTTTGACAAATAATCTTAAAACATGAAATGTGGCTAGTAGCCGCGAGTGCCCACATCTTCTCAGCCTAAGTATAGCTCGTTTGGATTTCCCATCAAGTAATTAGACGGAAAGTGCACTATTACCGTTACTGAGCCTGAGCATAGCACTCAGCCAATGAATTATTACAGACCCAATACAAAGCTATAGATACAAGCAATAGAACGATCCACCAACAAGAAGGCTAGTGCCACGACGCCCAGCCGGGGTACATGATTCTCGCCTACCGAGGGAGGGTTGATCATCAACGTCGTGGAACTGTTATAATATAAGTAACAGCAGGACATAGTGACTAACACGATACATAGACATACCTTGGGCTCCACGCTCACCGACAACAGGCAGTCAGCAGAACAGCCCAAGGATGGGCTGGACTGCAGGGGGATGTAGATCTGTCTGCGGGGCTTGCTGAGACCTGGGAGTACAAGAGAAGGCCAGGGGCCTAATAGATAGAACTATGCGCATCATGAGGCTCACCTCCACGCGCAATAAAATGACATAAAAAATAAAATGAAAAAGCACCTCCCAAACTTCAAAGTCTACAGAAGTGCACCAATCGATTCATTTTATCTTTTACATCTCAATATTTTGGCTATGCTTCGTACTTTTTAATATTCTGATTAGCTCATGCGAAGTTCACTCGAATTGACTTGAAGTATGGTCAAGAAAATCTTGATGGAAAGCGACTTCGCGACTCTTCGCGAACGACAGGCGCGGAATTTGTTTGCACCCAAAGCCAATGCCAAACAAGTCAAACGTGGTTAATTGTGGGTCGCGTCCAACGCGCATGTCGATGAAGTTTACTACTCTCTGTGATGGCAGAGACGACAGACGTCGTGGGCGTTGAGCAGTACGTATATACTTCAAGTGAATAGATTACCCTCTGATACATCCTTCTATTCCACAAGTAATACTTCACAATGGTTCGCCAATGCCTCATCGTTTCAATTACACCAGCCTATCTTCAACTATAATGCATCCACATCGCAACCAGGATCAGTTCCAGTTCCTGGATCTAATACGGCTCCTTCACCATCATCTTCGAACCAGTTAAGAAGAACCAAGTTCCCCACCGAGAGCGAAGTGTATTCGCAGCTTCTCTGGCTCAAGAAAAGAGGCTATCCCTTCTGGACTCCCGAACCAACTCAACCAATCCCAGAAGAGTACACAAGGCAAGGAATCAGAATAGGAGATGTTGGAATTCTTACTACTTCAGGTGGCTTCGACTATCTGTTCAATACATGTTTACCTCAAGAGGATCCGGCGAACAGTGCAGGCCTTCCCGAAGGCTTTGTGCCGTTATTCGTCGACCAAGGGCATATTCAGCAAGAAAGGAGGAAATTTCCCCCAGGATCTTATGTTTATGTTTCGAATAGCTGGCCTGATATTCAGGTGACCCGTCTTCCCCGAAGTCAGGCGAATATCCCGTGAGTTCTATAACATGGTAAGAGAATATTGCCGACAGTAGCTTTACCATTCTTTCCAGGGAAGTACCCGAAGAATTCGGAGCGGGAATGTTATTTTCCCCGCGAGCAAGTACAGGTGCTTTGCTTATTTTACCTGAAGGTGCATCATCGACCGATCATAAGAGCCTGGATGAATTTCGTGATTACGGAATAATCTGGGCAAGGAAATGGTTCCAATTTGCGAATAGTTCCCCTTACAGCCGTGGAACAAAGAATCTCTACCTGGTCACTGGTTGTGACAAAACGCGCGCATGGGGTGTATCAAGTTTTTTCAATGGTCCTGTTGGCTCTGTGATGATGTGTTTTGTGCCTACTGCCGGAGAACCGCCAGGATACCGCTTCGAGAACAGACATTGTGCTGAAGTTCAGAGTGGATCGGATGAGTTTGGCAATCAGTCAAGTTGCGTCTTTGTTCGGGGGTTCAAAATAGCCATTCGTCAACAACCCTTTGTTCCCAAAAAGAGAACCGTGAAAGTGACTCACTCTTCTGAACTCAACATGGATGTCAATGACTTCTTTTCGAGGCAAAACAATGTTCGTGATTCCAGCTCATGGGGCCGTATGCTAGGATATCTTGGAAAGGGAACATCCTCTGAAGCCGTCGATAGGGATGCGGATCGTGACTCCCCTTCTTTCAGAGCTCAGGTATTTATATACCTCTACCATATATCCAAGCCACTCAACGACGTAGGTGTGTCATCCATCGGATGATATCAACAATTGGATATTACATGAGGTGAGCTGTTAGATTCCCAAAAATTGTTCCCTAGTTGATGCTCTTTGTTAGTATCCCCAAGTCGACATTGCGATGACACACGATGAGGATTTATTGGCGGTCATGAACGAGGTACATTTACAGCTTCCACTAATTGATGTATGTAAACACAGAATGTTTCTAGGATGAGACAGAGGTGCCAACCACCAAAGAGTTCATCCGTCGTCTCTCAAATTATCTCACATTCTCAGAAAATGGTATGTGATATAATCACACCCTAAGACGCTGTATTGCTCACTCTGAAAAGGTGATATCTGTTCTGCCTATTTCGATATGCCTCGGTCACCGGTCAAAGAAATCGCTCTCCAGGTTTCGATGGAGAGCTGGAAAGAAGTACAAGACCGGCATGTTATCTCCAACCTGAATGATATGAGTGTCGATACCAGGCATTCGCGTTATCAAAACAAAGCGGCAACACTGGCGCTGAACAATCTGGAAATTGGCCGTGTAAGTCCCACCATGTTCCCCTTTCGAAATGAAGAGTACTTTCTTCCACTTACCCATGATTCATCAGTCATCTCCTCATTCCCCCACTCGGCACATTCATATTTAACAGCCCACTTATCATTATTTCAGGCAACTCTACACAGGGAGCACTTGTTTTTGGTCTTTTGCGAAAATGTGTGCACATTGGTGTATACTGTGTTGAAAATAAGTGATGAGATTCCGCACGGAAAATCGGATCCTCGACTTGAGAGTGATTGGGAGACGCTTTGCTTGTTAGTTCTCTCCTCCTTCAGAAAATTGAAGTCACATATTACATATTGTCCCCACAGAATTCTTCAAGAAATATTTTCTTTCACTTCCCGTTTCTGTGCTCGACACGCAGTTTTCAGGTTTCTCACGGCAAGAAGAACTGCGAACAATTCCAAGAGATATCTGCATAGATTGGAAGATACTTTGGAACTCATTATAGTTGGTTGCGCACATGCTCTGAAATTTGAAATCAAGACTAACATAATCTATTCCTTCCAACTCAGATACACCTTAATGAAGATGACCCTGATACAGCATCTGGCTCCAAATCCATTCACGAAGGAGGGGACATCCAACAAGCACCTACCCGGATCTTTCGATTTCAGTATGGCTCATCTCGAAAAATCATTAGAGGATAAGACCTACCGGGTGTACTACTTATACTTATCGTACTTCTGACAGAATAACGCATTGTCTTGATTGGAATGGTGTGCTTCCATTTGCCACTTTCAAGTTCTTGCGTTCATTTTCGTGGAACGAAATGGAATCTTGATTAATTCTATCCAGGCGACTCATCGGTATGAAGTGTATTGTCCAGTCGCATTGTGATTGACGAATACTCTTAAAACATGGGATGTGGCTAACCGCGAGTGATTGATGTGCAATATCAGCCTAAGTATAGCTCGTTTGGATTTCCCATCGAGTGATTAGACGGAAAGTGCACTATTACCGTTACTGAGCCTGAGCATAGCACTCAGCCAATGAATTATTACAGACCCAACACAAAGCTATAGATACAAGCAATAGAAAGATCCACCAACAAGAAGGAAGGCTAGTGCCACGACGCCCAGCCGGGGTACATTCTCGCCTACCGAGGGAGGGTTGATCGTCAACGTCGTGGAACCGTTATAATATATGTAACAACAGGACATACCAGATTCGCGGTATCCGTAGCTTCCTGAATGAGCAACTGCACTAGATTACTTGTCGACACCTCCTTCTCATAAGCATGCTTCTCCGGAGTAGGTCTATAATGTCCCCTCAGCTTCTTCTCAATCCCCTTCAAGGAGTTCTTAGCCAGTGATCGTAAGTCGGTAGCTGGCTTAACGCTATTTTTCCGCTGAGCATCGGCAGCATTTTGTTGTTTGCGGTCCTGATGGTAGAGAATTTCCTGATTGAGCAATGTGTATCAAACCTAGCACTAGAGCGCTTGTATGGGCAGATGTACCAGCTTGATTTTCTCTTCCTCCCATTCTACCAGAGGATCATGGACAAAAGCATCCAGAACGCTCATGAGAGAGTCTTTGTTGTCCCGCAGTAGTTGCATCGTCACTTCGCATGCCGTACGGAAGACACCTTTGATCGGCCGAACGTACACTCAGTGAGCCCAGAAGGCAGAAAATAACAGAAGAATCACACTTCACCTTCTACCCCAGTCACACCTAACGCATCAACTAGGTTCTGAGTAAGTCTAAAGGGTACACGCTCTGGCGTCTCTAGCGTTTTTCCTTTCTCAAACAGACAGTTGAAATCGACGTGAATCAGGTCCCCTGTGTTATCATCTAGCAGGATGTTCTCGCTGTGGCGGTCACCGAGTCTATGTAGAAACATCAGAGGAATGTTTGAGACTGACAGAATAGAAAAACGAACCCTAAGATAAAACCGACCATAGACATCACCGCGGCCGTGCGAGCATAAGTCAGTCTGCTATTTAACCATGCAGTGGGCTCAGGAAATGTTTCAATGAACCACTCATGGAAGACTGGTGGAAATCTGCTCAATCTGATCAGCATTCTCGTCGAATAAACACTATAATACACTCACAGAGATAAGATCTTCTGCGTGAACAGCTCTGCCGCTTTGTTACCATCGTTCATGGCTTTGATTCTAGCAAAGACGTCTGCCATATCTGAACTCTGTGTTGGAAAAAAATGTTAGAGTTCACTCGGCAACACAGGGATGACGATGCCACACCCAACCAGAAATCTTTCTGTTGTTATAGAGATTGACAAGAACCGGTCGGACTGGTCTTGTATGTGGAACCCATTGGATAAATCCACATTCCTCATTAAGCGTGACGACACCGTAGGTTCGAATATCTGGAGGAAGAAAGCACAATAAATGATTACGCATGATAATGAAGTAAAAGAATATCACGAAGTTGACGACGTCGAGATTCCGAATTTGCTTTGAGAAGTTTATTGATAATAGCATTGAAATCCATTAATCGTGCATCTTTTCGTAGGTCGTCTTTTGGCTTTCCGAGGAACATGTACGTTTGTCCATCACTTCCATGGATGGTGATCTTTCTCGGCTTAGCTAAGGAATGCATAATTTCGATTTCCTCTGCAAATCCTGTAGACACGTCGCCATTCATCAGTCAGTTTTGATCAAGGCAACTCGAGCACGGGACTGACACACCTGCAAAAGTGGGAGCATTCGAAGGAAATGGTTGATGCACCGAATCGGGAGACGAAAGTGGGGGGAGACTAGCAGTAAGTGACTCTTGCAGAGGTATTATCAAATCCGACTTTCCAAGACTTGCAAGTTGCGGGAAATCTTTAGTCATTGTGAGCTTTTTGCGTTCGATGTTCGGGGTATGGAAGTTGCACAATTCGAGCAGCTCAGTGGTCATATTGGAGCTCTGAGTGACGAGTTTAGGCACCCAAGAGTGCGCCAGAGAAGGATTATTCTAAGATGTGCACGTTATTGTTATTGTGAAACGAATTCTGTGGTTGAGTTACAAACCTTGACGCGTTGTAGGATCTGGCTACCTCTTTGCGAGCGCTCCCGCTTCTTCGATCTGAGGACGGCTGCAAATAGCCAAAGTGCTTGATTAGGATAGGATTGAATGACCTTTGCAATGAGTCTTGCTAATTGCTTATACACTTCAGGGTTGGTGTGCCCGATTCGTGACACGATTTGTGGAAACGCGGTGAACCACTACACGACGAGTGAGGTATCAGCCGCTATGCGCATGAATATATCGAGATCATATGACCTTGTAAATAGGCGAATTCTTAATGGCCCCAGAAACTGCATGATTTATCAATCTGAAGGTATCAGTCTCAGCGACCTTTGCATCTTCTCCGAGATCTAACCATAGAGTGAGCAAGCGCGGGACAGTTTGATATGTATATTTGGTGCCCAGATTGATTGCTTCTGCGTATGCTCTAATTGTTGAAAGGTTCATCTTTAACCCTCTGAACCAATCATCAGAAGCGGACCTTTCCACCGTGAGATCAAAGATTTTACCTGTTGTTACGTTCAGCGAAGGGCAAAAGCTTGTAGCATTCGTCCTGGAATTGACCGAGGTAGTATTGACCGCTCTCCCAGCTAAAATTCGAAGGTCAGAAAATAGTTTGATTCGAAGAGCAGCAACGTTACTTGGGCAACAAAGTCATGACGTTACTGAAAGTGTTGAGGACCATACGAGCATCGAAACGTTCTGACTCGTTCATCCATCTCGCGCGGACAAGCCTCACCTATGTCAGGATAATATCAGACACTGAATACATATAACAAAGGTTGATGACCTTTGCTTTCATCTTCTTCAAAGTCTCTCCATCGTCATCGGTAGTAAGATCAACAACGTTGGAATTATCCTCCAACAGGTTATGCAGCTGCATGGAGTTCTCCAGCTGTTGTAGAGCATGCAGCGGATCACCCATGGCCTTCACAAGCTTCGCACTTTCCATGAACGAATATCGAGTTTTGCTTTGTTGAGCTTGAAGCATAGCACTGTATGCAGTCTGCCACTGCCCAGCTTTACGGGCTATCTTTGCGCTAGCAAGCCATGAACGTCCGACTTCTCTTCTCAAGGCATGTGAACCAGGAATGTCACTCGAGACGAGGTCAGCTTCCAGCCAGCAAGAGGATGATAGAATACATACATCAAGGCAAAAGCAGTCCGTCTCATGCTGAGTATAGGTTCCCGAGTACGGAAGGTGGGAAGGGTGCTGTCTAATCTAGCCGACAATATTTCGGATAGTCCCATCAATGCAAAATTCAATCCGGTGGTCTGCTGGGCAAGAGATGATATCGCCTTATGAATCGTCTCCAGCTCATACGTGAGATGGAGATCTAGCATTGCCTCGTACGACCGTCGATAGTTTCCCACTCCTGCTGCTGCGATGGGCCCGCCCAAAACCATTCGAGTGTTGTGGAGAGCGGTAGCAATGGCCGTAGGGTCGCGCGATCGCATGGCCAGGAGAAGACGTGCTATGACGATCTGAGGAATAGCGACGTCGGAAGAGTGAACGATATTTTGGACATCCTCCCAGGCGCCGACCATCCAAGCACTCTCAATCTGGAATCCCGCCAAAGCGGGCTGCCAGTCCGGATTTCTAGTAAGTACACCTCGTACATGAGTTCTCAGGGTGTCTAGAAAGAAAGATCGATCACTGGAGAAGATGATACCGTAGAGTGAAAAAAAAGGGCACGCACCATAATGCCCAAGATTCCTGAGGCAACGGAGGAGACCCAAATGGTAATCCACGTTGTCCGGAGATTGCTGAAGTCTAACTTCCCAGCAGCTTTGTGCGGAGGTCCAATGACCGCTGCTTTCATGATGTCGGATCTGATGTTCCAATGACGGAGATAAAATCATTGTCGAGACGCCCTCCATGCCATCTGGTTCGTCGAGATGGGCGTAGATTTCATGAAGGTGCTCGTAGTAGGTTGGAAGATCTTGGTGATTGGAGCTACGCTGTCGTAGCTCGACAACACGGCTTTCGAAATTCATTAGCGACAAAGCGTAAGCTTTACATTGTAGCGCTGCCTTGGCTAACAAATCTTGATTGATATTGGACAAAACGGAGTCCACCTTCACGAGGTTTTCTTGAGCTTTCGAAACTTGACGAGGATTAGTCTCTTTGGTGATGCCTTGCCGAATCCTGCGAAGCCACCGATTGAGATGGTCTAGAAGCATGAAGACGGCCTATATTTGTTGTCAGTGAGGTTGAACTCATCTCATAGTAGCAATTCCAAACAAACCTGTGCACTGAGAATTTTCTTGTCGGAGGAAGATGTACTGATAGGATTTACCTGATCCTCCAAAACCGCAAGTAATTCTAGGCGGATCTGAGTAGTACTTTCCTCAGACCCAGATAACAAAACATTCAAAACGAGATGAGGTAGAAGCCTATGGGCTACTGCGACATCTTTGTTGCGGATGACGGAAGGAAAGACCCCGAAAATTCTTTGAGCAATCCTGCCTGAAACTCGGGAAATAAGATGCATGGTCCAAAGCTGTATCCACTCTCTATAAGTTGATCGCTCTGAATAAATCGGATGATGGGCGATCGGGTTTGTCGTGTGAATCAAGTTGTATCGCGCTTCCAACAAAGGCGTCACAGTCTCCAAGATATGTTTAGGGAGACTATTCCACCTCTTACGAACTTTGACAGGAACGCTTTGACGTCCTGGAGTAATCAAAGCTGGCGTAAAGTTACAGAACCGTAGAAGTTCTTGGATGGTAAATGCAAGATGACTTTGATATCGCATATCACTTGTTGAACGGAAGGCCTCTACAAGAAGATCCGTGATTAAGTGAAGAGCGAAAGCAATGGACTCCTCGTCGTCTTCGAAGTTCTGGTATACTATCATAGATGACTCTTTTGCACGTAGCTCGCACCGATCTGGATCAACTGCACCAAGGATCGAGAGGCATTCGAAGGCAAGTGGACGGAGAGGATCACCCTCATCTATGTCGCGTCCAGCAGCAGTAAGAAGAACCGTGAGGATTTGCCCAACTAATGGATCAAAAACATCACCAGATGCTAATTTTCGTATAAGGCTTTGATGATCATTGAGCATGAATTGTTTGAGCTCGTTGAGAGATTGCACAGCCATGGTATGGTTGTGTGTCATCGCTCGCTCCAGGATCGAGCTCAAACGCATCACTGGAGTCGACTCTCCCTGCAGGCTGACTAGATGATCATGAATGTCGTGCAATTCGGGAATGGTAGAAATGTCGACCAAATCTTCGAGGCCATTATCAACGATCTCTGAGCCTTTTTCCACAATGATGTATCTGAGAGTCTTCTTGGCCAGTGATCGTGCAGAAGGAGTGAAAACGGACCACGAATTAACGAAAGCGGCGCTGGTCGATCCTACATGAGGAGCTATATCTTCCGCATTGAGCATGGTAATGAATTGGCACCAGCTGTATAGTGTTTCTTCGCACAATTCAGGAAAGCCGACCATTGTTTGGAATGTAGCCATAATCTACGGAGTCATGGATCAAAAAATTAGAACATTGAATAGGGTTCCACACAAACCTGCGGGGCTACGCTAGCAGTTGCAGATCCAGTGTGAGACACGAGGACTCCCAGACTTCGGAGAATTTTCTTCTTAGCATCTACCGATTTTCTTCCTTGTACGTCTTGCAGCATATCATTGATATTTGATATCAGTCCTAGCATGTAGTTCTTCAAGAAGGCGCCTAAGTTTCCTTGACCTGAGTCTCTCCCGTTCAGAACTCTGTCAACTTTTCTCAAAGCATCGATTGCCTAGAAACAGAAAGTCAGCTCAAATGTAGATCGGCGCACCGACACTCACATTCTGTGCCACCTGTTCACTATGGTCGCCCAGTGCAGTAACCAGTTCAGCTAGAAGCGGTACCACACAAGACTTTGTGATACTCTGAGCATCTACGATCGTTCTTTTCCCACTCGGTGTAACAGCTGCGGAAGAGAGCATTTTCGTGATAAAGTCAAGCGCATTCTGTGTTCCCTGGTCGAGCCGATATACATGTGCCAATATCCCATGACTGTTGTGCAGAAACATAGACGACGGTGTCTGCCCTAATTCCTTGTCCATAGCTTCGAGTACAGCTTGTTCTCGGTTAGCGAATAGGGTTGGCAGAGTTTTGGCCAAAGTAGTTCTGAGAAAATCCGTGACGCTTATGCACATGAGTCGGCAACTTTCCGAGATCATCGTTGGTTGCGAACACATTCGAGTAACGAGAAACGGTGCAATCTTGTCCATGTATGGCAGAAGGAGTGGATAGGCCGATGTTTTCTTATGATTCTTAGCGGCGGCCATGATCTTCAAAGGCGTGAATCAATCGGCATCTCTAAGGTTATCTTCTAGCTCTTACATACCTGCATATAGGCCGAACCTTTCAGCACTGGATTAGACCTCCCTAGCTGAGCAACCAGGAAGCATAGTGCTTGACCAACAATATCACTGTGCAGAGTAGGATCCCTAGTACATCACAGGTCAAAACGATCCCAAAATGACAGAGCCTCTTTACACTCACTTGGCCATTCCGCCAACGACCAGGACAGCCGTTTCCTTCACGATCAGCTTTCCACCCTCCATCATCCCATAGAACTGTGCAAAACATGCATCGGTGCGTTCCCAAACGTCAGCATTACGCTCTCCGTAAAGCGCAATTAGCGCACCAAGAGCTTTGCTTAGACAAAATCAAGACTTTGTTTCGCAAAGGCTGGAAAGTACAGGCTTACCCTGCGTTCAATCTGACACTGGCATTTGCGTCGAGAAGATTCCTGTACGTGATTCTCGCAAGAGGATATAAGGTTTCATCGGAGGCTCCGTTCATGGTGTGGAGTCTCACCATCCCAGCCGCCATCACGAACACCTTTCGTTTAGTGTCTGTTGGTACGTTGGGGCCTTGCAATAGCCACGTAGACATAACAACGCAAAAAGGGATAGTTGACCACTTGAGCGAGCTTTTCTTGGTAAGAAGATCATAGAGACGCGTCGCAAACTCAAGCACAGATATCCGATGCTCATGAGTGAGAGGTGCTTCACGTCTAGGGTAAAAGGCTCATCAGTATGCGGTCGACAAATGAGAATGAAAAGCCTACGATTTGTATAAAGAAACAATGTCGTCGAGGGCATGTTGCACGTAGCGCCGATCGTCGTCGTCGTCCATCCAATCAACATCATGGGGCTCCGCCAGCTTTTGTGCGCACTCAGATAGAGTTTCTCGCCAAGGGGACACTGGCAGGGGCCCCTCAGTAGCAGATTTCGCCTCTAAAGCTTCCAGTCGCGTTTTGATGGCTTTGTAGATACGAGTACACGCTCCGTCTTCTTCTTGGGAGTCTCCTAAAATCACGCTCGACAGACTGCACAGGCTATTGATGTCCATTTGAGGGAAACAAGCCTCTATATAAGCGGTAGCTACTGTCTTCAGAGAAGGGATGTCGGCGAATGTCACACTGGAGGAAAACGCATGTACCTGGCGATGTCCTTCAGGATTCTCTTCACGTATGAAACTTAGGATCTCTACAAATTCGGCTTTAGAGAGTGGCGGGAGGTTTTGAGCTTCAAGGAAGAAGCTATCAACGACGTCCCATCCTGTTGAAGGTCCAGCCATGAGACGTTGACGAAGAAGGCGAAAAGGAAGATTCATCAGAGGCGAGATGCGATCTGTTCGTTTCAGAATCTGAAAGGGAAGAACGGAGAGAATCTTGGTCAATGCTTTCGATCGTGCCGCCGAAGACATAGACAAGCAATAGTCAAAAGCTTGCTGGACATTTTCATGGATCTTCTGTTCCAGGTCAAAAAGGAACCAATCACAAAGTGTGGTGGGATGAATAGCATTCATTGTGATATCCACAATGAGGCTCAGAAAGCGTGGCACCTCAGCTTGAGAAGAGAAAACCATCTTCACTCGTTCTTGAGAAGCATCCGAGTTGAGGTGCTGCAGCCTGGGTTTGCAGAATGGGGAAGCAGCAAAAGGGAAAGTCAACGGGAGAGTCGAATTTATCATGTCTAAACGAAAACAGTCAGAAGAATCTGCTCTACAAGGTGAAGACAACGAGCCCACCGTGTGATAGATTTAACAACTCTTCTATGATAATTCGCAAAATTTTCCACATCGGCTCATCTCCGGTAGGAGCATGACTTCCTCCCATACGCCTCAGCATGAGTATTGCTGTTCGACACGCGGATTCACGTAAAGAATCCGGCATAGATACACCGTCGCGTGGAGTGATGTCCGTATCTACGTACAGGTCCAAGGTATGGCACAGCGTAAAGAGTGCAAAAAATAGTTTCCTCGGTATATCCTTCGACCCAGGGACTTCTTTTCGTGCAATCAGTGCGCCGTCGACGCGCTTTAAGATCGACTCGATGGTATCCAAACACGCTTCCACCAGTTTCACTCTCTCTGGCTGCGCATTCCAGACATCGTTGAAGGAGAAAGTGACCAAGAATGCGTCGTGGAGTTGGTTCAAAATCAGGACCCATGTCGCGTTTTCAGAAGCACTGATTCGCGTGTCACCGTCGCAGGGTAATATTTCCCCAATAATTGAGCGTAAACGGAGTAGGAACTGTTCAGGAGCATCCGCGTCGTTGGGCCTGGGAAGAGCTGGAATTAAGGGTTGCGCTTGCGTTGTGCTCATAGCATAAGTCAAAGGTCTAGTTGTGATTTCTTTTCTTTCTCAAGTGCGCCTAGTCCATTTGGTGTGGAGAGTGACAAGGCGGCCCGGAGATAAGATAAAGATCATTATGTCACACGTGGCGCTGTTCGACTCTTTCTGCAGTGGACCTGGTCACTGTTGGCTTCAGGTGGTATGTCTTTTGAATATGCATCGGTTTCCAAAGGTACGTCGAAAGGCATGGGTGATCTTATAGAAATTTCATGACATATGCTTACAGGTCTCATGATATCCCTCGCCTTGACCTCCATCGTCGTTGGGGTCTTCGATGTAAAGCACTACTTCCATCTTCAAGTAAGATAACTTCAAAATTTACAATGCAAATGCCATTCTAAAACAAGAATTTTATCAAGCTTATACCTCATATCTCCAAGTATCACCAGGTTCGTTCGAATACATATTATGCTTCCATCGGCTCAACGACTCCAGTATTGGCGTTTAGCTTTGCATAACATTGCGTTTGCAAACTCAAGTGACTTATTCCTTGCGGAGTTGATTCTGTATCAAGATGGAATCCAAGTCGAACGTTGTTTTGGCTCGCTCAAATTCGCTGTACGACCTCGACTGATGTTTCTCTTCGGCGCGACCCATACTCATTGATAATCCACATTCAGTCCTTTCTCGTGGTATCCACGCTGTTGTCAACCCTGCTAGAGTTTATCTCTCTTCTGTTGTTCCATCGCGTTGGTCTCAACCATCTTTCCTCCGGCCCACTTACTCTGGTTTTCAGTATCTTATACCAGTATTCCAGAATCATTCCTCCTATCTATGAATTTAGAGTATTTGGTGTCTCTTTCAATAACAAGAGCTTCATTTACGCGCTTGGCATACAGGTGCGTAGTCTTCCGCTTCGATGAAAACTAAAACCCAGCTCCTTTCCAGCTCGCAGTCGCTCGCCTTCCAGGTTCAGGAGCTGCTGCACTCATTGGTATTCTGGCAGGCCAGATCTACCGCTCAGACCTGATCAACCTCAAAAGTTATCGTCTGGGATCAACTATTGTCAACCTGTCCACGCGCTTCCTTCATCCGCTTCTAGGTTTGAATCGACCTCCGCGGCGAAGTAATCGAGCCTTTCCCGACCCTTCAAGAAGAGGGACTAGTTCTCGACAAGCCAACACTTCCTCTCAGGATGAAGAAGTGGTGACAACCGCCAGACCTTCATCAACAGGTATGGATTCGAGGATTAGAGCTACCGCGGCTGCGGGAGCTGGTGGTACTTCGGTTGTTAGAGATTGGGTGCAGGGCTTGACTGGACGGGGAGATGGTACTACGGCGGGTGTCAGAATTCCACTTGAAAGTGAAATTACCGAGTTGACGAATATGTTCCCGGACATATCGAGGGAAGCAGTCATCGGGGCTCTTCAGAGAAGGTACTGACAATTTTATGACACCATACCTTATGCTGATTTGTTTGATCAGTAGAAACGTCGAAGGCGCAGTTGAAACGCTACTGAGTTCTCAGATATCATAATTCACGTTGAACATAAGAGATATATACAACTGTAGCGTTCTGAATGAATATCACCCGTCCCCATCCTCATGTCTAAGCTTCGTCATCCTCAAAACCCTCTCCATCCTCATCTTCACCAGAAAATGAAGATGCTGGGATGGCATACAAACGAACAAGGGGCTATTGAAATGGATATAAGAATTGTGCATGCACGGCGAAGGTAATCGAAGTACCTTGTTGGGATCTTTGACAAGAACATATTTGCCTTCGGGCATCTTCATGCACAGATCGGCGACTGTCCGGACGATACCCCATCCGTTGTTGAGAGATACGTTCAATTGAGCAGCAAAGTCAGTAGGACGCATTGAGGCAGTGCTCAAAATGACATGGCGAGCTGCATCTCTGGGATTGGATCTTGACACATATCTAAGAACAACAGGCAACTCAGTAGGACAGAAAAAAACTTACACAGAATGACACATACCCGATTTTCATCAAGTCTGCACCTGCAAGGATGCTTTGAACTGCCCACTTGGACAATTTACAACTGTTGTTTTTCATCTCGGTGGCGACGACAGCACCACGTTGTGAGTCTAGTTTTGTCCTCCAATCCGGGGCACCGCCAGCTCCAGGAGCCCTAGGATCGAATTCGTTCAAAGCCCGGATGGTTACTAAGCCATGGCCCTCACGAGGGTTTCCAGCGCCAGGAAGATAAGCATCGACCTCAGTCCGTACACAGATCTTGACATCTTCATCATCCTGGACGCTAAGATCAAACACACGGTAGCGATATCCACAGGAAGCGAGAGGCTCCGTCTCGTCTGGGCCGTAGAAAGGATTTGGGTGGGCGAGGTCAACGGCAGGTGGAGGACTGGTTTCAACCACGGACTGGAAGGCAAAATTTTGGTTGACATAGGTCGCTTCGAGCGAAAGGGATGTAGCCGAGTTGATAGTAGGAGCATCAGGGATTTTTTCGGACGGATTGTTGGGATTGGGAGGAGGAGGATCTTGAGGAGGGTCGGAAGCGTTTTCGTTGACCGTCACTGTATCAAAGGGGCCACCGTCTCTTTTATCGAAGAAGAGATTGTTGCCTTCGCGAACGATTACAATGTCCCAAGGATATACGGATCTTGGGGCACACATGAGCACACTGAGAATGACATCAGTGGTATATATTGTCGCAGTGTTTTTGTTGACAAGCTATAACAAAGTCAGAAGAGAGGTTCATTGAGTTGGAATCAATGTAGCAAACCTGCTGGATGACAGGGTCGTCAGAAGTTGTTGTGTTGTACTTGATACGGTCCAATTGCTGTAAGGGCTTTTCTGTTTTCGTTGTAATACGATCAAAAGTTTTGTCGTAGGCGAACAAGCGACCATACGAATTGCTAGAAGGATGTGAGAAGATTACAATGAGGCATGAGGAAATACGACGTACATATTTTCTGGTTCGTCCACTTCAAGACGCAGTTTGGCCAGCCTATGAAATTCGATTTCCTCGAGCATGGACCATTGTGGAGAAATGACCACTGATGATTCGCGAGTACGAGCATTCTGGAAATGATAGTCTGAATGTCAAAACATCCTCACTGGTCTGTAGCCCACTTACTCTATCCCAGTCTCTCCATCCACGTCTACCTCGTTGAGCATTGCCGCCTCTGCCCCCAAATCCACGACCACCACGCTGGGCGCCTCCTCTAACATTGTAATTACCTGCACCACCTCTAGCAGTACCTCTACCACGTACGAATGCGCCTCCACGACGAGGAGCAGCAGTCTTATTGTCGACCAAAGAAAAGGACGATTCGTCCTCGACGTGAAAATAAGCGAATGCGCTTGCAGTTCCACTACCAAACGCTTGAGCTCCTTCTCTCCTCCTACCTCCAGGCCCAGTACGCGTGTTCTGTGCGGAAACCATTCCTACAGTCTGGCGAGTATCAGAGGTTGCTTCGTTCCAGTCAGCGAAACGGCCGAGTTTATCTGATTTAGAGTATGGAGCATAAGGAATGTCCTTAAATTTGAACTGGTCGGGCAGATTGGACGAGGAAGGACCCCAACCTCCATCTGGATTATCGTTGATTGGTGGTAGTGAGAAGGACATCGTTAAGCGGAATATTTACCAAAAAATTTTCGTAGTTCTTGAGCCTGGGAACAAATTACGCTTTCGAACTCGCACTACCATGAAGTCAGTCTTTTCAGCAGTCTTGAGCCGAAGGTCACTAACACAATTGTGTCTCGTGTCTCCAGTGTGGTGAAGGAAATCAACAAGATAAACGATGCTGAGCTAAGGTTTGGCTTGTCTAAAGCGTCTTGGCACGATGACTACAAGGATTCCGCATATATCTTCGCTGGTGGACTCAACACAGAACTAACGGAAGGTGACGTGATTACCATCTTCTCTCAGTGAGCTCTCAACGTGTTCTTTAACACAGCACGATACTAAGACTACTTCGCAGATATGGAGAGATCATGGACATCAATATGCCCCGTGACAAAGACTCTGGCAAACCCAAAGGTTTTGCATTCCTTATGTATGAGGATCAACGCTCGACCGTGCTGGCAGTAGACAATCTGAATGGTGCGAATGTCCTTGGAAGGACCCTTCGTGTAGATCACGTCAGAGATTACAAGCAGCCACGGACGAAAGGAGAGGACGGAGAATGGATCGAAGCCGAAGAACAGAGTTTAAATGCGAGACCAGAGATGATCATCGGTACGTGGGTCATACCCGGTATTCCGTTCTCGAGCTCGATCCCAAATTTCAACAGACGACAAACCAGTGTCTGAATCCTCGGAAGACTCTGGCCCTGAAATTGACCCCGAAGACCCTATGCGAGATTACCTCTTAGAAAAACGTCGTGAGGCCAAAGCCCTCAAGAAAGCGAAAAAGTCTAAATCGAAAAGCAAACACAAAGAAGAAACGCCCGAGGAACGCCGTGCTCGGAAGGAAAGGAAAAAGGAAAAGCGAAAGAAAAAAGCTGAAAAATCTGCTGGAGTTATGGGTGTCGAGACGTTGTTAGCATCCCTGGGTAGTGGTGACAAAGATAGAGATAGAGATAGGATTCCGGATAGGTCACAGTCTCCCGCGAGGTCGTATCGTTCGCGCAGTCGTTCACCTAGACGGCAGCGCTATAATAGTGATCCTCCAGAACGGCGCAGAAAGGCCCCTGCAGCCGACCGACACGATGACAGATACAGACCTAGAAGTCCATCTACAGAGCGGAAGTCGTCATCTCGCCGTTGATTTTTCGTTTCTAGCATTCAATCTCCAGGAATGATAAGAATGAATTTCTTTCGCCCTCTGCACTGCCTTGCTTTTTCTGTAGTGTGGAACACGCTTGTATGACATTTCCTAAGATTCTCTGCTTCCAATGTTTCACGATATAGTGTTCTTTCCATCATTGGTTTTAGATATACATGTGACGCTGCAGCAAAAGCTAAGCAAAGCATATCGAGTTCAACAATCCAACTGAAGTTTCGCAATAGAAATTTTACTGCCAAGAAGAAGGTTTGTACTGGAAACGAAGCTGAAAAGTTTTCTTGATCTTTCTCAGCTTTGCTGATCCATCAACATTTCTTATTAAGACTGGCAGCCTCCCAGGGATCAACCATCAACGTTCAACCAAGGCGTCGGAATATCATCTGCGGCAAATAGTGCACATTTCGACACTGCAAAGCAGATATTCCCGGTATTTGGATGCGAGGGTAAAAAATGACTCACCGATGATTCGCGCTTAGCAAGCCTGCTATCTTGTACATGTCACTGAGTTCGAGACTGGTCAACTATTCTGAGACGGTTGGAGAGAATTCTGATCGTTCTCCACTCATTACAGGATATTATTTATGGATTTTACACGGAAAACTGTTATACATACATATGTAAGCTCGAGCGCTAATTCGAAATTGTTTATCTCCTCTCCACGTGATTTGCGGCATCACTTGTATAAGAAGTAGCGCCCTGCTGCACCCCACAGTTGAAAAGACTCAAGAGATATTCATCGACGTTCTGGTAGTAAAATCACTGAGCATGAATCTATGAACCAGCCTACAGACACGCTTACTCAATCCGCACTCATATAATTTACCAGTGTTGGGGTCCCTGACATGCGATTCGCATGCGCCACCGTTTCGAACCTTTCGAGCCGTATGTGGATGGGTGCTCGAACCACTACACGACCAGAAGTGCTGTTGGCATGAATCTTGAGTTTTGCACCCTATATACCAGCAGTGATGCGAAGCCCTAGGCATAGTATCGATGTGGTGGGTTGGAAAGTTTGTGAAGGCACTAGACAAACTCAGCCGTCCTTAAATTCGATTGTGGGCGACCAACCCTTGACTATGACTCAGGGAATGCAAACTAGTTTTTTACCTCGAGGTATAGAATATTATAATTCCCATTTTATTCGAGCTTGCTTCAAGGACCAAAACCATCTCCTTCTCTTAAAGATTTCTTTGACAATTCACGTACTACTCTTCCACAGCTCTGCCCAAAGTGTTTCGAAATCCCCCTGGCCAGCAACTCTTTTCATTTCCACCTAGGGTGCAGTATGTTATTGCAGTATCAGTTGACTCAAAGTAGAATATAACTGTGTTACGATTCACGTACCACATCCAAATCCATTCGTCTATGCTGCCACGCCTCCATATCCCATGGAAAAGCACCTCGATGACCCTCCTTCCAATATCCCAATTTGTGATACCGGTTGAGAAAAATGTCTGTTTCACCTACAGGACGCGGGCTATCCACGGCAGCGTGAAGGACAGCGCGCAACTCTGCGCCCCCAACGAAGCATGAGAACAGATCGGGATTCTTCTTCTGTAGATGATGGCGAAAGAATGCTCGTAGTTGGATATCCTCGGGAGCAGTATCATCCTTGAACTCTCCAGGACCGTTAGAGCCAATTATGAATTGCTGATCGTCTTCTTTGAACCACCCGACACCGAGCACTCCTGCCCACAACGGCCGAAAGGCAGCAGTTTCCCAGTCAATGATGTGTCGCGACGTAGGCGGAAGCAACGATGGGAAGTGATCAAAGCACAGCACAAGCACAAACCTGAGTGTGAGTAACGCTCAACACACAAAGGCAAAAAGGAAAAGTGATCTCAGCGACAGTGATAGCACGAAGGGCCAATCACAAGGGTCAAATAAGGCAAGCTAGTTCCCAAAGACCAAGTCAATATTGAGTGTACACAAAGATACAAACACGAACCTAGTTCCCAAAGACCAAGAGGTCGAGATAGGGAACTGGTAGCTGTCTACTGTACTATATATACGAGTCTGAAACAATAGGAACCCAGGTAAGGGACAAGGGTAAAAGAACAAAGAACAATAGATATCAAAGAACAAGAACGCGAGAGTGAAATACTGGAAAGCGAATGAGAAACAAGGGAAGAACAATAAACTAATGACAGCGCGGGAGTGAGTGGTCATCTGAGCGATGAGTAACGAATGCGGTCATGTGGTTACTAAAGCATGTGAAAAAGAAGAAAGAAAATGATATAGGTACTTAGTGTTATGATCATGCACGGATCGTAGGGATAAGTTGGATCGCGGACTATATGTCCGCGGGGTAAGAGACCGAACACCAAGATAAATCCCGGTGAGGGTTAGGTGGACCTACGGAGAGGTAGTCGGACGTTGACGCTACTATTAATAGCGTCCCCGACACGCCGCTGTCCGAAAGCGAGGTTGAGGGTAATTCCGATCGCGGGAGAAACTCTCGCGATCGTACTTAGGATGAGGTTGAGATTTAACTCTATTTGAAATACACTGTATGAGTGCGCTATCAAAGTCGATATTTAAACTAAGGACCAACTATTCTACTCTCGTAGCTTTATACTGTAGTCGCTACCTAAGGGTCGCTAAGCGATAGTATCCTAGAATAGTATGGTCGAACATGTGGAAGATAAAAGGGGAAAGTATAAAGGAAATGATATAAAAGGATATATAAGAAGTCGGCTAAGTGTGAGGGATATAAAAGCAAAGTGTAAAAAGGATCGCGGAGGTAAGCTCCGCGACGGAAGAAAATATTGAAGTCAAATACCGGGGAATGATCGTTGGCCCGCGGGAGTTGAACTTGGCATGGTCGTAACAGTGCCCCCCCATTAGGATCGAGCCCTCGAGATCCTGAGTAATAGTATGACTAAAAATAGATGTGAATGATTAGAAGCAATGGGGATCAAAGTTTAAAAATTGTGATGTGATGTGATGTGAAAAACGAAGAAGAGTGAAAAATCGTAAGTTGAAACGGCCCTTAAGTCGCGAAGCATATAAAGCCAGGGCTGTTCCCAAATTTTGATAAGTTCCCTTCCCTCCTAACCACTATGTCTACCACCTCCAACGACAACGAAACCATCCAGCAACGGCGTGAACGAATCCTGCAAGCTCAGGCCGCACGACAACGAGCCCGGGAGGAGGAAGTTGCGAGACAGGAGGCTGAATTCGCGGCGGAGATGGAGAGGATCGAAGCGGAGGAGAAAGCCGCGAGGGAGGCTGAGGAGAAACGAAAGGCCGAAGAACAGCGAATAGAGGAAGAAAAGCGACGCGAAGAGGAGAGAAAAAAAACAGAGGAAAAGAAGATGGCTGAGGAACAGGTGAAGAAACAGAAGGAGTTGGCAGAGAAGAAAAGAAAAGAGGATGAGCGACTCGCGGAAGAAAAACGGCGCGAAGAAGAACGAGTAACAATGGAGGCTGCAGCAGGAGCGGAGGATGAGCAGGAACGAACCACCGCGTTCGCAAAACTTGTAGCGGAGAATACGATGGAGAAAGAGAGGGCCGCGAGGGAGTTGGAAAGGCGACGAAAAGCAACGGTGAAGTCGTCTCATGTCAATGTGGAGATTCCCGTATCGACATCCAGCCCGCGGCGGAGGACTTTTAAATCAAAGGCCATAATTTCTGAGGAATCGGACGATGAGGTGGTAGAGCAGCCGCGGGAGGTGAGCCCAAGGGGCACCAAACGAAAGAGGACGATCAAAATGATCGCGAAGGTGAGTAGCATGCTCCTCTTTGTTTTCCCATTTTTTACTTGTTTTAGGGTGGTCCGACCGAGACAACGATCGACAACGACACTCCCCTTCCCCCTGACAATTCCCAACCTCGTCCCGCCTGTTCTCGTTGTGTGATGATTGGTAGACCCTCTGACTGTCGCCCACAATCGACGACCAGGCCCACACAGGCATGCAAGGTCTGCCACCAGCAAAGGCAACGATGTAGCTGGTCCGGTGACAACGCCGCCCGTCGATCGCGGAGTAAACGGGTCAAGTTGGATGATGAGGATGTTTATGAGGGACCCGCCGCGCGAGTTGGGGAGAGGAGGTTCGAGGGATCGGAGATAGCGGAGCAGCTGGCTACCCTCGCGAAGCATAACGAGGAGTTGGTGAATATCGCCCGTCGTTCCTTGGTACTGCAAGAAAGGATGTTGCACTTAATGGTGAGAAGGGAAAGAAGAGAAGAAGAAGCAGAGAAAAGTGAGGATGAAGATGAAGATGGGGAAGGTGAAGACGATGAAGAAGTCAATGAAGAGAAAAGAAGAGAAGAGGTACGCGAGGGGAAGAAGCGCGCGGAGTAAACTCCGCGAGGGACTACTTTACCTACTCTACTCGATTACTCTATCTTTTTTGTAGTTTTGTTTTTTGTGGTTGTTTTGGTTGTTGTGAATAATGATGTTTTTTGTGTTTTTTGTTTGTTGATGAGTTTTATAAGGGAAATGACGGAGATGAGGATCGCGGGGATTTTCGGGGAAAAGAGGAGTTCTAGTATAAGTACTTGATCGTCGCGACGATAATCGCCGCGGGGAAGAATGGCTTTTGAGGGAATCATGATTTAGTAAGTAAATGAGATGAGAGTCGTGAGTGAAATGATGAGGATAGTTGATACGTAAGTGAACATAAGTAAGGATCATAGTGGACCAGGTTTGTGAGGGTAACGGAGGTGGAAAGCTGGGACAAGTTCGTCCGCGTGAATTTCGTTCGCGGCGACCCAGGAGAACTCTTCGTCCGTTCCTTCGTATCCTGCCCAGCGAATGTAATATCGCAATGGGCATTTTTTGTATCGTCGATCCAATTTCGAATCCAGTACCTCCGCGATGTTATATTCTTCCTCGCCGTCAACCTCAACGGGAGGTGGCGGAGGTTGAACGCGATCGGGAATGGTGTTTGGTTTGTATGGCTCTAGTTGGGATACGTGGAAGACGGGGTGGATACGGTTAAGATAGGACGGGAGTTGGAGTTTGTAGGATAAAGTACCAACTTGCTCGAGTATGGTGAAAGGTCCGAGGTACTTTTCGGCGAATTTGTCGGTGGGTCGCGTTGTCCGGATGTGCTTTGCCAGCACATAAACCTGTGAATTAATAGGGAATTCAGGGTGAGTGATACGTTTTCGGTCCGCCTGCTCTTTGTATTGAGCTTGCGCGTTAGTAATTTCGTCTCGGAGGAAAGAGTGAAGCTCATCAAGATTAACCGCGAAGTCCATTGCTCGGTCAGAGCGAATGTCAATTTCGGGTCTTACCGTGATGTTAGGGTGATAACCTTTGTTCGCGAAGAACGGAGTTAAACCAGTCGATGCATTAGGAGCGTTGTTGTACGCAAACTCCGCGATGGGTAGGAGTTTCGCCCAATCGTCCTGTTGATATGCACAGTAAATCCGGATGTACTGTTCCAGAGTTTGGTTGACTCGTTCTGTTTGTCCATCGGCTTCTGGGTGATATCCTGAGGTGAAATGAAGTTTCATAGAGAGAGCTTCGCCGAGAGCGCGGAAGAACGCAGACACGAACTCCGAGCCGCGATCAGAAGTGACGTGGTTCGGAACTCCGTGCTTGGAGAAAACGTGATGAACGAATAACTCCGCTAAACCTTCGGACGTGATTTTGTCGTTCGTCGGAATAAAAATACCTTGTTTAGAGGCACGATCGACGACGACGAGAATTGCTGTATGTCCGTCGGAAGAGGGGAGTTGTTCGATGAAGTCCATCGAGATTGAATCCCATGGTCGGGCGGGAACCGGAAGAGGTTTGAGGAGACCGTAAGGTCGGTGTCGACGGGGTTTGTTTCGTCCGCAAACTGTACAAGAGCTGACATAGTCGCGAACGAATTCCCGAATCTTCGGCCAGGTGTAAAGGCGTCGGATTGATTCGAGGGTCCGGTTCTGTCCAAAATGACCTGAAAGGGGGTGATCGTGAAAGTATTGTAAAATTTTAAGGCGAAGGTTAGAATGGTTAGGAACATAGATGCGATTGTCAAGTTTTAGCAGTCCATCATCACCTACTGTCCAACGAGTATTTGAATCGTCTTTAGCTAGGGCTAAGCCCGCGATTGCTTCCGGATCCTGTTCAATAGAATCGCGGATGGTGGAATGAAGCGACTGCAAGTCCATTACGATCGCAGCGCGAAGCGCGGGGCCTTCTAGAAAAGTTGCTCGAAGTGAAGTGGTTAGTTGTTCATTGGTAAAGATAGGTCTGAAATTCTGCGGGTTAACTTGCGCGTAGCCGGTATCCCCCTCTTTAGGATAGACGTCCCAGCGTCTAGTGAGGGCATCGGGTTTTGCACCCAACTTACCCGGGCGGAAGCGGATCACCATATTGAACTGGTGGAGGAATTCTGACCAGCGGACTTGTCGCCGCGTGAGGATTTTGGTGGTCGAGAAGTATTCGAGATTCTTGTGGTCAGTAACCACATCAATCGCGTCGCCTGATCCCTCGAGGTAGTGACGCCAAGCTTTGAAAGCCTCGAAAATAGCGAGGAGCTCTTTGTCATGAGTGTCGTAGTTAAGCTCTGCAGCTTGGAAGGTTCGGGATAGAAAAGCGATTGGATGAATCTCTCCGTCCGGTAGGAGGATCGAGAGAATCGCGGCTAGCGCGTAGTCCGACGCGTCGGTTTCGACGATAAGGGGTAGGTTTGGTTGCCAGTGTGCGAGGATGGGAGCATGAACGAAGCTGTCCTTGAGTTTGTCGAAAGCTTCTTGGCACTCTGTTGACCATAACCATGATATGTCCTTTCGCGTGAGCCGCGTCATCGGAAGTACGATTTCGCTATAATTATAAATAAAACGTCGATAAAAGTTAGCAAAACCTAAGAAGGATTGAACGTCTTTGACTTTGCGGGGAACCGGCCAGTCAACGATAGCTTGAACTTTGTCTTTTGACATCGTTAAGCCCTCCGGAGAAAGAATATAACCAAGATACTCGACCGTGTCTACACCCCATTCGCATTTGGCGAGGTTCGCGAACAAACGATGTTTCCGGAGTCGACGGAGAACCTCGCGGACATGTTCGCGATGCGATTTCTCGTCGTCCGAGTAAATGAGTATATCGTCGATATAGACGATAACATTAACATCTAAAAGGTCAGCGAAAATATGATTGACGAAACGCTGAAAGGCCGCGGGAGCGTTAGTAAGACCAAATGGCATAACCTTCCATTCGTAGGAACCCCAACGGGTCCTGAAGGTGGTTTTCCATTCGTCGCCTTCCGCGATTCGAACTAGATGATATGCGTGAGTGAGATCGAGTTTGGTATAAAACTTAGCTTTCTTTGGAGCGTCCAAGAGATCAGAAATAAGGGGTAAAGGGTAGCGGTCTTTCTTGGTGATCTTGTTAAGACCGCGGAAGTCTACACAGAGACGGAGTTTACCATCCTTCTTCGGAACAAAAAGTACCGGAGCCCCGTGAGGAGAGGTGGATGGTTGGATAGCACCTGTTTCGAGGTGCTTGTCGATAAACTCGCGAAGGGCTTCAAGTTCCTTTGCAGAAAGGGGGTAAAGGCGACCGATCGGGGGTTCGGCACCAGGCTCCAAATCAATCTTGAGGTCGTAAGGGCGGTGCTCTGGCAGCACTTCTGAATCCACTTCGTCGAATACGTCGGCGAATTCCGCATACTCCGGCGGTAAGCTGGAAGTATCGGTTTTCGTCTCCGCGGAGTTGGGTGAGGTTGAAGCAGCTCGCGCTGAAACTTCAGAATGGATCGCTCGTAGTAAAATAGGTTCGCATTTAGCGGCCTTACATGCGCGGTTGAAAAGGACCGCGTTTACTAGGGCGATGTCGACTTCGGGATTTTCGAGCTTAGAAGCGGCCAATTGAGCGACCGAGGGGTAGGTGTAGATGGGTTCAAAAAGGAATTTGTCCGATAAAGGATGAGGTGAGGGGCGAGAGCGCGATCGAGAGGAAGGGCGCGAAGTCTTCTTCGATCGATTGGGGTGAGGCTGATCCGGCGCAGGATCAGTTAACTCCGGAGATATCTCTCGCGGAATTGAGGACGTCGGGGTGAGGGACTCAACTTGCTTAGTGGAACGGAAAGTGATGTTTCGAGATACCCAGTCAATCAACGGATTGTAGCGGGTTAAGAAACTGTAACCTAATACAGCCTTGCAAGAGGAGTCGAGTGAGGTGACATAAAATGTCAGTAGTAGCAGCTCGCCAGAGGGAAATCGAACGTTGAGAGTAGTAGTCTCGACGATCGGCTTAGGGGACAATGAACCATCGAAAAGTCGGAGATTGATTGGAGGAATGGGAGAAGTGGGTAAACTATTTGCTTTTACAAAAAGCGAGTCAATAAAGCAGTCAGTAGAACCAGAATCAAGTAAAGAGATAAAAGATAGCGTCGCGGCGGAGGAATCTGAAGAATCGCCGCGAGCCGGTAAATCTAAAGTTAGCGATAATGTGAAAGATTGTTCATCATAAGAAAGAGTGGACGCGTTGAGTTTTACTTCCCGCGTGGTACGAACTGAATCAACGCAACTCCCGTGTCGTACCGGGGTACAGGAGCTGCTGATTAGTTTTCCGAGTCCACGGAAGTCGTCTCTACGCTCTCCTGCGTTTCTGCAGCTCGGCCTCGAGTCTCACGAGCCTTCTTCCGCTCGCAATCTTCAAACCTATGCTTTCCGCCACAGAAACCACAAAGTCCTAGTTTCTTCCGACGCTCCGCCTCGCTCGGGAGGAGTTTGCCGTCCGATCCTAGGTTAGCAGCAATCGACGATCGCGTCGATGCTGAACTCGTCGAGGACGAGTGATTGCCTCCGCTAGGCTTACCTTGTTTTCCCGATCCTTTAGTCGAGAAGGCCGCGGAGGAGGGTGATGGCGAAGAACTTGGCGAGTTCTTCGAGGATGTAGTCGACGCCTTCGAGAATGAAGTCGCGACTGTTGAACGGGCGTTTTCGCGTTTCCGTTCTTCTTCTCGTCTCCAGTACCGGTTGTCCACGCGAAGGACTTCTTTCCGGTAGTCCGCGAGATTAGCGGGCTCTGGAAGACGGGCCATTTCGTCTTTTATACGGCTTGCCAAGCCGCGTTGATATGCCCACTTAAGGGCTTGAGAGTCCCAGTTTGTCGACGCCGCGAGGGTATTGAAACGGATGTTGTAAGTCCGTACGTTGTCGGATTCCTTCATCCTCAACTTCCCGAGTTTATCCTCGGCCTCTCCCTGTGCGTCGTACATACCGAAATTGTCCTGTAGTTCCTTCACCAGCGACGCGAAGGAGGACGTCCAGGCGGGCATCTCCGCGAGGTCCGGATCCAGAATGTCTGGTTCGAACCACTCCTTTGCGGCGCCTCCTAGATAAGACAACGTATAGTTGATCTTCCTTTGATCAGTAAAATACGTTGGGCGGTCAATAAAGACCAAAGATAAAGAAACGAGGAAACCTTTCAGTTTCCGCGGGTTAGAACCGTCGAAAACCTCCGGGTCCTTAACTTTTGACCTTGCGGTCTCTGTCGGTCCACGATTTTGATTCGCGGACAGTTCGACGATAGCACCTCCGAGATGGTCGAGGGTGCCTCTGAAGGTGGTAAACAGCTCCATGATGCGCTGTTCCGCAATGTCGGTGCGGTTGCTACCTGGTCCTCCTGGAGGACTCCTAGAACGACTAGGACCGCGAGAGCTAGGGGGTGATCCCGGTCCACCGGGACCTCCTGGTCCACCAGGACCTCCTGGACCTCCGGGTGGTCCTTCGGGATCAGATCCTCCAGGGTCCGGGTCTTCCGGGTGGTCTGGTAAGTCAGGACTTACCTCCTCGATTGGCTCCGCGATCTCAGGTTCCTCCGGAACCTCAGCGGGGACAAGGGATGACGACCGATCCCGTGAAGGACCGGCTTGAGTTGATAATTGCTGACGCATTCTGTCAGCGAGGGTTAGTGTTGTCGGAGATGGGGGGATGGCCGTCTCCAACGTTGGTATCGCCGTGCGATTGCTACACGGCGTTTGTACCCTGATGGGAACTCCATCAGCGGTGTAAAGAATTTGATACTCAAATTCTGATTGGTCGGGTGAACCAAGGGCGTGAAGATTTGATACCCGTACCGTTGCAGGTTGGCTCGGGGCTGGACCGAAAGCGTTGGTTCGCCTACGGGGAAGTCCCGTTCCAGAGATCGACTCGGCGAACGGCGCGAAGGCCGTCGCGTTGGTGGCGAATGGATTTGCCACTACTGGCTCCTCCTGAACGTTGTCCGAGTCCGCGGTATTGGTACGAGCACGTCTGCTCCTGGTATTGACCATTTTGGGTAGAGAAGATTAATGGAGGAAACGGAAGTGAAAAGTGATGGAATACGATGTGCCGGGTTTCAGTTTAAATATACTGTTATGATCATGCACGGATCGTAGGGATAAGTTGGATCGCGGACTATATGTCCGCGGGGTAAGAGACCGAACACCAAGATAAATCCCGGTGAGGGTTAGGTGGACCTACGGAGAGGTAGTCGGACGTTGACGCTACTATTAATAGCGTCCCCAACACGCCGCTGTCCGAAGGCGAGGTTGAGGGTAATTCCGATCGCGGGAGAAACTCTCGCGATCGTACTTAGGATGAGGTTGAGATTTAACTCTATTTGAAATACACTGTATGAGTGCGCTATCAAAGTCGATATTTAAACTAAGGACCAACTATTCTACTCTCGTAGCTTTATACTGTAGTCGCTACCTAAGGGTCGCTAAGCGATAGTATCCTAGAATAGTATGGTCGAACATGTGGAAGATAAAAGGGGAAAGTATAAAGGAAATGATATAAAAGGATATATAAGAAGTCGGCTAAGTGTGAGGGATATAAAAGCAAAGTGTAAAAAGGATCGCGGAGGTAAGCTCCGCGACGGAAGAAAATATTGAAGTCAAATACCGGGGAATGATCGTTGGCCCGCGGGAGTTGAACTTGGCATGGTCGTAACACTTAGTTGTCACGACATTACCCCCCTTCTACAGTCGATGTCCCAGCGACCAGCTCCGTAAGGTTTTCATAGGCTTGCCAGGGCAGCGAATTAAAAATGGCCGCCGAGATTTTCCGTGGTGCATTGGGGTGTGTCCGATAAAAGTCTGCGATTTCTTCGTCACTTGATCCCTTCACATTCTCCTCATTCTCCCAACTGTCCTGTCCTTCATCATAACCCTTCCATCGTACCAAAAATTGTAGCTTCTTCCATCGCCCATAGAACCTACTGTCCAAAATTTTGTCCACCTCATAGAACTCTTCCCCCTCCACGATCTCCGGATCCGGTGGTGGTGGCCTAACTCCATTAACCTCGTTCCCTTTCCATGGTGATAGTCGATTAACATGGATGTTGTCGTGGATCTTCATCCAAGTTGGTAGGTTAAGGCGATATGTCAGAGGTCCGGTCTTTTCTGCTACTTCGAATGGCCCGAGTCGCCGACTCCCAAGTTTTTGATTTTTCTGTCGAATCTTTAGGTTCTGTAGTGATAGCCATACCGGTTGTCCAACTGTGAATGTCTGAACCTCCCTCGTGTCATCTCCCTTAATACGCTCCTTACTCATCCTAAGAGCTGCCTCCGCATCCTCCCGGGCATGCTGTAGCAACGTCAACCGCTGATCTATTGTTGGGTACTTGTTCCAAACTTGGATTGGAATCGTAAATTCGGGGGTGTATCCATAGAGGGTTTCGAATGGAGAATGATCGTGAGCAGAGTGAATTCGAGAGTTGATAACAAACTCAGCGGTAGGTAGTAGTTGATCCCAATCATCTTGTCGCCGGCTGATATACATGCGAATGTATCGTTCAATCTCCTGGTTTGCTCGTTCTGTTTGACCGTTGGTTTCAGGATGATATGCTGTTGTGAGTGCTGATTCTACCCCGAGTCGTTTCAAGAGTTGCCGCATTACATCTGCCGCAAATTGGGGGCCTCTGTCCGAAATGAACCGTCGAGGAAGACCATGAAGTCGGAATATTTCGCGGTAGAAGAAGTCGGCTACGCCCTCAGCAGTGATTTCTGTTGTGGTTGGGAAGCAGTGGATCATCTTGGTATAATGGTCAACAAAAGTTATTACAGCATTATGTCCGTCCTGGGTCATGGGGAGCTCTCCGATGAGATCTACGCCAATATCCTGCCACGGACCATCCGGAACAGGAAGAGGCTGAAGCGGGGAGGAGTGGTGTGGATTGAGTCGCTTCCGTTGGCAGAGGTCACATCCTTCTACATATTTGTCCACAAATGACCGCATCCCTGGCCACCAGTATTGCCTGCTAACGAGTTCTAACGTACCATGCATCCCCGGGTGTCCAGCTGTAGGCGAATCGTGACATTGTACCAGTACCGCCTTCCGGAGCTCCGGGTTGGGTGGTACGTATACCTTGTTTCGATAGTACACCAAACCGCTGTCTTCTTTCCACTCATCCAATCCCCCTGTCAACACTCGTGGTCCCTTAAGGCTCTTTAATCCCTCCAATACCTCTGCCTCTCGTTCGCTAACCTGTCGGATTCGCTCCAATAGGGGGTTTTGGAATAGTACCATGTGCGCCGCATTGATAAAGTGTTGTGGTTGGAGCACCGTTTGCTCCTTGTTGTCTTCCGCATCGATTACCTGATGGTGTGGCATCCGTGAGAGAGCATCGGCTTGTGTGTTCGCTTTCCCGGGGCGGTGTTTGAGTCGAAAGTCGAATCGGGAAAGCCAGAGGGCCCATCTTGCTTGTCGACGACTAAGATCTTGTGCTGTCCTCCAGAACTCCAGGTTTTGATGGTCGGTAATGATTTCGAATGGTTCGGGTGAGCCTTCTAAATAGTGCCTCCAATCCTTGAGTGCTTCGATAATGGCAAGCATTTCCCTATCGTAGATTTCATAGTTCCGTTCTGCTGGATTCAAGGATGCGGATCGGAATGCGACCGGGTGCCAAAGTCCATCGTCCTGTAATTGCAACAGTGTACCCCCTGAAGCGAATCCCGAGGCATCTACTTCAATCCGCGTCGGCTTTCCTGGGTCCCATAAGACCAGAATCGGGGCTGAGGTGAAGGAGTCCCTTAATGATTCGAATGCTTCCTGTTGCGCCGTCCCCCATTGCCATTTGATGTCTTTCCGTGTAAGGTCGTTAAGTGGTCGCGCTTTCTTTGCAAATCCTTCAATGAACCGTCGGTAGAAATTAGCAAAGCCCAAGAAACCTCGAAGGTCACGGAGTGAAGTAGGGACTGGCCAGTTTTTTACTGCCTCAATCTTTACCGGGTCCATCCGTACTTCCCCTTCACTGATGACAAGTCCCAGGTATTCAATGGACGTTTGTTCGAACTCGCATTTTTCGGGTCGTAAATAGAGGTCATGTTGAGCCAGACGGGTGAGGACTTCGTGAACTACGGTTCGGTGTTCTTCTAGGGTTTCGGTGAAGATGAGAATATCATCTAGATATACAGCCACCTTTCCTGAGGCAATCAAGTCAGCGAAAATTGAGTTCATGAGGGCTTGAAACGTAGCGGGCGAGTTTGTTAGGCCAAAGAACATGACCAAGGGTTCGAAGAGTCCTCGGTTAGTTGCAAACGCTCCCTTCCACTCATGTCCTTCCTTCACCCGCACATTGTTGTATCCCCACCGTACATCGAACTTGGTGAATATCTTGGACTTTCGTAATCGGCTGATGATGTCAGTAACCAGGGGAAGTGGGTATCGGTTCTTGACAGTGTATTCGTTCAGTCGCCGGTAGTCCTGTACAAAACGAAGTTTCCCATCCTTCTTTTTGACAAAGAAGACTGGAGATGCTAAGGGAGATTTGGAGGGGCGAATGTATCCTTTTCGTAGATTTTCATCCAGGAATCGGTCTAGTTCCTCTTGTTCATTGGGTGACATCGGATAGATTTTGGTGCGCAAAGTTTCGGGTGCATCAGGCCTAAGATCAATGGCGTGATCCCAGGGTTTGTGCTCTGGTAGACGTTCAGATTCCTTCTCTGAAAAGACTTTAGCATATTTCTGATAGATAGTGGGTACCATTTCCTCAAAAGTCTTCTCCGGTTTGTCCTTGTGTGCTGCCTCCGCCAATTGTTGAGAGTAGGTGTATCCCGCTGCGCACCAAAGCTCTTCTGTCGTGTGACTGATGATACCTGCCCGCAGTAGTGCTCTCCTTCTCTTTCGATTGCCCAATAGTCGATACAGGGGTGTGCCTTCCTCATATTCATGAATTCCCAGTAGTTCTTCAGACTCACTTATGGGTGGAATCGGAACATATTCCGGATTAACTGCCAAGAGTTCGTCCGTTGTCCCTCCGATGTTACCTTCCTTCAAATCCGGGATCTCCTCGATAGTCATGGCTGGGAGTGCTCGTTTGGTGGTTAGTTGGGCTAGCCGTCCTTCCTTCCAGTCTATATCAGGGTTCACTTTCCGGAGCCAGGGGAGTCCTAGGATGATGTCTTCCGAGCCCAGGTTAGTGACCAGGTATTCGAGAGGTTGAGGTGGGTTCTGATCTACGGTCGAAAGGAGTCGTGCAGAATGGGTAATTTTGCCCGCATTGTTGAGCGTTCCATCAATATTGTAGAGAGTGATGGGATGAGTGAGGGGACGTGTGTGGATGTGGTGCTTATCCACAAAGCGTTGGTGTAGGAATAGACCTGTGGCCCCAGAATCTATCATTGCTGCATTACTGGTACTCTTGAATCTTCCTTGTAACTTAATCGGTACGCGAAAATGGGAAACATCGCTGAATTGGGTGGAACCGAGGATACATGAGGAGATAGAATCGTAATTAGAGTACAGTTTGGGGAACCCGGTAGCAGCCGAGTCAGGTTCCCACTTTAAAAATTCTGCCGGAGCTCTGAGATTTGGTCCGCCAACGCTTTCTGGTTGTCCGTTAACTGCTGTAGAATCGAGGAAAAGTCAGGGAGCGGGGTGGGTGTAGCAGCAATAGAGGTGGCAGGTTCGGCAATGATAGAAGTGGCGGCGGCAGTATGAACCATGCTCGGTCTAGGGAGACCCATGAATTTCCTTCGACAAACTGCGGCTATGTGTCCTGTGAGTCCACAGTGGCTGCAGATGTCCCGTTCGTGGTGTCCATCCGCTTTTCGGTGGTTCTTGGATCCGCATCCGTAGCATTTCCCTGTCATGAACCTTCGATAGTCCTCTGCAGATCGCCCTGTGCTAGTGGCATCCACGTCCATGGCAAATGGGTCCCGGGCCGGAGTGAATGGAGTTGGATGGAAGGTGCTTGTGTTCTGGGAATGGGAGTAGTTTACCAGGTTTTGTCCCTTCTCCCTGGCTCGTTCAATCTGTCTATTGTCAATTCGGATGGACTCTTTGATCAAGCTGTCGAGGGTGTCTGTGTTAGCTGAAGAGAGGACCAGACCGTCTTTGATACGTGATGCTAGATGTTGGTAAAAACGATCTCGGAGGTCTGGGTCTGAGTATCCAGTACGGCTTGAGTACTGTTTGAACGATGCTGCATAGGCAGCGACGGTGGTTTTTCCCTGAAAGAGGACCTTCAAGGCGTCCTTGGCATCTACAATCGGGTTTACTGTCTCGAAGCGGGCTTTGAAGGCATCCTTGAACACCTGCCAGGTGGGATAGACAAGAGTGTCGACAGCACCACTAGCTACCTGGCTAATGTTTTCGGAAACTGGGGTAGCCCAGATTGCCGCATCACCTTCGAGGAATGAAATTGCGGATTTGATGCGTTCCCCCTCGTTCGTACGCAATGTTTGTACTCCGTTGGCCCATAGCTCAAATGCAGCTATAAAGCGACGAGCATCATCGCTTCTTTTCCCGTCATAGGGCTGAGGCTTGCTGACCCCTTTGTTGGTGCTAATATTGCCCACCATGCTAGATACTACCTGCTGGAGTTGCGATTGTTGTTGGACTAACTGCCCAATCAAGTTTCCGAGTTCTTGGGCGGAGAAGTTGTGAGTCATTTCGGTATCGGAGTCGGATCTGGGTTCGGGTTCTGATTCGGATTCTGATTCTAGTTCAGGTACTGTGATAGTGGTTGTTACTAAGGTGGGAGATGCGCGGGAGCTGGGATTTGAGGATCGTCCAACTCTAGTGAAGGCTGCAGTAGGTTCAGGTACTACTGGAGAGGCGGGTCGTGAGATGTGGATGTGACGACCAGTTGGATCGTAGTCTCGATCAACTGTAAGCAAGTATCGATTGGGGCAAGGGTTCTCGTCACAAGGCTCCCAGTGTCTGTTGTGTTCGTCTTCAGTTGACCAGTGGACGTCGTGATGTTCTACGGTGTCAAAGGCGTGATAGTAGTCTGAACAGTCAGAGTTAACTCCGAAAGTCGGCGTGGTGATAGCAGCAGGTGGAGAATCGGTGGACTCCGATTTCCACTCCTCGTAAGATCAGTGATGGATCTGATGGTACGAGTAATAGATCTCGACCTAATGTCGCGACGTAGGCGGAAGCAACGATGGGAAGTGATCAAAGCACAGCACAAGCACAAACCTGAGTGTGAGTAACGCTCAACACACAAAGGCAAAAAGGAAAAGTGATCTCAGCGACAGTGATAGCACGAAGGGCCAATCACAAGGGTCAAATAAGGCAAGCTAGTTCCCAAAGACCAAGTCAATATTGAGTGTACACAAAGATACAAACACGAACCTAGTTCCCAAAGACCAAGAGGTCGAGATAGGGAACTGGTAGCTGTCTACTGTACTATATATACGAGTCTGAAACAATAGGAACCCAGGTAAGGGACAAGGGTAAAAGAACAAAGAACAATAGATATCAAAGAACAAGAACGCGAGAGTGAAATACTGGAAAGCGAATGAGAAACAAGGGAAGAACAATAAACTAATGACAGCGCGGGAGTGAGTGGTCATCTGAGCGATGAGTAACGAACGCGGTCATGTGGTTACTAAAGCATGTGAAAAAGAAGAAAGAAAATGATATAGGTACTTAGTTGTCACGACATGATGCCAGTAATGGCTCCAGATTTTGGATCAATGAGAACATTACCATCATGTAGGTCACCATGTGAAAAATAAAAGTTGGATGGTTCTGAGGGTCCAAACAAAGTAGAGCTAGGGTATAATCTATGAATGCTTTGGAAGAGTTCGACGCATTTTTCTCGATTAGGAAGATCAAAATCGGATCTAGTGGGAGGGTTGCCATTGAAAGCAACGAGCTTGAAAAATTCCTCCGGTGTGAAGGTAGGCATTGTTTGAGAAGGAGAAGGGACCACCAGGTGATAGTCTATCATGGAGATATCTTGAAGGGGTCCAAGTTCATATCCATAGTTAATGGAGTGGTTACAGTGGCTCCTCAACAGACGTAACGATTCCAGTGACAAGGATTGCCACCGCGGCGACCTTCTGGCAAAAGAAAGGTTATCCATTTGCCTGGTGCTATGATAAATTCCGCCACAGCCATCTGCCTTAAGCCGGAAGAGCTGGTCATATACATCGATGAGATTTCGAGCGAATGTCTGCTTTTGAGGATACTGTAGTTGATCCCAGGCGTCGCCCAGCTCTACACCTGACATATACTCCATGACTGGGGGGGTGGCCGCGAGCGGCAAGGGCCGAACCTATAGCCAAGGACAATTGTTTGGATCACATATGGCAGTGCATAGTACAGATAGATATAAAAGGAAGGTATAGCTAAATGGAGATAAAGTCGAGTTGAACATTCAGATACAGAAGCCAAACCTAAAGGTTCGGCAATAATAAGCCATTCAGTGCCGACTGCATTACTGGAGTCTGAGCAGTATGCGAACACGGTCGGCACAGGTAAAGAAGTGTGACCTGTGATCGTCCATTATTATGAAAGTATCCCAGAGCCTGAGGCCGCGCCACATACTTCGTACGAAATTCATAGCAGCCACTTCACCCTCAGTTTTAAAGAGAGGCTTCACTGGTGCTACCAGGCGAGCAACGACAGTGCGGAGCGGAAGTTGAAAAGAGTAGACACGAGCGTAGCTTGCGTGGCGTTCGAGGGCAATCACGATTGGAGGTCCGCATTGAGAGGTGGGTATACGGAAAACCTGGCACACGATACTCTGGAGCGCGACCAAATCTACATTAACGCCAATCCACGGGTCATCCACTCCAACATAGTCGAGAAATGACATCTCGGAATCAAGTAAATCTTAGAATCAAGGGAAAGGGAAAACCTTTATTCACAAACGAGTTTTTCTTCGTGAACTACAAGACGGCTAGCCAGGCTCAGTGTTGGCCTTAAGGGTTAGGACCTAATTAGGTTTAAGCCCTTAAATTGCTTTCTAATTAGGACCTAATGTCGAGCAGATATCTATTTGAGTCTTAAATAGGACCTAAGAGAACACGTGAACAATGAGCAATCTGAATGCCTGAACATCCTTTTTGCTGCTGTGCAATCTATCCAGCATCCACTATTGACCTCCATTGCCAGAGACACATGGAACACCATGTAAATGGCTTCCAAGGTCACTGGCATTGCTATTCAGAGGTAATAGCATGTCAGAAACAATGTCCAAAGATACAGGAGTAGGAGAACGGCTGCAATGGGCTCAATACTGCAGTGCATTCAAGTAGAGAGCAACTCCTCATGGAACTGCTAGCACAAGGGAGAGAGGATGAAATGCTTGATGATGGTGCATTGGAGGGTTCTGGGGATGACTACAATGGAAATTAAAATTTTGAAAATTAACCCTTAAATTGGTCCTAAATACAATCCTAATTAAGACCATATATTAATACCTTAGGACCTAAAGACCATTGGTGGGGTTAATTAAGGCCTTAAGGCCAACACTGGCCAGGCTAGGGAAAACCGCGACTTTTGTAAAGTGTCACGTGAGGTCTCCTAGGTCTTTTTTTTTTTTTTTGTATTCTTGTGATAACCGCTAGTAAGTATCTAACCTGCATCCTTTATTCACAAACGAGTTTACTCTTTTTACTCTTTTTTTTGTGAACTACAGACGGCCAGCCAGGCTACCTGCATCCCCTCGGACGACGAACCAATATAGCCGTCATGACTCCAAAACAGTATGTTCAGCCTCTCAAGACAAAAAAAACAATCGGAGGCCATGCAATTCCTGGTGTGTGGCTGAAGATTCCGGTGCACGGGACTCGGCCTTTATGACTACTAGTAATCGGGTGCTACAACCTCAGACTCCCTGGTTCGCGTCTCATGAAGTGAAGGTCTAAACATGTAGCGTCTTTCTCCGACGCGCAATAGAAACACAAAATTGAACAGATCGCCTTCGAATGCCATACTCATGATTCTTTGAAGTTCTGCATCGATATCCCAGTAACACTGAAATCGCAAGATCATCGCCTGTATCTGAAAAGTAGGTACCGCGGTAATGCGGTATCGACAACTTCCCACTTGTTAATTACTCACTGCATTCTTTTTGTACAATGATGGTTTCATTGATCTCATTTTGTCGAAGCTGATCCAGTTGATTTTGAAGACAAGAGAGGCTATGTGTGTATATATGCTTTCGCTGTTATAGGAAAGCTTCCCAGGTTTTACCACTAAAGCGGCAATGACCCAAAATAAAAGCTAAGGCCCTGTTCTGTAACCACGATACGATAGCCAATCCCTGCCAAATTTATCTATTCCGATACGTTAAGATTCTTATCGTAAAAATTCCTGGTTTCCCGCTATCGGCCGTTCCACAAAAATACGAGAACCAAACTTTCACAAACTTCCCTTTCTCTCTATCTTTTCTTTCAATGGGATGCTCAAAAGGCAGCAAAAAATCAGAGCTCTCTTTTCTTGGTCTCAATGCTGTCTGCTGGCTATTACAGACTTGTCTGAGTGCAAATGTACCATGGCAGGAGAAGGTACAAGACGTGGAGATGTCTTTTGATGATCTTTTTTTTTTTTTTGCTTATCACACATCTATCACAAAATTGATTACATATAATCTTATCACATCATTTATCTATCGGCACTATCGTATCGTGGTTACAGAACGGGGCCCAAACCCCAGGAAAGGGTCCAATATACCGTAGCAATGGAGTCGGTATTTTGGACACCTAGGAGGATTCAAAACGGTATTAAAGGTCTTTTCTCTCTCGGTATTGATGATCTGTCATCAACAACCTGACAACGAACAACATTATTCTTGAAGACTTCCAGTGCTGGAACATGTGAAGGAGATTGCGCGTTTGAGGGGAATTTAAAGGCTCTGTCAACACAGGTCATGAAGATTCATGACTTGTTCAACAAATAGGACCGTGGAGCATCTATAGCAGACAGTCAGACAGACAAGCGTTTGCTAATGTGATCGACTATCAGTGCAAAATTTCAGCTGGGGGTATATTTGGCATGTATCTCGAAAATTTGACGAAGGGTTCCTGGAAGCTTCTAGGGACTTGTTAAGCTGTGAAACTTTCGACGATGAACGAAGGGCATTTGAAAAATCTGTAGGCATATGATTGTATTTATTTCCAAAGGATTTGAAAAACAGAACTTATGGAGGGGTCCGTGTTCGAGATAACAATGAATATATTTGCACCATAGGCTCAAGTAGAAAGATGATCATGATGCGAAGTGCTAAGAAAGCACTTGTGAAGACACTGGTAGGGCCGCAGCGTCAGAACTTCCCCCACTGCTCGTGATAATTGAGAGCCGCCTTTTCTGCAATTTTTCTACTCGTTCTATTCTGTTGCCGAAGAGCGCGAAGGTTTCCTGGGTCACAACGTACGTTTTTTTACGCGGAAGAAAAACATGGAGAAGGTGCTAGGACTTGACCTAGGACTCATACCACTTATCGTCCAGTATTGTCCTTGTTCATATGGCTGGCTGCGAAATTCATTTCAGACTCATTGGGTACCTGAGCATCAACACTGTGAAGGTTAGGGGGAAATTAATAAACGCTGAGCGCCAAGGGTCATCTTTTCCACTCGGCGCCCTCAGCAGGCGTGCTCACGATTTTCTTTCGACTCTTGACAGTCGCCTCCAAGGTCGCGGTGAGGCTTTTCGTCACTGCCTGGGTCCGAATAGTACTAATAATCTCGTACAGACGCCTCAAAAGATCGCAGATATCATTACGGCTATTCCACGCCGCTGTCGCTCATTATCACCTCCCGGACACCCAGTCAACATTACTTTCTTCCCTTTGTTCATTCCCTTTACCTTCGCTCGAGATGGACGGCTCTAGATTTGTAGAAGGTCACTCGAGTAGCAGGTACGCTTTCCTTTTTTCCTGGATTCATGGCCTCATCTGTTACAGGCATACACCTCGCGCTTCCAATTGCTTTGCAGCAGACCCGATTGACACGCTCACGGATCGCATGAATGTTGCCTTAAACTCCTCAGGCCAAGGATATGTTCTATCCTTGTGTCCAAACACTGAATATTCTATCCAAGCTCCAATACTATTCGCTTTTTCTGATCAAGAAATCAGCACACAAGGCTACCCGACTGACGAATCGAGAGCTCTCATCATCGTGAACGGCACGGTGAATAATGGAACAGGGCAGACTACAGCTATTGACGGAACATGTGCTCAGTGCGATGGAGTGCGGCTGCGTAACGTGCAGGTGCAACCGCGATTAGCAAACATTCATCCGTCAAAAGACTTACATGATGTTCTGATTTAGATTAATGGTTCACGGAATGGTGGTAGTCCTGTCAATGGTGGCGGCAATGTGGAAATGGGCGGTTCCAATTCCAATCAATTGGTGGAATATGTCAAGTCCTACAACCCCAGAGGTTGGACGTGTCTACATATCGTCGAGGGCGCCCTTAGCTGCAATAACATCACAGTCCAGAATAATGACGTTGGGCCCTGCGGCACTGACGATTTCCAGCAGTGGGCCGATGGACTCAGTATCAGTTGCCAGAATGCCGTCGTGCGGAATAACATGGTCCAGAATCCTACTGATGGTGGGATCGTTCTTTTTGGCTCCCCGGGCACTCAGGTATATAATAACACGATATGGGTCGTTAATGTACGTTCTGATGATAAGATATACTTACGGTGTCTAAGGCTGATTGTTCTTCAGCAAACACTCTTAGGTGGTATTAATATGGTGGATTATGATCCTTGGAGCGGTAACTACACGAATACCGTCGTGTACAATAACACGATTCTCGGTGGATTTTCCAACGAGAACGAAGAAGCCAACGAAACCGATGGCACGAATTCGGACGACGTTATCATTAAGTATGTGAATTTCCGATACCTATCGCAAAATCAATTCTTACGTCCCTTTTCCTCTTCTAAACAGAATTGGGATCGCTATTGGTCCTCGTACTTGGTTCGGCACTGAATACGGAAACAACGTTAGTTTGTCTGGCCGCGTCTACAACAACCGTCTTTCTGGCGCTTTCAGTTACGCTATTGGAATGACCTCTGCGAAGAATTTTACGGTGGAAAACAATGTATTATTTGGCAACACTTCCTTCATAGGTGCGCGAGGACCCAATTGTAGCTCCTCCGACACGACGCCCACTCCTGCGGCATTCGTCATTGACCAAAACACGGTTTCCCAGTCCACAACTCAAAGCAATTTTACCACTATCAGCGATGGTAATTCGTTAACCTGCGTTCAACCACCAGATGGTGGTGACTATTGGCCTTTCGGTGGCAACCCGTCGACGTCGACGCCTTCATCTCCCTCAAGCGGCCATTCCTCCTCATCGACTGCTGGTATCGTAGTCGGTGTCATTGTGGGAATATTGTTTGTTGCGGTCTTAGCATTCTTTGTTCGGCGTTGGGTATTGAAACGCGCTGAAGCGCAGAGACTCTACAAAGACTCACGGAGGTCGAGGTACATCAAGAACTAGAGACAATTGTCATATCTTTAACATCTATCCCCTACACATCGTTCTTTGTATTTTGCTTTTCTTCAGCTTTTAGTTGTACATTACTTCTAAACCGCGTTCTATCTTGTAATCATTTACGTCGAGTAAAACTCGATCCTTCGCTCGTATTTCCACTATCTAGATACAATACCCTTCTACCTTATGTATTTCATCTAAACGCGGCTATACATATTCTATGTTTCTTTCACCGAGCTGGCAGCTCGATGAGTACCTAAGGCCACGTGCTTTAGATTTTGTCACAGGCTTCGGACCGACGGTACTTTCCGTTTCCTCCCCTTTGTTCGCTCTAGTCCACTCTAGTTCAAGCTGCCTTTCGCTGCATAGTTATCATCATTCTTCAACTGTATCTTGTCCTCCCACCCCAAAACTTCAACCTTGCCACAGGAAGATCGTCAAGATGACCAACGACCGAGGGTATGCATAACCGCAAGATTTAAAGCACAAGTTCCAACTCAAATCCTTGGCAGTTACTTGGGAGTGACCCCACCCATTTCCGTTGTAGAATCCACCGAACGAGAGAAAGAAGTGACGTTGACGTTGATGGAGGAACTACGACGACAAGGGACTTTTGAATCTGATGAAGAAGCCCGGACAAGGTGAGCGTTCTGTGCTGGCTTCTTGGAAAGTTGCCATTTCTTTTTGTCGAGAGCTCAGGATCGGAAGGGGAATTGCACTTTCTTCTACGTGTTCTCCCTGTATTCCATGAATAAATCTTCTGTTTCTGTGACGTCGGCCACATTTGGCGGAATCGTCAGATTGCTTATGTCCTTGTAGAGAACTCGTATTAGGCCGTGTCTCCGCGTTGGTCAAGAAATTCGTTCAAAAAGTTGGTATAATGCGGGGTCTATCAGAAGCTACTGCAATCGCTTCTGGTGGCAAAATTTTCACCTTTGGATCGTACCGATTGGGTGTTCACGGACCCAGCTCCGATATTGATACCCTTTGTGTGGTCCCAAAACATGTTTCGCGCGATGATTTTTTCGAGTTTTTCGAACCCATGTTGAGGGAATTCGACGGTGCGACTGAGGTTGCTGTGAGTAATAATCATTCTCTTATGCCAGCAGTGTAATAATCCCTTTCGTGCTCTGTCAGGGCGTTCCAGATGCATATGTGCCTATCATAACAGCGAGCATCTCTGGAATACCTATAGATTTTTTGATGGCCCGACTGGCATTATCATCAATACCGGAAGATCTTTCACTGCAGGATGACAACCTCCTTCGAAATATAGATGAACGGTGTGTGCGGAGTCTAGGAGGTACGGGTTTTTTTTAACGATGACGTTACAAGCTGGAATTTTTTTTACTGCAGGCTCTCGAGTGGCGAATGAGATTTTACGGCTTGTACCCAATGTCCAAGTCTTCAGGGATTCATTACGATGTATCAAATTATGGGCGCAACGTACGTTGACGGCTATATTCGCCAACTCACCAAATCTCATGTCTTTATCCTATTATTACCAAGGACGGGCTATCTATTCAAACGTTAATGGTTTCTTCGGCGGTGTAGCTTGGGCTATGTTGGTTGCACGAATATGTCAACTATATCCGAATGCCATTGCAGGAGCAATTGTCAGCCGGTTCTTCATCATCATGTACCAGTGGTGTGTCCAAAGCTGTTCAGGCACGATTATCATGACATCAGTGATCAATAATCTACTCAGGTCGTGGCCCCAACCTGTATTATTAAAACAAATCGAAGAGGGACCTTTACAGGTCAAAGTCTGGAATCCAAAAGTAAAGCGCCTCTGCGCTTCTTCCCGCGTTCAATGCTCACCATACAATCTTAGCTGTATCCGGCAGATAGGGCCCATAGAATGCCGATCATCACACCGACATATCCAGCAATGTGTGCAACGCACAACGTAACAGCCTCAACACAAATGATTACCACCGAAGAGTTCAAGAGGGGTAAGTTCTCTCCACCAATGGTAAACGGGCTTTGACTTATCACAATTCAGGCGCTGACATTGTCGACAAAGTTATTGTTGGCACTGCCCAGTGGTCTGAACTCTTCCTCAAACACGACTTTTTCCATAAATACCGCTACTATCTGCAGATTATCGCCTCAACAGGTGATGCAGACTTGCAGATCAAATGGTGCGCTCTGTGACCTCTGTTCTTCCTTCACTTTCACATGCCGCGTTTCGTTCTATCAGGTCTGGAACAGTGGAATCTCGTATACGGCAGCTCGTTATGAAACTTGAGTATGTCGATTCCTTGATTCTAGCTCATCCTTTCATCAAGGGCTTCGAGCAAGTGTGCTACTGCGTCTCGGACGAGGAAATCCGTGCTGTTGCCCAGGGTGAGATTTCGGAGACCATCGCGCGACGGAAAAAGGATGACATCCAAGGCAAAGAAGGCGCAGGACCAGTATACACTACAACATTTTACGTTGGATTGGCAATCGAACCCAAACAGCGTAATGTGTGCCTTATCTTGGATTACCGCATGCTAATGGTGTCTGTATTCATCAGCTGGAGCAACTGGACCGCGGCGGCTTGATATATCATATCCGACCACCGAATTCACCAAGCTTGTCAAGATGTGGGAGAAATTTGACGAATCTTCAATGGGAATCGTTGTGCGGAATATTAAAAGGTTGCGCCGGCAGTCGATTGGTGCTCTCAACCCAAATTTACGCATTTTTATAGCTCTCTGCTACCGGATAATGTATTCGATCCTGGTGAACGCCAGCCTAAGCCAGCGGTGAAACGAACAAAGGTGCACTTGGTTTACCGTATCTCACTGGTGCTAAATCTGATAGCAATTATCCAAGGGCGGGAAGTCTAGCAATACTTCCCCCGATATGCCGAGCAACAAGCGGCCGCGAACGTTGGTTTAATTATTCTTCTTCGTCCAATCATCTGTCATCTTGTAAAATTATCTCTGTGTTCCAGGTCCAGCAATACTACCACGAAGGACGTACCAATGAAGGCGAACGAAAATGGCACCATACCTCCAATTGCACTTACTCCGGTCGTTGAGACTACAGGTGCTTTCGCTCCGAAGGATCCATCAGTCATCAAGAGTCCTCAATTACCTTTTGGTGAAAATGTCGCAGTTGCCACAGGTGCTCAGTAGTGAAAACACAAGACAGACAGACGTCCCACAACCGGCTGGCTTTATGAAGTACAATTAACGCAAAAAGCATTCTAAAATCTTTCATCGTGGTTAATGGTTCATTCATACGTTCATTTTACAGGAACCGTACAGTGTAGACAGGCAATGTTTAGGTTTTTGGACAAAGCTTCTTAACATTATTGATTTACCATCTTTCACCGTCTCTTCATTCCTTTACCTATAGGATAGTAAGTTCTTTTTGATCATTGTATATCTTCACAACGAATATGTGTATCGTACTCAGATAAACTAACAAACGAATTCTATTGCTGTCCTCTGGCGATGAGATTAAGATATAATAAATGAGTAGTGTTGATTGCAGGAAGGAAAAGAATTTCTACATTATTGCTAGTTCAGAATCATGACTCCTGATATGGATAGCTCAATTTTGGCTGGTCTTTGCGACGCCACAACTTCTTCCTGTATGGAACCATTCGGTGAAAAGAGATATGGGCCGTAAAACTTAACCACGTACTTCTTCTTGGTAGGCAGATGTTCCGCGAAGACTTCGACACAATATTTTGACTTGAACTCACGAATGAAGCGAGGATCCCTAAGCGAGCAAACGTGATCACGAGTAAAGGCAGCATAGTTCATTCGCCACACACCATAGTTCGCTTGCGATACCAAGATCCTTGCAGCATCTCATAAGCGCATTACTTTTGCACGATTCTGTAGCTGTTGGTACACCGGAAGGGTCAAAGTATTCTTGTTCGCCTCGAGCTATAGCCACCAAGCTATACAATTGGAGTAAGCAGTAGTTACTTCTCAAGATTCAAGATACATACCGTCCCTGGCACACAAGGGCGTACTCCCTGCTAACCACCTTTGGTCCCACATTTGTCTCGGTTCGTGGAGCAAGACCCCAACCTCCAGGCCCAAAAGCCTTGTTTAGGATTCGACGGTATTTAATTTCGGGTAAGTAAATCATCCCATCTAGCTCTCAGTTTTAACATGAGCGCAAAACTTGACTAAAAAAACATGCGCACCAGGTTTCATTTCAATGTCCAAAGGCTCCACGGGAGCCATGAGAACGTCTGCAACTTCCTTGGAAAATGCCTGTTCAGAAAGACCATGATAGCTCTTGGACCAGTCTGTCTTTTCATCATTTATTTGAGCAGCGATACCGCTCGGTGGAGGTATTTCGGATGCTACTTGAAATTCTGCCTTCTTGACGGATTCAGCGGGCGTCTCTGTAGCGTAACCAGCAATTCTCGGTGTACAGATGGCAACTGGAGTCCGATATACAAGTGGTGAGGAGAGGCCGGTAGACCCTCGGGTCGTACGTGCCACTACTCGAGCAGAGGATAGCAACCGACTGGCAAACCTCATAGACGTACACTGCTGAAGCGCTGGAAGTTCAAACGGTGAAAAGTTGAGAGCATGTGATTTGGGTGGCGTCAGCAAGTGCGCCGACGGCAGTGACAGTATATTGGCGAGATATATCACATCCTTCTTTTGCTAGGGATAATAAGCTCAATCCATGTCCCTAGTAATAATGTCGAGTGGGGTACAGAATTTAAGATGATAGGCCAAGTAAGCCCGATACCAGCTTTGAATACATGACTATCGTGTTTCACGCTCAGAAGTTGGGATGGAATCCCTTGGTTTTGGGTTTGAGATGTCGACGATGACAGCGGACAGTAGTTATCGTCAGTCAAATCTACGTTCAATCCATTATCGCCTCAGTCACGCCCTTGTTCCTTGGAAACAATTTGCGGATACATTGGCACGCGGATCGTTGAGAAAGATGGGATAATATTAATGCCCGTGATAATTGAGAAGAAAATACCACCGATCTGTTTGAAGGAGCTCTGAAAGGAGTAAAAATCAGCTGTAACCGTTCCTCTACACAGCCATCAGCCAAAAGACTTCTGCAATGACAACCTCTACCACACTCTCCCATGATCTTGTTGGTGGCGTGAGGGGAAAAGAGCTTGTATCATTACGATGACCGGGGTCTCTCTTCAAGATCTTTGATGCAGATGTTGGTCATAACCTATAAGGTGAATGAACCGCCATCTATCTCAGAAGTTAACTTCGTAGATCTTTGTTCGACATCCACCAAGATCATGAGGTGAGAGTCTTTAGTTTTCACAAAGGTCCAAAACAATATGGTTGTTGAACGACGACCTCGGGTGAGAATGTGCCGGTGGTAGAGTGCAGTATGGGTGTCCTGAAACATGCTCAAGATATGATTGAGCACAGGAAAGATAGTGCAACACTCACGCACAAATACAGATATTGGATTCGGGTTCGAAATTCACTACCAGCGGATCACTCGTGATTGCTGAGGGAAGAGTCCGCAAATTCCTTCTGAATAGATCTCGCATATTCAACCGCGGGGGAGGATGACAGTCCACGTCCATTTTCCAACTCTCTGATCTCTGCATCGGTTTCGGTGGCAGAAGACTGTAATTGCGATGTTCTGCACCATGCTCGAGAAGCATAAGACAGTCCTCTCGCAGTTAATCTTGTCCCGATCCACTGAGCTAACGAAACACCTGGAACGAGACCCATGACATCTTTAACGTCCCAGAAATCTCTGTGGTGGGTTATGCGGCCTTGTTCATTGAAGGAGAAACGAGTGATAATGCGGAGTTTGAGATGGAACGGAGAAGGAACAGTGAATGAAGTTCCGGGTACTGGTAATGACGGATGGATGGGATGGGATGGAGATTGGAAACTTGGAGTCGGTGGAGCGGATTCGGTATATTGGTTGAACCGAGCTGTGGTACCAGTATCAGTGTGTATATCTGGGAAGATCAGGACATTGAGAGCATGTTCAACGATAGTTTTGCGATGACCGTCTAAGTTTCAATCTTATCAGTGCGGAGGTGAAAACCAGTTCCTTGAAGTTAATTACCAAAGCTTTCGGTTTCAGAAATATCATCAATCTCTGTCCAAGCTCTCAATGCATGAATCCAGGGACTACTCAAGTGATCGGGAGCTTGTAGGCGGAAGAAAGAGTAAATCACAGCCAGTGGGCGAGGCAAATTTATCACGCTTAACTGACGAGATATTCGTAGTATATCGGTAAGCATGGTGCGCGAGGTGGTAGTTACCAGCGGATTCTCGTATCTGGATGTATGATAGATGAGTCGACATGCACATTGACATCTTCAACTGCTTACACTGTCTAAGTTATCAGTAATGAATTTACTGCAAGATAACCGCTGCTTACTGGCACTGGCTTCATAAAATCGTTCAACAGCATCGTAAGAAGTCGCATGCTCTCCGTAGACAATTTCACAGATTTCCAAAGCTGTTGAATGTAGAGAAGATACAGAAAGGGTGGATTGTCCAGCTAAAGAAAGACGTTTAGACCGGCTGCTTTCAGGATTGTCCATGGTTGAAGGTGTCGAGCTTGAAGCTTGAAGTGCAAGATCCGAATTGGAATGGCGTTATGAATCATGATCGCGAAGAAACGTGACTTTGGGGCGGTTCGAACACTGTGCACCGCTGACTCTCAAGTTGTCCCATCAACGAAACAACCAGCAGCCCCACACAATTATCTCTGCCCTCTGAATCCAAAGCCGAAGTTCCAAGCTTGAAAACCCTCGAATAGTAAATGTAAGCCATAGCGTGCCAAAGATACCGCCATCGTGCTCGCAATTAGCGTGCTTTCTACTTCATACTGTGGTCTCCTGTATTCAAATAAACTTGATTGACAGCGGGAGACTATGCTCCCGTGAGTCAACAACATGAGTTAAGCTTTCTTTAGGCTCTCGGACAGTAAGTGCTTTGTGGATTCATTATTGGTGAAAATTCTGAATTGTTTCATCAGTATGTGGTCCATTATATTCCGGACCAGATTAAGCGTAGTACCTCGCGTTTGCTGAATCCGTCGCGGAACAGCCTTTCAACCTCGATCGGCCGACAAGTGTACTATAAGTAACCCTGTGCAGATATTGTATCTCAAAGCCCGAAACATCCGTGTAGGCCAGCTCAGAGATCTTCAGGGTATACCCTGGCACCAAACCTTTGTATTCATTTTTCCCGCATAGTTCCAAATTAGAGCTCTGGAATGGTCTCGAGTAAGACACACCTACAGCTTCATTCTTTGCGTCAATTGCGTATCTTCAGAAGAAGAACAATATCTATCGGGCTTAGCAGGGCTTACTCTGTCATAATTCGACTCCGACAAAACACTATCTAGGGAGGCAAAACATTAGGTCCCCAATTCAATCCAGATTCAATGCTACCTCTCTAGCCTTCAAGCTTCAGCTCCTGGCGTCTCGCTCGGTATATTCGGTTCCTTCAATGGAAGCTGTCAAGCCCAGAATTGCTATGGAAATCCTAATCGCCTGTTCGGACTCACAGTCGGCGCTATTGGTCTCCCTCCCTAATTCCTTGGATCCTGATAAAAATGCCCAAGGTGTTCCGATACCGAAGAAGTGATTACTATGAAAGTTGTGGAGGCTGTTCTACAGCTCAAGGATGAGTGCTTCCAGTCATTCGGTTTCTCAACGCTCTCAAGGTTGCAACTCATATTAAACTACATAGTCGGCGGAAACTGTGTCTATGTTGGAAGACGCGGGAATTTCCTCAAAGAAGCAAAAAGTTCGTAGACCGATATCGTGTGACGAACCTTTCTCGCCCTATTACGTATGTTCTTCATATGTTGCGAATTTCTCAAGAACTACCGCCATTGTTGAATCCGGATAACACGGCGCTCGCTGTGCGCTTTTTGCCTCTTCTTGGGCGCGCCGCGGGAATGGCAAAGGGAGAGTAGAAAATTGTACGGCTCGGACCCACGGAATCTATATCTGTTAGACGTCTTGTCAAGAGAAGCTCCGACAGCATGTACCAAGGCGTCTTCAGGCATGACACCTATTATGAGGCGAGTTGAACTGCTGGAAAACTGATTCCGTGTACATGTACTAACCTTTCATGTTAACTTGTTCTATTGGTACAGACAAAGTTTGTCGGACAATGCTGAACAACACAATTCAGGCTGAATGTCCACGTCGTCCTATTTATTTTCTGCTTCAGTCCTGGCAGCTTCGCAGAAATGCGATTTGTGAAACGTTTCTCTAGTTTTTTTGGAGCTAGATAATCGGGCATTGTCTCTGCACCCATACTGAGAAAATACTGAAGACTAACTAAAATATCTAACTTATCAATTCAAAGAACCGGCAAAACCGCACCGCGATGGTCCTTGTTCGTGTTTCTAGTCTGTGGGGCTCTTCTACGTTAGAGCGGGTTCATTTACTAAGTTGCAGTATGCACAATTGCAGAAAAGTGCGCCTTGAGGCTGCTTAAACCTTTTCTAGATTTTGGTCTGTTGTAGTGAGGTGTAAGTCGCTAAGCTGGCTTATCGAATTAAATCGTGCAAGAACTCGGAAGTCGCCTAGTATGAAAGGCGCTAACATATTCTCTCAGCAATACATTGCTATTTATGAACGTACTTATGGGAAATTCCGACCCCCCTGAATGAAGCCAAGTTCTGCTCCATTCATGGCAGAAGCCAAGCTCTGCTCCATTCATACAGTCACAGCCCTAGACCTGGATATTGGTAGCCAGGCCTTCCAAATGCGCTATACCTGGTCTGCAATCGATAACTAGTTTCGGGGCTCGAGGTAAAATATCTCTGTCTCTTCAACGATACTTCTGTGGACGTCTTTGAGTAAAGGATCCAACAACCAGGTTGACTAACCATTAGCACCGAAGTGCCTGGTCAAGAACCCAAGTCCGCCGCCAAGCGGACCCCTCAGGCTCACCCTAAAATCTTGACTGGAAATCAAGCTTGCATATGACCAGATACAGCTAAATAGTCACGAATTCCTGATCCGAAATCAGCTTTCATTGGTGGCACTCATCTTGCAATGAGCTCCTCAAGTATTCAAGATACAGCCGTGATGTTTTCGCTGGTCTCGGTGAAAAAAAAAAACGCGAGCTCCAGATGATTGAATGATTAGAATTTAAAACCTTTTAGCGATTCTTCGGAGGTAAATGATGGACGTCGGAAAACTATCTGAAGCTGTGCAGTGACGTCGTGATCGCGGCGTGTGGGCGCCTAGTTGCCTTTTTTTGGTAACTGCGGGGGCGGAGGGCGCATTGTATACATTGAACTCGGAATCAACGAAGAAGAAATATGAAGGCGCGGAAATTATTGAATCAGCGAGGAGTATCTACCTCTCCAAGCTCAAACAAAGTTGCTTTCCTTTCACATGAGCACCGATGGCCATTTGGCACACTCTGGGGTAAACACCTCCCCCTGCATCCTGGCTTTTGTGCAAAAAGTCTGGATATTGAACGAGGGTTTTGTAGCACGTAGTAATACCATTGTCTGTATCGTAACCCTTTCGAGCACTTGCTCCGGATCTTATATCTTGCACCCTCCTATGCCTATGGTAGTCTTCAAGCTAAAGTGCTAGTAAGGTTCCACAAAGTACTGCAAAACCGCCGCCCCATTCAGGCGCGGGAAGGGGTTATAAATTCACAAGTGCTTTGAACCGGCTATTTTTTGCCGCATTTAGAAGCAAACACTATGAATGCAAAAGAGTTCAAAGAAAGCCACCGTGTGATTACGAGTAGTAACACCGAGCCTCGGGAGGCCCCGAGTGCCCTGAACTCATGGGCGAAAGCTCTAAAGAGCTGAAAGAAAGCATGGGACTTGGGGCTAGTACAAATTGGCTCAGAGGCTCGATTTATATGGAATCATCGTTAGATATCTCTCACTGCACCTCCACAACTTGTTGATGATAAATTAACCATCCTTAGAAAACAGAGGAAAACAGGGCAAAAGGACTTTAAATCTTCAGCCGGGGCTAAGATGTTACAGATTACAGATTAGGATTGAGCAAAGCTCATTAGTACCGGTTTGGATGGGCAAAACATGAAAGAGTCCTCCTTCAGTCTTCATTGAGGTTCTCTATGATTTCGAGTCATTGAGATATCGAGGTTTGTGGAAGTCCTTTCGGCTTGTGCAATCCCGATCGAGAGCCATTGAACAATTGCTACATTATCAGGGACTGACGAGACCCGACGAGACCGTCCTACTCCTCAGGAACTTACGATACACCCTCCTTGAATGACAGCTGATTTCTGAGGCACAAAGGATAATGGACTGCAAGGGATCATTATTAAAGCGTGGGTGCTGCACTGGAAAGTTTATATGAATGATTCAAGTCGTTCTCGGCACTCGACATGTACACTGGATTTGTGAACTTGAAGCTCGACCTGCCAACTATGTAACAGATTTCGATTGGAGCCAAGGTTGAAGGGCGGTCCCTTCTCACTCGAGGTGTTCAGGAACACTGCTGGCTGTTGCTGTAAGTATGTCCCAGAGTATACGTGAAATCGTCTGACTGTTGCACTAGTTAGCATATCCGTCTTATCACAGAGTCGACAAGTCCCTCATTCAATATTCAATGGCACGATATAAGTTATAACGCTGAGTGCTCCTCGGGAGTGCTCTAAGTTCATATCAATATTTCGAACTCAGAAGACAGAAAGAAGAAAAGTACATTCATAAGATAAAGTTCCTTCTGGAAAAACGGTGTCAAGAGTAATTATATTGAGCCACTTCCCGACATATTTTATTGGTATGTAGAATAGAAGCCTTGGAGCGCTCGGAGTCATTGATTGTCGGGCACAGGTCGGGAGTACACGGGCTGCTGCCCTTGAATCAATACAGGTTCTGTATGGTCTATGTGGGTTTTTCAAATTGGGTAAGTATACACGTTTGTAACACCCTCGGAACAACGCAGAGAAAAGAAAAAGAGAAGGCTTCCTTTGGAAGGACGCGCATACTAGGTAGGACCTTGGAATGAATAGATCACACTGGCAGTAATGCCCTGTTCAAATTCAGCGGGTACGTTCTGGTGGGTGAAGACACTAGGTATACGTAGAGTGGGGTCATTTGTTCCAGACTTCTACACATAAACAAAGAGATAAATTAAGTTCATTGAGACACGAGATAAATAATGTACACTCTTTTTTTTTGCTACTTTGTACACCCATAAAAGCATACGTCAAGTAATCGAACACACACACAAGTTCAACAGTTACAACAGTTTTGAGTTTTGGCAGTTTGGCACAACAAGGATTACAGTGAGACGATGAAAAACGATAACAAACGGAAATAAGTAAAAAAAAAAACCAAAGAAGCACGTAAGGGGAAGAAGGGAACGAAAGCGACGCGTGATAAGTTATTTTGTGGGCGCTGGAAATAGAACCTTGTAATGAAGGCTAGAACGGGGGGGAAACAGACGAATACATACAAAAAGAGAAAACGAAAACGAAAACAAAGGTAAAGTTAACAACGATGTGAACGAAAAACCAAAGCGAGTTAAAGTGAGTCCCGGCACCAACTCATATGATATGAATATGAATATGAATACACATACCAAAGAACCAACCAGAAGAGAGAGAAAAAAAGAAAAAAAGAAAAGCGAAAACGCCGAACGGAACAGGGGAAGAAACACACAAAAAAGAAGTTGGACAAGAAGAGAGCGAATGACGCCTAAATAAATGGTAGAATGAATTATCCATATATATATATTCGCTGGGAGGGGGGCGGACAGAACACAAGGTCATTTGTTTTGTGGGTGGCGCGGTTGATAAGGGGACGCGAAAAAATAAAAAAAATAAGAATGAAGAATGAAGAATGAAGAATGACAGAAAGAACCTTAGCGTGAGGGATAGCTGGAAGGCTGGAAGGGGGCAGGAAGTCGTAGGGTTTTTCGTGGAATCAAACGAAATATAGAGGAACCAATGAAGGGTAAAGAAACGGGAACGGTGAACGCGGAGACAAGGGGATGCAATAACAAATAATAAATGACGGGATAGATAGATATGAGATCGAGAAGAAGAGATGATTGAGATCGATTGAGATCCAAACAAAGGGGGAAAACCGAGAGGAGGCAACAGCAAGGATAGAAGATAAAAGATGACTCACTCCTCGTTGAACTCTATAATTATAGAGGAAACGACATGAGGTGCCGCGCATAATCGAGAACCAAAAAGCAAGTGCGGATGAACGAAGTAGAAATAAAGATACGCGCAAACGAAATAAAAAAAATAAATAAAATAAAAAAAAAAAATTGCGAAAAAAATTGCGAAAAACCATTTTCTCAGAGTTTGAATGTTTTGACTTGAAGAAGTTTTCCCTTTCGAAGGTTTCTCAAAACTGGAGAAACAAAAGCTGAGCGATGGGGTTATGGTGAATAGCGAATAAACGGAATCCCTCAGACCCTCTCGCCATTCAATACAGACGGATCCAAAGTCATAGTCATACGCATCTCACTCATCGACCCACTCACACCAACCACCAAATCACACCCCTCTCCTCCCCCAACCTCAGGCTCCGGCAACGACGCATGTCCCGAACGAGCAGAGTGCAAGATCGAAGAAGCGCGCGAAGAGTGGGTCGAACGAGTGGAGCCAGCAGAAGAATTAGTGGAATAAACAGAAGACACGGACCCGCTTCGTTCACGAGTAGTAGGAGTAGGAGGAGGAGGATACAACATCCTCGGATCTCTCTGTTGTTGTTGTTCTTGTCCTTGTCCTTGTCCTCTTCCTCTGATTTCCCTCGAAGCATTCAGATACGCCTCATACGGCGCACTAGTGCTTATCGTGTGGGATTTGTTGCGAGAGATTTTACCGTTTGCAGAATCTGGACTGACGATCAGAGTCTCCGGCGAACCTGGGTATGTGTCCATGCCCATATCCATGCCCATATCCATGTCCATATCCATATCCATTAACGTGTTGGTACTTCCATTGGAGGACCCAGCGGATACTGGGGTCTCTAGAAGTGAATTGGGGATCATGTTCCCTGGCGAACCGAGATTATGCGGAGAGCCTAAATGCGGAGAGGCAAGGTGAGATGAGCCTAGATAGGGGGAGTTTGTAGAGCTTAGTGGGAGGGGGAGACGGTGTGGAGTGTCTGGGTGAGGTGAGGGGGATATGGAAGTAGGTAGATGAGCATGAGGATGAGCATGGTTCGTCAAATACGGAGAAGCATCGTATGAACCACTGTACGACTCGGGATATCCTGATATTTCAGAAGCATCAGTACTATTGTTGTACTGTGTATACTCGTTGCCGTCGTACTCGCCAGTGCTGTGATTGCGATACTCTGCGATATCCGAGAGCGGTGCGTTGGGTAACCTGATACCTGCCGAGCTTGAAGGCGGTGAAGGTGTGTTGGGGAGAGGAAAATCACTGTTGTTGTTGTTGTTGGAATTGTTGTTATTGTTGTTGTTGTTGTTGTTATTGTTGTTGTTATTGTTGTACACTAAATGGGGCGGATGAGGTGACAGGGAAGGTAACTGCTGATGAGCGAGCATTCCTGCAGGAGAGTTGAACCCAGAGTTGTTTGCAGAGCTGTAGATCGAGGCTAAAAAAAAATCACACGCAGAAAAGAGAGCAGTATAATCAGCATTTGAATTGACACACACACGGACACACGGACACACGGACGCAGACAGACACAGAAAGACACAGACAGAAAGACAGAGAGAGAGACAGGTAAAACAGAAAGTGAAGGGGATAATAATAATACAAAAAAAAAAAAAAATACAGTGTCTTTTGGATATGAATGAATGAATGAATGAAACGGGGAAAGAGAAGAGAGAAAAGGAAACCACAACAGAAGGGAATAGATATGTAACACGATATATGTATAAATATGTAACGTCGAAAGCAAAAAAAAAAAAAAAGTAAACAGAGAAAAAAAAAAAAAAAAAAAAAAAAAACGATGAAAGGAGAGAACGAGAACGAGAATGGTATGGTATCAAATGGTTGGGATTTTTTGGTATTCTGTATCGGTTTAAAAATCTGACTCTGGTTTTTGTTTTTTTCCTTTCTTTCTTTCCTTCTTTCTTCTTCATAACTCCTTCTATAGGATCACGAATCACGAATCGCGAATCGCAAAAACACATGCCCACTAATTCGATGCCCGTTTTGTCGGAGTCGCCTCTTCAGGGATGATGGGAGGAAGGGTCAACGAATGGTGAGTGGTATCAGGCGGAGAAGCTGACGACGAATGCGAATGCGAATGCGAATTCGAATGCGAATGGTGATAAGGCGAAGCCGAAGCCGAAGCAGATGGTTGATGATACGGCGATCCTTGATTATACGGCGAACCATACAATTCACCAGGCGGTCCACCAACAAAAGTCGGAGAGTCACCTGGAGGCGAAGACGTCACGTAACCGCTTGTCGGGGCGAACGACGAATCGTACGGGTATTGAACTTCGGGCTGAGTCGGGTATAGTTGAGGTGGTTGGGCTGGTTGTGGGATAAACCGGAAAGATTGTTGGCAAAATGTATAAAGGATAATAATAAAAAAAGAGAGAGAGAGAGAGAAAAAATAAAAAAGAACAAAACAAAAATTGGGACCAAAAAATGTGGAAAAAAAAAGTGGTAGTAGGTACAAGGAAGGAGACCGGCTCACCATTATCGTCCCAATCACTCCCAGATCCCGCACTACTAGACACACTACTCCGTCTATTTCCCCGAATCCTTCCAAGACCAACATCCACACTCTCCTTCTTCACCAAGCTCTTTCCCGGACTCTTCGGACTAGTCTTCGCATTTCCCCCCGTACCGCCATTCGAATTCGATAGCGAGTTTTTTCTAGACTTGCCCCCAGCCCTAAGCTCGTCAAAGCGGAGTGGCCGAGGTCTGAGATGAGTGCGCTCATACAACCCACACTTGTTGCAGACGATTTTTCCTGGGTTGAGTGTACTCCGTCGCCATGAAGGTGGTTCGGTGGTGTGACAGTTGAAACACCGTCGGCGAAGGTACTGCGTTTCCTTGCTCGCTGCATCGTCAGTATGTTGGATCGGCAACGCAGGCTGCAAATGCCCGTATGGACCCATAGGCATACCAGGCATACCACCCATCGCCATAGCTGGTGCCGGCAACATGCCAGAGGACGGAGGACCATAAGGATGGTGGTGGTGGTGGGGTGGGGACTGCTGGAGATAAGGATTGTGGGGTGGAGGTTGGTAATAGGCTTGCGGGCCGGAGGGACCGTGTGAGGGGACGACAGCATACGATTCTTCGTAGCCGTCGTAGGAAGGAGGGTAAGAAGGTGCATCGTGACGAACGTAGGGAAAGGTAGCACGACGAGGAATGGTTGGGTGTGAGGAAGTGGGTGGCATTTGGGAGTGTTGTTGTTGTTGTTGTTGTTGTTTACTATAACCTTCTTCATGACCATAAAGTTCTTGTAAGAGGCTACCTCTGTAACCAGAAGGAGCACCAGCGTTGAGTACTTCGTCTTCGTATATATGAGTAGGAGAAGGATACGGGAGATCGGCCCGCGGCGAAGGAGTGCGTGGGGCGGACGAGTCAGAGTAAGACGTGTAACCGTCAAAGGAGAGCGCGTCCATGTCAGAGAGCATTGTTAGAAGAAGGAAGCTAGCTGATATCGTAAACAAAAAAACAAAAAAAAAATTGGCCTTCTTCCTGGCCGGGTAATTTGTCCCTTTGGGTTGGGACTTATAACGGACCCTCGCAGCTTTTTGAACCCTTTTGCGTTTTGGCCGTGTGAAGGCCCTGGGTTTGGGACCTGTTTCCTTTTTTGGGTTTGGGTTGGGGTTTGGGTTTGGGTTTGGGTTGGGTGGGGGGGAAAGGACAAACAGGTTTGAATTAAACGAGATTGGTTATTTGCGTTCTTTTCCGTGTTTATTTAATTAATTATTTATTTATTTTACTTGTATACTACCGGTCTTTTCCGTGCGCATGGGCGGTGCCAAAAGACAAGCGCACCACTTGGGACTTATGTTGCTGCTCTCTCTCTCCCAGAGCCAATACGTCCACGGACCAAAAAAAAAAAAAACCCAAAGCAACTCAACTCTCTGGTTTCCGGGGTCAGTGGGAAGTTTTTTGTTTTGAGTAACGTACAGCGCAAGAAAAAAAAATAATACCAGATGGCAGAAGGCCAATCGAGATCTACTATACATACATACATACATACATACTCCTACTCCAACCACTTTATATTCGAATCTGAGATACGATAAGGACCGCTTTTCCAATTGGCAAAAAAAGCTTGTTTGGTTCTTTTTGTTTACTCTCGTTTCATATTATTATTATTACTATTATTATTTTGCTTGTTTGTTTATTTATTTACGTATTCGCGGTTACTCTATTTAGGCGGACTAATGTGTCCAGGGACGAGGAGTTCTCGGGGGGTGTCTTTGAGTTTGAGGTATGACCCCCAAGACTTGTTCTCCCTCCCACACGCCGTTCCTGTGGTTCGGCGGTGGAAAGCGAGGGGGGGCTGCCAGTGGTTATAGTTATATTTCTCATACTCAGCCAAATGCAATGACTACATACGTTCGATTGGCATTCGGGGCTGTGTGTACTTACAAAACTTCTAGTACCACAAGCTGCTGCTTCCAAGGTTTGGTCAAGTACTGTGGGGCACTCTTCTCTATTCATCGACCTCACACTTTCCGCTATCTACATACCATTATTTTTATTATTAAACTCGGCTGTGCACTAGTACAGCTACAGCCATAATTGATAATTTACCACTCCCAGAGATCGTCTAGTGTGGCGCCCCCCCCTCCTCCAAGCTTCGAATTCCTGGTATCGTCGTCTCTGAAACTGTTTCCCCCCTTACCCGCGTCCTCATCGTTGGTCAGTTAGCCCCCAAGTCTAACTTTGGAATCATTGGAAATTGATTAGTATACCGTACATGCGGCGTCCAAGTTTTTGAACGGAGTTATTGATACCGGGATGAGGAGTCCCAGGGAAAGTCCTCAAGCTAAGAACCACGGTTCCGGTGACTTGTTTGGATTCCCTAGTTCATCGCCTTTGGTAAACCATCGACCAAAGAAAAGAAAACCGCTATGGAGTTTACTTTTTGATACGATGATATTGTCGTCTGGATCGACGATGATGTGATGAAGAAGAAGAATCAATCATACACCGCTCTTCATAGTAAGTTTCTCGTTTCAAGTTTTCTGGTAAACGTTCAAACGTTCATAACCAATAGCTTTCTGATTCTGTTCCGTATCTTATGTAGTTGAGTCCTACCTAAGCTATCCAAAAACCTGTCCAGTACCAAAGTAATCTAAGCTCTCCTCTTATCGTTTGACTTCAATGCTCTAATTCAGAAAAGAAGGAACTCTCACACACGAGACAGAAGAGAACCTTTTTCACTGAGTTATCGATTGTTGTACTCTCACAGTCCAACTTCCGAGCACCGACAACCGAGCACCGAACACCAAGTAATTACCGATGATGAACAAAGAAGAAGAAGAAGAACGACGAGCGAGCGAGCACCGAAAACTATGCAAGCTTGCGTCCATACATAGCTTATGACTCAACCCCCTCGTTCATAATTAATTCCTTTTTTTTTGAGTACCGAAAGACTCGCGAGTTTCTTTTCAAACCCAAGTCACCACTTCCAGATTCGCCAGAGGAAATCGAAGATCTACTTATGTAGCGCAAAGAAGCTTCAAGAATCTCTCTCTGCCTTGGTCCAAGTATGCCTGCCTGCCTTCAAGGATAGCGTAAAACGGTCTACTTAGTTGATAGATACGATGGGCTATGAGGAAAACTCTGTTTTTGAATGGAGTTTTGGGGCTATGGCGTGGTTAAGTATGGTATGCTATGCTATGCTTGTCAATGGTGGTGAAAAGACGGGTGTTAGTGTTAGTGTTAGTGTTAGCTGTCGATAATATGTGTTTTGATAATCAGTACAGTACAAACGCAACGCAACGCAACGTCTGATATCACGTGCACTGTGCTTTTTCAGTCCAGTGCAAGTCGGAGTCCGGACTGAGACTGAGACTGAGACTGAGACTCGTGTATATCGGGGATCGTCTGCCTCTCTCAAGTCCGAAGATCGTCTATCTATCTTATTTGAAATAAATTATTATTATAATTACATATTTGGTTTAGGATCGCGAATGTTACATCGGAGTGAACAACAGCGACGGCGGACAACTTTTCATTTCCCTTCCGTTTTTCTTATCAGTAACCTCCAGACTAAATCATACATTCACACTCAACCTAAAGCCAGCCCAGCTATTCTCGCGCAAAATTCCCTTATCGCTTACCGTATCAACTCCAAACTTGCGTATCTATTTCTCTCATCTTAACCGAGATAGCTTGGCTTTAGCGGGGGGGGAGAGGGGGAAAGAGACACTTTTTGAATCCCGTTGAAATACCGGTTCACTTCGAAGCGGGTTAGAAGACGATAACGATAACTTGGACTTTGGACGTCCGTTGGTTGGTTGGTTGGTTGGTTGGTTGGTCTTCTGACTCTTTTCTTTGCCCTTGCCCTTGCCCTTGCCCTTGCCCTTGCTGCTCCTATTTCTATTTCCTCCCCCCTCACCACAGCCTCCTCCGCCTCCGCCTCCCTCCTCCCTCCTCTCTCATCTGCATCTGCATCCGCATCCGCAAACGATATCACATATACAAGTCACGTAACCCCCCCCCTCCCACCCTCCGTCGGCTTTTCAATTCAATCGGTGAAGGATAAAGAGGAGTAGTTCTCTGGCGTCGGGGCAATTCTGTATTTACTATTCCTCCCCTTCCCCCCCTCCCCGGACTAGGATTGTTTTGGAATTTTAGCATTAATTGACCCTTTGGAAATTGGTATGTATCTACATAGAGATCTGCCTATTGCCTATTGCCTATTGCCTATTACCTATGGCCTATGGTCTATTGGGCCCGGGGGTTCGATCGTCATTCCGTCGTTGGTTGGTTTGTTTGTTTGTTTGTTTGTTTGTTTGTTTTTTCTTTATCTTTATCTTTTACTAACCGTTGCTGGTGGACTCTTTCATTATTAGACCCTTTGGAAGAGCCCTGGGACTTCCTATTCACACTCACACCCTCACTCTCTCTCTCACACACTCTCTCTCTCACTCTCACTTAATCCCTTCTCATCTTTCCAACCTCTCTCACCAAGTCATCTTCAACGGAGGCAAAACTTCATAAACGACGAAGTCACGACCTGTTCACGACCGACCGACGACGATGATGAGAGATTACAGAGATTAGAGAGATTAGAGAGATTAGAGATTCGGAAGCGTACTTGTAACCTTTTACTTACTCTTAGTCTATGTAGGAGCGCGAGAAATACGCCACAGCTCCAAGGACCAGGAAGGGAGGGAATTTGCTTTATTATGATTATTATTATTATTATTATTGTTACTAGCGATTGAACTCACTCTCGATACTTAACTGGTACCCGAGAGGTAAGCTGAGGTAAGTGGAATACGGTTAAAATACGTTTCTCTGAGTGTAGTGTCTCTATAGACTATGTACTCCACGTATAGAATAGAACCATAGTCTCCACGTATAGAACCATAGTCGTTGACTTTTCTAATAATTGAACACGCCTGATTTGATTTTTTCAACAAAAATTAAATTAAATTAAATTAAATAAAAAAACGCATTTCACATAAGTACGACACCCATACGCGACCTTACGCGACGCGTTGTGGCGTACACCGTCGCGGGCGGTAGGTTCGCGTACCTTTAAGGACCCCCGCTAGTTACCTACTCATTACCTATTACCTATGACCTATTACCTACCTACCTGATCTAAGTAGTTGCGATACTTATTTCATGTATGATAATGTATCCCCAACCGCGTTCTAGATACTAACCGTCCGAGAAAAGAGTCGCCTTCCAAGTTTACAAAAAAATTTTCGTTCAGTGTCTATACTATACTATACCTACTTAGTATGCCAGTGTATTACTACTGTATCCAAGTTGTTTTTTTTTGCGTTATACTACTGTTGTACATACATACTGCGTTTATTTTATACTGTTATGAATTGGCATGATATCGTTGTATCGTTAGTATATCGTTATATCGTTAGTATATCGTTATATCGTTAATGGTAAAACACTGCAAATTGTGAATTACGCCGATGATTGTAAAAGGGTTCGTTTCACTGCGATAAGAGGGGTATATTTCATGTCGTATCGTGTGTTCCTTTTACTCACCTATGCACACTCAATTAGAGCAGCATGCTCAGCTTTCACTAATCAACACACTACTAACTTCTACTTACTCTTACTCTTACTCTTACTCTTACTCTTACTCCGAAAAGCAAAGACATTCATTCCCCTTCCCCCGTCACCTGATAACTTCTGCCAAGGCAAGTGAGTCGGGTTCGGGTGAGTCGGGTTCGGGGCTAGGATTTCCGGGGGTCAAGCTACATAGCTACATAGGAAACTTGAAGTACACTAGGAATTTCAGTCTCCCGTGTCCTCCCTTCGAATCTTCACCTAACCCGTCGATTTCCTCATAACGCTTCTAATAATAGTGTAGGACTTGCGGGGAGGTGACCAGAGTTTGCGGAGGGTGATGAGAGCGGAGACTCGGAGGGTTCTGCCAGTGGTGATAGTAGGGAAGACTGGGGACTAAAGGGAGTAGGTAGGTAGAGTTGACTCGGAGGGAACGGAGATAGAGATGGAGATGGAGATGGAGACGGAGATGGACACGGACACGGAGACGGACACGGAGACGGAGTGGTATCACCTACATACAATCCACAGTGCCTCATAAGTATAAAATTTAGACCCCCCCATCTACGATGCTTCGGACACTCTTATTGATATTGATATTAATACTAATACGTTGGCTCACCTTACACCATTCCGATATTATCTATATTCGAAACAAAAAAAAACTCGAAGATGACGATGACTCTCCGGAAGGGAAGTCGTCGTTCGTAAATAGTAATACATATTACAACCACGGGTGTGGGTTCTGTTGGACAATGAATGAGAGGATGCTCTGTGAATAGAGAGGTTGGAAAAGTAAGATATATTTAGTATGTAGTGCGAGGAGACGTAATAAACATCTCAAGTTCGTACTTACTGGTGACTTCTGATCATTGGCATTTGGATGCCAGACACGCGCGCCCCCGCAGGGTCATGACCGTATGTCTTTTTCTTTTTTTGATTTCACATTATCTCAGATGACTCTTTTTTACTACCTCAGACCTGAGCCTTCATATCATAGTAGAAGAAGAACGCCCCTCTCGAAGAGCGAACTTGGAGACAGCACTGAGCTCATTGAAACGATTCAAGTTGTGCCCTAGTAGCGCTAATCGCACGACAACTTGAAATAAATACCGCGTTCAAGGAAGTAAGTAACGTATACTGGATAGCCCTTGAACTATCAGGTTTTTGAAGTGACTCTACTAAATGATGACTTGAATCGTGAGTCGTCAGTCGTCAGTCGTCAGTCGTCAGTCGTCAGTCGTCAGTCGTCGGTCGTCAGTCGTCAGTCTTGCGTCTTGAGTCTTGAGTCGTGCCTTTGTTTTGTCTCGATTGGAAATTTGGAATAGAAGTATTACCGACGGTTTGCGTCTGGTTTTCGATTTGACTATTGAGAACTCAGATGGGCAAAGTAAGTAAGTAAGTATATAAAAGGCTATATCAGTCCGTTTCCGTTAGCGACTTCTAGATAACGCCCCGTGGCCATGCGTGCGGCGGGGGATTATGGATCTCCTTTCGACCTTTCGAGGCTGGCCATCGAGGATGTCAATGATTAGGAACCTATTGAAATCATAGACTGCCATGCTGGATCTAAGAAGAGGCTTATGAAGAACGAGTAGTATCTGAAAGCCAGAAGGGAACCTCCAAGTATGTAACGCTGAGTTGAATGCATGCATGCTCTTGGAGTCGATGAAGAATATTGCTGTTAGTACCGTAAACCACTGAGCCTGAGAGTTATATGACAATTTTGGACCCTAGAGTTCCTTGCTTCGCACCAGGGGTGACCTTGTGAATGAAAGACTAAGGAGGAGGCGTAGAAGTTCAAGTTGTGGGATTAGATCAGATCATAATAATGTTTTTCATTGTAGACTCATGGTGTCGTTGGTTGGTTCACTGGATAGGAGGTAAGCTGATCTCATGCCTACGAGTACATACTTTAGATGATTCTTCGTTTGTCCTGAGATATTAGTATAGAATTGCTGACTCAACACGAGTCGAGGGATCGGCATAGTTCAAGTTGGGGCTTTTTCCCTGCAAACCAGTGGTCTTCAGGACAGGAATTCTAGAGTTTGAATAGTCGAAGTATTGAAGAATCGCCTTGCTTTGAAGGTTCCCAACATAACTACTTTGGCCAAACCCGGCGGCTTGTGAACACTCTTGAAGTCAGAGTCAAAGCGTTGTATATCTAACGTCATCACCTGATATTCTTCTTTTCAGGCACCTTGCCATCCCCGCCGAGAGTCGGGAGCATTTGCCTGAACACTTTTTTTTTCTTGTCGTGATTTGATTGCCAGTGGCACTGGAGTTTTCATCTTCGAACTCACGTTAGACTTCTATAGAGCGCTGAGAAGCGTGCCAAACAGCGGTGGAAGTTTACTAGTGGAGCTATTTCAGCTTTCTCGAGACTCGGACTCAGTGAGTTGCATAATTCAAGTCGCGATGCTTCCGGAATCAGTCAAGATCTCTTATAACGACTAGACACGATATTGATTTTTGACGTATTCATTAATTTAGGGTCACATAAAGTCGGTCCATATGACAACATCGTGCTCCTAGCTTTTCGAAGATCTGACAAGACTGTACTATCTCACACCAGCGTGGTTGTGACGCCCCGGTCGTCGTCTTGCATGGTCTGAGGTTCGGCCTAACGATTTTCAAAGGGGTTAGCTAATATCATAACGCCGCTGCATAAGGTTGCATGTGCCATGCTATGTCCTCTGTCAACTTTTCTGCCGGAGGACTCAGAAGTGTCCATCCCAGATTCCCATTCCACCTGGTAATAGCTGAATGCAGTAAAAGTAATCGTAGCCATGCATTTCATAGATCAAGGATGCCATATGTGAGCAGATAACTTGAATATATAACTCCAATCGGAAAGGCGGGGGACGAAGTGGAGCTTTCTTGGATTCAATGCGCGCGCAAGACTTATAGTAGACTCTAGCTACATACAACTTGCCATGACCGGGACAGTGCAAATCAAGCCTGACGATGGTCAGTCATTATCATGATGCTCCATCCCCCAGTAGAGGCTTCAAGATCAATTCATTACACCGCCTACTGAAGGGGAAGAGAAATCTCTTCAAGATTATCGTGTAGAAATTTCCGACTACTTATTTCCAGTCAGCTTTTCCTTGCGACGTACTTATCTCACCTATGTAATCTGATAATCCGGGAGAAACTATCCGTACTATACTAAGTACAAGCCATCCATCATTGACATTTCACATTCAAGATTGAAGACGAATAGTGGCAACATTACCGCTCATTTGAGCGGCAGACTGTAGTGGCCAGAGAGTTTGAAGACGCGCGACTAATACCAATCGTGCGTTGTTTTTTTTAAATTACAAGGGAGGCCCGTCATATATGATTTTGGCATAATCACCTTGACTAGCCTCATCAACATTGGCATTGCCGTCATGACCGAGATACGCCCCAGATACGCTCACTGCAATGTGAATTGAATTGAGGTACGGTTAGCCCCAGTTATAGCTTATGGCGATACAAATTGCAACGGTCTCCTTTCAAACGGCAATAGTGATGGGCGACGACAGCTCGATGTCAGCTTGAAATGATGATGATGATTCACAGCTGCATATCGCGTGTAAGCTCGAGGGACCAATAACGATGCAGGAAGCATTGGGTCCCCTGCAATGGGCCAAGTTCCATCTATTGATCTAGATTTAATTCTCCAAGGAATGGTCCATAGCCACGTTCAGTATGAAATCCCAACTTCCATTATTATCTGGCGCATCAGGAAAAACCCGAATTAGATATTCTGACAAAATATTGCAACATTTGTCTATATCTAAAAGAAATTGAGAAATATGGTAAACCTTTGGAATCATTTGGTAAGACTTGGTCACACATGAAATATTAGTCCAAGAAGGTGAAATATTAACGTAAGAAGTAGGTACTAAAGTGAAGGGATCAACAGCAACAAACAATTCTCCATGATGTCACAGAAACTCACTGAAGAAGTGGTGACATCATGGAGAATCGTTTCGTTTGGTCTTGTTATACACCCATCGAAACCACATAAATGGTGGTGTACATTAGAATACAATTTACATGTTACATGTACTTATTTATACAACTATGAACCCTGATTCTTCTTCATCTATAGTCATTGTACTGTGACAGTTCAAAACTGGCACATTGGATTTAATCGAGTCTCCAAAAGTTTTGCATGCAGAATTTGTTCTTTTTCATACATGCTGAAGGAATAATCCTCCCTCAAAATGCTGCATCCCTGACAAAATGAAGACATTGTGCAAAGACGTAGATTCAAAGTATAGAATGGAGCAAGTTGTTTATGTAAGATACAAGTATTGGTACCTGCAAAATAATAAGAACGTCCAATCAAAGAAGTTCAAAGATGTGACCTACCCTCAAGTCCTTTCGGCGTCTCAAAAACGCCGTTCAAAAATTTTCATGCTTTGAACTACCATCATCATGCCCCCCAAAAGCTCGAGTATACTCAGTTCCCTTCTCAAGCACAAAGGTCCTCCCTTCTCAAGCAATAATGAAGCTCGTAAGTACACCTAATCGATGTTAATCTGCAAGATGCTTACAAATGTAGGCCCTCAACACGAGACCAAAAATGTTCAACCTCCACAGAAGAAAGGTGAGAAATGATGTTTAAGGAGCTTAAGCAGCACAGATGACATGAAGGAGATTCCGAGTGCAATGTTAACCTTGGTCATCATCGGGGTATGTTCTTTCTCTGTTCGCTTCATTTTTCTTCGCTCATGTATTCTGGTATATAGATTTTCATAGCTCTCGAGGAGTGGGAGGAAGGTGAAGACCAGCGTGAAGAGCAAGACTTTGCTTCTGCCACCTTTGCTGACATTGTCAGACTCTATAATACATTGCTTATTGACAAAATTCATGATGCCAAGGTCAGTAATGGTGCTGAAAAGTATCATACATTGATAGCTTGTCTATATCGCGATGCAAAAGCGTAAGTTTTTGATTCATTTTCATCTTAAATTGAGCTGACTAGTAGTCTTTTATGTAGGGGCAAAGGCATTTCTGTCGCTCTCAACCAAAACCCTGACATGGATCTGGAGGGAATGGAGTGAAGCGTTCATCATAGTTCTATTCAAGTTGTCTATCGTAGTGGGTGGATCTATATCGATGTTGTTGCTTTAGGTGTTTTATCACATAATCCTTGTTACCTTTGTAGTTTGTACGTTGCATTGTATGTTGAGCGTCAATAAACAAAGTGTTTCTTAGCAGATTGGATGATAATAAGCTGTATTCATATGTGGATACTGGGTAAAAATTGTGAAACCTTCGATTCAAACCAGTTCAGAATAGTGTCAGAAGGTGTCAGAAAAATGTCCGAATATGTCAAATTATTTAAGGGGGCCGTCGGTTTTGGTAAGATTTGGTAACATTGAGATATTTGTAATATTTGGTCAGATCTGGTCAGACCTGGTCAACTTTCGACAACATCTGACCAAATCCAACACTTGGGTTTTCCCTGATGCGTTTGGACAGATATCTGAATAAAGGATGTATTCGTGACAGGTAAGGATTCGCCGACTAGGAAATACTATTCTTATTTTAACATAGTATTCGTGTGCCTACTACTACGTATCTAGTATGAAGTGTTCTTGCATCCGAGGAATTGAGCAAGGCAGTGTGTATGCTGGTGAAAACCTCTGAGTCAGTTTGCACAGGTCGTTCGGCCTCAGATGAATAGAGGCGATGAATAGAGGCGACAATCTGAAATCAGATCATTCTCTGTAACCTTGGTTTATTGGACCACGAAGGAAGGCAAACAACACGGCAGGCATTGTTTCCCGGACCTTCTACCTTGAAATGAACGACCACCAAGGACCTTTCAAAGAGTTGTCGTGAACGTGACAATTGACAAGCAACCAACGCCATTTCATTGACGAGGACACGATGAACGCTCCGGCTCTAGCTAAACTCAACTCGTAACTCCATTTCAGTGTTCACGGAGTAACTTCCCCTGTTTATTTTTGTGAGCGGCCGAATACACACTCAACAGACAGATTTGGGGGGGGTTTCAAATCCGCAGGAGTCATATCTGCTGCATACCCCTCTCTCTTCGTCGTGGGATCACCGGAAAAACACTGCGTTGATTATTCAGGTGTGGTACATCGAGAATTTGGTCAAGTATGCATGAAAGTTGAAACGCTTCGCGAGTGCCCTGGACTGTAGGGACAGGGACGATTCGACACGGAAGCCGTACGCCTACGTTATGGTTCGAGAGAGCACCTGGTACATTAATGCAACCACATATGGCGTTCGGCATGGCGCATCTCCGCAGGGAAGTTCAAAGAAATTCGGGTCCAGACACTGCAGAAATAGGGAAAAAACCTTTTGAATATAGATTGCGCAACCGGGCCTAGAAGTCCTTCCATCCGGGACCCGAAGCGTGAACTTTCTGCCGTTCCAAGTATACTACGACCGCTCTTAGAGCGGGAAAAGTCGAGGAGAAGTGTCTAGAGCGGCGTCCCAGGTCAGTCAACATGCGATACATAACATACATAGAGTTTAATCGTACCTACCGAAGCCTCCTTCGCAAGCTTTGACTAAAAGGGCTGCGCTCGGGTTCCGGCATGTATGTGAATGACTTTTGAGCCTGTGTTACCGGGAAGTAAAATTTTCAGGGGGGGTTCCGAAAAAGCTTTCTAGTGTGAGATTACTCATACTGAGTGTAAAATACACTTATCTCATGGATATCGCTCAAGACCGTTTCGCCAAAACGGCAAACGATGATTCTAGCGCCTTTGAAATGGGATATCTCATCGTCCACTTGAATGTTGAACGAATAGATCGAGAAAATTGTGATATTAGGAAAAAAAAATTCAAACCCGCGGACAAGTCAGTTTGAACGTGAATTAGGACGTCAGTTTGAACGCGGATTAAGTAGGACGTCATTGAATGAGCGGGTCATAGTCGTTACGGTCAGTTTGATTCATGGAAAGGCCATCATCGGGCGGTAAGGCCTCTCACATGCTAGCCTCGCGCGCGATGCTATCAATGCTCGATAGAGAAATTCACGGATTCAGGAGGCAGGGGAAGGTCTTGACGAAGACCAGTACATCCTCAGGCAACATAATTCATTTTAAATGAATGAGTGAACAGAATCTGCGGGACGGCACGTCCAAATCTCGGGAGGGACATTTGACATTGAGCAAAGAAAAGCACTTGCATACTTATCTTGACTCCTACCTGCTCCAGATTGAGTGTGCAGAGATGTTCAGAGGTAGAGGATTGGGCTGGAGATCTGTATCGGGTTTGACACTCCATTGTTATTGAAACGTCGATGTGGATTGCGCTGGTCTAAGGTTGCGGGAGACTCGTCGTCGGATGACGGGTTTCTTTCTCGGCTTCTGCAATGGATACAAAAAAACTGCAAGGAGTAAGTTCCATAAGCTTTTACAAACTAACCCAAAATATCCCAAGTATATCACCAACCCGGAGGAAATTGTAGAGTTTCAGCGTTTGGGATTCTTTTTCAGACGGAACAGAGATGCATAGATCTGTCAGGTTCGTTGAAGAGAAGAAGACCTGCCAGGCGGGACTTGAAAGCATAAAGGCGACCAGGAGATAACATGAAACGGACCGTGCGTGAGTGCTAATGCCATGTTAGGATTGGGAGCACATTGCACCTTTCAAAGGTCAACTCCAAGAGGAAGAACGCCCTCACGACATGTTTGTATGCACGAAGTGGAATTGACAGCCTGATAAAAGTACGCTTTCAGTAATTCGTGGTGTTGTAAGCTTTGAGAAAATGAAAACACTAGGTTCCAACCAGGCGGACCTTAGGTAGAGCGCAGCCCACACGCTCTTTGATGTTCAGAAAAGCCATGCAATTTTTGGTGTCTTCCGAACTTTGAGAATTTCGAGAAAAATCAGTAGCCTGCCTAGCCTCATGAAGAAGTATTTGTTTGAACAATGGGCCAAAGAGATGTTGTCAGACACAATAACATCGGTTTGTGTGCTTGAATTTGAAAGAAAAGTTACTCGTTAAATGGCTTATAGGTACGTAGTACATGGAGGAGAAGGCCAAGTGATTTATCTTCTTTATGATCAACCATCACCACTCTCCTAATGCGCACGCCGCGTCAACGTAAATAAAGAAAGGCTTACTCGACAACCATTGTTCTTTTGCTTTGTACTTTACAACAACCTTGTATTTCGACAAAGCACTCGTTTCTTAGGACACCTCAGTGCTTCCAGCAACTACAAAAGCCTCCCCATTGTTTCTCAAAAAAACCGACGCTTAAATTTGGCTCGAATCACTGTCATGGCTCCGTCTACGCGTTCTCAGAGCGCCAACAACACGCCTGTCAGAGGCCACAGCACTGCCGCCTCGGTTCTTGACACTCTTGCTACTCCTACTCGCAAAATTCCTCACTGCTCCAAATGTAATCGACCTAGGGCCGGTCATCCGCGCTCAGGCTGCCCTTTCATTACGCCCACGAACGAGATCGCATCGGACAGGAGTAGGATTAATCTCACAGACGCGATGGGATCTATGAACATCGATGGCGAGGAAACTGCTCCGGTAACTCCTGCTCGGCGCAAGGGTAGGCGTTCTTTGGATTCTGTTCCCCCCAGTGTACCCGCCGAGTTTGAGGATATGAAACAAGTACTCAGGGAACGACGAAGATCAGAAAAAGCAGCAGCGCTTGCTCCGACACAGACTTTGGAGTCTCTTACTGACTCGGATCTCGAAGCGCTGCTGCTTCCTGGTGATAAGGACGTTTCCGATGATGGAAAAGTTGATAGTAGTGAAGTTGGAGAAGAGGAACGGAAGATAGTTCACTGGAAGGACAGAATCGAAATGCTTTCAACCGGGGGTACCAGAACGACGAGAGCAATCATGCCAGGTACTCTCGTTACTCCTTCTCCTTGGAGCAGCTTCGCTTCCATTCCAGAAGATAGCAAAGAGGGTATTACAGATATCATGGACTCTCAATCCACTTCCACTTCTTCCAGCACCGAAACCATTAGCGTCGAAGTCGTATTACCATCTTCTACAAGCGCTCCTCACCCTCTTGCTCGTACTATGTCTATGGAGGAACGTGCTGGTTTCATGGCCAACCTGGAGGAACTTTCCAGCGCAAAAGCGTACGTGTTGAATAGAGTTGACTTGGCAGCGCTCAAGAACCAGACACCTAAAGGCTTGTATACGAGGTATTTGATGGATGAATCGAATGCAGGTCAAGATGTGGTTATTGTAGGTCGAGACGAGGTGGATACAGAAAGGTTGTATCATACGTTGGACGCTGACAGGCAGAGGGCAAAATATGCGAAGCGAGGAATTGATATGAAGTCTGCTGCTAGCGGTGCCGTTGTCGGGGCAGTCGCGACTTTTACGGGGCTGGCGTTCTATTGAACTCGCTCTTCACTCGAAACTGGCGACTCACCCTGTGTCTCCTCGATTTTGAACCTACTTCAATTGCATGTACTATAATATCATGAATTCGTAGCGATATCTAGCCTAAGTTCTGGCTGCATGTATGATAATATCAATGAGCGCTTACTATTTAGCGCTCAGAAAAGTGTGATGACATAAGAAAGGTAGTCTACTCCACGACGTTGGTCATCGTACTGCACGATGACGAGCAAATTCTTCATCTTCCTGTTCTGGCTCGCTTTCTTCTCTCTTGAAGTCAACTGTGACCCAGCCAGTCTTTCTTTCACCGATTGCTTCGTCCCTCATGGCAATAACACGGCACAAAAACTTTCCGTGTCAACGGTCTACGGTCAAGTCACCCAAGACGATCTCCCTACACAGTATCTGAACTTGACGGTGCTTGGGACGACTCCAGCAGAGATTCAGAACTCTGCGAATGGCAGTGGAGAACTCTGTGCGTTATTACAAAAATTTGTGTGCCACACTAGCTGACTCCGACCCTTTATTAGCAACACTTTTCACAACAACTTCTGTGTTGACACTCAATGTATTTACTAACAGCTCCAAACTCTGTGAAACCTTACGACCTCCATCTCCTCTACCCTCTCCCGGCGACGATTTCAACAATTCGTACTATTGTCCAATACCGATAGGCGGATTTGCATTCTCATCCAGCATTCCCTTGGGATCTCATCGTTCTCTGACCACTCTCAACACTAGATTAAGTGCAGTCGATCCGTGGGGCACTGAACTTGTTTGCATCGAGGTTGACACGACGTCACTCTCTCCAGAGACTCACAATTCATATGGTGTCGCAGTGGCGATATTTTGGGGTACAGTAGGGCTTACAATTGGATATTGGATCTTAGTCGGGATAGCACGGATAGTATCCGCCTGGGGCCGTGGTTTGACGCGACCGGGGCGAAACCCTTGGGCCCGAGCACAAAGCGCAGGCTATATCCTGGCTAGTGCCATCAGTGGCGAACGGCTCGCAACTTCTCCCGCTTTGTTGCGGTTTTGTGAGTGGATGACAGTCCTATTATCGAAACCTGTTCTTACTCGGTGGTAGGCACTCCGTCGATGAGGGATCTGATTTTTCATGCGCAATGGTGCGCCGCGCTGTCTATGGTTGCTGTTCAATGGCCTTCATTTGCATGTGCGTTAGGTTCTCTCGTCCCAAAGAAGTGTTTTATTTTGACCTTTGATCCTCCAGACCCCTTGCTTAGCCAGACCGCATGGTCTACACTAACCTATAGTAGGTGAAAGTTTCACATACTGACGAGTAACTTCATTGATTTTTCCCTCAAAATTCTAAAGATATCAGTGTATCTTCGAACGAGAGATGGGATCCGCTCTCGACCGCTCCGTACAATCCTCCGTCCAATTTCTCGGATCAGCTCTCTGACAGCTCTTCTGTTCTATACATTGACCCGATTGCTCCCAATGTCCTGTTCACACTCCCAGGCAATGCTACGTCCGGAATATCATCATTTGCTTACACAGTTGGTCTTCGTCCTCAGGAGCTGTTCGGAATCTGTCTCACTCTCTTTCTTGCTATCATTGCCGGAACTATAGTCCTTTCACTGTTCCTGTGGTTTGTTGACCATGTAATCTGTCTTATCACCGGCGTACTCACCGGCGACTCGTCTTCGGGACCAGGCATCAAAATGTCTGGAGCACGTAGTCCTGGTTTTCCTACCAAAGATACAGACGGTGGTAACGATGAAAACAAATCGTTGAACAGCCGAGATCTATCTGCCATTGTTCGGCCTTCGTCGAGGTTCGGATTTGGATCTAGTACCTCTCCCAGTGCATGGCACAGGTGGTGGCGTGCACGTACTTCCAATTCAGCCTGGAGCTCTTTCCATGGCAGCGTACTACATGGCAACCTCGTCCGAGTACTCGTGCTCTTTCATCTCCCTGTCACCATATTTTCGGTCTATCAAATGACCCAGCCATCTTCCATCGTTTCTTTGAGCTCCAGAGTCCTGGCTGGACTTTCGTTCGCCCTCATATCATGCTTGATTCCTGCTATACTTGTACTTCGCGTGCGGCTTACGTCGACGAACAAACTATACGAAGAAACCCGAACCTTGCTATCTTTGGGTCCACTGTACAATCACTATCGCCATGGATCGCAAATGTTCGCTTCATTACTCTTCGCAACTGACATTGCGATCGGTGTCACTATTGGAGCCGGTCAGAAAAGCGGAACGGCACAGGCTATTGTGATTTTGGTGGTCGAGGTTCTTAATGCGCTCGTGACCAGTATCTGGTTACCTTGGGGCACTGGCGCGAGTATGGGCTTGATCAGTTTCTTGTTCTGCGTAGCAAGGATCGTGATCGCGGTGTTATTGGTGATTTTAGCCCCTGCGGTAACGTTGATTATTCTCCTCTTGAAGTAAGATATCAACTTATGCATTCACAGATTTCAGTCGGAGTAGGCCCAGACGCTTGGGTCGCGTATGGAATACTGATCATTCTTGCCTTGATCTATGCATCTCTCGCACTCATGCTTGTCATCAAAGTCATTGAGGCTATCGTTCGTATCGTCGGTGGAGTATCGTTTGATCGTTCCAGACATGTCGTCGATAGTGGCCTTTTCGGTGCCTGTGGTCTACTTGGTTGTTGCGGAGGTCCTCGTAAAGGTTCAAATCGAAATAAACGCGGCGGAAAGTCTTCTGACAGAACAGGCTATACTCAAGCCGAGTCTGGTCTCCGTTCACCTCAATCTGATCTGTCCTTCCCACCCACCCTCGCACTTGGTACTGGGAAAGGTTCAATTCACTCGAGTGGGCCTCCACCCTCCGTTTTGAAACCAGAGCATGCATTGAGACCATATAGAGAAGAGAGCGATGACGAAACGGGCTACATCATGGGTGCATGGCAGCCTTTCCAGAACCGTTCGACAGGCTACATTCCTGTTGGTGATCCGCCCTCGACAAGTGCTGTCCCACCGACTGCTGCTAAGAGTTCTGGTTTCTCTCGCGTGGGCGGAGGAAGAGCACATATCGATTCACCGTATGCAATCTCACAAGGACAAGCAACGGGGTCCACACATACCTTCCCATCCATCGGGCACCGGATTGCTGCTAATCAACCATCGACCGGGAGTGTAGGAGAACTCAGTCCATCCAGACCTAGACTGGACGAATCTCCTCCACCTTCAGTTTCTTCAAATCTCGCTCTCGGTCAAAGACAAGTATACGAAGAATCGACTGGGTTACCGCCCGGTGCGCTGCCGCCATACCATGTCCGAACGAAATCTCAGACGGCTATCATCGAAAATGTGGACTCTGCACCACCCATACATAGACCTGCTGGTTCTTCGGCTTCCAATAGTGTTGGAACCTCTCGCCCACCTTCGCGTTCCAACCGGTTCGAATCGGGTGGAACACCTACAGCTCCTCCTACTGCTTATCGGAGAAGAAGCGCTACTGTCGAAAGTGATGATGATAGTTCTTATGGACGTTCAAAGAAGAAATGGTATCACCTCCGCAGGAGCCGTGCCCACAGTACAGAAGGATATGCAGCTCCAGCTGCTGCTGAGAATGCCGTTTCATCGCTAGAACCTCCATCTTCACCAACACCGGGGAAATCGTTCGTTGTTATTCGGAAACAACAAACGTCCCCTGCTCGACCCCTTCAAGTCGCCAGTGGTTCCGGGTCAACGCCTGCGACACCGACACCTAATTCTGTTTCCTTCGCTAAAGATGTGGGCGTAGGCGGGACCTGATCAACTTTCTCAAATATTCTGTTAACCCGATTTCGCACTAATGCACTTACTCTCGTTTGGATGGTTCTCCTTTATGCATTGTTGGTATTGTGTATGAATGAATGTGTTCTTAATCTTTATGGACAACAGTTTTTTTTTTTTGTTTGCGCATGTTTTCCTTTACATTATCCTCCTCGCCGTTTTGCCTACTAATCCCGTTGCTCTCAAATTCCTATAACCCGCATTGTACATTAATAGACAATAAAATTTTTGAGAAGAAATGATTTTGCTCGACTGCTGCTAGGAAAGATGGAATAGATGTACAACAGTCCGAATTTAATGTCTGCACGTTAGATATAAATAGTAGTGTCCATGTCACTGCTCCTCGTCCTCGTAGTCAGCTGTTAAAGATCCTCCAAGCCAGAAGACTCGAAAGTCTTCTACGCCCTTTCGACACCAGCAATACAGACCCTTTTCTAACTCAAGTTGCGTCGAATCAGTGCTGAAGGTCGAGTTATTACTCAGTGTAGAGTAGGAGCGGTTGAGATTGCTGGCAAAAGTATGTTGACGATCCCAATGTCCACCTATGCATAGGAATCCAGCATCTCCACCTGTGTCTTGTTCTGCATAGAGGTTATCGTCCGCACGAGCTCTGCTTTTCCCTTTAGTGAGAAGAGAAGGCAGAGAGATCTCTTGCACTTCCACCCCAAGTTCTCCCAGGGAGATGATTTGCAGATAGACTGGAGTAGAATAACCATCCAAATCGGGTTCTGAACCTTCGAAAATCCGAGCGATGATATCGGTAGGATTATTCTTCCAGCTTATGACACGGAGAGGAATATGTAAGGATGAATTAGAGGGAAGTGGACTGGGTAAAATATGTGTTCTTCTACCCCGCGTCAGCAATATGACCTTCATTGTCTGCAGGGATGCTCCGGAAGCAGGTAACGGCAATTCGCATAGTGTAGGAGGTATCCATTTTCCGAAAGAAGGCATGTCCATCATCATGCGAGATTTACGATGGTTAGTCGGACTCGAGGCTTCTCTGGAAGCAAGCCCGGACTGGTTATCATCGTGCAAGTCCACTTCGCCAACGGCCGAATCCGCAAGACGGATCCACCCGGATTTCTTGTCGAATATCACGAACAGACTCAGTTGAGTTCCGTAAGTCATTGGCATGGAAGGACTACTCGAAAGACGATGCGTATCTCGGGAAGTAATGGAACTATCCGTACGTCTATGAGAACTCGGGGACCTGTACCCTGAGTCGGAGAATGAGCGCACAATATCGGAGACACTTTGCTGGAAGAAGGTGATGCTGCGAGGAGCTAGTGGGGTGTAGAATTCCTGTAAGAGAATAAGTCCGACGGATAGAAATGACAAGTACGTGACACCCACTTTTAAAAAATGGAAGGCCCGTTCACCTTTCGGGGTTTCGTACAAGAGTATATTTGATTTTGTTGCTATTGCTAGGAGTCGGCCTCCTCGGGCACTCGGTCGGTTGTCGTTAGACCACAAGGCATAAGATAAGACTGAACAAGTACTGAGACGAGAACCTGGCGTCGCCAATGGAACGAAATCTGTGGCCCAACGCAAAGGTAATTCATCGATCATATCCCAGCTCGCCGAATCAAACGAGTTCATTCTAGGGGAGCTAGGACGGCTCCTGTTCCTACTTGAGGTTGAATCCATCGATGGCGATGGTGAAAGCAACGATTGATACGATGAAGACTGGGAATGTTCGGAACCATGATTATTGGGCGAATCAATGAGATTTTTCAAACCCCGAGCAATGCTATGCTGTGGGCGATGCCTTTTCGGAGGCGTCTGTTGTTGAGGGTGCCAGTTAGATGGTCTTCGCATATCTAATGGACGTGCACCCTATATGATTCGAGGCATAAACGATTGAAAACATGGAAGGCCTATCCTGCGATTGCTAACCTTTTGGTTTACCGCCCATTTAGCCAAACTGATCAAGCTAGTCAGGTTGTACATTCGAAGAGACCTAGGAAATTCTGAATCTTTACTTGAAGTCGATGGGGAATCAACCTCGGGTCCAACGAGAACTAGAACAACGCCCTGAGCAGTTCCACGGGCATCATTCTCCATTTCCAGAAGAGACATCTGAAATACCCTGGTGAAATTCAGGAAAGGCAGGGCGAGAAGAATGGTTAAAAACACCGTACCCTTCGCCAGTCCATATCGAGCGGGCCTGTGCTTCCTCGGGACCTTTAACACTTATTCCTGCTGCTGATTCAGAGCGCGGATACATGTCAAGCACCGAAAGACCTTCGTCATGACCGATCAGCAGTAACTTCCCTTCCATTATGGATAGCACACAGCGAATTGGAGAAGTCGTGTGAGGGAGGAATCTCGATCCGAACTGATGCATTCTCAAATGTGTGGGCTGAAGCTTTAAGCTCACAGAAGGAAGTGGAGGGAGTGGCGGTGATAAAGTGTGCTGAGCTGGCTGAGAGATATGAAGGTTACGTAGATCGTTTGTTTGAATGTGCAAAGCCATTGGTGAAGGTGTAGATGGTTCATTGATAATCGTCGGAATACCCGGGAATTCAGCAGAACTTTCGAAGCCATACTGTTGTTGTATGCGACTTAATGTTGAATAACGGAGACACCAAAGGTAGCATACCATTTCATCATTCCCCCAACCTCGTTCACGTCGTCTTGAACGTTGGTCGGGAGAAACATCCGTATAGCGCTCAGCTGCTCTACAGCAAAACAAGGAAGATTGAGAAGCTGTGTATCTTTCATTTTGTGCAGATGGCACCTTTTCTCTATCCATCCCCTCCAGCGTCCAAATCTAATGATTTTGAGATATATGAATTTCCTAGTATCTAGTCAATCAACCGACCTTGAATTAGGTCCGTTCTGAGCCGCAAGATCATCATATGTGGGCAATCCGTCTTCATTGTTTGTTGGATCACTAATATCTTGCTCGGCGTAGGAGTAATCTTCGCTAGACATGAAGGTAGCTTGACGAGAAAGCGAGAACACGTGGTGATACACTGCTTCGACACTTGTCGCGTAGCAATTCCAATTCTTCGACAAAATTTTTAAAAAATAGTTTCATGAAATAAGAAATGCATCAGAGGGGAGTCGAACCCCTTTCCCGGCCATACCATCAATAAGCGGAATCCGTTTATGGGAAGACCGGATCATAACCGTTAGACCACTGATGCTTAGCTCAAAGCCCCCAGAACCTAATATTCTGTAGGAACCTCAAAGCAATATTTAATTTCAAGGCTAGTGTGATCATTTGTTAGACTCAGAGAGCATGAATTGTTATGTATTGAGTCCAAAAAGTGCAACAAGTTTAATGAAAGACTAGAATATACGAAATATTTTGTACAAATGTGAATCAGCATGCCAGAAGCAGAAGGCGTTACGTGGATTCGTAGATGAAATCGTGATTAATTCGAAGCTCGACGAACGGGCTGTGAACGAGAAGAGAAAATTCTCTTCAATGCCAAGATGCTGTTCAACATCTGTTTAGCGTAATCTTTGAATTGAGACTTTTTGGAGTCCACAAACCATTATTTGCATCTCCGCGAGTCCTAGTTGGACTGAAGCTCATGCTATTACGCAGAAACTATTCGTTGCGCTCGATGTTGACTCTTGGTCAACAGGCAGCAAGGTAGTAGTCCTTCGGGCATCCTCTGATGCGGAACATGATTGAGATTGAGCCTGGACCTGCACGTCAACTCTCAAGGAGTCCAGACGTTCTGAACTTTCAGATGAGCTGAAGAGCGAGATGTATTCGAAGGAGTCCATTTCAGAAAAAGATGAAGCAGAGGAGAGAGAGAGACGTCGCAGGGGTTCGTAACTTGCAGAATTTGCAATGTGAAGAGCTACTTCCTCCAGAGGCAAGCAGCTTATAAGGAGAGACAACAAAAGATAGAAAGGGACAGATTCCTCGGACTTGAAATTGTTTATTTAACCTTTCTGTTCTTGCCCTGCACTGGTCAATGTGTTTTGGACATAGTAACGCGGTAACCAACCCGATTTTCGCAAAGTCTTGCCTTTTTATTGTGTTTTGGCGTATAAGATCTGGCGATAAATCAGAGCTGATGAGATGAGCCTGCTGGGGTAAGGAAAATTTCGCTCAGAGGTTTGAAAAGACAATAAAACAATAAAGATGAAGGAAAGTCAGTCAAGAGTACTTGGACCGGACTTGTATACCGACTATTGTGCCTATTCTAGGCTAAGGCGCGGAGTGCCCATCTCCAATCTGGCGAAAAAGTTCGTTCGTCGGGAGCGCAAACGTTCTGTAGCGCTAGCGTGGGATCACGGTAACACGACACGAGATATGGGGGACAAAGTGGGTGCTCAGGCAATAACCGTTGTAAACTGGGGTAGATTTCGAGAGAACCTAACGTAGCGAATACAGGAGCGTTGTCTTAAATACTGTACGAGAGCATCGGATAACCATAAGGAGAAACATATGGGCATGGGCATGGGGCATAGAGATAAGATACGAGGGATTTGTCATAGAGATAAAGAAATAACTGCGGCTTTGTTCGTGACCGCTACATACGCCCTCCAGATATCCTTTCGAGGGTATCTCATTTTTCTTCGGTAAGCTACGCGCTAGGTTCTTCGTTCATCGGCTGGTTGTCACCCTCAAGAATCATCGAGTCGGTATCCGTAAATCCAAAGTCATCGGGGGAGGTGGTGGAACCAGATGCGGGGTTATTGTGGTTCAATGTGTTGAAGAACACGGTCAAATCTGACTCGGAGAGGCCAGGGTTAGATGCAGGTAAAGATTCGTTGGGAGACGCTGAGTTAACAACGTTGTCGCTAACGGGAGTGTTGTTAGGGACATGGAGTGGATTATGAGCTGCGTGTGGGCCAAGTTGGACAGCGTGATTATTGGCAGAAATAGATGAGGTGGAACCAAAGATGATTGGAGGGTGGAAGCTGCTGGAGGTACTGGGACCAGCAGGCATAGGTGAGTACTGTTTTTTAACACCGTGGTTGACGTTCATCTGACTAATTTTCTTCCCTTTCTTCTTATTATTAGAGACGCCTACTCCTCGTTCGGCGCTATCCAAGAGTAGTTTTCCATATAACGCTTGTTGCTTGTGCGATAGATTAGACAATCCAAGAGTCTTCATAACTGACGACTCGGAATTCGGTCCACGAACAAAGGGTGCGAAGATAGAACGATCAACCGGAACGGTAGGAACATGGATAGTACCTGTGTCGGGATCCACGATGGCCATCCTCATAGTTCCGATGAGTGGATCTGAGTTGAATTTGTTTGCCAAGTAGGGATATGCTATGGGGACATGGAGGTTCCCCAATACGGCTCCGGGTCGTCGAAGAATGGCATCGAAATCGAGACAGGCAGAGAGTTCAGCCGGGGTGATGCTGTAGGTAATCCCGCTAGACGAGGAGATAGTGTTTCGGTTGGCGTTGACTCGTTTGAGCCACTCGAGGGATTTTGTTGGAACGGATGGGGTTTGCTGAGTGGAAGACATAGTGGGTTGATAAGGTACGTGAAGGTTTTCTCTTATATCTTCATCCAAGTCTGACCCTGAGTTCTCTAGGGGCAGGAGGATGAAATTCAACTGTGAGGTGGACGCATTGTCAACTCCCAAATGTGGGATTGAGTTCGGATCTGGGACGTCGCGCCCTCCATCCCTGAGCTCGGAAATATCTGAGATTCCAAGCGCATCAAAGTACTCCCCAACTGCATCCAGATGGTCAATCTGGTGGTACGGCAGCCAGGTCAAATCTCCAGACTTCCACTTGATGTGGAATAGCGCGTTCGAGCGCGTTCCGGAGTGGGCGACGATACGGTCAACTGCCCACTCACCTTCTGTCTCGTCAAAGTCTGCAACCTGGGTTTCCAGCCGTCCTGGAAAGAGACGGTCATCGTTCGGGATGTGAATACGAAGTAGTGAGGCGTGAAAAGCGTCATGTACTCCTCGCTGCTTGAGACGAGCAGGAATATCTATTCTATAGGTAGAGTTTCCAAAATCTTTCAGGATCTTGTAGGGTCCAACAAATTTCGGTACTAGTTTCCTTGCGTAACCCTTAGGAAACGAAATGTTCTTAGTGGAGATATAGGCTAAATCTCCTTCTTCAAAGGGAGCTGGACGACGACGCCTATTAGCATCGCGCGTCTGTTTTACTCGGGCATTCAGAATGCTATCGTGAGCTTGCATTACTGCTTGCTTCATCTTCTGAGCATAAACTCTAATACCTGGGTACTCATTTTTGTCAGCTGAATCCCACAAGAATGAACGCGGCATCCGTCCAGTGTTAAGGAAGAATGGTGAGTATCCAGTGGTTTCTGATCGAGCGGAGTTTATTGCAAACTCAACTGACGGTAGCTTGATTACCCAGTCTTTCTGGTCGATAGCAACACACTGCCGAAGCATTTGAGTGACTGTCCGGTTGGCTCGCTCGGTTGAGCCGTCGGTTTCAGGGTGGTAAGCACTCGACATTTTGAGTTTAGTACCAATAAGGTTGTGTAGGTGAGTCCAGAATGTACTCGTGAAGTACGAATCTCGATCACTAACTATGTTCTTAGGCAGTCCATGATGTTTGTAGACTTCTGCAAACACGAGTTCGGCGACTTGTTTTGCTTTGTAGGTGGTTTTACTAGGGACAAGATGTACCATTCCCGTTAATAGGTCAATCACAACTGTTATCATATCATATGTCCCGTTTCGGTCCTTCGACTCTGGCAGAGGCCCTACAAAATCCAACGCGATGGATTCCCAAGGATATGAAGGAACAGGTAATGGATTCAATAATCCATACGGTCGGGCATTGTTAGGCTTTGCACGCTTACACGTTCGACATGAATCGCAATAAGCTTTGACATCCGATATCAGGTCTTTCCACCACACATAGTCTCGAAGGTAGTCAATTGTCTTCTTTGGACCAAGGTGAGCTAATAGTGAGTGTGCTTCATCAATGATACATTCTCGAATGTTCCGTCCATTGACTGTGAGTTTTGGTATGCAAAGAACCTTTCGGTCGTGCTGTATAAGATGTACCAGACCATCGGATACCTCAAAATTTCGGTATTCCTTTGGTTTGTCAATGATCTTCTTGAACATCGTATCGTTTCTGTACTGATTCTTCAACAGGGATTCAAGATCAAGTTTCGACTGGCTTGCTGCCAATGCAGTGAGCAGTGAGGTGTTCATTGACACTTCGGGTACCTCTATGGCTGGGTTAGCGGTGGTTTCAGTAGGTTCAGGCTGAACGCTACTGGGTTCAATCACATTTGGAGTCTCAGCAGGATTTGTATGGGTACTCCCGCCCTCCTTTCGTTGTTCACGAGGACCGTGCAACACGAAACGCTTTCCGACCATTCGTTTAGCAAATTCGTGGCTGGTTTCAACCCGTTTCCCCTCATTACGCGTGGTCATCGCAAATAACTCGGGCAATGTGGAGGAAGCCTCGATATCAACGAGTAAAGGCATTGATATGTTGTGCGAGAGCAAAACATCATTGTCAATGATATCGTGGTATGTGTATTCACTCCTCGCACGAACCACTCCTGGCTTATCATTAGAATAGATACGCGAAAGCGCATCGGCGAGGATATTTTCAATACCAGGTACGTATACAATCCTATAGTTGAATTCCGAGATCTTCTCGAGCCATCGAGCTTGTCGTCCTGACAAATCCTTTTGCTTGAAAAGATTGTCGTGACAACCAAGTACTTACATCATTTTCTTTCTTTCATTTTCACATGCTCTAGTAACCACATGACCGTGTTCATTACTCATCGTTCATCTGACCACTCACTCTCGCGCTGTCATTAGTTTATTGTTCTTTCCTTGTTCCTCATTCGTTCTTCACTATTCCACTCTCGCGCTCTTGTTCTTTGTTCTTTGTTCTTTTACCCTTGTCCCTTTACTCTGGTTCCTATTGTTTCAGATTCGTATATATAGTACAGTAGACAGCTACCAGTTCCCTATCTCGACCTCTTGGTCTTTGGGAACTAGGTTTGTGTTTGTATCTTTGTGTACACTCAATATTGACTTGGTCTTTGGGAACTAGCTTGCCTTATCTGACCCTTGTGATTGGCCCTTCGTGCTATCACAGTCGCTGAGATCATTTATTCCTTTAGCCTTTGTGTGTTGAGCGTTACTCACACTCAGGTTTGTGCTCGTACTTGTGCCGTTGATCGCTCCCCTTCGTCGCTTCCGCCTACGTCGCGACATTAGGTCGAGATCTATTACTCGTACCATCAGCTCTATCACTGATCTTACGAGGAGTGGAAATCGGGATCCACCGATTCTCCACCTGATACTGCCACCACGCCAACTTTCGGAGTTAACTCTGACTGTTCAGACAACTACCACGCCTTCGACACTGTAGAACATTGTGACGTTCACTGGTCAACCGAAGACGAAGATAACAGACACTGGGAACCTTGCGACGAAAATCCTTGCCCCAATCGATACTTACTCACAGTCAGCCAAGACTACGATCCAACCGGTCATCACATCCACATCTCGCGACCCGCTTCTCCAGTAGTACCTGAACCTACTGCAGCCTTCCTTAGAGTAGGACGATCTTCAAATCCTAGCTCCCGTGCTTCTCCCGCATTAGTACCCACCACTATCGCGGCACTTGAATCCGAATCCGAATCAGAACCGGAACCAATATTTGAATCAGAATCAGAGATCGAACCTGACCCCACTTCCGAAATGTCACAAAACTTATCTCTCCAAGATCTTGGAAATCTGATCGGACAGCTTGCTCGTCAGCAGTCAGAGCTCCAGGCAGTTGTATCTACTATGGCAGGAAACATTAGCACGAACAAAGGTGTCAGCAAACCTCAACCCTATGATGGGAAGAGAAGTGATGATGCTCGTCGTTTTATAGCGGCATTTGAGCTGTGGGCTAATGGAGTACGAACTTTACGTTCTAATGAGGAAGAACGTATTAAATCGGCGATATCATTCCTTGAAGGTGACGCTGCAATCTGGGCTACTCCCATATCGGAAAACATTAGCCAGGTAACTAACAGCACACCTAACACCAACCTCATCTACCCCACCTGGCAGTCATTCAGAGACGCCTTCAAGGCCCGCTTTGAAACAGTGAACCCGGTGGTAGATGCCAAGGACGCCTTAAAAACCTTGTTCCAAGGAAAGACTACTGTGGCCGCTTATGCCGCTTCCTTTAAACAGTACTCCAGTCGTACCGGATATTCTGATCCAGATCTCCGAGATCGATTCTATCAACACCTGGCAGCACGCATCAAAGATGGCCTTGTCAACTCCGCAGCGAATACAGACACTCTGGACAACCTCATCAAGGAATCCATTCGGATCGATAACAGACAAATCGAGCGTGCCCGAGAGAAGGGGCAAAACTTGGTAAACTACTCCCCCACCCACAACACAGGGTCCTTCCACCCTACTCCATTCACCCCGGCCCGAGACCCATTTGCCATGGACGTGGATGCCACTAACACGGGTCGATCAGCGGAGGAGTATCGAAGGTTCATGACAGGGAAATGCTATGGATGCGGATCCAAGAACCATCGAAAAGCGGATGGACATCATGAACGGGACATCTGCAGCCACTGTGGACTCACCGGACACATAGCGGCGGTCTGTCGAAGGAAGTTCATGGGTCTCTCTAGACCAAATATGACTCGCACTGCGGCTGCCACCTCTATAATGGCTGAACCCGCCACTTCTATTGCTGCTACACCCACTCCGCTCCCCGACTTTTCCTCGATTCTACAACAGTTGACGGACAACCAAAAAGCGTTGGCAGACCAGATCTCAGAGCTGCGCCAGAATTTTTAAAGTGGGAACCTGACTCGGCTGCTGCCTGGTTCCCTCAGCTGTACTCTAAATTGTCATCTATTTATGCATCTACCTCGTCCTGTACAATCGGTTCCACTCAATTTAGCGATCTTTCCCATTTTCGCGTACCAATTAAGCTACAAGGCAGATTCAAGAGTACAAGCAACGCAGCAATGATAGATTCTGGAGCAACAGGTCTATTCCTTCACCAACGCTTTGTGAATAAACACCATATCCACACTCGCCCCCTTCATCATCCAATCACTCTATACAACATTGATGGAACCCTCAATAATGCTGGTAAAATCACACACTCTGCACGACTTCTGTCCACTGTAGACGGGAACCCACCCCAGCTTCTCGAATATCTTGTCACCAATCTAGGCTCCGAAGACATTATCCTCGGACTCCCTTGGCTCCGGAAGGTCAATCCCGATATAGACTGGAAGAAAGGACGGCTAACGCAACTATCCACCAAGTCACCAACAATGACTATCGAGGAGATTCCTGAATTGAGGGAAGGTAATGTCGGAGGAACAACAGAGGAACTTTTGGAGATCAACCCACAACATGTCCCTTTACCACCGCCGCCTATAGATGAGTTTGAAGAACCGGCGGGAATTCACGAGTATGGGGAAGGTACACCTGTGTATCGACTGGTCGGTAATCGGAAGAGGAGGAGAGCATTGTTACGTGCGGGTATTATTGGTCACACATCGGAAGAGCTTTGGTGTGCAGCTGGCTACACTTATTCCCAACAGTTGGCCGAAGCAGCACATAAGGATAAACCACAAAAGACTTTCGAGGAAATGGTACCCACTATTTATCAGAAACATGCTAAAGTCTTTTCAGAAAAGGAATCTGAACGCCTACCAGAACACAAGCCCTGGGACCATGCTATCGACCTGAAGCCTGACGCACCCGAAACCCTGCGCACCAAGATTTATCCAATGTCACCCAATGAACAAGAAGAACTAGACCGATTTTTAGACGAAAACCTACGAAAAGGGTATATCCGTCCCTCTAAATCCCCACTAGCATCTCCGGTCTTCTTTGTCAAAAAGAAGGATGGGAAACTCCGTTTTGTACAGGACTACCGACGATTGAATGAATACACTGTCAAAAATCGATACCCGCTTCCTCTGGTTACTGATATCATTAGCCGCCTACGAAAATCGAAGATATTTACCAAGTTCGATGTACGCTGGGGATACAACAATGTGCGGGTGAAGGAAGGACACGAGTGGAAGGGAGCATTTGCAACTAACCGGGGGCTCTTTGAACCCTTGGTCATGTTCTTTGGTTTAACAAATTCCCCTGCTACGTTCCAAGCCTTGATGAACTCGATTTTCGCTGACTTAATTGCCTCGGGGAAGGTGGCTGTATACCTGGACGACATCCTGATCTTCACCGAGACACTGGAAGAGCACAGAACCATAGTCCATGAAGTCCTCACCCGGTTGGCCCAACATGATCTCTATTTACGACCGGAGAAGTGTGAGTTTGAGCAATCCTCCATCGAGTACCTGGGACTTGTCATCAGCGAAGGCGAAGTGCGTATGGACCCGGTAAAAATAGAAGCGGTAAAGAACTGGCCTACTCCTACCTCACTTCGTGATCTCCGAGGTTTCTTAGGGTTCGCCAACTTCTACCGACGGTTCATCGAGGGGTTTGCGAAGAAGGCCCGACCACTTAACGACCTTACGCGAAAGGACATCAAATGGCAATGGGGATCAGCACAACAGGAAGCATTCGAGACCCTAAGGGACGCCTTCACCTCAGCCCCAATCCTGGTGCTATGGGACCCAGGAAGGCCAACCCGGATCGAAGTAGATGCCTCGGGATTCGCTTCAGGGGGGACGTTATTACAACTACAGGAGGATGGACTCTGGCACCCAGTCGCATTCCGGTCGGCCTCCCTGAACCCAGCGGAGCGAAACTACGAAATATATGATAGGGAAATGTTGGCTATCATCGAAGCACTCAAAGATTGGAGACACTACCTGGAAGGATCGCCCGAACCATTTGAAATCATCACCGATCATCAAAACCTGGAGTTCTGGAGGACAGCTCAGGACCTTAGCCGACGACAAGCACGATGGGCCCTCTGGCTTTCCCGGTTCGACTTCCGTCTAAAACATCGCCCCGGGAAAGCGAACACACAAGCCGATGCTCTCTCACGGATGCCACACCATCAGGTAATCGATGCGGAAGACAACAAGGAGCAAACGGTGCTCCAACCAAAACACTTTATCAATGCGGCGCACATGGTACTATTCCAAAACCCCTTACTTGAACGGATCCGGGAGGTTAGCGAACGGGAGGCAGAGGTATTGGACGGATTAAAGAGCCTGAAGGGACCACGAGTGCTGACAGGGGGATTGGATGAGTGGAAAGAGGACAATGGTTTGGTGTACTATCGAAACAAGGTATACGTACCACCCAACCCGGAGCTCCGGAAAGCGGTACTGGTACAATGTCACGATTCACCTACAGCTGGACATCCGGGGATGCATGGTACGTTAGAACTTGTTAGCAGGCAATACTGGTGGCCGGGGATGCGGTCATTTGTGGACAAATATGTGGAAGGATGTGACCTCTGTCAACGGAAGCGACTCAATCCACACCACTCCTCTCCGCTTCAGCCTCTTCCTGTTCCAGACGGTCCATGGCAGGATGTTGGCGTAGATCTCATCGGAGAGCTCCCCATGACCCAGGACGGACATAATGCTGTAATAACCTTTGTTGACCATTATACCAAGATGATCCACTGCTTCCCAACCACAACAGAAATCACTGCCGATGGCGTAGCCGACTTCTTCTACCGCGAAATATTCCGACTTCATGGTCTTCCTCGACGGTTCATTTCTGACAGAGGCCCCCAATTTGCGGCAGATGTAATGCGGCAACTCTTGAAACGACTCGGGGTAGAATCAGCACTCACAACAGCATACCATCCTGAAACCAACGGTCAAACGGAACGAGCAAACCAGGAGATCGAACGATACATTCGCATGTATATCAGCCGACGACAAGATGATTGGGATCAACTACTACCTACCGCTGAGTTTGTTATCAACTCTCGAATTCACTCCGCTCACGATCATTCTCCATTCGAAACCCTCTATGGATACACCCCCGAATTTACGATTCCAATCCAAGTTTGGAACAAGTACCCAACAATTGATCAGCGGTTGACGTTGCTACAGCATGCCCGGGAGGATGCGGAGGCAGCTCTTAGGATGAGTAAGGAGCGTATTAAGGGAGACGACACAAGGGAGGTTCAGACATTCACAATTGGACAACCGGTATGGCTATCGCTACAGAACCTAAAGATTCGACAGAAAAATCAAAAACTTGGGAGTCGGCGACTCGGGCCATTCGAAGTAGCAGAAAAGACCGGACCTCTGACATATCGCCTTAACCTACCAACTTGGATGAAGATCCACGACAACATCCATGTTAATCGACTATCGCCATGGAAAGGGAACGAGGTTAATGGAGTTAGGCCACCACCACCGGATCCGGAGATCGTGGAGGGGGAAGAGTTCTATGAGGTGGACAAAATTTTGGACAGTAGGTTTTATGGGCGATGGAAGAAGCTACAATTTTTGGTACGATGGAAGGGTTATGATGAAGGACAGGACAGTTGGGAAAATGAGGAGAATGTGAAGGGATCAAGTGACGAAGAAATTGCAGACTTTTATCGGACACACCCCAATGCACCACGGAAGATCTCGGCGGCCATTTTTAATTTGCTGCCCTGGCAAGCCTATGAAAACCTTACGGAGCTGGTCGCTGGGACATCGACTGTAGAAGGGGGGTAATGTCGTGACAACCAAGTACTTACATCATTTTCTTTCTTTCATTTTCACATGCTCTAGTAACCACATGACCGTGTTCATTACTCATCGTTCATCTGACCACTCACTCTCGCGCTGTCATTAGTTTATTGTTCTTTCCTTGTTCCTCATTCGTTCTTCACTATTCCACTCTCGCGCTCTTGTTCTTTGTTCTTTGTTCTTTTACCCTTGTCCCTTTACTCTGGTTCCTATTGTTTCAGATTCGTATATATAGTACAGTAGACAGCTACCAGTTCCCTATCTCGACCTCTTGGTCTTTGGGAACTAGGTTTGTGTTTGTATCTTTGTGTACACTCAATATTGACTTGGTCTTTGGGAACTAGCTTGCCTTATCTGACCCTTGTGATTGGCCCTTCGTGCTATCACAGTCGCTGAGATCATTTATTCCTTTAGCCTTTGTGTGTTGAGCGTTACTCACACTCAGGTTTGTGCTCGTACTTGTGCCGTTGATCGCTCCCCTTCGTCGCTTCCACCTACGTCGCGACAAAGATGCTCAAGACCCTTATGATCAGTTATGCAGGTGAATTCAACACCCTGGAGTATGTCGCGATGACGAAGCATCGTCTCGACTCCCGCCAACATCTCTATCTCATGGACAGGATAGTTTTGTTGCGCAGGGCTCAGCTTTGCAGAGTAGAAGGCTGCCGCCTTTGCGTTCTTCCACGATGGACCTTGGCAAACAGCGCCGCCTATTCCCGTTGCACAACCGTCAGTAATCATCCATACCGGAGGTGCATCATCAGAATAATCGAGCGGAACTCGGTGATGATCCCGAGCACCACTAGTGAGTCTTTTGACATTTTCAAAGGCTCGTTGCTCAACGTGAGTCCAGCGAAAAGGTACAGTATCTCCAGTAATTGTGCTTAGGTGTCCCATAGGAATCCGGACAAGACCAATATCGTCGGCCAGATAGCCCGCTGATCCCAGGAAACCACGAAGAAGGTCTCGGTTAGTAGGTGTCAGCCATCGGATTATGGCGTCGACTTTGTGGGGATCCATCCGGATACCCTTATCGTCAATGATACATCCAAGTACCTTGAACTCCTTTGGCAGGAAGTTCAGTTTTTCCTCACTAAGGTAAAGTTTTTCTCTTTTGAGAATATCAATAATCAATTTGACGTGTTTAACATGATCTTCTAGAGACTCTGAATAGATTACTATGTCATCTAGATAGACGTCCATGAATCTCCCAATATACTCTGAGAAAAGATAATTCATCAGAGCTTGGTAAGTTGCAGGCGCATTGCAATCGCCTTGTTGGATAACAAGACTCACCATATTTCCATCGGGAGTAGTGACCGCTGAACGAGGTACATGTTCAGGTATGATTCGTATTTGTTCATACGCATCTTTTCCATCAATAATCGACCGATATTTTGCACGAGCAACCCGCCGTTTGATGCCTTCGATATCTGCCATCGGCGATGATAACTTTTTTGTGTTGGCATTTCGTGCTCGAAGATCCACCACGACGCGCATCTTTGCACTTCCTGGTTTAGGGATCAACATCATTGGTACAGTATTTCCTGAACTTGTCATCTTCCACCTACCTGATTTCAGATAGGCATCGCGTTTCTCCGCCCATTGGCTTCGAAACTTTTCGGGACACTTCGATGGGCGCCAAGGCAAGATCTTTGACTCGTCGATTAGCGGGATGGTATGGTTGATGGCTCTGAGAGGCGGTAAGTCCGTTTCTGCCATCGCTCTGCACAAAGGTTTAGCATACGCAACTAACTCTTTTTGTACAGATTCTAGATGATCCTGATACAGATCCATAGCACGAGAGGACAGTTTTGCAACATTCTCCCCTTGTATAGGTAAGGATTCCGTGCTTCCAATAATCACCTTAGCATCATTGAACCCAACCATAACCTTGTGTTGAAACAGGAATGGTGTACCAAGTATTATATCATAACTGGAGAGATTTGCTACATCAAAGTAACGTTGTTCAGAAACACTCTGATACTGAAATTGGGTTTTCACGCCCCAATTAATCTTTGACCGAGAACCTTGGACAGCAAGCTGCAAAGGTAACGGTTTCGTCAGCTCCATCTTTTGAATTCCAAGCTGATCAGCGAATGTAGATGAAATGAAATCACCTAATGAGCCTGTGTCGATCAGTGCTCGAGCTGGATGACCATTCAATTTGACTACCACAACTAATGGTTTGGGAATCCGACGTGAAAAATCCTTTGTCATAGCAGCATTTCGTTGGATAGCAGGGTAGGTTCCTCGAGGGACTTGTATACCATTGATTTCAATAGGTGACTGCTGATCCTCTTGTGACCAGACCTCTTGAGAAGTTTGACTGCTACGTTTTTTTAGAGTGTCAACATCCTCGACGGGTTTAAACAGACATCCAAAAACACATTCTGAGTTTTCGACACACTCATCAAGGACGAGCTGAATTTGTCGGTGTCCATGGATAAGTCGTTTTTGATACCATTGGGTGAGGTCAAAGTGAAAGTTTCGCATATATGTTTGCGGTAAGAGCACTTCAAATTCATGTGTCAGATCATGAATCTGATAATTGTCAGGATCATGGCTTTTAACTGTGAAACGAGTGAACTTTTGGTAATCTAACACATTTTTGAGTGTGTCCTTAGTATTGATTTGCACATTTGACAACCACATTTCGATTCCCTCGATGTAAGTGAAGTGCATTTGATAGGGTTTATACACCTCAAGCTTTTTTGAATCAAGCTTGATACACATTTTCTTAGTACGTTCAACAGCATACCAATGTGGGAGTGCAAATCTAGGATCCTCGAGCTGAGCTCGTTGTACATAGATCCACTCGATTTCATCCATATCATGATATAGTGAGTCGAAATAATCTGAATCACTGATACAATACTGAGTATCACTAATTGGATACACATAGAATCGACCAATGTTATCTTTGTTATGCACGAAGTCAGTTGGATAAGGTGCCGCAATATCAAGTAGGTACATTGCTCGTTGTGCTAACATGTCACCAATGCATCGCGGGAGTTCTTGCAATGCATACCCATGATTTAGGTGATTGAGTGACTTGTACATCCAAGGTCCTCGATGACCGTTTTTGGATTTCGGAGGTAAATACTCAAGATAATCAGTGTTCGCTGGTATTGAGTCATGGCTCAAGCTTTCTGAATCACGGTAAGATCTTTTAGTCCATGAGTCTGTATCCTCATTGAGCGAGTCACTTAGGTCAAGGTTCAACATCCCAATCCCCAACTCGGTCAGTTCCTCTGTGGTCTCTGCAAGATTTCGGAGATGTTCTGAATCACCAACGCTGATATGATTACTTGCCATTCCAGGTGGACCATGCGAGGATGTCGAAGGTACAGATTTCCCTTCAGGACATTGGCGGGCCATGTGTCCTTGACCACCACATCGGAAACATTTTCCTGCAGCGCGATACTCATCTTTCTCTTTGTCAGTGAGATCTCGGCGCTGAAACTGGGGTTTGCTCTTGTGATTTCTAGATTTCCCCTTTGAGTGCATAGGGTTATCACTCTTCGTATTGAAGTTATCCTGATTCTTTTTGCCTTTCCCAGAAGAGGACTGCCCTGAGTAACCACCGTTTTTCCCGTTAGAGGCATTGGTGGGTTTTTCGGATTTGCCCATCTTAGGTTTCTTAGTAGGCTCATCACCAGGATCAACATTCTCGATGATCTCAATGAGCTCGGCTGTGCTTGCAATTTCATCATAGCTCGATAACTCTGGATTGAGTTTTTCTCTCCAGAGACCCTTTTGAATTTTCTTATTGAGACTGGACCACAGTTTGTGAGCTTTTTCTCGCTCATCCATGAGACCAATTGTATTGAATAGATCATTCAATTCAGCTAGATGTTCCCTTACTGGCTTATCATTCTGGAAGCAACGTTTGAGTTTTCGCCGCTGGTCCAAACGGTAAGTGAGAGGGAAACAATAATTGTATAATTCCGTGAAAAATTGCTTCAGTCTCCAATCAAATGGGGAATCTGCCACTGTAGTCAAGTAGAACTGATATGCTTTACCCTTTAGGTATTTCGACAGTTTCAGAACACGGCGGTTCTTAGGTACATGTCCATCACGAACATAGGCAGTACCTTCAGTAACAAATTTGATGAATGCCCGAACATCGACGGAACCGTCGTAGGCCTCCGACGGTGGATCAGGCTTCAGTAACATTTTTTGTCTCTTGTGAGACTTTCGTTTTTTATGGTGTTTTCGGTGTTCCTTTTTTGCATCATTGTCATCCTCATCGGATGATGATGATGAGCTGCTATCATTTGAGGAAGAACTCGATTCTGAGCTAGAGGAACTCGAAGGATCAGATGGTCCCCCGGGATTGCCCCGACCCTTCTGGTGGCTCTTAGCATATTTCTTGTGCTTGCTCGGAGCTAGCAGCTTTGACAGATGATTGGTAGGAGGCAACATTTGACTAGGCCGTACAATCCTATCAATATCTGGGAGAGGTTTTTTACTCGTTGGAGCTTTTTGCCTTGGGCGTTGCTCAACAATATCTCTGATGTGATGTTCAACTAAGTCAGTAAGTGCCTCAGATCCAGCGCGGTGCTTGGAGTTTTTCTTAGGCTTTTCTGATGAAACAGCATGAACTGATTTCTGATTCGCAGAATGTTCTTTAGGCCCTGATCGGCTGCAACGGAAAACGGTGCGGGTTTTTGACGGGTACAGCCAAAAATACCCAGACTTGGGAAATTACGTAAGATCAGCGGGAAAAGCGAAAATTTCCGTGAAACTGGCGATCGGCAAAACATTCAGAGTCTGGCTGGGTCTGGGCGGCAATCAAAGTAATTCACTGACTCAGCAAAGGTGGAAGCGCTATGTACACTGATTATCTTTATAAAGCTAATCAAAAGTATCACATGACTACCGATAAGCCATATTTAAAAGTCACATGACTTTTTCTGCTCAGCGAATTTATTAAAAAATGTATGCATCAAAACAGCGGCTTTAAATACAGAGTCCGGTACTCGGGCCGTGACAACAAACCCGTTGTAAAACCTGAGTCAGGATTTGATGGGAACCAAACCCGGAAACCGTTTTCCTGCACCGTTTTCCGTTGCAGCCGATCAGGGCCTTAGTCTTACGGATTTCTCTGAATTTATCCAGGGCTTCGTGCTGCTGATTCACATCAATATCAGACATATCTGCGGCACCCCAATTCTCTGGGTCTGCGCCTTTCCCTTTATCAATGGTAGAGGGTCCTTCTCCATTGGAGATCTCAGACTCGGTACTGTTGTCACTGTTGTCCCGATTGGGAGTTTGCTCAACGATTTTCATACGTTTAGCAATCATTTTTCTCTGAGCTTGAGAGAGCCCTTTTTCGGCCTCTCGGATGACTGCTCCTTGAGCCATGGTGATGGGTACAGGCACTTTCTTTGCGCTGTATCCGGAGTTTGCATCCTTAACTCTGACAGATTTCAATGGAATTTTATATAATTGACTACTGTCTAGACTGGTGGCTCTACGACGAGATCCAACCTGAACCCACTGATTTGGGTTCTCATCATCATCGGTGAGTGAGTTATCCTCAGGCTCAACCAACTTGTGTTGTTCGTCCTTTAGACTGCCAGCAACACTTTCTCCATCGGATGGAGTATTGCCATCCCCTTTTGGGGTCATCCTTCCGCCTTGAGCGGCCTCGTTATATGAGGTAGGACGATGCTGAGCCTGTGTCTCATTATTGACACTGGCAGCACTGGCTGGAGTTCCCTGTCGCTGAGACTGACCAGGGCGTCGAAGGTTGTAACGGGGGTTGTGGATAGTTTCGGTAGACATTGTTGTGAGAGATGAGAAGATAAGTTTTTGTCGATAAGTTTTTTGTTGTCCAAATCGGAGTCCGCGTTGATCAGACGAGGAGGTTGCCGTGGAGGACGATGTCGAGAAGAGTTTTAGAGAGTAAAAAGCAGTTGTTGAGGGTTAAAAATATGTAGCGCTAGCGTGGGATCACGGTAACACGACACGAGATATGGGGGACAAAGTGGGTGCTCAGGCAATAACCGTTGTAAACTGGGGTAGATTTCGAGAGAACCTAACGTAGCGAATACAGGAGCGTTGTCTTAAATACTGTACGAGAGCATCGGATAACCATAAGGAGAAACATATGGGCATGGGCATGGGGCATAGAGATAAGATACGAGGGATTTGTCATAGAGATAAAGAAATAACTGCGGCTTTGTTCGTGACCGCTACACGTTCCCACGATTCTTCGTTATAGTCACTCTTATAAGTTACTGTAACTTCTGCCACGAATGCTGGAAAAAAGTGGCCAACTTTGAACTCTTTCAGGACAATGAACATAGGTGCGGTGGTCCAGCATACTTCGATTGAAATTGCTACAGCTTTTAATTTTGCAGCTTGAGCAATACGCATGAAAAGATTTCTTATCGTGTACTTTTGCGCGCCCGTATTCAATCTCCAGAATATACTTTTCGTTATCAATCTGACCGAAATGCGAAATATCTATACAACACTGCCTAGTCTGATGATAGAGAACCACTTCTGAATATCCGCAGCGTAACGACGCCCAAGACAGGCTGCCAGTTTAGTGGAGTTTTTTTTTTCCTACCAGTGATCTACGTTCAGTCCAGACACTGATGGGACTTTAAGCCTGATAAGACGTCTAGTGAGTCTAAATATGTATCTCTGAAGCATTGACACCATCAGCGCTCATCCAACCCGTTTCTGGCAGATCAGTAGTGCCATATGAAAATCTTTCCCGTTGGATTGAATTCTGCCATATCTCGTCTTAGAATCCATTTCTGTCTCCCCCACACTGAAAGCGAAGTATGAGAGCTATTTCTTTGCTTTTGTATGGATGTCTACTTTCATACTGGAAGGTCAACCACTGATAGCTCAACTGCAAGAAGAACGAGTATCTTTCCCAAGTGAAAAGATTGCAGGATTTGGCATCGCTCAATACTTCTTCCGACCTTCCATCTACATATGTTTCATGACTTTCGAAGGATCAATCTCCAGGTGCCGCCACCACAACCTCGAGCGTCTTGCTTTATTTAAAAGCATATCCGTTTTTCCAGCACAACTAACTCTTCGTTTTTGATTTCCTTCCCTCCAATTCTTACTGACCCATCGATTCGTTCCTTCAAAACTTTCATCTAGTTGCTTGGATTTTTCTTTCTTTTCTCTTCCTCAACTGTCATGTCTTCAATTCATTCAAATGGCAAACGGGCTTTTGCCGCTACTAGAAACCTACTTCCTGCTGTTAAGCCGGACATACCATTCGCTCAGATTACACAAGCGCCAGCGCATAGCTTTCTTGCTTGGACTTTCGGAAGGGGAACTGTGGTGAATATCCTGTTATCCTCGCATATACATCTCAAGTGTATGTTAACTGGGACTCGATATCAGATATATAAGATTTGGCCCGCTGTGATTGTCCAAACTGTTTTCGCTATTGGTAGGCATGCTGAGGTTACAGGAAGGTCATAGCTGATCGCTTTCGCAGTCATCGTTACTCTGGAGGAAAAGGGAGGCGTAAAACATCTCGCAATCCCCAACGTCATGTTGACCGTTCTTGGTACGTTTATCGATTGTCCTGCTATCTTCGTCTTATTTCTAAATTCTGCATAGGTGTTGTTCTTGGTTTTGTTCTGTCCTATAGGGCTATGTCAGGATACGACCGTTATTGGCAGGGACGAACTGCCTGGTCAGATGTTATACAACATTCGCGCTCTCTTGGCCGTCTGGTCTGGTATCATGTTCCTCCTCGTTTAACTCCAAGAACTGCCGAAGAAATTTCTACTGGTTTGATGAACCGCACGAGTTCGGAACTCATGAGGGTCATGGCTGAGAAAAGAATGGCACTTGATCTAATCCTAGGTTTTGCCGTAGCTTTGAAACATCATCTGCGAGGTATTTTTATCAATTGTCGCTCTTGGTGAATGATTACAACGAATATGTTCAGGAGAGGTTGGCATATATTATGAGGATCTTTATGCTCTTGTTCGTCCTTTACACGAAGTAAGTATAGCAGGCTTCGTACCTGTTAGCTGCTAACTTGATTCTCTAGCACGATCATACTGCAGAACAGAAGCAGGCTGCGATGGCCTCTCGTCTTTCGCCTCCTGCCCGAGCACACAGAATTGCATCTAATCCCGCTCTACCCCAAGCGCAAACGGTGTCTGCAGGTATCAGCAGAGAATCCTCACCCCCGAAAAAACATCACCGTGTTCACTATCACACTGAACATCAAAACAGTAGTGAAAGCACCTACGGAACCTTCCCTATCACGGAATCTCCGCGCGGCTCTATCCACCGAGTCCCTTCCACTGCATCCTTCCAGAGTCAGCACCAAGTCCTTGCCCCATCACAACAGCCCGCCGAGCAAGATATAATGAACGATGTCTCTACTGAGCTCATCCCTTTTGCAGGAATGTTTGCGAGCATTAGGCGTCTTTTCTCCAGGAAGAACTCATACTCTGAGCTTCCGACCTCAGAGTCTGTGACGAAGAACCCTTGGGGTTACGATGCGAGTCAGAGGAAATGGAGCGGTCCTATACAACCTAGGATTGGGAAGGAGAAACATCGAGTATCTACAGCCACTCGTGGTGAGAATTTACCTCTGGAGATATTGAGGTGCATGAGCGAGTGGTGTAGTGTGTTGGAAGAAAGGAACACTGTTCCGGGTATGCAGCTTTTGACGTTCTGACTCTGGCCGCTTCATACTGATCTCCACTTCACAGGTACAAGCTTAGGATCTATCATTGGTACCGTCGCCTCTCTTGAAGCGACTTTGTCGGGTAAGACGGTTTCCAGCCTGTTGAAATTATTCGCTCATTTCTCCAATCCAGGTCTTGAACAGATCCTTACTACTCCCTTACCTTTGTGAGTTTGATACTTTAAAGGTCTTTTGTTACGGACTCATAAATAACATTATCAATCTCCAGCGTCTACTCGGTGCACATCAAACAGTGAGTGTTCATGAACACTACCTTCGACATCTTTGCTTACGAACCATCACTCTCAGCACTGTCTGGATATACCTTTTCTTCTTGCCTTTCCAGTTGGTAGCGGAGTTCAAATGGCACACGATACCCGGCGTTGCACTGGCAGCTTTTATCTACCTAGGTTTCCTTGCAGCTGGAGAAGAGATCGAACAGCCATTCGGTGGGTCGTTTCCTCCCCAATTTGTATTCATTGGAAGCCCGAGGCTCACATTGACTTCAGGCTACGATGAAAATGACCTCGACCTTGATATGTTCTGTAATGAAATTATCCAAGTGGACATTGAAAACTTGAAGAAGTCGCCATGTCTCAACGCCTTTCTTCCGCGTACCCCAGAGATTCAACGACTTGTCAAGCATCGCTCAATGACTCTCACCGAAGCTACTGCTCGCGAGGAATTATCCGATTCGGACCTTGAATACTGAACACCTTGATTCGTTCACAAAAAATGGTATCATGATTTGACTCTGCTTGGTGTGATGTGGTTGTCTATCATTCAAATTCTATTGTTTTAATTTATCAGCTCGCGGGTTTACCACTGGTCATGGATTCGCCGTATCTCACACTCTTTTGTATCTAAATTGTCTAATTTACAGTCCTTGAATTACCACCGAGGGAGCGAGAGCGTTGTCGGTAAGCTTCGTGTATTACAAATATGAGCTCAAAACAGAAGCGGTGCAGAGACTCAGAGAAGCGCATCGATCAATTTTCGGTTGTACGTCGTCTACTTTGGTAACTTCTTCTGCGTCAAACCAAGGCGAGAAATCGATATGGTCTTCAGTCCTCTTCCTAAACCACCATGATTTGTCGTTTTTCGACATTCTCTTTCATTTTCTATCTCTCTACGTTTACTTCGCTCGTCAAAGCGTCGCATGACCACCATGACCATCATGAACATGACCATTATGACCATCATAGCCATCACCATCAATCTCGAGACGACCAAGTCGCCCGCAGAACCAACAACTTAATTGCCGCTGCTTGGTACGCTGGCTGGCACCAGGATTCCTCGCCTTCGTTTGATACTTCAGATGTAAGCTGGGAGAAATATACCCATATGATTTATTCCTTCGCGTAAGAACCTCTCAATCTGATATTTCTCTCGTACTGCACTGAAGACAAAAACGTAGCGCACCTACACAGGATGTATCTCAATTGAGCTTGGATGGATCCGAAGGTGAAAAGCTCCCGCAATTCGTCCAGGTAGCTCATCAGAATGTTCGTACTCGATTTTGTTGTTTATCACGTCGCTGAAGTCGAATACAGAACGTCAAAGCTCTCATCGCCATGGGAGGATGGGCTGGTTCTGTGTACTTCTCCTCTGCAGTAGGCTCAGCTGAGAATCGTACCACGTTTGTGAAAACCGTGACGGACTTCACGTCCAAGTATGGCTTGGATGGCATCAACTTCGAGTGCGTTTTCATACCGCATATATGCACCTTACGCTGAAGTTTTGTCCAGCTGGGAGTACCCGAATAAGCAAGGCATCGGCTGTAATGTGATCAATGCCAATGATGCATCGAACTTCCTTGCCTTTCTTCAAGAGCTACGACAGGACCCAGTTGGAGCGAAACTCAGCCTGTCCGCCGCCACCGGCATCGCCACCTTTTCTGGCCCGTCTGGCGATCCTCTCACAGACGTGTCTGGTTTCGCGGAAGTTTTCGACTTCATCGCCATCATGAATTACGACGTCTGGGGCTCCTGGAGCGCTACCGTTGGGCCGAACTCGCCTTTGGCAGACTCTTGTGCTGCTAGTGAGAATCAACAAGGATCGGCCGTAACCGCTGTGAATAATTGGAACGGTGCTGGTATGCCACTGGACAAAATCATACTAGGCGTTGCTTCATACGGGCATTCCTTCGTTGTCAGCCACGACAATGCGTTTGTGAGCGGATCCAACACGGAGCTTGCCCCGTATCCTCCTTTTGACAAATCGGCCTTCCCTCACGGAGACTCTTGGGATGATGATGGAGGATCTGATGCCTGTGGTAACCATGAGCCCAGTGGAGGTAAGCACCGGGGGTTATTCTCTATATAGGTTCAACCACTGAGTCCTGACTTGTAGGTACGTTCAACTTCTGGGGCTTGATTAACAACGCGTTCCTCGACCAAAACGGTGATTTTGTGGACAACATTCCTCATCGATTTGACTCTTGCAGCCAAACAGTAAGTAGAATTGACGTTGCCTGGAATTTACTCTGACGTGTTGGTCGTCTTAGCCTTATGTGTACAATCCCGGCTCCAATATCATGGTATCTTTTGATAATGCTCAATCGTTTGCCTCAAAAGGGAAATTCATCAAGGGCGTTGGCCTGGGAGGTTTCGCAATGTGGGAAGGTGGAGGAGACTACAAGGACATACTCCTAGATGCCATATCTGCTGCAATGCGTGAATCATCATGATGGATAGGCCTTACCTATATCATTGACTAGTCTTCTTTTCTTAGTTTTGTAGTTTGGAAGGACCAAATGAAGCCAAAAAACAAAAAATTATCTCAAAACATAACACTACTTCCACTTGAAGAGGATATATTCCAATGCGGGGAATCGAACCCCGGGCTGCTGTGTGAAAGACAGCAATGTTAACCACTACACCACATTGGATTATAAATGGTCAGACTAGATACATAATCATTCAGCTTCTGCCAATACTCTATGGGACTGGTCATACAGCTGTAATTATACAACAAGATTTTTTTTGCCACCTAACGAATACACAACACATCGACACCTCAGTACGTATGCCATGTTCAAAACATCAAACTAGCCGCCGCGTCCACATTGCCTCCTGCAGCATTTAACATCGATATTGCGACTTCACGCGTAGCCCCAAGGTCCATGAGTACGGCAATATTAGCTTCTGGATGAGTTTGTCGGGTGCTAGAAGCGGGATTTGGGCGTGAGGGAGTATTGGCGGATGTAGCGCTGGTAGAAGGTGTGGTAGGAGGGCGAGGTGCATAACCAGACGCACGTATGTTGGATGCACCGGGAGTGGCTGCTCCCGCTGTTGCTAACCTCGGTGCTGGGGGTCCGCCTAACGTCGAACCGCCTCCAGGGAAGTGCTGTGGACCTGTGGAAGGACCTGGCGATATGACAAGGTCAGATTAGGTATAATTTGTTGAACAAGTATATTGACCTGCACCACGACTAGCATTGAGAGCAGAGTTGAGAGCTTCCTCCTCCTCTTCAAGTCCTCTCGCTTTCGCAGGAAGCTCGTGTTCTGATAAGAAAGGTATCTCACGCCCTTGAATGCGGAGAACGTTCTTCTCTAGATCGATGGATGCTTGATAAGACTTGAGCATGTCGAGACCGAGCAGTAGGTCGACGTCACGGCCCTGTGTGTATCGAATGTGTGAGCGGGAGGGAGAATGTTCAGGCTAGCGGACACAGACAGACCTCCATGATCGTGAAACTACACGGTAAGTGCAAATCTGCCACTTTGAATTGGGTTGAATGTACCCTTCCGAGGATGTTGGCGGTACCGACTCCTCGAGCTATACCCGAAAACCGGGTGTCCAAAAGTCGCATGATGCTAAAGTAGAATCCAGGCTTTGGTGCATGGCAGATGTTCAGAGACGCGACTTACCCGCATTTTTCTGCGCATTCCGGAGAAACTGAGCGAGAAATGGATTGAATTATTGTCTAAGGAGCATAAATAGTATACACACTGATAGTTTGCTGAGCACCACTATCAACAAATGCTTTGACCGGTGTCCCGTTTACTTCTGCGTCAATGCTTGATGGAACATTAGCGGAAAAGAAAACCAAAGCTGAAAATACAATTACTATAGCATGGTGACTCTCCCAAAGCTCTCTGGACTCCACTCAAGGGCATGAGCCATGTTATCAAGAACTGCCTGCTGTCTTATTCTCTCTTCTATCTTCCGCTGAGCCTCGACATCAAATGGATCTGCGTTCATAAGACTGAATTCTTGTTGAGCTTCTAGCTCTGCTGCCTGTTGCTGACTCGTCCTTGTTTGTCGCAAGAGCTCGGCGAAGCGCGCTGGATTATGTCTTGCGGCAGCGGCGATTTCTGGTTGGTGTTGCTCTAGCTGGGACATTAGATCTGGGGAGCCTAGAAGTTGAAGACGCATTGTTTCCGAGTCGTGGTCGACGGGTTGACCTGAAGGAGCAATCATTGCCTTTCTTCGAAGGCTCAGCATTGCAGAATCCGATACGTTTAGCTGACGAAGCGTCCGTTTGAGTGATGAAGGTGAGGATGTTAGGTCATTATTTTGGTATGAGATGGACTGGTCTGCAGTTGGTATTCCGGACTAGATATAACGGTTAATATTAGTGTGCATTGTGAGGTTAAGCGATACATATACGAACTTCGGCCTCCAAAAGCACCATAACTGTTTCCAGCTCCATGTCTGGATCGATTTCGATGGAGAATGTTTCCCCGAGGTCAGTAACAAAAGTAAGATTCATGACTTTAATGACAAGACGTGTGTAAGGTGTGTTAGTAGTAGTTGAATGTTGAAGACAGGTTAAGTATTACAAAGAACTTGGTCAAGATTAAAGAAATTGTAGACTCGGAAACTCGGACCCGAGTATCCGGATTGTGCTCGAACTTCCTCGAATGTTTTTCTTTATCATACTTCCATCGTTTGCTCTATTTTCCTGAACAATAACGAAAATCTAATTTTTCTGAAAAGTTTTTGCAACTATACCCTGTATGCGACGGCTATTCAAAAAACAATGTTCAACGGCTTCAAGCTCGGGCATCTAGAACAGGGAAAACTTCTCTGAAGCTATATCACACAAGTATGTTGCTGGAGACATTTCTCTGAAGGTTCCTCGAAAGCTTGCAGGTGCTTAAGTCTGACCAAGACAACCGAAGATGCGAGATTATTTCGCGCAATAGAGGCACCTGGAATGATACAAGTGTTGGTTTTTAGCTTTGATGGGTAGTGATGCCTAGATCACTGCAGAAGTTCATTCAGAATTGTTCAATAATCTACAGCTTTCTATCCTTCGTTGATTTGCCGACCTTTTCCGCCGAGATCCGAACTGAGCATGCTCACTTGGGCTCCCGAGCGCCATTTTACGCACCGAGCACCAAGAGATATGGAATGACATGGTCATGCTGAACGCAAGGATACTAATTCATCCGAGGCAGTGCCTTGAATTTACATCTACACAGTAAGTTATCTTTTCCGTCATGCATGGATATTTGGGACTTGATATGTAACCCATCAACCCCGTGCTACTCAGCTACTTCTCCCGCAACGATACATAATACGACCCACTACACAGCGGAGCCGCTACCTGTGAGGATCCTCCTTGCTCCAGCGGCGCAATACTTCGATCGAAATCAGTACTAGTATAAGTACTCGAGGTTTAGACTTTCTCACCTCTTCTTACCGAGTCACATCGCCTCAGTCATTCGAGTTAGACCCTATATCCAATCAGATGTCTCCTCGACCATCGTCCACTGCTTCTCAGAACAATGGAATCAGATCTGTCGTTCTTTCTCATTCATCCAGCTCTGAATGCTACGACGACCTTCCAAATGACCTTTTGAAGAAAAGTTTAGGTACATTCGACGAGAAGGTTGTGGTGACAGAACATAAGCCAGTCGTGTCGAGTGAAAATGACGATGGAGCTGAAAGACTAGATCCAGGTGTAAAATCTGTAGACGATGTTGACGACATCGTACCACCCAACAATGATTCGGAACCACCTGACGGAGGTCTGCAGGCCTGGCTAGTCGTTGTAGGGGTACGTTACGCCTCGTATCAACAAGTCAAGCGAGGGTTCTGACCGCAGGTATCTCAGGCCATGTGTAGCACGTTTAGCACGTTAGTGCCTTTCCTCTGTTGTTTATTCTAGCTCCTGATCGCCATTTATGCGGACATGCCTTAGATTCGGATATGTGAATGCCTGGGGCGTAAGTGAATGCTTTAAACCCGATTCAAACTTATTCATGCTTATTTTGGCGATCAGGTCTTCCAAGAATATTACCAACAGAACGTTCTGTTACATTCTTCGCCTTCAGATATGTGAGAATTGCATCTTGCCTCTCCTCCCCCCTCTAATTTGTCGTCGACCAACAGTGCTTGGATCGGTTCCATTCAAGTATGTGCATATTTTGATATGTACAACTAGTGACAGCACATTAACGATGCTCCTGTACTCTTGCCGATTAGTATGCTCTTGTCTTTCTCCCTGGGCTACCCATGGGGAGACTCTTCGACTTGGGATACTTCCGCAGTATTCTCATTCCTGCCAGCGTCTTGTTGATCATCGCTACGTTCTTGATTCCTGAATGCAAAGAGTACTGGCAGTTTCTCCTCTGTCAAGGATTTGCGACTGGTGTAAGTCAAATTCACATTTCTTGCTCAAAGTTTTGACGCTGTGTGTTTTTTTTACCTAAAAGTTAGCATGTGGGACATTTTTCGGGCCTGTGACTGCAATATTGGCAATGTGGTTCAAGAAGAGACGCGGTCTTGCTCTGGGATTGTTCGCTACCGGTTCTTCCATTGGGGGAACAGTGATTCCTATCGTAGTGAAGAGCTTGATTCCAAAAGTCGGGTATGTGCTGTTACGCATCCAAATGCAGAGTTAGCCGGACTCTTCCTCTCCAGATTCTCATGGGCTGTCCGCATCGTCGCCTTTATCCTCTTCGTCGGTCTCGCTGCAGCCAATCTCGTGGGTTCTCATTCTCTTAGGTCCTGCTCGTTCTGTCGAATGCTGATCATACGATCCCATCATCCAGACACTAAAGCGAAGAGTGCCTCCTGCTCCAAACTCAGAAGGTGTTTTCAACCTACAGATGTTCAAGAAATTCACATCTCCAGCATTTACTATCTACTGCATATCTACATTCTTTGTTTACTTGGGATTCTACACGCGTGGGTGTTGTTGACGTTGTTCATATGTCGAAAATATCCTCATTCTGCTTCATATCATGTCGATAGTCCTCACCTACATCAGTGTAACAGCGACGTCGATCGGCGTGTCCGAGTCCTTTTCATTTTACTTGGTATCGATAGCCAACGCGAGCGGCGGATTAGGAAGAATAGGAGCTGGACTGTTTGCTGATAAGTTTGGTATAGTATTTCGAACCTAGTAGACTTCAATCTGCTCATAACCATTTACATAGGTGCAATGAACGCCCTCATACCATTCACAGCTCTCACGGGCGTAATGACCTGCATCTGGCCGTTCATGGGATCTACAGGTGGACTCGTTGTAGTCACTGTGATTTATGGGTAAGGACAAATTTTGACCGCCCTCCTCTCGCGCTAGACGCTGATGACTCCTAGATATTCTTCAGGCTCGTATGGATCCCTAGTTTCTGTTCCTGTCATCGAGACCGGTGAACCGGGCGACCTGGGGCGCCGCATAGGTCTGCTCATGACGTTCCTTGCAAGTGGAGGTCTTCTAGGTCCCCCAATATCAGGACTCATTTTCAGAAGTCGGGGGATTGAGGCGATGGGTATATATGCAGGTACGCTGGATTCAGCTGCTCCTGCATGTTCTACTTAAGAATTAAAACTGATTTTCCCAAAGGTTGTATGATTATTCTCGGCGTCGTCATAATGTGTATACCCAGATTTCTTGTACTCAGTGCGCGGAGACGACGGGGGATGCTTACCGGGTGGATTTTGAGTAAAGTATGAACTTTGTGGACGCATCCCTCTATGTCGTTTTGATTGTATTAGTATGTAGCTTTGCACATATACTGTATGAATCATCACATCGCATAGTCCAGATACCATGAATATTGGAAGACTTCCTGGCGTTTGCTTTCCATAGTTCCTTTAGTTCGGATACTCCATGGCTTTAAAACTAGATGGTAGTGACGCCTGCTCGCGTTAGACCACGAAGCCAGCATTCTCAGGTCCTACAAAAAGGCTCTTCGTCAAGTTTTCAAGAGAAGTTTAAGCCTGTCACCTTCGATGTAGACCAAGTTGTCTTTCGTCGAGACCACAAAACATGTTCGTTGTGTAATATTTATCGTTTCTTGTCTGTTCAGCTTCATAGAAGATATCATGAACAAATAGTGGTAACACTTCGCCAAAACTTCAATACAACTTTCCTCGTGGCTTGAGAGGCAGCCAGCGGTTTATTTAGTCAAAAGTGAGGAAGGTCCACGATTAAAATGGGTTACTGTAGTGTAAGATAATCTGGGAGTCGTAGACATTGTACATAGGTTGTAATCTACTTCTCATCTCGCTATGTATGTCCTTCAGCAAATGCCGTCATTATCATCATCGTCAGAACCAAGATAGATTCATTTCGTTAAGGAAGAAGATTATTAAATGTTTCTGCAATATTCTCGGGATCATCGAGCTCGTTTTGTAGCTCCTGTGTATACATGATCTGTTTTGGCGACTCAACTAGTTGTTCTGAGTATAAAGCTTGGGGAAATGTCGACAGAGATGAGGATGAAGCTGTTAGTCCACTGGATCCTTCCTGCGTATCGTCGACGTTGGAGCCATTGTTTCTCTGGGCAGCAGGGTTATTGACAGAAACGATATCTGCAACTGGCTTATGAGCAGGACCGGATGTAATAGACATGGTCCCGCCTGTCGATGTTTGCATGTTGTACACAGGATTCCCGCTGGGGACAGCATACATATCGTCTCTATCCCCATACATTTGCGGAAGCGGGCTTGATGGTTGCATTGTAGGAGATTGCGAGGATGCACTCGTAGGATTGACAGGTCTGAGAGCAGCGTCTATACTGCCTCTATTCCCAGACAGTGGTGGAAGCAGGCTGGATGACTGCACTGCAGGAGATTTTGGAGACGCACTCGTAGGATTTACAGGTCTGAGTGGACCAGGATTAGAAGGATTCATGGGAATTGGAGAATCCGTCAAGTCGATGAGATTGGGAGAAGACGATGGATAGATATGACTCTCTAAAGATATTGGCGGAAGAGGGACTACTCGATTATATTGAAGCGCGGGAGGTTCTCGAACGTCAAACGTCACACGTGCTCTCGAGAAGGGATTTAGAGCCCCTTCTGGTTGAGGAGGCCAATGCATAACTAGGCCCGACGCTTCCAGATGTCTCCCTGACTGAGCACCAGGGACGTTAGCATTTAAGTTCGAAGTCTGGACAAGGCTTAGTCAAAATAGAAAGCGCATAGTCTCGTGCATCAAGTCACACTCACATTCTCTTTCGCCGACGAGGCATCAAAGTTTGGAGGAGAAACCCGTTCAGGATTGAACGAAGGAGGTCGTACATAGTAATTGTAATGAATTGGTTGAGATGCCTCATGAAGCGCCGCAGACTTGTTGATAGGATATGACGCCTGCGCAACGTCAGGTCTGAGGTATGCCTTTGGTGTAGGTGTAGACTGAGCGAAACTATGAGGGCTCTCTGGTTGGCGCATCACTTCCCTCGCCTGAGCATCTGGATCTTTGGGTTGATTAGCTGCAGCACGTTCCTCATGTCCATCAGAAGCCTGTGCCGGGGTAGGCATTCGAGTCAAAACACGACCTTGTTCATTGGACTGCTCGTGCGATATTGCGGACGCGTAGGTGCCAGATTCACCCTCATCGAGTGCAGGACCTACCTGCCGCATTAGGGGTTGTCCGGGGGTATGAAGGCGCTCATCATCGGGTGCTGCTAACTGTTCACTATGTAGGCGTGTACGATCCATGTCGTCAGGACCTGGAGCAAGCTGCTGAGTAGGCAGCTGTGCACGGTTCGTGTCGCTAGGACCCGGATAGTACTGTTGAGTACGTAGAGGTGCATAATGCATGTTGCTAGGACCTAGATGAGACGTTTTCACCGCGGGTTCGCCATTCGGATGGTGGTGACTTTGGACAGCAACCGGTTGTTGATTTACACGAGGAAGATTGTTAGCGGAATTCTGGTTATCTCCATCGACGCGGTCTGCGAGAGCATAGTCAGATACAGAACGAAAATCATAGACATCTTCTTCCTCCTCATTATCGCGCCGCGTTTGTACGTGAAAATCATGAAGGACCGGAATTTCGACAGTCTCTATTACGGGGCGGACATCACCGGTAAGATTATGGCCTGGACGGGTGCCGTGAAGCACTGGTATTCTGATCGTTTGCTTTATGGGATTCCGCCACTGCTCTGGAATGCGGACGGCCTCATTAGTAGGATCATGGCCGGCAGGGGTATCATGTGCATCCTCAAAGCCATGTCGATCGTCTGGAAGATTACGATTCCAATTCGCGACACGCTCAAACGACCCCATCTGAGGGTCGTTGCGCGCATCTAGTACAGGCACAGCGGGACTAGTTGAAATTTCAAGAGCTTGTCGGGCTAGTAAGTCGCCATAACCGTAAGGCTGCACGAAATTGAGTGCACGTTCATGTTCTCGAATGATTTCCAGCAAAGGCTGCGGTATGGGTGACTGGTTAGGCGCTGCATTCAATGGGGGAGTTCTGGGTGTCTATAACAAGGTCAAAGATCAGACACTGCTCTCGCACGCACAAAGGCTGTGACTTGCCTGATATATGATTTCTGGTAAGTAAGAAGAGTACACCATATGCGGTTGATTTGCAGCCTCCGTCTGACCATTGATGCGGGAAGGAGGATGCGGAAGTCCCGGTGGATATAAAGGAGCCGAATTTTCATTAACAGAAACTGCTCCCAAGTCGACAGGGGCACGGGCGCGGTCAGCAGTCATCATAGGCTGCACATTCTGCGGTCGAAGTGCTGATGCCGTATCATTTGGCTGCCCACGTGTGGCATTATTGGTTCGTTCGGGTTCGGCTGCGAGTTGTGTCAGAAAATCACGGAAACGTTTAACCTCCTGGCTATCAGGTCTATGTACAAGGGGGTGACCTGTAATACCCGAGCTTGGAGCATGGACTACTGGAAAACCGGAACCACTAGGCCGCTATAAAATATTGTTGAAGTACTATCCCTTGTAAACTGGAGGTACTCACATTGTCAGTTGCGTTCTGCTCTCTAGCTTTGCCTTTGTCTACACGCCGCAGAGGGGCGGCGGTGGTAAGAAGCTCGGTGGTTGAGCTATCTCCTGGCGCTTGCTCCGAGACTTGTCGGTCTCGAAGATGGCTAACTTCCAAAGAGGGTTGAGTTTCATCATCTGCGATTGTTGCATTTGGAATACTGATGGACTCGATTCTACGTCTCTCTGGGACTCTGGCTTCATCTTCGTATCTTGTCACAATGTAGCGCCTCATCACCTCAGCTATGTATTCGTTACCCTCGCCAGTAGGGTTGCCTATCATTAACACGACTCTACGGCCTACCTCGAGAACGGCGTTCTGATTAGGGCTGACGATCTTCACTTCTCCCGCGGTCAACGCCTGTTGGCGGCCAGAACTCGGTATAACTTTCTCGATCCGGAGAAGATAATCACTGTGACCAGTTGGGAAGATGACATGGCCGCCAAGGTGTACAGAGAGTCGTTGGTAATGAGTGAGGCCGGACCTTCTGGGTTCGAGTAAATGATGCTGATGTTGATGTGTGGAAAGTGGATGAGAATGGTCATGGTCAAGAGGTGGACGTGCGTCCTCGAAAGCAGAATGTCCACCAACAGCATGCGAAGAAAACGGAGTTTCATCTGGTCCACCATTGGATCTATCTGCCTGGAGAGTGTTATGACTGAGGTTATGAGCCGCCGTACAAGACGCAGAAGATCCGTGTGAAGATTCCCGGGGTATCCTGTAACGTCTGAAGAAGTTCGTGAAGTGTTTGAATTTGAAAGCTGGTAATTTCATGAATATTGTTCGTGGTCGATAGGGAAAAATGTTGGAAGAAACTTCTCTATCCAAGATCTCTTGTTATCTAATTCAACCAAGGTTTAGAAGAAAGCGTCAGAAAGGTAGTTTGAGTCGAAGCCCATAAAACTTACTCTTATAAACGTGTTCCTACTAGCACCCACACACGCTTATACAATGAGAACTATACCCAAGCAACCATGGCGATAATAAGAAGCGATTGACAAAACGATAGCGAACAGTTTGTGTTTTCTTCCCCGTCGTCAAGTCCAGATAACAAAAGCAATCACAAGGTTGAACAAGGGTTGCTTTGCTTCGTGGGTCCGGTGTGGGTCCATATGAGTTCCCTTGTTTTCGCATACAGTACAGATGACTTTGAGTACATATGAAGGTTGACGGAGAACGGTGGCAGGGCGTTTCGAGACGACGTCTTCTGCTTACCGGCTGACATTTATGTTTTTAGATTGGGAAGTTATACACATGTATATCGAACGGCTAAAAGTAACTTTCTGGATAGAATCTTATGCTGCTCAATGAGGTGCTCCACTCCGATAGCTCGTTCCAAATCGACTGCGAGCAAAAGCAGAGCTAATAAGTCAAAACCATTATATTCAATATTGACAGTAATGAGACTAGCGGGAAACTCACAATCTCGAACCGTTCCCTCGAATATTTGATAGTAAAGCACTGTCTAAAGCACTCGCGGATAGGCTGGTGTCTGTAAGATTTGGTGAATGGGGGAGTACAAGGTAGAAAGGCGAGAATTTTACCACTGATATCACTGAAGCTTCCCGTAGATGCTTCCGAGCCATCTTTGTCGTAATCATTCAACCGACCCGCGGCATGCCCGAGCCCACGATGAGATTGACCTAAAGCGCTTCGCGGGGACAAAGTCGGAGGACTCAAAGATTTCGTTGGCGACATATGCCTTCGTAAAGGAGGAGACCGTGGTTGTGGAGACTGCGGCGACGAATCTGGCGTAGGAGAAGGTATCTCCGGTAAAGAACCTTGAGGTGAACTAGCACTCGATACACTTTGGCTCGTACTAGCACTCCGACTTGACAAAGAAGCATTATAATGGTGAGTTTCTGGTATGTTGGGTCCATCTCTTCCTCGAACATGCTCTCTAGCCAGATGTGAGCCTTGCTTTCGTCCAACACTGACTAAACCTAGCATATCTCCCGTTATCATTTTCTGCAACTCGGCCAGCTTCTTATCCAAAGCCTCCTGCTCCTCCGCAGCATGTTCAGCCTCTTCCTCCTTCAGCATTTCATCATCATCCGAGTCCAGTTCGTCCTCTTCAGACGACGGCGGGGACACCGGTCGATCCAATCCAGGTTGTAGTTGGGCAGGTTTCCTCGCAATTGGAGTCTGCAGCGTAAGCGTTGAAGAGGATGTTGTCGCCTTTTTAGGGCGTAAGGAGGATGTAGAAGAATTATCTCTGTGCCCAAGTGAGTTGAGTCTTGCACGTATACCCAATGGAATGGTTCCACGGAGTAAAGAAGGCGAAAGGCGTCTGTTCAATGTTCGGCCAGCAATGCTTGGTGCCACTTGGTCTATTGAAGGGCCGAAAGGTGCACTGGATGGTGCATTGGGAGAGATCGGACTCGATACTCCTGGTATATCTTGTAGTCCACGCAAATCTTCTTGATACCTGGCATGTACTCTGTAGAGTAGATAAGGAAGTGGTACTTCGAGATGCGCTGCAAGTCCTTTCCCTGAAGGGGAAAATTGGATTTGGACACTGTTTTATGAATGACAAGACTTACAGTCTGCACCTCCACTATCGCTAGCTCTCGATTTCTCTATGACTTTCCACAATATATCCGCCTTTTCTGGTCCCCATTCTACCTGCAACATTCAATGATCAGAAAAGCGGGAGAACGATTGGTGAATAGATATACCTTTGGTGGGTCAATAATCTGTTCTTCCTGGTTTACAGGCCGATTGTACGGCAGCCGGACAACGACACGTATGTTTTGCGATGAAGTTGAGGGCATAGTTCCGGTTCTAGTATCCTTTCAGAACAAGCCCGTAGGACAAGACCGAGTTGCACCTCTGCATAATATTAGCTGGAACCTGAAAGGTCTATTTACGTGAGAAATGATATCCTTCAATTTTTTAAGTCGTAAGTTAAGTATACAGAAAGAAATATCGTACATACTATACAACATACATCGGCGATGCATACAAAAATTAATTAGATGAACATACATGAGTGCACTCAAATCAATGAAACTCTAGTCCGAACGAGACCTCCTCGCCAATTACGTATTCCTGCAGACCGTCGATGAGACCAATCACCTTGCATCCTCGAAAAAGCATCCTGGATATGTTCAGGCCTCAATGCCGTCCGTGCTTCAGGTGGCGGAAGAAATAAAGAGTTCACCGGCATAGTATACTCGTCCCTATCTGGCGAATCCTCGCGCCGTCTTTTTTCCGCTGAACCCCCAATGCCATTGGCTTTGCGCTTTCCAAGCACAGGAGAGGAGTAATCGTCTCTATGGTAAGCCTCTTCCAGAGACTTTTTGACAGAAAGACCGGCAAGGGTCAGAGACCGAACCATTTCGAAAGCGAGGAAACCAACGATGTCAACTGTGTCGTCGTTGGACCGAAGGTCGAGATGTGAAGGAAGGTTAAGGAATTCACGGAAACGTTTAGCTATGAAGAGGACGCAACCGGTTTCAGAGGTTAACTTGGGGGCATGCTAATAAACATTACCTTTCCGGTAGGTGAATGTAGCTTGTCTACAGTCTGCGTAGTGTTGATATTCTTCTCTGGTCATTTGGCGGGTAGCATCATCCGCTTCCTGTCATGCAGAGCAAACGTCACAGCTAGTCGAGAACAAGTACATCCAATATTGACCTTCAAACGTTGTATAGACGCTTCGTGAGCTTCTATATCGTCTTCATCCTCTTCATCTTCATCCTCGCGTCCACTCTGCCTTAGCACTTCGGAATAAAGCGTCGTAATTTCCCAAGGCAGTTTGATGGTGATCTTCTGTGCTTTCGCTGCTAGCTTGTCTGTGAGAAGGTTTGTGTAAGTGATGCTGTCTATGGCTGATTATGAACAAAGCTCGGAATGAGCACGAACCATCAGCACCATCTTCAAGAGCTTCTTCCACTCCACCTCCACCAGCAGCGTTATCAGAATCCTTTGCGTGCTTTCGTACGTCTTTCCACGAAAGATATGTTCGGAGACGGTTGACTTTGCCTCTATCATGGCGGATGAGGAAAATGAGGTCTTCAGCAGAGAGATATCGTACGCCACGGCGTACTGCTAGACCTCTGGCTTGTATGATCTACGTGTACACATGTATTATAAAGCGACTATATGGACATAATTCAAAAGCACTGACCAGTTCAACAAGTTGACTCCGGACAATGTCTTCAACAAGATTCACCGTTTCAGAAAGAGGATCTTGAACTTCTCCAAATACGAACATCTACATGATAGATATAGTAGGTAATTAATTGTAAGCATAGTAAAGAACTGTTACCATTTGAGATATTTCTTGTGTATATTTGTAGTCCTTGGTCACACTCGTGGCCTCTCCAGGCTTCTTAGAGGAGGCCATGCTCGTCGAGGTCTTCGTGGTTGTGACGGTTGATGATGGGTAAGATATCAGTGGCGGTGCCAAGTTCACTCTTACCGCAAATTGCAAATCTGCATCTTCCTGTATTCTAGTCTTATTCGTTGAACAGCAGCAAATTGAACAAACTATTGATATCCAGATGTAGTGTGGACCGTCGCAAGACAAATGTCTCAGACGACCAAATTCAAACAAAACTGTATCAGTGGGTAGGAGATCCACCTTATCGTATTCAAGGACAACAAGAAGACCCGCTTGCAAGTCACGACTTTCGGCCGACCGACTGGACTTCCGACTGGAGACCTCCGACTGCCTTCGATTGGACCGTCGACTTGGACCCTTAACTGGATTTGGCAAATTGGCAAGACCGTATTGTGGATGACAGCTGCTTGGCCTGGCGACCTTGGATATTGGCACTTACTACAAGTCCAATGGCCCCTTTCAAGCCAATGTCTCATACACCCTCTGAGCTGTTGCACAGGGGTATACGAGTTCTCGTGCTCTTCTCTACCCATTGCCTACGTCTCCTACACCCTCTGAGCAGATGCGCAGGGGTATACGAGTCTGTGCTATATACCCGCCCCTTGATGGGGCACCTTCTTGTTCTTTTTACAGTATCCGTCAAGTTAGGACTGTCACGCCTTACCGCCAAATTGCAAATGTACCACTGATCAAAAATTAACATGGAATTCCTAAACCATAAAATTGACAACTTACTCTAACAAACTTGTGAAATTCACGTCAGTTTTCTATTGAAGTAAGTCATAAACTTATCTTGCATGTTATTGAAAAATCAAGGCTGAACGAGAGCCCAGGCTCACATATCGGCTACGAGTCCTTTTGTTTCTCCTATCTACCACTCCTGCAACTTCCTTTATTCCGAACTCAATTCTAGCTGGTTTCCGCCATTACCTGCGCGCTTGGTCTGCCATGGTCGATCCATGGTACTGGATCTCGCAAGGCGAGCGTCATTCATCTGCGCGCTCAGGCTGGCTGCGATCCGTGTATCTTAGTACCTGCAAAAATAAACACGAAATATTGAAACCACAAAATTGACAGCTTACTCTAACAAACTCTTGTGATGGAAATTCACGTCAGTTTGCCCATAAGTAAGTCATAAACTTATGTGAGTTTGCATGTTATTGAGAAATCAAGACTGAACAAGAGCTCCTTTCCTCATATGTTAGGCCATGGTTTCTCTTATTACCCACTGGCACCCTGCAACTTCCTTTATTCCGAACTCAATTCTAGCTAGTTGCCGCCATTGCTTGCGCGCTCGCCGCTTGGTCTTCCATGGTGTCGACCCATGGTACTGGATTTCGCACGATGAGCGTTATTCATCCCGTTCTTTTTCTCTTCCTTCATCCCACCTTCAATTCTAATCAGTGACCGCTTCTTCTCCTGCGCGCTTACTATTTTACCAGGGATGCTATCCTTGGAACTGTTGATCTGTCATACCCATGATACGAAGATCAGATCATGTTGGAAGATCTTCTAGAAGATAGTCAACGCGTCTGTGTGGCCTAGTCGCCCTCACTGCCTTCAAAGTTCAGTACCAGAATACACACAAAAAAAGACACTTCGATCATTCGAACTCATCACTTCATGTGGGAGCTCTCGTTTCAGTTGGCTGTGAGTCTTGACGAAGCCTTGACGAAGCCTTGGCTGTGAGCCTTGACGAAGGCTGGGCTCGTCCCTCAAGGCACAATGCATATGTTGCCCGCGATACTTGCATCTTCGTTACTTGTTCCGAACATCAAATCGCAAGACGCCTTGTTCTTCATCCAAGGATTAGTACTTTCGTGATGGCAAATAAATATGTCCTCTCGTTCTAGCGCCGTCCCTATAAATGAACCCCAATCTTCTCAGGTGAAAAATCGTACTTTCTTCTCCAACCCGTTTGTTTCCAGGCAGTATACCAGTGGTTGACCCCCCCCTTCAATCTTCAACATCGATAGAATACGACATTTAACAATGTCTAACCTATACAATGCGATTATTCAAGTTAACGAGGACAATGATTGGTATTCTCCTTTACTCCATTCCTGTACATTCGCTACTATCTCCGTCTATATTTCAGATAGCAGTGAGGTTCCAGAGGAAAAGCCTGAGGGTGGTTCGTCCCACTACCTCAAGGTCCCCCTAACCAATAATAAATCAGCTTACCTCGATGTCATGCGATTGACCTGTCTCTTTGCTCATGTCAGTTTGATTGTGGTGCTTATTGTGTTGCTCGCCTTGCAGCCAAGGTTGAAAAGCAAACTGTACACGGATACTTGGACGACAGATCTTGTGTGGGAGGGCCTTACGAAGGCCTTTGCTTATCTGGTTACGGTTAGTGTTCACGATCCATAATTTTCCTTCAGATAAACTCAACCCAAGATGTAGGGCTGGACCATCCTTCTGACAGTGACGACGCAAAGGCTAGCTCTCAGGCGTCAGCTGAATCTCGAAAACACATTGACTGCCAAGCACGATGCCAATATGGCCTGGATGAGTGCTGGGTCAGCTCTCTTGACCTCACTTAACTGGAGACAACACAAACGCAGGGACTCTGTCGAGTCCATATTCATTCCATTGGCATATCTAGGTGTATTGAGCGCCTTCCATAGTTCTGCAACTGGTATTTTCGACACTATTACAGCGAGAAACAATATAACTTTACCATTCTCAACTTACGGAGTTCCCAATCTCACTGGATCGCTTCCAAATGCCTTTGTGTGAGTACACCAGAGCAACGATGAAGTTTCAATTTGTTTCATTAACTTTGTGATCCAAGTGGAGCGGACTCTCTAATGACTATGCTTTCTCTCGATACGTTCAACTTTCCGGGCCTTGCTGATGATGGTTCGGGAGTGATATACGACATACCTGTCCATCCTCTTCGCATCTATGATCAAGTTCCCGATTACGTGCAATACCTTGCAGTCAACGCCACGTACTTCAATGTTACTTGTGGGTCATTGTCCGGATCTATTCAAGATGTCGACGGAACGCCAGCATTTGTCTTCGAATCCGACTTCGGGGTGGAAAATTCACTAATGCCAGATTATGTTGCGTTAAATAGTACTATACTACGTGAGTCGATCCCAAAAACTCATCTGCAAATTTTACCTATATTTAATTCTCAGCTCAAAATGGATTGGTTATCAGAACAGCACCATGGGGACCTATCTTAGCACAAGATGTGAGGAAATAATACCCGACTAGATTGGAAATTGCTGACTTATGTGTACCACGTAGGATCCCAAATCTTTATGGCCCAGCTCGATCCTCATATTTACAACTGTTACGGTTTTGGATTCTTTCAATGTTTCGGTAAATCCATCACCGGTGGACCCTCCAGTGACTTGTGAGTCGTTCACCCAAAAGATTCAGATAATGATATTCGTGCTGATTGTGTTTTGATAAAACAGATTTTCCGGCGTACTCGAATTCGAATGCTGAAAATATCACCCACGTTTCGGCACTTGCGTGCAATTTGACGGTTGATATGTCTTCAACCAAGGCCCTCATCTACATAGCCGATAGTAGTCTATATGAGTTTACAGCGGGATCCGGAAACAAAAATTCTACCAACTTGACCCCATTTCCAAGTGACTTTTCTGGCACACCGATGGATATCGATCACAGTGTTACTGATGCGCTGGTCGCTACTGTATGTCATATACTTACTCCCAGTTGCCACATTCATCACTGACTTATATTCTTGCATACAATCCTCAAGTGGAGCGTTTTACCCACCACAGCAGTGTCTTCGCTCAATGAAATGCTCCTGGAGAACTGCATCGGCAGTAACAACTCAATCTTTACCTGTGGAACGTTATATGAATCAGAACAGTCAGTTACTCTCACTGTTGTTTTAGTCTGGTTAATAATTTAGGGTTGACCGTTCAGGTTTGTCATGGAATCATTGAACATTTTCCCTGACATTTTCCTACCCGGTCCCTCGAACACTAGTATCAACCTAGTAGATCTAGAGAATGTTCTTTCTCGAATGGCGGCAATCGAGTTTTGGTCAGGTAGATTACTTTCATCATCGTTGCGTTTTTTCCCTTCAACAAGGCTTCCTGACCACATCACCTTACATTAGAGGGCCAAGAAACAAATTCGAAGTTCTCGAACAGACTCTACAATGATGTGGACACGGATAAAGTATTCGTCACGAACGAAAATATAGTGAAGTTTCACGAAGAAGGATTCAGATATGCGGTGAGTTGCAGTATTTCGGTACCACTTACTTGAGATTAACCTTTACTACCTTCAGCTCGACATCTATGAGGTGAGTGCTCTTCGAGCCAATAATGGTAATGCGCCGAATGCCAACTAACACCTTCGGATGCTAGTTGTCTCTATCCCTCGGATTTGCAGTCGTTCTACTGGCATTGGCTATGCCGTCGCTTTGTGACAGAAACCACTCCATAATTGATTCTATTGGGATTTTGCAGATGATATGGCTTGCAAATGACCATCCGGAAGATCATAAATGTATCACCGATATCGAAACTCCTACGACAAAAGCATTGAGAGAGGGGGGGCTTCGAATCAAACGGAACTATAATAACCACTACAACCACCTGTAGTTGCGGTCGTTGCCTCGGCACGAATCTTTCTTCCTTTCATCACGCTTGGTTTTTGTTCTTTGGAATTTCATACTACTACGTACTCTCATTCTATTTGTCTGGTAGGGTGTGGAGATCACCCAATATGTGATAGAACCGCCTGGTACTGTCAACGTACTCAAACAGGTGTTTAAGAACTCCTTCAATCTCTGTCAGCAGGGCCCCGATGTTCCAATTCTTCCTTCCCACCTTCCTTCGTAGTAATTCCCTTAGCCAGTTATGTGTTCTGCATTGGAAGAGGTATTAAAAAACTGTTTGTGACAGCACGGGCACGTTGGAGAATCTGCTTTCTTGATTTTGTGTAGATGAGCCTGTAGCGGGATGTGACCTGTGCGCAGTTTTGTCAAGAGTGAGACCAGTTTTCGCGGTAGGTCTCTCTCGAGTTCCCAGTATTTCCGACTGGCAATGGTCGCCGGCGAGGGGTCGATGTCTTTGAATTTCCTATATCGAGGTGACTGTACCCATTGCTGGTTGTGGCATTTCTCCAGTTCCCTGTGGAATACTCTGACTGCCGATGTGCGGCTCTGGGGTAAGCATCCGCGGAGCTGTGGTGGTAGGGTGCGTTGCTCCTTATATTTAATAACGGTGATGTACCAGACTTAGAACATGGAAATGACAATCGTGCTTGCAAACTCAAGTAGTCGTCCATTGTTCCGGATAAATAACCTACCCAATATCCTCATCAATCCACACCTGAGTACCGCACAACTTAGAAGTTAGAAGGTGATATTTCGTAGATGTTCGACAAAGTAATACCTGTTGACCGGTCGAACAATCATGAACACACAAGAAACAATATTGTTCTAGGCTATAGACTTCAGCTCCTGTACGCTTCAGATTTTATTACAATTTCGCCAGTGTTTCCCTCTCCTCCTTGACATCATTGAACAAGGTTCCGATTCCTCCCCCAACCCAAGTTTCAATCCGATCTCCATGCTGGAGGTAAACCGGAGGTTTACGGGCAAATCCCACTCCCTTCGGTGTACCAGTCAAAATAATTGAGCCAGGCTCAAGCGTGGTACCTTGAGAGAGGTGCGCAATTGTTCGGCGGACTTGGAAGATTTGATCACTTTATTTAGTTTCGGGTCAAGGAAGTGAGGTGAGATGAATCAACATGTAGACGGCAGGCAACTCACGCTGTGGTTCCGTCTTGTACCGTTTCACCATTCAGTTTACATTTGAGGGAAACTTTTTGGGGATCGGGAATAGCTGAAGCAGAAACTAGACATGGGCCGAGTGGATTAGTGTTGTCTGCGGAAGGAGATCCTTATTGAAAAATTCAGAAAAATACAGGTCACGCGTGGACGCACCGAATCCCTTTGAGAAACACCATTGAGAAACGGCCAACTGGTGTTTGCGGAAAGAAATCTAGATTGAAGGTCAGCGTTAAGCTTGATTCAATAGAACCGTCCATGTACGGCGGAACTCACATCATTCGCTCCCGTATACGCCAAAACATAATCGAGGGCATCTTCCTCTTTGACGTCTTTTGCTGCTTTTCCGATGACAATGGTAAATTCAACTTCGTAATCTGGCAAGTGTTCTTTGACTGGTTGAGCAGCGGCAGGTATAATCACCGTCCCCTCTGTTCCGATAATTGAGGACGTGGGTTTGACGAACAGTACTGGGAATGCAGGCGGCGCCATTTTGGTTTCCTCCTAAGGAAAATACCGTTAATACTGTAACTACCCAGAGACACATGGACAAACCGCGTGGTCAGTGTAATTTAGTCCCAAGCACCGAACAAAGCCTACCTCACTCCTGGTGAGAGGTGAGAGGAGGTACTTCACTGTGAGGATCTTTCCCGAGACCTGGGCAGCAGGGTCCAATGCAGAGCCTATGATTTCGTGCGCTTTGATGAGAGTACCTTGGTGTGCAGCGACACCCACTGAGCGACTAATTGTCAGAGTGCGCTGTAGATCAACAGCCAGAATCCTCGTAAAGGCACCTACCATCGATATTGGGATCTACTGGTTCGCCGATGTGTACCCTTGAAGTCTCAACAGCCACAAATCGAATAAGACGCGTCCATTGTGTACGAATTGGAGTCATTGTTGACGAGTTATCAGTAATATGGCACGGTCAAGAAGTGTCTCCCGGGGTAGTCCTCGATGAAAGTAGGCACAACATTTCTGATAAGATTTATAAGTAACCCAAATTCTCGGCAAGATGAATGAGAAGAGCGGAGTTCCGAGTCTCCGAGCGGCACATTTCGCGATCACATGCCCAGTTTTGTTTGCCGATGCCTTCCTGCCGCTCTTTCACCAACACTGGAAAATCTGACCGACCTCAGCAAAAACCTCGAGGCTGGAGCAGGTGAGCAGCGCTGTAGACTGGAACAACTCGTATAGCAACTCTCGGCGTCGTAGATGGCTTAGCTTCAAACAAGAACGATTGCTATTCTGCTTTGACAGAACTCGCTACTCAAATGATCCTCTCCTCTCTATCATCCAAGGGGTGGCCTTGAACCATCAACGTAGCAAGAGATGGTTAGGTCGAACCGAGTCATTGGAGGTGAAAGACTCTCTGTGACTTCAGAGCTATCGCATTTATTAACAATTCGAGCTTAGATTCTTGTAGACCTCTTGCTTGCATCGAGAAATGTACCGTTGAGTATATTTGGTTCAACTACTCAACTAGGCTCATCCAAGCAAAGTGGAACACCTTCTAACCTCACATCCACGATACTGGATACTATGCTCTGCATACTGGTAGACTCTACTCCGGCTTTACGAGCATTCGAGCAGTGTAACGGAGTTCAGGCAATCGTCAAGATATTGAAAAGAGCAGGAAGTCCAAGGGAGGTTCGGTGAAGTCACTTTGCTTTTTGGTCCCCGAAGCCTACATTGAACTAGATCTTAGGATGAAATGTTTGGAGTTTCTGTACTTTTATCTCCTTGACGAGACGAAGCCGTCTACCGCCACAGCTTCCTCAGCTGAATCAACATTCGTTGATCTAGTTCCAACTGTACCAAATACGCCTTCGCAATCTCGCACATCTAATTCCTCATATGGTTCACGAAGCTCGATCTTCCCTCCGACAGTGCCCAATACGCCTCACGAGAGTTCTCATTCAAGACAGAGTTCTCAATCGATATTACGAGGTGTCTCGAATTCTTCTATTTCATCTGCATCATCTGTGTCGTCGGCAGGCTCAAACTCTCAACACTCAGTACCTCGAGGTCAAACCAAGAAACCTTATTTGAATGGACTCGCAGCTCCCAACCGGCCTTCCCCAAAGGCCAGGTCGGAGTATGGTTCTTCGACGTTCTCTTTTCCACATTCGTCTTACTCAGGCCCTAGTGTCAAGTCTGATGCGAGTGAGAAGGGCTATGTTATGGAAAGCTCTCCGAGCTCGAATCGAACTCTGATTCTGGCAAGGCTGGAATAGGGCGTCAGGTTGTAACGGAGGGTGAGGCGAACACTTTCCGTTCGGTTTCATCCGGCTCTGCGAAGTCATTCACCTCGACTTCCTCCACGACTTCTGCTGCATCAGCTTCATCTGTTTCAACCACTTCCTCTACCACAACAGCTCCTGGATCCACAGAATGCTCGCCTAAGAAAAGCTCAAGCACGTTGCCGTCGCTTCCTACTATTCCATCTGGCACGGTCTTCAAAACCCCTCCTGGATCTCCAGAAATGGAATTCGCTGCTCCGCCTGGACTTAATTCTCGTCTTGGCAGGGAATCAAGGACTCCTTCTACTCCTCGAACCCCTGCTGTCAAAGGCTTATCTTCGAAAGCGCCCTTGGGACCATTCAGAACGCTGTGTAGTTGGTGTAGGCGGCTGCGTGTAGCCATAGTGATGGGGGAAGTTTCGAATCACTCAATAGGGTTCGGACTTTATCAAATGTGGTACTTACGATGCTTCCTTTCTGCTACCCCATTCGCCGCAGATGAGTACGCCGGGATTTTTTCTAGTTTTATCCCGTGTTGTTTCGCCCAGTCATTCCAGAGATGGTCGTCGAATTCGCCACCTCCATCAATCTTTACGCATGCCAGTCGCTGTCCGGTAGTAGTCTCCGCCATCTTCCTATACTCCTCAAACACGTCTACTGTTGTTTGAGCGTCTTTATTTTTCAAATAATAATCTTTTGTGAAGGCAGATTTTCCGTCGACGATTGGCATCATGTAAAGGAACCCCCTTAACGCTGGTGTTCTCATAGGCCCAGTAAGGTCGGTATAGGTCGGTATGTACTCTCTCCAATATCCTGGATTCTCGATCCACTTTCGCATCGAATGGCCTTCGCGTCGCTTTTCCGACAATGCAGTCGATACATTTACCCGTACTAGTCGTTTTCGTGATCGTGATCTGAAGGCCATCGTCCCAGTTGTTCCTTTCCATGGTATCGATTCTTATAATCCCGTCTGTGCTAAATCGGTGCCAGGTCTCGATGTCCGTGGGTTTGCTCAAAGATCGTGCAAGAGCAAAATTCGCGGTGGATGAGATGGTTTCCCTCTTTCCTCTTCACCATGATGGGTACTGACCCTCTTTTCCTCCACCTTTCCTATAGCGGTCCTCCCTAATGTGGCCTTTCTTTCCGCAATTGCTACAATCTTTGTCGCCCTTTTGCCCTCTCACCGCCAATCGAGCGCTCAAACGTCTTTCTAATTCTTCGATCTTAGATGTAAGATGAGCCTGGGATCTCACCTGGTCCCCACTTATCGATTCTGTCACGTCGCGTTCCTCAACTCTCGAGTACGAAAAGGTGATGTATTGATGACTTCTGCGGATGTAGAGATTGTGATGCGGCATTTTGTATTATTGTATCGAATTCACGGGATGGGAATGCCGCCAATATGATCTGATGGAAGATAATATCATTGATGTCGTTTCCTGCTTCGATCGCATCCTTTCGTTGGACTCGCAAGGTTTTGAAGAAACTTACGATGGATTGTCGACCTTTGAATGTATACGACCGCAACGTCCTTTCTGTGAGTACTTTCCTCATGTTATCCTTGGCCGCAAATTCCGTTTCGAACCTAATCATTAAATTGCAGGCCGATAACGAGTCCGCGTTTGAAATAAGTGAGGTTAAGTCGTCGATGTGGGATTCAATTACACCTTTAGAACGATTGTTCCTGAATGTCCATTCAGTGAGGGACAGGTTTGTGGACTAGACAGGGGTAGGGATTACTGATTCGGGGTGTGAGGGGCTTCTGTGGGTGTTGGTTTCGGGGCTTTGGATCATCAAGGCGTTTGTGATCCTTCGCTTAACCGGCGCCCAACTGGTTCGGACTCCTCCGTCGAACTTAGGTCTTTAGGGACCTCCGGAATGGAGGGCGGAATTGCGCCGTTGCTGGCCATCTCGGTTTAGGGCTGTTTCGGGATTTGTTCAATGTATCGTTATTTAGGTTCGGGCCCATAACAAGTAAATGATTCTCAGAACACCGAAGTGTAAGAACTGAGAGCGACAGACAGAGAAACGTTATATATATATATACAAAACTTGGAGTCCCAGACAAATGGAACCTAAGTATACAACATCGTCGATGGTCTTTAATCGACGATCGGGGACTGGGCACACGTTTGACACAAATGCGGGACTTGCGCCTTAACGGCGTAAAGAGTAAACGAAATAATCCTGCAAAAGACGAAAGGAGAAAAAAGAAGGGGGGCAGAAAGAGAACAAAACTAAAAATATGTTCACCGTCATATACTGTATGAATACGACTGTATGTTCACTGGGTGTTATGCGTTAACTTGATAAATTTCAGTTCACAGGTCTCAGTACTTCAGTGCCAGTGCGTTACAACTTACAGGTTCTTAGTTCACTTCATGCCAGTGACTCTCAGCCACACAACCTGTGCCGAACAGCCTAGACCTACTAATTAGCAGTGACAACCATTACCATTAGAAGCTCTTGAGCTTGACAGTCACTAGTGTACAGTATTGCTTGCCCGAATAATAAAAATCCCCTGTCCTTTGCTGATGTCGGCGTGACATTATCTACAACAGTGACACTAAAAGAGATAGTTCAATAGTGTATGTGATGCGTTACCATTTCCAAATTCACCAGGTAGTGTTATGCGTGACGTGAACACTTATGTATGGTCGTATTCATCCAGTACTTTCGTGACAGCAAATAAATATGTCTTCTCGTTGTAGCGCCGTCCTGATAAATGAAGCCCAATTCTCTCAGGTGAAAAATCATACTTCTTTCTCCAACCCCCCGTTTTTTTCCAGGCAGTAAAGCAGTGCTTGACCCCCCTCAATCTTCAACATCGATAAAATTCTAAAACATTCAACAATGCCTAACCTATTCAATGCGTTTCTTCAAGTTCAAGTGAACGAGGACAATGGTTGGTGTTCTCCTCTATTACATTCCTGTAAATTCGCTACTATCTGTCTATATTTCAGATAACAGTGAGGTTCGAGAGGAAAAGCCTGAGGGTGCTTCGCCCCAAGGCTTCCTCAAGGTCACCCTAACCAAGAATAAATCAGCTTACCTCGATGTCATGCGATTGACCTGTCTCTTTGCTCATGTCAGTTTGATTGTGGTGCTTATTGTGTTGCTCGCCTTGCAGCCAAGGTTGAAAAGCAAACTGTACACGGATACTTGGACGACAGATCTTGTGTGGGAGGGCCTTACGAAGGCCTTTGCTTATCTGGTTACGGTTAGTGTTCACGATCCATAATTTTCCTTCAGATAAACTCAACCCAAGATGTAGGGCTGGACCATCCTTCTGACAGTGACGACGCAAAGGCTAGCTCTCAGGCGTCAGCTGAATCTCAACAATACATTGACTGCCAAGCACGATGCCAATATGGCCTGGATGAGTGCTGGGTCAGCTCTCTTGACCTCACTTAACTGGAGACAGCACAAGCTCAACGACGCTGTCGATTCCATATTCATTCCTTTGGCATATCTAGGTGTATTGAGCGCCTTCCATTCTTCTGCAACAGGTATTTTCGACACTCCTTCAGCGACAAACAATATAACTTTACCATTCTCAACTTACGGAGTTCCCAATCTCACTGGATCGCTTCCAAATGCCTTTGTGTGAGTACACCAGAGCAACGATGAAGTTTCAATTTGTTTCATTGACTTTGTGATCCAAGTGGAGCGGAATCTCTAATGACTATGCTTTCTCTCGATACGTTCAACTTTCCGGGCCTTGCTGATGATGGTTCGGGAGTGATATACGATACACCTGTCGATTCTATTCGCATGTATGAGCAAGTTCCCGATTACGTGCAATACCTTGCAGTCAACGCCACGTACTTCAATGTTACTTGTGGGTCATTGTCCGGATCTATTCAAGATGTCGACGGAACGCCAGCATTTGTCTTCGAATCCGACTTCGGGGTGGAAAATTCACTAATACCAGATTATGTTGCGTTAAATAGTAGTACTATACTACGTGAGTCGATCCCAAAAACTCATCTGCAAATTTTACCTGTATTTCATTCTCAGCTCAAAATGGATTGGTTATCAGAACAGCACCATGGGGACCGATCTTGGCACAAGATGTGAGTAAACAATTCCCAGATAAATTCGAAATTGCTGACTTGTGTGTACCACGTAGGATCCCAAATCTTTATGGCCCAGCTCTATTCTCATATTTACAACTGTAACGGTTTTGGATTCTTTCAATGTTGCGGTAGAACCAGCACCGGTGAATCCTCCAGTGACTTGTGAGTCGTTTACCCAAAAGATCCAGATAATCATGCTCATTGTGTTTCGATAAAACAGATTTTCCGTACTCAAATTCGAATACTGAAAGTATCACCCACGTTTTGGCACTTGCGTGCAATTTGACGGTTGATATTTCTTCAACCAAGGCCCTCATCTACACAGCCGATAGTAGTCTAAAGGAGCTTACTGGTGGACCCGCCGGAAACAAAACTTCTGCCAACTTGACCCCATTTCCAAGTGACCTCTCTAGTACACCGATGGATATTGATCACAGTGTAACTGATGCGCTGGTTGCTACTGTATGTCATATACTCCCAGTTGCCGCATTCATCACTGACTTGTATACTTGCATATAATCCTCAAGTGGAGCGTCTTACCCACCAGAGCAGTGTCTCCACTCAATGAGATACTCCTGGAGAACTGCATCGGCAGTGACAACTCAATCTTTACTTGTGGAACGTTATATGAACCAGAGCAGTCAGTAACCCTCGCTATAGTTTTAGTCTGGTTAATAATCTACGGTCTTTCAGGTTTGTCATGGAATCATTGAACATTTTCCCTGACATTTTCCTACCCGGTCCCTCGAACACTGGTATCAACCTAGTAGATCTAGAGAATGTTCTTTCTCGAATGGCGGCAATCGAGTTTTGGTCAGGTAGATTACTTTCATCATCGTTGCGTTGTTCCCCTCAACAAGACTTCCTGACCACATCACGTTACATTAGAGGGCCAAGGAATAAATTCGAACTTCTTGAATAGATTTTTCAATACTGTGGACACGGATAAAGTATTCGTCACGAACGAAAATATAGTGAAGTTTCACGAAGAAGGATTCAGATATGCGGTGAGTCAGTGCAGCATTTCGGTACCACTTACTTGAGATTAACCTTTACTACCTTTAGCTCGACATCTATGAGGTGAGTGCTCTTCGAGTCAATAATGGTATTCCGCCGAATTCCAACTAACACCTTCGGATCCTAGTTGTCTCTATCCCTCGGATTTGCAGTCGTTCTACTGGCATTGGCTATGCCGTCGCTTTGTGACAGAAACCACCTCATCATTGATTCTATTGGGATTTTGCAGATGATATGGCTTGCAAATGACCACCCCGGGGAAGACCAGAAATATATCACCGATATCAAAATTCCTACAACAAAGGCATTGAGAGAGGGGGGGCTTCGAATCAAACGGGACTATAATCACCACTACAACCACCCTGCAGTCGCGGTCGTTGCCTCGGATTGAATCTTTCTTCCTTTCATCACTGCTTAGTTTTTGGTCTTTGGGATTTCATACTACTGCGTACTCTCATTCTAATTCAAGGTTTGAAGCTCTTTATATTATTTTTTTCTTTCTCGTTTAAGTATTCGCCTTTGCGCGTTCGCGTATGTTAGCGAGTAGACTACATTCGTGTGTTTTCTATGAATTTCCATGTCCATGTCCAGTTGTTCCTCTCGATATTGGGATCTACTGGTTCGCCGATGTGTACCCTTGAAGTCTCAACAGCCACACATCGAATAGACGCGTCCATTGTGTACGAATTGGAGTCATTGTTGACGAGTTATCAGTAACATGGCACGGTCAAGAAGTGTCTCCCGGGGTAGTCCTCGATGAAAGTAGGCACAACATTTCTGATAAGATTTACTTATAACCCAAATTCTCGGCAAGAAGAGCAGAGTTCCGAGCGGCGCATTTCGCGATCACATGCCCAGTTTTGTTTGCCGATGCCTTGCTGCCGCCTCGTTTCTTTCACCATCAGCACATTTTTTCGACTCCAAGTTATTTGTTCACACAAGCCACAGCTCGCTACATCTTTTTCTTTCTTTTACAGCATATTTCAATTTGCCACGCCACTACTTTCGCTTTCCTTTGTCTGCCAACGAACAACTGTCATTGAGGAATGGATCTGGAAAGGCTAAAGAATGACTCACAGAGGATATACGCACTTGAAGAGGACATGGGAAACGACTTGGATGAGGTACTTCTCCCATATGTCTTTTGAAATTTGAGGTTGAGACTGTACAGATTACTTCTCCACGCAGCAGCGGTGCAGCCAGGACTGCTGCATTGAAACGAGTGGTAGTTCTTATTGGTAGTGCATGCCTCAAATCTTCCAGTCAGGCTTCTGCATCCAGGAACGTGGACTTGGATCAGCTCATGCAGCTACAAGATGGCTTTGAATACAATGGTGAGTTGCCGCCTCAAACTCGATTGACAATCTCATGAAAGTCACTAGTTCCTTCCAAATTACTTCCATGGATCTCTCTAGCTTCACCAACACTGGAAAATCTGGCCAATCTCAGCAAAAACTTCGAGGCTGGAGCAGGTGAGCAGCGCTGTAAACTGAAACAGCTTGTATTTCAACTCTCGGCGTCGTAGATGGTTTAGATTCAAACAAGAACGATTGCTATTCTGCTTTGACAGAACTCGCTACTCAAATGATCCTCTCCCTCTCTATCATTCAAGGGGTGGCTTTGAACCATCAACGTAGCAAGAGATGGTTAGGGCGAACCAAATCATTGGAGGTGAAAGGCCCTCTGTGACTTCAGAGCTATCGCATTCATTAACAATTCGAGCTTAGATTCTTGTAGACCTCTTGCTTGCATCGAGAAATGTACCGTTGAGTATATTTGGTTCAACTACTCAACTAGGCTCATCCAAGCAAAGTGGAACACCTTCTAACCTCACATCTACGATACTGGATACTATGCTTTGCATACTGGTAGACTCTACTCCGGCTTTACGAGCATTCGAGCAGTGTAACGGAGTTCAGGCAATCGTGAAGATATTGAAAAGAGCAGGAAGTCCAAGGGAGGTTCGGTGAAGTCACTTTCCTTTCTGGTTCCCGAAGCCTACATTGAACTAGACCTTAGGATGAAATGTTTGGAGTTTTTGTACTTTTATCTCCTTGACGAGACGAAGCCGTCTACCGCCACAGCTTCCTCAGCCGAATCAACATTCGTGGATCTAGTTCCAACTGTACCAAATACGCCTTCGCAATCTCGCACATCTCATTCCTCATATGGTTCAAGAAGCTCGATCTTCCCTCCGACAGTGCCCAATACGCCTCACGAGAGTGCTCATTCAAGACAGAGTTCTCAATCGATATTACGAGGTGTCTCGAATTCTTCTATTTCATCCGCATCATCTGTGTCGTCTGCAGGCTCAAACTCTCAGCACTCAGCACCTCGAGGGCAAACCAAGAAACCTTATTTGAATGGACTCGCAGCTCCCAACCGGCCTTCCCCAAAGGCCAGGTCGGAGTATGGTTCTTCGACGTTCTCTTTTCCACATTCGTCTTACTCAGGCCCTAGTGTCAAGTCTGATGCAAGTGAGAAGGGTTATGTTATAGAAAGCTCTCCGAGCTCGAGATCAAACTCTGATTCTGGCAAGGCTGGAATAGGGCGTCAGGTTGTAACGGAGGGTGAGGCGAACACTTTCCGTTCGGTTTCATCCGGCTCTGCGAAGTCATTCACCTCGACTTCCTCCACGACTTCTGCTGCATCAGCTTCATCTGTTTCAACCACTTCCTCTACCACAACAGCTCCTGGATCCACAGAATGCTCGCCTAAGAAAAGCTCAAGCACGTTGCCGTCGCTTCCTACTATTCCATCTGGCACGGTCTTCAAAACCCCTCCTGGATCCCCAGAGATGGGATTTGCTGCTCCGCCTGAACTTAATTCTCGTCTTGGCAGGGAATCAAGGACTCCTTCTACTCCTCGAACCCCTGCTGTCAAAGTCTCATCTTCGAAAACGCCCTTGGGACCATTCAGAACGCCTGCACCCAAGGCCTCCCACCGGGTTCCACGAAGTGAGGGTAAACAACTGTTCCCTGCAAGTACTTCCGGCGGACAAACGCGTTCGTTTATGATGCTCAACAAAGATGTTGAATTTGTTCCTCAGAGTCCGCAGAAGATGCAAGCATTTGGGAGAGACAATATTGATCATGCTAGTGCTGCCCCGAGTCCAAGTGTTGGTGTGAGTGTGGGGACTGTTGCTGGGATGGGAGGAAGGAGGACCAGAACCCATTCGAGGACAAGGTCCGCCTTCGCCTTGGGCGCGGTATCGACGAGAATATCCTCACGTGGGAGTTCTAGGGAACGCGGACATTCGAGAGCTAGGTCAGTTGGGAGGACAGAACCTGATTCGTCGCACGAGCCCAGTCGTCCGGTGGAAGCGCGAGATTTCGACACCGCTAGTCCTGGTCTTGCAGCAGGAGGTATAACCTTTTCTCGAAGGAAAACAGTAGACTCGAACAAAGACGGACTTTGGATGGAAGTTCAAGCTCGGACCACGGAGGAGAAGAAGGAGTTGTTGGGTACAATGTTGGGGAATGTTGACGCATTGGTAGAGGGTGTACGAAAAGCCGGAATCTGGGGTTTGGGCTAAAAGCAAGACCATCAAGCTGTCCATTGTTACCCGCTCACGAACTGATGAACCCTCAGGACTTATTGAACCTTGCTTTTGTTATCGTTTTGTTATCGCGCTTTGTTGCATTTGCATGTCGTATTTATATTTCAACGTACATATATGTGTACAGCACTGGATCCTGAATTTTAGTTGCATATTTGTGAAAATTAAGAGTGATAATCTGATTTTACGTCGTTCTCCTGATGTAACCCCACAGCAGTAAGAGAAGTCTGAGGAAGTTTCGTTTTCCTGCTTCCAGTTTCTGTGTATGAATTGGTGAATATAGAGTATATCATATTAGTATGATCGTGTTACAGTCGGAGGCTAGTGAAGATGGTAAAAAAAAACCCTTAGTTCTTAGATGACGCTGTGCCGACATTGTCTACGTCCGGTGCACCCCAGACTAACGTTTTCCTTGATGGATCGAGGGCTCCAGGAAGCGCCTTGTCTAATAGTCCGACCAAAACACCCCTTGTCGACCGTCGCGTATTGATTTCCGTCAGCACCGATGAGCTCTGCGACTGTGATACCCTCAAGCTCGAAATTTCATCAACCGGTGCACCCAAACGTGCACTGTTTATCTCTTTCGCAACAGCTCTCGCAGCCCTTTCCATGACATCCTTTTCCTCTCCGACTGTCAGCACCGTTGCGCTCTCTCGCCTCATTTTTTCTAGCTGTGCCAGTCTTTCTGCCTCCCGCTGAGCTTTGGCTTCGTCGTCTATATCTCCAAAATCGTCTTGCCGCACAGCACGTATAGAGTAGGTGTACACGCCGACTGCGAATGTTCCGAGAATGATACCGGTAATTACGTTACGAACAAGGAAGGGTGCTCGAGCGCGCTTGAGGCCTGGTGACATTGACTTGAGGGTTGTTATATATTCAGAATAAACGATGAGGACGATATGAGATATGTGAAGCGCAATTTAGAAAATTAGTATACCAATTACACGAAAAAGATATGCTTGCCCCAGATTTAGGCCGCCATGTTTTCGCTGCTTGTCTAGAGTCAACGTATTTTCTGTTCATCTCCAAGAGTATGAAGCTCGGAGAAGCTGGAAGGTTATGTGGAAAGATTAAGAGCTGAAGACGCGACTCTACCTCTCGGTTATATAGAAAATTCCCACGCTTCTTTTACACTCAGAGGATTAGAGAGCACAGGCATCTTCTGGTCTCGCTTGTATCACGTTCAAATACTTGATGTTCAATATTTAAACGGCTTTTCATAATCATGCAGGTCAACAAACACCATTCATTTCGCGGCAAGATTCCGTTTTAGGTATAAGTATATCCTGCAGAAATTCTTGAAAGGGTTTGTTACCGGCGGCTCAGACCAAACTTGGCGACCCCCGTTGTACAGTACTTATAAGATGAACATTCTAGAGGCATCCTATCATTCCGATTGTGTTTCGAATAGCCCCCTTCTATGTTGCTCGTTACTCAGGCGTCAAGGTCGCGCTCAAATGTCCAAACATTCATTGTCTTTCTGCTATTTCTCTTGTCATTGCAGTCTGAATTAGTTGGTTCGGGTATTATTCATTGCTCTGCGTCCTCCGTCAGCTAAAATTATGAATGCAGGTGCTACGAGAAATGTCGCCCTCATATTTGGTTATGTTCCTAATCAAACAGCCGCGATAATTGCAGCAGCGTTCTACTTCTGCTTCGGTACAGTTCTTACTTTTCATATCGTAAGGCTGAAGAATTTGTGGGCTTTGGCTCTCCCCATTGGGACACTTGGTTCGTTAGCACCATCCGCGTAATTTCTTTTGACGCGAGCACTCATGATTTTACTAGGTAGTGGCTTGGGATTCATAACGCGCTATATTCTAGCTGAACCTGCCTACCAAACATCCAAGACAACAATGATTATAGAAGAGGTCCTAACCTTGTGTTTTCCGGCTGGATTTCTGGCCTTCAATTATATTGTTTATGGGCGACTCGTCCTTTACTGCGTAGGGGCACGTCATTCTCTCATTCGTCCGCAATGGGTCTCGACTTTCTTTATCATGAGTGATATTTCAACGTTCGTAATTCAGGCGAGTTGTGAAATCATCATGTATCCTGAACTGCTGGAAATAACGAATTATGACTCAGGGAGTAGGAGCTGCGTTCGTCGTCCAGCCTGAGCATCACGACCTTGGAGAAAAAATCGTTGAGGTTGGCGTAGTTCTGCAGACGATCTCCTTTGGAATCTTTTCAGCCATGTTACTCTTGACATACGCTAGCGTGAGGAGGGAGAGATCTACGAATGGGACAGAAACTTGGTGGAGGGCGTATCAAGCTGTAGCGTTCTCATCAACATTCATAGTTGTACGGGACCAAGTCCAAATCTTTTTCCGTGTTAGTCACATCTAACTATTCTACCAGATTCGTTCTATCTACCGCATGATCAGCTCCATAGATGGCAGTTCAAGCGTAATTGCGACTACAGAGATATATCTCTACCTGTTGGATGTTCTTCCTTTGATGATCGCCATTGGGGTCTACATTCCGTTCTGGCCTGGAAGTTACACGACTGGAGAAGATTCCATTTTGCACATATCTATCCCGGAACAGCACAAACTGTCCTCGGTCGATGCCGGCTCACGCGAGTTGCTTGCTAGTAATGAAGCTTGAGGGATTGTGTGGAAGAAGGGTCATGATGATGTTTAATTCCTTTAAATACTCGTGCTTCATGGTCGATCTTATTCTGTATTCCTAAACTACTAGATCAGTAATAAGTATACTACATGCATACATTGCATTGCATTGAACAACTTTGGGAGGGATTGATATAAAAGCGACAAATATATGATAGCATACACAAGCACTCAATAATAGGCGCTCATCTGCTTCTCCCCGTCATACATCAATGACCCTGAATGGCGCAACGGTCCTCATCCTTGAACAAATTTATTCTCTATGAGAACAAGTTGAGATTCTACATTATTGCCTCTAATGCTTCCGATTCCCGTCATCGAATTATCAAGATCGACCGTTCAGTCCAGGATGAGCTCGTGGTAGTAGAGGATGACGCAGAATATACCGGGAAACAAATGAGTGCAATGCTCAAGATGCTGGATGACGGTAATAAGAGCTCAGGTGGACTTGGCAAGGCCAAAGTGATCTTCGGAGTTGCTGGTAAACATATCTAGAAGTCGAATGTCGACGACGAATTAACAGATTTCGTTCCAGGGTTCATCCGCTTCACTGCAGGATGGTACATGATCCTTCTCACCAAGAGGTCCATTGTTGCTCTACTTGGAGGTCACTACCTCTATCATTGCGAGAACACGGAAATGGTCCCCGTTTGTTTCAATCATAAAGTGGATAAACCCGCCGAGGAACAGCGCATGATGAACATCTTTAAACAAGTAGACATGTCGAAGAATTTCTACTTCAGGTGAGGTTCTGAGCTGCACTCTGACTTGGTATATTCTCATTGGATGTATCATAGTTATACGTATGATCTCACTTCAACACTGCAACACAACCTTGCTGGTTCATCGCGGAGTGTTCACGGGAGTTGGAGTTTCAACGACCGATTTGCCTGGAATTTTCATATGATTACAGCGCCATTCCGTGATGCGGAAGCAAACAGATCTCACTGGCTACAACCGCTCGTTCATGGGCACGTTGATCAAGCAAGTGTGTAGATTATTTACTTGAAACAGATCAGTGTACTAAACATCCGTTTGCTAGAGCTTACCGTCCTGGGCCGGGTGATTTTCGTTACATTGATTGCTCGAAGGTCCAGGCATTTTGCTGGTGCTCGTTACTTAAAACGAGGAGTCAATGGAGAGGTGCGTCTCGCAATACTATTTCCTAAATATCCTGAACTGAATTCCACACAGGGGAATGTTGCCAATGAGGTCGAGACAGAACAAATCGTGTTTGAAGCTCTTACTACCCCATTTTACTATCCTGCTCGAACAGATGATGAACGTTGCAGACGACGGCCAAATCCCAACTATACTAGCTATGTTCAGGTATCGAAACTTTTTGCTTTTCACAGTATCGAGACTAACTTTTGAGGTGGCAGTATAGGGGAAGTATACCCTTTTACTGGACTCAAGAGAGTAATGTCATGAAACCGCCTATTGAGAGTAAGGGATTTGACTCGGAAGGGTAAATCATACAACTGATGTATTGCCAGTCAGTGTTGTAGACCCATTTTATACTGCCGCTGCTCGACACTTTGATGATCTCTTCAAGCGATATGGTGCTCCTATAACCGTTCTCAATCTGATTAAGGAACAAGAGCCGGTCCCTCGCGAGACGAAACTTCGGGACGAGTACACACAATGCGTGTACTATCTGAATCAGTTTCTTCCGAAAGACAAACAGATGGATTATGTTGCTTGGGATATGTCGAAAGCCTATAAATCGTGGGTGGCTAAATCTATTGACTCAACCAGATGATTTTGACTGTTTTGTCCAGGAAAGACCAGGACGTTATCAATATCCTCGAGGATCTCGCCGAGACTTCCATCCAACAAACTGGCTTCTTTCACTCAGGACCCGAACCTTTCTATCATCGCCTACAACATGAAGGTGACCCACAGTAAGCATCTTCTTGCCTTGGATCTCATGGGTTTCTTACTTCGGCCAGAAATGACCAACCCTGGCGCAACAAGATCTCCCTGCAGAATGGAATTTGCCGAACGAATTGCGTGGACTGTTTAGACAGAACGAACGCGGCCCAGTTTGTTTTTGGAAAGAAAGCGCTTGGACATCAGCTGTATGCCCTGGGCGTTGTTGAAAATCCGAACCTTGCCTTTGACTCGGACGCTGTCAATATGTTGACCGAGATGTATCATGATCATGGAGATAGTGAGTACTTGATTTCAATCAGCTCAAATATGCGCTAATAGTCTAATATTGCAGCTATCGCGCTGCAGTATACTGGCAGCGCTCTAGTGAACCGTGTTGAAACATATCGACGAATGCCTCACTGGAATAGTCACTCTCGAGACATCATAGAGAACATCAGACGTTTCTACACGAACTCACTGTTGGGTGAGATATATGACGATGGTCTTTTCATCCATTAACTGTTACTAGATGCGGACAAACAGGCTGCTATCAACATGTTTCTAGGTATAACTAATGACCGGCCGATAGCTTTGCCTTTAGTACGGAGAGGATATCGGCAGTGGTTCGACAAAGAACATCTCAAACCTCCCTATGTCATCGAAGACTGCGATCAAAAGCTCCGAGATTTTGTGCGGTATCGGGGCGACTTTTGGATAGAGTATTATCGGCCCCTTCTGTTTACTTCGCTCATGAAGCACTTTGCGTATTCCATGAACAGTACGCTCAAACTTCCAGGGTATGTGGGTCCTTTTTATCTCAGTGTTGGTTGATCTATATCTATGACTCTAGAAAAACAGCAAAGGACATGAATTATAGCCCGTTTGAAACGCACGGCATCAGGAGTCATCATACTGGGTTTGTGTTCTCTTACTCATGCTTAGCACGCTTCTGTCTAACCTCTTACAAGTGTTGTTCAAGGCGTAAAGCGTTGGATGAGCTCAAATCATCCTTCGGCCACCAAAAAAGCCAACAGAAAACCCACTCTCCCACCGGAAGCACACGGGAAGGCTCTTGAGCCAGAGTTAGATCGAAATTCTACTGGAGCGGTTGCAAAGCAACTGTTAGATCCCATAGTATCTGAGGAAGAGGAAGCGGAATATCAAGGGTAGATCAAACTATGATACAAAATTACTCAAACTGACGAGAATTACTTAGATACATTGACCAATGTCAAGAACTTCTTGATGCACGCTTTGATAGTGGAGAACGCAAGGATTTGGAAGTATACACTACGGCCGTTCGAACTGCTAATGGTGATAATCAATCTGACTGGGTCGACGAAGAACCCAGAGATTTCATGACTTATGTCGAACATGGGTCGATACAGTATCTCGAGGGCAGTGGAGGAAGAAGGGAAGCTCTACCAGTGACGTACAACTACGAGAGGTGGCTTTCGGGCTCCGTAATTGGCTAGGTAATCATTCCCCAGATTCGCATCTTGTTTGGAGCAATGCAGAACGAGACTGTCGTGCCTGGGCTGTCCACCTCAATCCATTAAATCTCAACCTTGAACTCCAAGACCAATTGCCTTCAAAAATCACAATAAAAGATTGCTGAGATGTTCCGTGAGAACGATGACATTAGCCATCAACAAAGTGTTGAAATGCCTTCTTGGCTTGTTTCTAGGCTACCGGGATCTAGGGTCAGGGAGTCTCGTGGCAAAATAAATGTTGGCCCTTGGGTAGCTGCTAGTGATATTCCCAACAAAATGCCCGTCAAAGTTTTCAATTATGAAGCCAAGCAAATGAGTAGGATATGATTGTAGAAATCTCAAGAGGGTTCTTCTACTGTAGCTCAATGCTTCCTGCCCCCTCGAGGATTCGATTTTTTCGGACTATCCACTTCATCCAGGAAGCCACCAATTTCTAAAGCATTTCGCGCTGCCTGGTTGATATGCTTGAATCTATCGGGACCAAGATGTATGCCGCCAAAATAACGCGTTACGATGACCAAGACGTTATTGAGTTCCTGAGAATAACCATCATGAAGTTGCCAAGGAATGGCACGAAAACGACGAGAGAACAACGCAAAACCATGCAAACCTGACTTACAAGAATTTGTAGAAGATGGGATAATCGCCCACCAGCAGCAGTTTCACCATCATCGTCATTGTCTACGGCGACTGGTTCATGAGATACACAATCAGAGAATTCGTCAGGGCATACCTTGGTGAACGATTTTGCCAACCTGACACCGCCATGCATTGATTGTGGGGTGTGCTGCTCGAGCTATCTGACGATCGGACGAAAGGTAAGAAAGTATAAGTGGAACCTGTGTGTCCGACACGATGCACATAGACGGAGGCAGAAACGGAAGTATGTGTGAGCTCCTCCGACTCGGAGTTTCATCTACACAGGAAAGAAGGAGTACCTACTTGAGATGGATCGGTAATGGAACAGGCTCGTCCAACAAAGGCACTTTTACGATCTACGATAGATTCTGCTTCAAAAATTTGAATATTTGATGGCAAATTGATTGTTTCGAGCACGTTTGAGGAATGTGACAATTCCGGCTGTTCCAGGGCAGGATCTAGGGCGGTAGGTTGTCCAGCAATGAGAGCGTCTTCACGTAAAAGTTCGCCTGCCTTTTGAGCGCTCAGGTGATCCTCATACCATTGGACACAACGATCTAGGACATTCTGCAGGCCGTCAAATACACAGACGGCACCCTCGGTCCATTCGACTCCGTTAGTAGAGATGAATGTCCGAAGAACAGAACCAAAGAGAGAAGAATCTACACCAAAAGCTCCGATGTATCGGGAAAGGAGCTGAAGTTGAGGGGGCGATTCTGCAGGATATGTAGTCAACAGGGATATCAGAATCCTGATTGTTACATCGTTGTAAGGGGCTGGAAAACTAGAGAGATAGTTTATACGTTCTGCCCTTAGCGCAAGGCTAATCAAAACTTACTCTATTGCGACTTCGAAGCGAATTGTGTCATCTGTTGGAAATCCTTTCCATGAACGAATAGCCTCATCTCCATAGATCGACTTTAACACTAAGGCAAAGTGTTTGAGAGGATATAAATCTGATGAGGTACGAGTTCGAACCCTCCAATTCTGAGCCAGCTACTTCACGCTCTGGGGTAGAAAGTAACTGTTCAATAAGTTCATCAACGCTTCCAAAGTTGCGAGGAGATGAAGGACGTGAAGAGACCATTATTTTATCTGATCATATTACGTGAAATTCACTGTCAATCCGAAATCAATTTACTTCCATATGGGGGAAGCATAGCCCAGTGGTTGTAACTGACGATCCTTGACCTTCCTGGTAAAACAAATTCTTTCGTTCATTTATAAGCAAGCGACCTGCAGCTTTGACGACTACGAATTTCTCTTCCTTATTCTCATGAAGCGCCAGACCGACAATACACCCAGCACATCGTCCTCCACTCGAGCTACAAAGCGGTCAAAGTCTGTTCAGGCTTGTGCAAACTGTAGAAAGCACAAGACACGATGTGAGATCCTCGGTGTTGTAGACCAGGTAGTTGTTCGGTGTCACCGATGTAAAGTTCTCGACTTGGAGTGTTCGTATCAAACGATGGACAGAAGTTTATTTGAGGTTGCTCGTAGTACAACGTCTACTAAAGGTGATGAGCATGGCGAGTGGCATGATAGAAATTTGGATGTGTTATCAGGCTATTCTGGTACTCCAACTCCAAGGGATGCACCAGGTAGCTCCAATGCTTCGCTACCCACCGATCTTTATCCGAACAAGCCTCATCTGCTCTGGGACTTTCTTGGTACTTCCCAGAGTTCCATGGATTGGACAGCACCACTGCAAGCTATACAGGATCTTATGAAACAGTCTCGTGATACCTCTTCCCCACGTCGCTTTCCTCCTCCGGTGTCCAATGATTCTTTGGATCACATTCTCTCTCCTCATCAAATTCAACACTTGACATCGATGTAAGTTACTCCATATATCCTGATTTTCAGTCATCTCTTATACGCTTCTAAGATTCGAGCACAACTACCTGCCATGGTTGAATTTTATACCTATCCGTGAGACACATAGTCCCATTCTCGACCTCGTCTACTGCACAATTGCCTCGCGACATGTCGACGAAGCCACCCGGTTTGTGATCGCCCCAAGGTTGCAGGCCTTGACTGCGGAGAATGTCGCCAGAATGATCTTTCAATCAAGACGATTAGAAACCCTCGAATCAATTCAATGTCTTCTCATTCTGTCGATGTGGGCTCCAGTCTGCGGCGCTAATGAAGACTTTCGTGATGGTCGCCTCCTTGTTGCGTCTGCTGTCAGTATGGCCCACAACATGCGCTTGAATGAAGTATGCCAACTAGCACTTAGACTTCGCGAGAAAAGAGCCAAGGGTGAAGATGTCCCTGACCACGAATTGTTCGACGCAATGAACAAAACTCGACTGGTAAGCTTATACAAATCTCGCATTGTCTCCGTATATATATGAATCTCGATTTCAGTGGATTGCCCTTACGAATGTTGAGTCTTTGTAAGTTTTTCCCACTCGGGATGCTTCATTGAAACTGACACTTTTTAAGACTATGTTCCGGAAGTGGACGCAACCCACTGTCGAAGCGTACTGCGGAATATCTCAACATATTTCCGTTGACTTCAAACCTTCCTTCAGACATAGCCTCCGGGCGAGATCTTCGTCTCAGGCTTCTGGCGGAACTCTTCGACATTACCGAAGCTGGGATAGCGATTCGCCTTGAGTCTTTATCAGAAGCGGATGTCAACCTATGGTACGATGGTTTCTTCCATGTTTTATCCAACTTGAATCGTGTTACGCGCATCTTGCTGCCTTTGGCTGGTACGTCAGTAGCTGATTTTTGTTTTCTATGTTCTGAACTTTTGGTCACTCAGTGGTCGGTGATTTTGATGTATTCTACTTCAAATCGCTCAACATCATAGTCCGCACCTGTCGACTCCTCATCTTATACCAAGCTTCTATCAGCGCACTAGAATATTTTGTCCGCACGGACAACGATAATCCCTTCTGGTTCAGAGAAGTTCGCCCTCATGGGTTGCACGTTCTCATTACCTGGGGCAAGGAAAACATGGCCGTCTCAGAGTCGATACTGGTCATCCTGCTTGAGTTGGATTTACAGTTACTAGGAACGTCACCCGATTATATCTTCAACATGATCGCCTTTGCCGCTAGCTATATCGTTGGCTCGAAGTTCCTGGTCTTACAATCTATAGGAATCGACCTCCCTGGCTCCGGCGAAAAGCTTCTTTGCAAAGCCATCGACAAACTGAATCAATGCGCCTATTCGCCAGATTCCGCTGCAAGGAAATGTGCCGCTCTGATCTCCTGGATGCTTTCGCTTTGGGAGAACAAAGTGGCCTCCCTAAGTTCGAAGAACGGACGCTCCATGATCAGAAATACACATGATCCGTTCGAACTCTCTCAAAGCAGCCATGTCCGCCGGACTGCTACTCCTCCCCGCGATTCTAGCCCATATTCATCTCCGCAGTCTTCCTACATCCCAGAGCCTGCCGCTCTTTTATCTCAAACCTGGGGCTCTTCAGGCCCAATGCTGCCTATACCTGGTGAAATGGATTGGTACACACCGACATTCAAGGATATTGCGCTCTGTAATGACCTTTTCAATGATGGTGCAGCTTACGGCGCCATGCCAAATCCAATCTATGATCATGAAGTTACACGTTCGAATGCACAGATAAAATTAACATGACCAGGGGTGTAGAAGAGAGGCAGTTCCTTTTTCCGGCATAATAATATACCTAGCATCTTTGAATAAGCGGTACAATACATACAGTCAAAAATTCTCGCATTTCGTAGCTGAGCTTTTTTGATTAATAATTCCATCTCTCGCACTGAATACGTGACTCATTGATTATTCTAAGTACCTGAGATAAAAATAGTAGTAGGACAGTCCAGGATTACAGAACCATAATGAAAGAGCGTGGGTAGGTGTAAACAGGTCAAGGAAATGCAAAGAAAAAGATCGCGGATATCAGAGTCAGAGTCGTTATTACACCGATGAGGTGCTGAATTTCTCCATCGGCACGGCATCTGCTATCGAATCACGCTCGAAGTAAGGACCAGGCCAATAGAAGATGTAGCCTACGATGGCCAAGAATAGAGGAAGAGTGTCGAAAACGTAGAGGTAAACTTCGCGGGTACGAATGGATGTGCCCGGGTCGGAACAGGACTCTGCGATACGGAAGATCGTTCGAACCTGGAAGCGATTGAGACACATATGCGATGGATTTTGTAGGAAATCTAGACTTACAATGATGAAGAACGAAGATATTCCCAGTAATTTGTATATTTTCCACCAAGCTTCGTGTCCGGTTGCGATGCCTTCTTTGCGACAGCTTCTCCATGATAAGAAGTAGAATATGACGAAGATATAATACGATGCAGATTGGAGTATTACTCCGACTTGGAAGACGGTTTTTCCTGTATTAAGGGTGGAAGTCTTTGTGAACATCGCAGTACCAGCAGCCTAGGAGTGGTACATGATCAGCCCCAGCCAAAACTCATTCTCATTTGAAAGGGTAAATATACCTGAACAATGAAGGTTAAGACATCGCTGCAGATGAAGAACCAGGAAACGTAGTTGGGAGGGATATAACTGTGTCGCTTCCCCATGCTTCTTCCAAGCAGTCGACCGTGAATGATGTAATTGAAAGCCAGGAATGTGGCAGGAGAGCAAGCAGTTAAAATTTCTTCAGAAACGAAGGGTCCACGTTTTTGGTGATCAGGGTTATTAAGCATAACACGAAGAATGAATCCAATGCCCATTGCTAGATATCGGTATCATGATGAGAATGTGATGTGAAGATTGAAGAACACGAAGTAGACTTGCCGCAGGAACCAATAGGTAAACAAAGTGCCCAATAATTTCTTCGCCTGAAAACATGGTAGAAGAAGCAAAGACCGCATACGATATAAACGATGGCGGCGACAAGAGCGGCAGGTTTGCTTGGGGTATATCCAAGCACTCGTACAACATTGCTCTCGGCACGCCCTGCACTGACATTAATATGAAACGATTGAAGTGGGAAAGAGAAAAACTCACTTTGTATGCTGCCAGAGACACCCACGTCTTGTAGAGAAGCTAACCACAATTGCAACGCAACCCCTGCAAGCATGGTCTGTTTGAACAGGCTGGATAAAATCGCCATGTTAACTAAGGCTAGGAAATTAGGGATGGAGATTGCATTTTTCCTTGCTGGGCTTAAATAGAAAGCAAGAGATCTGACGGATCCAACGGAAAAAATCAAGGACCAATGAAACTGAATTATTATATTGATCCGTATCCACGATCGAATGGACTCTTTGGAGGTAAGTACCCCGCATACGAGGATTATTCCCGTTTTTTTATCCGTTTCTCGAGAACTTAGAAAATGGTTACTCAGAGTTGGCTTTCTTCTGTACCAGCCCTAAAGGAATAAGGGCTAAACGAAGCTTCAACCAATTTACTGGAAGAGCATGCAGAAACAGGGGCCGATGCCAAGGGTGGACTTCATTAGCCATTACGCCGAGCTGTTTAAGTTCATACAGTTTCATTAGCCGCGAGACCGAGCGTCCTCTATAATTGCTGTTACTTATCGATGATTTCTCAGCGTATGTCCCAGCTGGCAACGTGCTACACAAAAGGCCGACCAGTGTACTCATTGTTGAGAAATAAGTAATTGGAATCAGAATCATTCATATGGTGGACGTTGGTGTCCAGACGCGTAATCAAATCCGGGCCGGTTTGTTCTGCTGTTATCAGCCGATATCTTATCTTCTTTGTCGAATTCAACCATGTTGGAGATACACCCTTCCTATCCAGCCCTCGCCTCCTTGATTGAAAAATATCCCGCTCATCGAGGCTCCCTGTTTCAAACATATAACGACATTCTGTTAGGCGAGTCAATGAACCAGTACCCATGAAGCTCGAGCTGATCGCAATCGCTCTCCAGCCCAACAATGGCGTGATGTGCAAGTGATAGATCTTGGAGATTGTAGACGGGGTGCACTTCGAGGAAAGAGGCCGAAAACTGCCACAGATCCTGAGTCGCTGCTGCATGTTATTCCATGCTCACTCGCGGAATCAATATCGATGGCTTGGTACCGTCAATGTTGCTCAAAATGAATTGAAGCCTACTAACTCATTCCAAAGGATTCAAAACGTGTTCTCAGCTCTCGACAATCCACACTCAGTATATCTCGCTGTCGTTTCAGACGATTCGTCAATTGTATACTATAAACTGAGTCCTGGAATCGTGAAACCATCCATTTGATAATTCTCCAACTAACCCATCAAACGCATCTTGACTTTTTATATGCTCTTCCACTCGCTTAACCACGTTGCAAAGACTTCCAATGCGCGCTGCTGGACTGCACCAACCGATGGATCCGCCTCGCCAAAGTCTACAATCAGATCTGAAGCATGAAATCCATCGCTCACCAGAATTGGTTGCGACTCAGTGCTGGGAATGTTAAGACCATCTGCCGAGACAGTGCCTTCCCTCCATGGGTCCCCTGCGGTAGCACTAAGTCACTGAACCAATGAAGAAGAGTCCAGCAAGAATCGCACTTTTTCCGTTCGCAAAAAACAGGTGATCCACTGAGACGTTCCATCCCCCGTATCGTTGGTCCGAGAGCGCTGCTGCTCCATTGGCCATAGGTGGAGCATTTTGGGCGTTGAAAACGTCCGAGTACCAATAGTAACATTGTCGCTGCCAAGGGCACAAAGCTCATCCGAAAGTTGGTTATGGATCTCTTGAGACTCACTATATCGTATTCAGGCTGCACAATGCGGCTCACCAGTGCCGGAATCCCTGGCGGCGGACTGCTCTACAGCTTGACTCAAAACCTATCCCAGGATTCGAGTATTTAATCTTCACCTGAGAAAAAGAAAGCTCATTGCATCTAGAAAGTGCGTCAGGCTCATCTTTGTTCATAATAGGTCATTGTAACATACAAAATCCAGTTCCATGATCGATACGGATTGTCAATGGTTGTATTGGTAAAATATGTCGCGGTACTGTCGTAGGAGTCCAGGCATTCCCTGCGCTGACTCTTGAGCATTTATTCATAGTAAGAAGGTGTTTTGAACCCCACCCAACGTCTTCACCTCCACACACTTAACGAGGTCAGTTCAAGATTCCAGACAAACTACCTCTGATAGAGGTTACTCACTTGTTTCCAGATAAGAACTTCTCCAGTAAGCACCCCATGCAGCCAAAGCATAATCCAAGCCCCATCCACCTGCCGATGCTACTGTTCCGTTTTTTACTTCCAACGCGTCGCAAAAGTTGTAAAACGCGGCACCAGGCCCAGTAGTAGGCTGCATATCTTGCCAGTCCCAGAGATTGCTCCGTACTTTTTATATCAGTCAAAGGAAGGAGTGAAATTAGGTACGACAGTGACTTACAGGCTACATGTAAGAAGGTGTCATTATATAAACCAAATACTAGCTGGTAAGGTGTTACATACCTCCCGCGACGTCATCCAGATGCTGAACGCTCCCCACTCCAAAGGTATCCTTGATTTCTTGGATCGAGGTCGTGTTGCCTCCTTCAAAGACTTCTGTGATATATTCGATGACTGCTTCTACGTCTGCAGAGCAATTCGCGGGCATGTTTTCACGGATGGGCTCGAAGTATCCCCAGTAATCACTGTTGGATGTTCAATAGATTAAATCGTTGCCTTGCTCGAAAAACGTACTACATCGCCTGAACAGGAGCAGACGATGCATAGCCTGCGTAGAAGAGGCCGGGTTTACTTGATGTATGTTATCAGAGTTTGCCTTCACGTTCTAATCCGAGTTGACGTACTTGTCCATAGTGTAGCTGGTCAATGCCCCCGAATAACTCCCACCTACCATGATCCATGGTGCGTCGAGGTGATCCCCTCCGGGCATCGGCAGGTTAACATTCTTCACAAAGTACTCAATATCATCGATACTCTGCTGAAGAGTGAGATAGCGCAGGTTTTCTCCGGTAAGAGACGGCAAGGGGTTACTTAAACCGAAGAAACGGTGTTCAAGCACGATGGTGGTGCCGTTCTGCGATTGGGAGAGGAGACCGTTGGAGGTAACGTTAGTCAAGTACCCTATGTATTCTGGTGAAGGGGATACCAATGTGAGACATTTCCTTTATTTGGAAGGCTTTAGCTCACGAAAAGCATTTTCTTCGCCAGGAGTGAAAAATATAACAGGGCCTGTGTGGACAACGGTTAGTCCCATGAAATTTTGGAAGTTCAATTGATGCACCGCCTGGAATGAAGTCAATAAGTCGTATGGTATGCTAGGACGTGGAATTTAAACATGCCAGCCTCGTAAAACTCGTACGTGTGCCAGAATCTTTGTTTGAAAGTTCCTTTTGATGGATCGCTATGGTCAATCTATGGAATCGAACATTTAGCAACGCGCGCGAACGGAAAAGAGTTCGCGAGTCGGACAGACCAGTTGATCGAAATAGTATGTTGTGTCTTTCAGGAATTCGACTTAAGATTCGTCAAGGTAAGCTTCAGAACGCTTACTATAAGGCGGAAGCTGAGTTCCATTTCGACTAATCACAGGCTTTTGCATCAATTCTTCAGCGTTTGGGACATTCGGAATTCGCATTCCATTGTGGTTCTTCAGCCCAACGCGCTTTGCGCACGTCGATAGTGCGAAGATGAAGAGAGAGGGAAAAATCAAGTGGGCAAACCGCATCTCGAGTCGTAACTCAAACTTTGGGTTGAATCCTATCGTCCATCGTTTATCGTCTTTCGTCTTTTAAGCATCTCTTCAAGTAGGCTAGGGCAGAAGAAGATCGCAGGAAGTGCTTCTGGTATCAAACTCAGTATGGGATACTCCGAAGTAGATACAGTGGAAGCTCGAATCATGCTACCAAGAAAACTCGTCGAGTGAATGGGGGTACGTAGATTAAGTCCCTAGTGATATTGGTATCATATGGACGAAACTGTTCAAAGGAGGCCAGCTGATATTGTGCATTACTTTGTAGCAGGATAGAGATAATGGCTATCTAACAGAGGCCTGCAAGGCTGCACCGGCTTTGTGGTGAAAATTTAATTCCGGGCCGCTTGAGAAAAGCCAAAGACTATTTCGATGTTGCTGCGATACGCCTCCGTTATCAACACACGTCCTACGAACAAAACATCAAAACAACCAATTGTCTTGATCCCAATCGCAATGAATACTATCTTTTCAGATGAGTTCGAGAATTTTGAAGATGTTCCTGCCACTTCTAGTATACATAGAGACATTGTGAGCCAGCCTCCATGATTATAGTTGAAGGAGGCCGAAGTACGATCAATGTGAGGTCAGTTCAAATCTTGAGTAGTTTGTACATTTATTTTGTAGCACAATGTTAGCATACCTACTGATGCAATACCAGAAGCATTGTGTGAAATTTGAGAACGATGAGTGGATTTTCAGAGACCTCCGAAGACGATGAGCTTTTCGTTCATATACTCATCAATTCCATGTGGACCACCCTCTCGACCTAATCCACTCTCCTTGATGCCTCCGAATGGAATCGTGGCCTGACTGATCAAGCCTGTGTTCACGGCGACCATACCCACTTCCAACCTTTCAGCTACTCTCCATGCTCGGCCGACGTCTCTGGAGAAAAAGTACCCAGCAAGACCGAACGTAGTGGAATTTGCAAGTTTGATGACTTCGTCTTCGGTGTCAAATTTGACTAGAGCGGCGAGGGGACCGAATGTTTCCTCGTCGTTGACGAGGGCATCAGCAGGAACGTCGGAGAGGACAGTAGGTTGGAAGAAGTTGGTATCCTCGACAACTTTGCCGCCTACGAGGACTTGAGCACCTTTGGAGACAGCATCTTCGACGTGGCGGGTGACCTTTTGAGTAGCACGGGAGTGGATGAGAGGACCGTGTGTTCTGATCAATCCAAGGTATCAGCCAGAAAGAAACGGACAAAGAAAGAAACCAAACGAACTCACGTTGCTTCATCCAGTCCATCGCCGATCTTGAACGCAGCAACTTTTTCTGCCAAACGGGAGGCAAACTCAGCGTAGACAGTAGAGTGCACATAAATCCGATTAGCGCAAACGCATGTTTGACCACTGCTTCTGAATTTACAAAGGATTGCAGCTTTCAAGATGACATTAATGTTATCTATGATAAAGTAACAGTGTCGGACTCACCGGCGACAGCTTCGTCAATGTTGGCATCATCGAAGATAATGAATGGGGCATTTCCTCCTGCTTCCAGTGACACTCTGCGTATGAAACATGGTTGAGTATATTAGCAAATGAGCGAACCAGATACCAACTTCTTGAGAGTAGAAGCAGCCATTCCAGCTAGAAGTTTCGCTACAGGAGTAGATCCAGTGAAGGTGACCTTTTTCACGATAGGGCTTTCACACATCTCTTTGCCGACCACTGTTACATTCTTTTCTGTTGTAACCACATTGATGACACCATCCGGAACGCCAGCGCGAGATGCAAGCTTTAATTTAAATCATTAGTGTCATTATACTAAGCAGGTCGAACGCTATTTTGACGTACCTCAGCTAAAGCAAGAGCTGAAAATGGCGTTTCAGGAGGTGGTTTAATGACTGTTGTGCATCCTGCAGCCAAAGCGGCGCCAAGTTTGCGTGTGATCATTGCGGAAGGGAAGTTCCATGGTGTCATGATAGACCTGTTATGAAAATCATACTGTTCATCATGCACTGTACGGCTGGAACGATAGCACATACACAACACCTAAAGCAAAGTCATGAATGGTGTCAGTTCGTGGAAGAACGAGTACCTACCAACGGGCTGCTTGATGACAACATTTCGTACATTTTTGAAAGCAGATGGAATTTGCTCGCCATAGGTCCGTATAGCTTCTTCAGCTAGATGAGAGGATTAGCAACACATTATATCGGGTGCTATTTTCATATTAACCCACCATACCACTATTAATCGACATAACAAGATCGCGTCAGACAGTTGAAAGCATACAGGTCGATAGCTGTACCTCGATGAATGAAGAGCTGTATGTGTTTTCACCCTGAAGCAGAAAATGTTCAGGAAGGGTACTTCAGACGTATATAGATACGTCATACTAACTTTGCCTTCAGTGAGCGTCTTGCCGTTTTCCAGAGTCTTCGAATGAGATGAGCAGAGGCACAGAGTTTATTCCACGAATAGATACCAACAATGAGTCGACCCAGGTCATCATGATGCTGCTGCATTAAGGCATACATTTTCATGAGAATATCATGACGTTCCTTGTATGAAATGGAGGTCATTGGTGGTAAAAATTACAACGCAGAAAACGGACTGACTTTTGCGGTCGTTGTACTCCAGGTAGGAAAAGCTTTTGCGGCTGCATCGATAGCTTCTTTTGTTTCTGCAAGGCCCATTTCTGGGACAGTACCTAGCTCTTGATTTGAGGCGGGATCTGTTGAGATGAGTAGTGAGTTGCGACCGAAATCATGCTTCAATATTCACGATAAGACGCACTTTTCACAACTATCTTGGCTCCGTCTTTTGCATCAACCCATTTGCCGCCAATCAGGCCTTGAAATTTAATTAAAGACGGGTCTTTGAGACCAAACTGTAACAATTTAGTGGGTGACGATCATGGAAAACCTGTCATATACACATACCACCGAAGCTTGGGAGCTTGCCATTCTGTAGCGCGTTATTTGAGGGGATATCGAGAAAATTGGTGGCTTCAGAAGTGAAGAGAAAGCAGGAGAGAGACGATGGGACATCATGGCAGCGGAACTTGTCCTAGGCCTATTCCCAGCTTACTTTACTCACGAGAGAAGGGCAAATGACGTCTAGGCCGCGGCAAGTACGAGAATCTCGGGCCGCTGCCGACAATCACAAATTTCCCAGCAAATTGAAACTGCATTGGCTTGGATGTCTTCCTCAAGTACCTCTTCCACCAGCAGTGCGAGCCCAAAGTTTTCATCAAAACGCTTACGAGAAGAACAGGATGACGATGACGACGATGACTCGCAGACCACCCACTCATCCTCCAGTGACCTAGATACTGCCGATGAAGATGATGCGCCAGCTCTGTCCCATGCAGAAAGACGTCGACAAAAGAAAAAGGAAAAGTTAGCTACTCTCAAAGGCAAAGAGCCGGCACCGCCTCCCTCGAAAAAGAGAAAAACAGACAGCGGAAAAGAAGCTGGCGATTCTTCTTTCAAACGACAAAACTCTGTCTGGATAGGAAATCTTTCATTCAAGACGACGCCGGAAGCTCTGCGAAAGTTTTTCGACGGAGTTGGAGAAATTTCTAGGATAAATTTACCTATGAAAGCGGCTCATAGACCGAATATGCCTGCGGAGAACCGCGGGTAAGCCGCATTTTCCATGCGAGATGTCCCATTAATCATTCGTTTCTTAGTTTTGCTTATGTCGATTTTGCGACGGCAGATGCCAAGACTATAGCCATAGCTCTGTCTGAAAAACCATTACTTGGACGCAAACTCTTAATCAAAGATGGTCTGTCCTTTACACTCCATGGATATTCGATGGCTGTAATGACTTCTTTTTTTTCTCAGGTGACGATTTCGCAGGCAGACCTGCTGCCCCTACTGTCGAAGAATCATCAGGCGGGAAGACACATTCGAAAACTGCCCTCAAAATACTTCGAGCACAGAAACAACCTCCTGCTCCCACACTATTCTTCGGCAATCTACCGTTCGAAACAACAGATGATAACATACGTCAGCTACTTGACGCGCATAGGAAAAAGCCTAGCAAGGGTCACGCCGACAGAATGGAAGAGGAGGATGGAACAGAAAAAAGCAAGGAAGAGGGAGAGGAAAATTGGATACGAAGAATTCGTCTGGGCACGTTTGAGGACAGTGGGTTATGTAAAGGGTACTACCGACTTGTCTTGTGAAAAAGTGCCCTCCCTTACATTTCCTTGTTTTCACTCTAGCTTTGCCTTCGTTGATTTCTCCAGTACCGACAACGCCACATCTGCACTCATAAATCTCAAAAATCATCATCTAAATGGACGAAATCTCGTCGTCGAATACGCTTCCGCAGATGCTGTCAAACGAGGACCAAACAAACCCAGACCTTCTGCGGGTGAAGGCAGCCTTGGTGATCCCAAGAGAAGATCATATATTGCACATAGTGCTCGAAATAACGTCTCTCGTCGAACTGATCTTGATTCTGGCATCGGCGAAAAGAAACTACCAAATCATCGTACGAACAAAGCTGATTCTCGTCATGACACCGGCGAGTTTCCAACGGCCGATCATGAAGATTCCAGTGCAATTGAGGTCGGTCGTAAACCTCGGGGAAGAGAATTCGAGAGTGGTCCTAGGCATAAAGGACCTCGGAATAGGCCAAAACCTGGTGCAGCTTTGGCGCAGGCTAAACGCCAATCAGCCGCTATTGTTCCTACAACTGGGAAGAAAATTGTCTTCTAATACCTGGGGTGTATCCAATCGAAACGCCCGTTGCGTTCAGAGATTTTTTGGCAGCTGTTGAAATTATTACGCTATCAGCTCTTCCTGTAATAGATCACTAGCAGAATCAGAATTTGCAGGAGTAACATCTACATCACTCCAGGTCGAAGACGCAACAATTAATTCTACACAAAATTATAGTCACAATATACAGTACCTCGACGGGAGTTACAAAATAAACAATTGGACGGAACGACTTCGACGATATGCACTACACGGCAATTCATAAAGCTTGAAGATTTATGAAGACATTCCCTCAAACCCAGGCGCTTCCGAGTTCAGATTCTCCATGAAAGTAGTCCAAAAAGTAGCATCCATGAACATATCTGACGCCTCTGTCCACTCCTGTCCAAACCCAAGTCCCGAAAGCATTGATTGGCTCGGGTCATTCAAGGAGGCGTGCATATGTGTTGGCTGTTGAGGATACTGTTCATATCGGAGATCTTCCTCCACGTCATCCGGTCCAGAGAATGATGATGACTGCGTTCCAGGAGACGTCTCTTCCACTGTCGTTCGTTCCGCAGACATTTGCGGGGTGGTCCTTACAGGATATTCTTCTCTTTCTTTCTCTACCTGCCGACCTACACTAGCCGCAGGTTTTCGCGTGTTTCTTGATTCCCAGACATGCACAAGTCTCATTATGAAATGCGCGCATTGCGCTGGGAAATGTTCGGGCGAATGGGCAATATGTGACAACTTCTCTGCGACGAGAGAGATGAGCTTGTCGTTCGCCCAACCAAGGTTTACACCATTGAGCTGGTGTATAGAGAAATTGGATATGATTATCCATGTAGCGGAGAAAGTGATGAGGCAAAATACATGATCAGGTGCAGCGGCAAGAAGCGTAGTGTCGTTTTGGGATAGGAAAATGGAAAGGACATGTTGTGCGGAATCGATTGCTTCATGTCCATATATCAAAGGGATAGGTGTTCCTCTGTATATTGTGACCATCCACGATTGAGAATTGTATCCATCCATAACGGTACGCAACTCCCGTAGGAAGTGGTGCAACAACACTAGGTTCCAACCATGAAATTGGAGCACGCACATATCGAAGAAAGATTGTTCATAGCGCGATATTACTGAGGAAAGTCGATTAAAATATGACAAAATATCGTCGAACGGTTGTGCTTACGAGGTAAGGGTTTGATGAAGTTGTTTAAGCAACGGATCGTTCGGATAAGTTGCTGCGTCTCAGCATAGAACGACTCGAAATTTGACGGGCTGTGAAGATGAATTTTGCATCCCTGTTCGACAAGACCCAGCATCTTCGAAATAAACCCTAGACGAACTTCTCTGGCGGACGCTTCGCTTTTGACACAGGTTGGATCGATAAACTTCAAGTCTGCTTCAGTGGTTTGAGAAACTGACAAGGGATTGTTAAATAATAATAGTGAATGAATAAAGAATCGATACTCACTGGGTGCTCGTCCAGCGCCCACACAAGTCCTGAAAAAAGAGATATGAGCTAATGTTTTGAATTCACAACTCGCAACTTACATCGATTCTGTCGTAGAAGTGAGTAGCCACTGCAGGATAACATGAGCATTTCGTGAGGTCCGCACATACGTGTAAGCTCACCAAACGGGTTTTGTCGGTCAATTCGACTAGATTGGGCGAAGGTGGAACCTGATTCACCCTTAGATTCTGTGCCCTGAGTATCGATGCCTCTGATAATCCTAGATTGATTGCAGAGCTGACAGCTATGGAAGCAAGAGCTCTCCCGTCCCTCTTCACACTGTATCCTGCATTCGTGAGCGGTGACCACAAAGAAAGCATTAGCAGTGCTTCAATAGATTCAGCAGTTGGTTCGGAGCCTAATTGTCGATGGAGGAACAAGGTTTCGGTGAGTTTCTGCAGTCGCGGGGATATCGAGGCACGTGTAACGGCGTCGAGATGTCGTGCAGCTATGGTGCATCGGATTAGGTCAAGAAGGTCACTTGAAGTTGTGTATGATTCTCGAGGAGGGAGACACATCCATGGTGCATATCGTGTTTCAAAGCTGTCTAAAATTTAATTGTGGAATGTATATTTGCAAGAAAAGCACGTACATTTCGAGTAACCGGTTAATCTGGTTCTGTGTAAGCACAGAGCGAAGATCACGGTCTGTTGAGGAAGGAACTCGTGATGGTGAAGAAGGATAAAGATGGTTCTTGCTCGCAAGCTCCTGTATGGCTGATATAGGCGCAGCGGTCCAATCGAAGCCTCCTTGTCCACCGCATGGTCCCCATGGTCCGTCATCCGATACAAGATCCTCTGGTCGAAGATCCCTGACTTGTTTTACATTGCTGATACTGTTGTTAGTATCATGATGATGTCGAGGCGATGGTTCTGACGTGGAAGGAGTTGGAGAGGGTAGTTGATTGGGAGGACAAGGAGGACAAAAAGAAGTCGATTCCGGAGGTGAGGCGCTGCTCGAAGCAGATGTCGAGTTTACCAAAATAGCTCTGGATGCCTCTGGGTGCGACTGAGAAGATGGGAGGTGAATGATATTGGAAGATTCAAAAGAACATTGGATGTTCAAGATTTTGCAACGATGGCAAGTTATGCCTTGTGACGAAGACGGAAACTCCAATAGCTCACAACGACTTTTGTGTCGGCGGCAAGAGGCGCAGGCTTGACTTGCCTTACTACGTTTCGCAGGCTTATTGGAGCTAAACGAATCGTTGTTGCGCTTCGACATCACGGTTCAGAGCGAAGGAGTTTCGGCTCAGCACGCACGCCGTCGGCATTTCCGAATGGGCGCTTCTCAGTTACCTTCTAGATTTTCGCTCAAATATGGATTTACAGATACAGTAACCGGGAAGAGCCAGCATTGAAGACTAAACAAATACATCAATCTATATTACGAGCCTAGCTGAGAGATCCTCCAAGGCTGAAGTAAAAATGTACCGAAATAGGGTGAGGTTGCCAGATAGAAAGGAGGGAAGGAGCTGCCGTCTGCGCCTCACGAAAAATTAGTATAAAAAATCAAGAGGCGGTAGACATGACAGAAAGAAAGGGGTCACGACGCAACAGGAGTACAAGGCAGTAAACTGTGAATGTGTGATAGTGATACCGGTAGACCTTGATAACGACGACCAGGACCATTAGAGACAGAACAATGCGCATGAGACAGATGAGTAAGAGGCTATAAAACACACAGATCGTTGAACGGATGAGAAGAAAGGGAGTGATTGAGAGGATGATACAAAGATGATACAATCATGGACAGTGAGCAACAACCTACGCAGCAACATCAACAAGCAGTCGAATAGAACACAAAATAGGAGACTTACCGAGAACAAGAAAATGTTGGAATAAACACAATCAAGCTTTGGCTGACGACGAAACTATATCCAGATTGTAAGACGGTAACAAGCCCTCATCAGGACGAATAGGAAGACTGATCTGGCCTGAGCCACTCAATGTGGTCTCATGGTGGGCGCGAGAGTGGTGATGCCGGTGCCTATGAATGTGATTTGACCGACCAGCTTTCTCATCAGGCTTTGACGATGTGACCCACGTTTCCATGGCGGTCCGTCTCAAACTTCTTGCCATATCTTCGGGTAAAGAATTCAGAGGCACGGGAGCATACATAACGACCTCTTCAGCGTCGTTCACGAGAGATTCGCTATCGTTTGATGAATGCGGCGACAACGGAAACGTGGTAATCCCAGGTACACTCTGGGGCAGGAGGAGTACTCGCTTCATGGGTCTACTCCGGGAAGAAGAGCGAGTGTGAGTCAGCTGAGTGCTGTTCGCCACAGGTATGCGCTGGGAATGATGACGGGAAAGGTGATTATAATAGATGCTGACTGCCAAAAGGAAATGCAACTATGAGAGAACAATTAGTGGGAACAACTTACAAAACAGAAACATTATCCAACTCTTACCCTCGCAACAAGTACGACAAGCATAACGGCCAGAAAGACAAGACTCGTCCTCTTGAACCATCTCTCACAATTCTCTGAGCTCAGACCCAATTCCGCCATATCCCTCATGAGATCAGGGTGCTGCGAAAGTCCTTCACAGACGCCTAGAGGAAGAGTTGGTCGAAAGATGCCGTATCCTATAATGAGTGTGATGAACGCGCAGAAAGAAAAGTCTGCGATAGAATAATCTCGGTAGAACTTGACTAAGGAGGATTTACTCTGTGCCACCGAATCAGGTCCATAACGGTACATTTAGGAGAACCCGATAACGCACCTTAACGACGCCAGCAAAGCCCACTGCCGAAACAACAGAGGCCGCAGAAAAGTAGGCCAAAAGAAGTCCCCAGACGACTTGAAGGCTGTCAAACTTCCAATCGTCGCCTGATGTCTCCCACTCAGAAGCTTGTTCCCACTTGAGCGAACTCCATGCAGCCAAAATTTGCAAAGCGACAGCGAAATTGGAGGTTGCGGCCAGGAAGGTAATGATTAACGAGGCGGACCTGCTAGGATATTTCGACATAGTTTAGCAAATAAGTTCACTGCGTAAAGACGGAGCCAAGAGCGAGTAACGATCCCAAAGTGAATCCTCTCTAAGATACGGCGTGGGGGTGGAGGAAAAGCTAATTCCTCAAAAACGCCCAAATCAACAGTGCTGGTAACAAAGCAAAAGAGGATTGATGATAAATGAATTTCTCAAAAGGGCTTACCTAGCGGGGTGCCGGGACATGATTCGATTTGAGTGGAAGGGAAAAATGATGAAGTGAGCTGACAAAAAAACGATTTTCGGGAGTAAGTGTAAGCATTAATTACGCCGCCGGCTACGTCGGCAAGCGATCACTTTCGCACTTCCGTTCAAGTCATTCTGTTTTATGTTGTTTTTTTTCTCACAAAGAGCAAATCCGGGTCCTTAACTTTCCTGATCATTGACTCCGTGTAGGGCGAGAAAATTCTATATTAATCCAAAATGATTGACCTGCGTGCAGCATCATTTCATGCGACAACACGAGCCACAACAACATCATCATCATCTTCATGTCAAAATTGTACGTCTATACGTCCAAACATAGCGTGTTCGACTGTAGCCAGAAAGTACCTTATCATGACAGCGATCAATACCCATGAGAGACCATACACAGGCAGCCAAGATATGGCTGCGGCGTATGAGGACGTACGCAGCCCGACCAGTACACTTCGTCAGAAAGGTCTAAGGCTAGCATAAGGAAAGGCTGCGGTTGGAGACGTATTTTTATGCGTCGCCCTACCTTAGAAATTTAGTCCAAGTAGTCACAGAGCGATTGTTGATTCTTGAACATGATGATCATTCCGAGGAAAGGAGAAAGGTACCACTCGTCAACAGCGTTTGAGGCAGTCCGACTCGATTATCATTGCAGTTGTGATACATACTGTCTTCAAACACAGGATGATCGTATGCACTCTGATTCGTGTGTGTATTTGGCTGTAGAGAGTCGGAAGATGAGCAGTAATCAGTCCACGGAATGGGAAAAATGGCTTGAATATCACAAACCTCATGCGGACATTATTTATCAGTTCGTAGATATTATTGACTGTTGGTTGCCGCGATGCGAATGGTCCAGGCGGTGGCCTGTTGAGGCTACATATCATTAACACTAGTTGATTCAGGGAGAATTCCGATATGTGCCTCAACTTCCATCCCTCTGATGTTGGTCCGTTACTAGATTCTCTAAAAGCCGCGGCACTGGACAGATGAGCGGGGATGATAGGTCAAGTATGCAGAACTTGAGGCATTATTAAGATCACCTTCAGCCCACATAGAAAAAACGCAAGCGTTCTATCCTGATTGCGGAAGAAGTATGAGGGACCAAAACCGTTCACATATCTGTCCGACCTGTTCCCGTTAGCGTAAGTGTAAGATGCATCCACGCACTGCAACTTTTCATTGAGTATTGGAAAAAAAATCAGCAATAAACAAGTTCCACAGCGTCGTCGCAAAACCAGAATATAATTAAAAACTCCATTCGAGAGACGTGAATCTTGGGTATGCTCTCTGTCTCATTATAAGGCTGATAAAGAACTGGAAAGAAGGTCTAAAAGTTAGGTGTGAGGTGACGAAATTTTCATGAGATTGAGCGGGACAGTGTTAGTACAAATGACCTTAGTAAAGGGGCTGTAAAATGACCCACCTCACTGGCACCTGTACAGTATTGATTCAATGCCTCAGCAGGTCCGCCAATAGCCGCAATGGCAAGGGAAATAATTAGAGAAGGTTCATTAATGCATTCGAGGGGGCTCCAGCCCAAATTCTAGATGTGAACTAGTGAACGTTTCGAGATGCAAGAAAAAGCAAGGGCCCAACATATCGCCGGCATCGAGATAAGCTATTGAGACGTTGGTATTGGTATTGTAGGACGGCTGCAAAGACGGTTAGTAACACGAGCTTCATGCTGTTTCGTGACGAATTTGTCGGCATTGGAATTGGAAATTGTCAGTTTACACTTATACAGAGGGCTGACTCTAGTCTAGTAATCCTGAATCACCGCACATTTTGCGTGCGTGCCAGACACGGTGCGTTGATTTCATACAGATGATATTGCGCAAGTTTTGTATCTGGTCCAACCTGGACTTCCGCTTAAAGAGAAGACCATCGAGGGCTGTTAATGGAAGACAGCTGCGAAAGGTTATTTATTGAACTGTGGTATAATAAGTACGTACCAAAAAAAAACTTGCCGCGGTACTTGTAAAAGTTGCACAACGCCCTAAAAGCTAGAGTTCATGGCTTGCACTCTGATTGGACCGGTCGAGTACCTTTGAGTACCACCCTCCTGCGCGCGCGGAAATCCGCAAAGCGGACCGAATGGCGCTCTTTGATTGGCTGAGCACCATTGGTCCAGACTCAAACGATTATCAAGCGCCTGGGATCCAATCACTATCAGTCCGCATGGTCATTGGCCAATCATAAGAGAGTACAGATTTGTACTTGGAATCAAATCAGCGCCATCCAGACCAATGTTGATTACAAATAATGAAAGCGTTGGGAGCTGTAAGGATGAAAAATATGGCTACATACCAACTTGGACCGACCAGTTGTTTGGTAGGGCAAAGAAAAACTTATATACAGACAGATGTCCGATAGAGTTGGAGAAGAAAATGGAAATTATGACAATGATTTAGTGATGGTTTGTTACAGAGTTGCAAATTGGGAACATTCGAGGTCTAGAGTCGAGACTTGCTCCAAACTTCTCAAAAACAGCATCTGGTCCCAAATTCTTTTCTTTCTCATACCCTCTACCTGCTCCCATCTACGCTAAATTCCAAAAACTGATTAGTTAAGAGCCCCTGCCCTTAGGGCCTTGTAGTTCAAAACCGAGGCGTAAAAATGGCCCGTACACATTCACGGCCGTCTTCACCAGAACCCTCGTTGATAAAGAGGATTAAAATCTCCCATCCAACGCTTGATAACCTTATTCCTACGGACGAAATCTCGGCTGCCTTCGCTTCCGACGTTCTTGAACCGTCAAATGTTGCGAAATTGCAGAAATTATATCGTGAAAGCGAGCCTTTCCACTATGCTCTAGTTAGCAAGCTTTTTCAGGACGATCTATTGAAGAAGGTAAAGGACGAGTGCTTGGGCGAGCTAAGTTTTACAGAGAAAGAGACTGATATTTACAAGGTGCGAATAGTCGCTGCTGTATAATTATACTTTTTGCAAATGTTGATATGCAGGTCAACCAAACTGGCGATTTAGCATCATTGAACTACCTTGATTCTTCCCAATTATCTCTTCTTCCGAACCTCCTCAAGCTCCGCGATGCTCTTTATTCGTCCAAATTTAGGGCGTTCCTACAATCAGTCACTGGATGCGGTCCTCTCTCCGGTGTCAAACAGGACATGTCAGTCAATTCATACACCAAAGGCTGTCATCTCCTCAACCACGATGATGTGATTGGCACTCGACGCGTCTCGTACATCCTCTACATGCCGTTGCCCAACTATCAGTTTTGGCAGAGGGACTGGGGAGGTGCCCTCGAGCTCTATCCGACGAAGGCTGGTCCGGATGGTGTGCCAGAGCCAGAGTGTGTTCCATCAAAGAGCGTCCCCCCGAGTTGGAATCAATTTATTTTTTTCGAAGTACAGCCAGGTCGCAGCTTTCACTCGGTTGAAGAAGTTGTTGTTGGAAGTGGTGGTGAAGATGGAAGAGAACGATTGAGTATCAGTGGGTGGTTCCATGCTGCTCAAGAAGGAGAGGAAGGCTACGTGAAACCTGTGGACGAGCAAGAACTGAAAAGTTCTAGGGAGCAATTAGTGAGTAAATCTGGCTATGTCTTGTGTTTCGAAACTCACATATTGCATCCAGGCTAATACCCAAACAGCCTTTAAATCATATCAATCGTCACAATCGTTGACTGACAAACCTCCATTATCCGATGGAGAACTTTCTGAGGAAGATCTCACCTTCCTCAGTGAGTTCATGAACCCAGTCTACCTTCAAACCCGTACCATGCAATCGCTCGCCTCTCGTTTCATTGAAGAGTCTTCATTAGAACTTCACTCCTTCCTAACTAGTTCGATCGCAGAAGCGCTCGAACCTCGTTTAAGAGAGCTTGATGCGCAGGATGGCTTGGGACCTGAACGTAACGGTAAAGTTCCACCTCATTGCTCTGGTGTAGATGCGACGAATCCGGATATTGTGAGTGCAGAAGATGCCGCATCAAATCCTTATATGACAATCAGCACTCCTACCACTCCTCTTCCTCTGAGCAACACCCTTTCTGCCAATGGCATGATACCTTCCACCCCAGCTCCTTCTACTCTGCCTGCTCCCAAACTCCCAAGTGCCTGGACCCTCAAAGGTCCTCCGCACAAATGGCGCTATTGTACATTACTGCCTCCATCTCCTTCCGCACCTGCCCTTTCAATAACGCCCATCTCTGCTCATCCAAACCCATCAGAGATTCTGCGCAATCTGCAGGATGAGCTTTTTCCATCGCAAGCTTTTCGTGCGTGGTTGGCAATTGTTTCGCGTTTGTTACCTTTAAGGCATTTTGTTGAGGCGAGAAGGTTCCGGCCAGGTCTAGACTACACGTTGGCCACAAGTGAGGAAAATGAGGCAAGACTAGATGTTGTTCTTGGATTGACACCAGAGGTCAAAGATGATGTAAATGAGTCAAGAAGAGGATCTGAAACTGTAGCATCTGTGTCTAGAGGCTGGAGTACAGCCGAATGGGGCGGATGGGAGGTTAGTTTCCTTTCCCTCGCCAAGTCGTTCTTTTTTTCTGATTCTTCTATCGCTAGTGTTACATGGCACCTCATAATGAAGAAGATGACCCAGCAGTCTATCGTGCGGGAACTTACAAGAAGTCAGATGTTTTAGGAAACATTACCAAGAAGGCAGCTAGTGATGGAGCCAACGGTCACTCGGTCAACGGAACGAATGGTCATGCGGTCAATGGATCTGCTGCTCACTCATCCAACGGGACCAATGGCAAAGCAAACGGGCACGCAGAAGTCAATGGAAACGGGAAACGCACCAGTCCCATCGGGAGTCCTATGAATGGGGAAGATCAGGACGAGTCTATGGAAGGTGTAGACGACGACGAGGAAGATAGCACACTCTTGACTGTTCAACCAGGGTTCAACCGCCTACTCCTTGTCCTCCGGGACGAACGTGTCATGCGATTTGTCAAGTACGTCTCTGCTGCCGCTGAAGGTTCGCGATGGGACGTTTGTGCTGAGTACGAGGCTGGGATAGTTCAGGAGGAAGAGGAAGATGACGGTGTTGATGACGATCAGTGAAGGTGCAATGCATTGGTATAAAAATCTCTTGACTCGTGGGTACTATACTGTACATACATGCTATAGTTACTCATAGCTACTCATCTATTGCTACTTGCTAGTAGCGCTCCATTGTATGTACTTACATACCTTAGTTGACTTGTTTATTGAATACGATATACTACTTTGAATGTGCGGTCAGAATTGAGCGAAATGTGAACGGAAGGTGCGCCGATGCTCAGGCCGACGCTCGAGCTGGTGACCAAGTCAATCTTTGCTTATACTTTAACACAAAACATATGTATTCCCCGAGGTGATTTCGGCAGCTTACATTGATCCAGTACCTATCTGGTATGTGTTACTGAACGGCGAGTGACGTTCCGCATGCCGAATCTATATTTTACATGCTATCCATGCCTACGGTCGATTTTCCTTGCAACAATCGATATACCCAATATATGCATGGTCCCATTGTTATTCAATGAAAAAATGGTTGGAAGACGTACATGGTTCCACTTCTCTAAAATAGCCAAGCTTAGATTTCGACTCTATACTTCTTGCCACTCGGAGGTTGTTGGTGTTGGTGAGTCCTGCGGTTTTCGCTGTGCTTCCATGCGATTTACAGGCGAAAACCTTGTTGGCGAGAAATAGGCTCATGTTTTCCCAACACATGCCAACAGTATTCAGCGTTGACCGCCCATCATCTGCCTTGTTGATAAACTCCTTTTGGAAACTTGTGGTTCTGGACTACGTTCTAGATTACGAGATTATCAGACAAGTCAAGGACGAGTTTTCAGAGTTTCTCTCAATAAAGCTTATTCAATGCGATTCTGCTCAGATGAGGGTGATAACGGATAATACATACTTGTCAGCGCCAAGGGAAATCGATGACGCTCTTCCCCCGTACGAAGGCGAAATCTGGAGTGATTGAGGAGCGATAAATATGTTTTCTGACAGGGAGGGGACCATCTACTTGCAGCGCACATCAGAAAACTGGCGCTTGGGTTGCTGCCAGTGGGGTAAATTAGTTGGTGAAAAGAAATAGTCGGAGTGTAGTTTAGTTGTTTGCTAGCAGCAACGCCTTGGATTTGACGGCGGATAGCCAATGAATTTGAGTTCAAGGTTCAAGCCGGTAAGTAAGTAGAGCAATTTGCCAAATCAAGCGGGTTTAGCCTTCGCTGACTAAGGAATACGCGATTTGCGCTCATACTTGCACTTATCATACCTCATACTCGCGTATTATCTTTGCCAACTAGCTGCTCAAGCAATGTATAACTTGCCTCATAAATCCCGTAAAATTCTCTTTTACTCTTTTACCAACCCAATTCCTGAGTCATGACTTCCATCGAAACTTTATCCAAGCCCCTTCAGCTGCCTCTCACACCTGAAGCTCTGGAAAATATCAATGCTCACTTATCACAACTTCAGCCAGAGCAAATACTCGAATGGGCTGTCGAATATCTTCCTAACCTTTACCAGACCACAGCGTTTGGATTGACGGGGCTTGTGGCTCTCGATATGCTCTCGAAATCAACCTCTTCCCCGCCGCCCCTAATTTTCATCGACACCCTGTATCACTTCAAAGAAACTTACGATCTAGTCGAGGAAGTGAAAGCGAAATATCAAACTCCTTTGCACGTGTATAGACCTGCAGGATGCGACACTGTTGAAGACTTTGAAACCAAGTACGGCCAGAGATTATGGGAGCGCGATGAAGATACTTACGACTTTGTCGTCAAGGTTGGTCCATATCTTAATTATTATAAGCGCTGGCTTCAAGACCCCTGTTTGTTATAGGTAGAGCCTGCACAAAGGGCTTACGCTGAGCTGGGCGTTCAAGCCGTAATAACAGGCCGGAGAGCTTCACAGGGTGGCGATCGTGCCCTACTGAAGCCCCTGGAAGTCGATTCAACAGGTTTGCTAAAGCTAAATCCGCTCTTTGAATGGACCTTCCCGATAGTGGAATGGTACATAACGGAAAACGATGTACCTTGCAACAAACTTCTATCGCAGGGCTATCGTAGCGTTGGCGACTGGCATAGCACAGTCAAAGTCGGTGAGGGTCAGGACGAGCGAGCGGGCAGATGGGCTGGAAGGGAAAAAACCGAATGTGGCCTGCATAAAGATTATTTCACGATGCAGAAACAAGCAATGAAAGCATCAGCAGTGAGTGTGATGAAAACTATCATAGTCATGCATCTCATCTTTGATTATCCAGGAACAAGATCATCTTCCGCGGTAGCAGGATAGATGCACCCGAATCCGTTCCATCTGTATCGTCAGTCTTTGGTCAGTATAAGTCTTACACGATAGAAGATAGCAATCTGACGACAACTTCATAGCTCTCATCATTAGCTCCCTCATAGCACTTTTCCCAATGTAATTATCTCCCGTAACATGAGTAGAATGGATCTGAATTCGCTTCACCATTGTATTGATCTTTCCGGCACTTCTCATGAGTTCCCGGCTCCTAAGTGAAGTTGTGAAAATTTTACTAGTCTGGTAAGATCCATTGAGAGGCCGGGGAATGCAAAGGAGACCATATGGCAACCTGTGATAATGTTGACATGTAACTCGAAGATAACAGTGATAGACAATGCTTCTCTCCGGGTGTAGACGCTCTCTCATAAAGCGGACTTTCACTTTTGTCGAACTCCGCTTGGATATTCGCGTTTTATAGCGCCAGGGTACTAGTGATGTCAGCTTTGTTTCTAGATGCCTGCCCGGTGCGTTCGTCTCTTTCGTGTGCTAGATGGATGCCATTGAACTCACACATGTGAAGACCGAAAGTGGTGCTGGAACCGACCGAACAACTACCACCTCTGCCTCGATTTAAATCTGAAAACACTCGAAGACAGGTGTTCACTCATCGTTCGTTCTATGGGCGCCCCAACCATATCTTCGAGGATCACCCTGATGATCCTGCTCCAGACAACGAAAAGTAACATTCACGCTCTCTTTGATGTTGGTGGTGACTGACCGATCCACTCGTGAAGGCTGGAGCATCTGGGTGATGCGGTGATTGCGATCGTGGTGACCACCCTAATGATTGAGATGTTCCCGAACCTTCGTGTTGGTCCATCTACGGTGATTATTTCTTTTCACTCTGTAGCTCAGCTAGGAACTCATGCTCATGTCGCCTGCCTTTAGAAAATACGGGCATTGGTGGTGAATAACGCCACACTTGCTGATATGTATGCAGAGGACCTATATGTCACTGGTCATGATGTATTGACGCCTTGTACATCTAGCGCGGTAAAATATAATCTTCCGAATGACCTCAGGCTTCACCCTGCTCAGGCAGTGGCGTTGAAGGCTTCCCCTAACGTTCAAGGTAACAGCGTTTGACCTCACATGAAAGTGCGCACCATCTAATCTTTGTCAACACCAATCATTTGTACAGCGGATTTGTTTGAGGTAGGCGCCCTTTTTTGTTTGCAGGGTTGTTCTCATCACACGTATCACCAGTCATACGTCGGGGGGCTTTACCAGGATCAAGGACTTCAGGTTGTTCAAGACTGGCTCAAAGAACTGTTTCGTCCATACGCCATGTCCGCATACCGCATCTTACGTACCCAGCATGGTTTACCAGCCGAATTCTCTCCACCTCCCAGCCTCCGTGAGCATTTGGATGAACAAGAATATTCTCCTCAGGCTCGCTCCCCCTTCGGGTATGTCAACAGAGACATGACCATGACCACCATTGGACATCTCGCATTGTTCAATCAGCATATTCAGAAATCTAATCAGCCTGTGGAATGGATTTATGCTACCTCAAGTCCGGATGTTGACCCCTCTGCGCAAGGTGATGTTCAATTGCTCAGGCCTGAAATGATGAAAGGGATGAAAGCCACGACGATTTGGTCTGTCAAGGCCATGGTTAATGGTAAGTGTCTGGGCCAGGGCAAGGGTGGGACGAAGAAACTTGCTAGGAATGAAGCGGCTAAGCTTGGGTTAGAGAGCTTGGGTGTACATGTTTAGTGAGTGTTTTGACTGTTCTAGGCAATCACTCAGGAACTGGGCAAATTAAAATTCATATGCCCTTTTATTCGGGTGGAGCTTTTTCAACCTGGGTTCACCGTTTTGGTAACCTTCGGGAAGCTACTGACAACTGTCATGTCCCTCGCCGTCTTTGCCTACCAAATACTTCCGTTCATTGACTCCCCCCCTCTCATAAGAGCCCAGACCTATACTTCAAGCCTCCCGTTGGGTTTCAAGGTCCACGCTTCCCGCCTTGGTCACCATATAGCGGCACGGGAACCAACATCATTAACGGCAATGGCACAGAAAACACGAACGATTCCCGGCATGATTTCTTCAGACTGAGGCAGGAAGCTCTTCTCTGTGGTGCATTACTAATAAGCCTCATGAGACGGGCCGCCTGCTTCAATTTGAAGAGATTGTGGAGGGAAAATGGTCAGACTTTCCATAGAATAAACCAAGTTTTGAATGGCCCAAGTATGTCAACATTCTTATCAGAGGTACAGGGGATGGTGGGATACACGAACAACCATAGATAAATGTGGATAATTCCGTATGAATATATTTCTGTATGTCTATCTGCCCCAAGTCATGAATTCCCTGAGCTTATTTATTATCAATCGGACATGTGTCTTCGACTTGCAAATTCGCAATCAAGTCAGCACCGCGTTGGTACTACACTTCGAGCCGAACCCGATAGTTGATTCACTGTTGCAAAGGGTCAAGAGGAAATCCATAAAAAATCTATATGAAGTATATACAAGCAAAATCGAGTACAGGTTGTCGACATTGGTGGGACATGAGTTATGAGTATGGACACAAACGGGGGCACACATGCATTCGAATGTTTGCTTGGGTATCTACAGTGATGATAGTTTATGCTCCAGAATAATATCTCCATGCAAAGTAAGCTCCCATAAGACTGAGAGGAATAAAATACATCAGGCTGAAAGTAGAAGAGATGAGCGTTGAAGTCAGGGACCGAGGTAACATGAAGACCCTACTTTGATCCATGTTCGATAGCCTTCTGCGCTGATGTTGGTGCAGTTGATAGCTTCTTAAGATCCATTCCCTATCAGAGTTTAGATCGAGTCGTAACGGGAAAGGGAATAACAACCTACGCTGTTCTTGTCGAACGTACCAACGAGCATTTCGGGGAGAAGGGCACGAGCTTCGTCGGAGTGACCAACGTCCTCAAAAGCCTCAGTGGCATCCTTTCCTGTATATAGACTTGAGCCATGGACCTACTTGGAGTAACATTGCACGCACCAGACTCGGCCAATATAACTTCGTCTCCTCCAGGATGCTAACGTAGCAATGACACTGTCAGAAATTTCCTTAATTCATCAACTTTCAACAATACCTCGTCAATGAATTTTGTGCAGTCGTAGACTGGGGAAAGAGAGTGAGCTTTCGGACAAAAAGGCGAATTGTGATTGGCCCAAGTACCTTTACCGTCAATGAGCAACCAGATGCTGCTTTTCGTGTTGTTGGCTTTGAGGTCGTCGATAGTAATGACTTTGGACATCTCTACTGAGTACGAATGAAAGCAAGAGGAAAGGAGAGAAGGTTTAGACGAGTGGAGGTTGGAGAGCAAAGAGATGCTTAAACTCGCCTGACCTTTTTATTTCCAAAAAAGTTTCCCACCGGTCCACCCAGGTCCGCAAGCATCGCACTTGAATTGCCCAGTTCGCATCTGATCGTACTCGACTCCGAAAGGCCTTCACTGCTAACCAAGGTAAAACTTCACAACTGCAATGTATTCCTGTATTATTACTACATATACATCTCAAACTACTAGAATGTATATCTGCTCAATTTAGTACTCGAATAGCCATGGGACCAGCCAAAAAAAACAGGCTGGCGATTCAAGCGTGGATCAAACATTGTACATCTTCCACATCGCAAGTAAAGGTAACGAAGGCAGTGGAAGCCGTGTTCCTAGGCATGAGCAAGTGGGGAGCTTCAAACGAAAAAAAATTTTTTTGAACAAAATTATGAATTCGAGTCTCGAGAACATCGAGGATGGAAAGAGAAAGCACAGTTGAAGACTGCTTGTGAAGCGGACAAATTTTTTTTAAAAACCGGCACGAAGTTCCCACGTATCACGTGCGCTAGGTGGATACGTCCTTGCTGACGTCCACTATTTGACATTTTCTCCTTCAGAAAACGTCGTTCCTTTTCACTCTTCGCTTCGTGTCATGGCCATAGGAGATGACTATTCCGACATTCTGGGGAGTGACACCTTGCCTGTACGCCAAAAACCTGAATCCAACTCTTTTTCTTTCCCTGTAAAGACCATCTTTACTCTTGCTCTTTTGCTGGTTGGTTATATCATCGCAGCACGAGCTTGGAGATACATCCTCAGATGGCGCGAAAAATCATACCGACTGTGAGCTTTTACCTATATCTACTCTAGTTTAGACATTGACTCTACTTTCTCAGTTCTCTGCGAAGAAGACACGGTATTCCAGACAATGACCACAGACCGTTCAATGTCGCGTACGCGGCTGTCCAACGGGCGAAGGAACAGAAGGAGAAGGAAAATGCTAGGATCAGGCGTGCTGACCTTGCTGCGGCTTCAGCGGTCTCATCTCAGGAATCATTGCCCGACCAAGTACGACATCGTCCAGGCAAGTTTTCCTCTTTTCTTTGTCGTGGCTGCGCCACTGAACTGCATCCAGGAAACCAGCGAGGCGTTGACTCATCTCGGTCTGGTGCTCCGGTTGGTGGATTTCCTGGCCGCTATAACCCGATATCTATGAATAGTTATTTGACGATGCCATCTGCCTCGCAGTACGTCCCCTTAATAATCGGCTCAGATCATACTATAGCACTGAAACTGCCACTATCAGATCTCAATCGAATCGCGTTACTTTCGCTGATGGTTACAACACCAGTGCGTCACCGCTCGATGCCCATGCTGAGCTCGCCAGTCCCTCGAAACGTTCCGGGCGCAAAAGCCTAGGGATTCTCAAATTGAATGATGATCTCAGGAAACGTGAACGTGCAAACGACGACGAAGCAGAGGATCCTGCCAAAAAGACTCGTTTGGAAGGAGACGAGTCCGTTGACGGAGATGAAGAAGCCGAATGGCAAAATTCTCATGATTTGCGAGATACGAACAGCATAAGAGGTTCGAAACGCGGGCTGGGAGAAGATGATGAAGGGGATCTCGGCAGTTCGAAAAGAACGAGAGGGAAGAGACAGCGCAAGGTCTCTGGTGACAAAGAATCCTCCCGTCATTACGATATGGACATTGATGCAGAAGGTGACCCAAAGTCCCCGTACAGAGGCAAAAAGCGTGATCGCGACGAAGCTGGCTCGTCTGATAGTGGTGAACTTGAACAGCATAATGATGACGCAGAATTCGAAATTGAAGAAGAAAAGGCACGTCAGAGAAAAAGACGGAACAAAAGACGATCGGACGCCAACACCAACTCTCGAGGCAAGAAGCGAGATAGAGATCTTGAAGATGAACTGGGAGAAAGTGACGACGAATCAGGTACTGCGTCTCAGCAAATACTCAGGAAAAAGAGAGGCAAGAGAACGTCAGACGATGAAAAACTTAGTGATGTGTCTATGGAGGATTCATCAAGTATCAGCACCAAGGGTAGGAAGATTGGAGAGACGTGGACGTCCAATGGTGTTCAGTATAAGATCGGCCCTAATGGTCAAAGGCTTCGTTTCGAACTTGTCAAAAAGGCCAGGCAAAAGTTCGTCATGGTGAGTCTCATAGTGTTTTGACTTTTCATCATTGACTGAGGATCTTTTTCACAGCCTATTGACTCTGTTCATCCTGACCGCAGAGCAAACCTGGAAGTTTACGTCGAAGCCTGGCTGACAGAAGAGGAATATCGTGAAGCCAAGGCCCAATATTTACTGTCTTGGCAAGAATCTCCTAAAGGCTCGGCTGAGCCTGAAACTCCTCCACCTACCACTCCTGTATGCATTTATTCTCTGAATCTTCTATCCCCTGGCTAACGTTTATCCATAAGGTCATATCATCTACTCGTACCGGCAAACACCTCCTCTGGGAATCCACTATGAGCACACCTGTCTCTCAAGCTCATGATAATCCTTTCGAAAGCGCTAAAACCTCCACGCAACAGATGTCGATAACAAACAATGCTGCTGCTAGTAGACGGATTGCATCTGCTGTTCGCAGCACTGTCGGTGGTAGCAAAACTCCCGTCAGTAGCAATATCGCTCCGCCTAGCCCCAGCCTCATGGATAGTACAAACATGCGAAGCCCTCGGACGTACAAACAATTTAGCAAATGGGAAAAACAAGACCTTGAGGCGAAAGCGATGATGCGTATGCGCGAGTCCAATCGTAAGAAGGAAGAGGAGAAGGAAAAAGAGATGATTGCTCCTGCCCCACCGGCGGTGCCCAAGATCACTCTAACGCCAGCTGCAGATACTGGGTTGGCAACGAAACTTCCTGGATTCTCTCTTCCAGGTACTTCAACTGGTCCTAAATTGTCGTTCAATGCTCCTGCCACGAGTTCGCCCTTGGCTGGCGGAGAGAATAAGACGGAGGCAGCTAAACCACCTACTTCGGCCACGCCTTCATTTTCATTTACGAAACCTAGTGCCGCATCTACACCTGCCCCTGCACAGGTGCCTAGTACCAGTCCAGCATCCCAGACTCCTGTTTCAGCAAACGTCAGTCACGCGCCTCCAGCTAATGCACCAGCGTTTTCATTCGGACCTCCTGCGGGTACAAGTAACGCTGCTATTGCAGACAAGCCGAAACCTACTGTGGGTCTTGGTTTGCCATCCTCAGGGCTTTCGACTTCTCCGGCACCTCAGCCTGCTGGCTCATTTAATACTCCTAACCTTGCAGCGCCTTCTTCCACACCTGCACCGCCGAAATTCAGCTTCAACCTGCCGCCTAAACCTGCCGCTGCGCCCAGTGTTATGACCGAGCAGAATAAGGATGTCCCTGCGTCAAATGGAGCTCCTTCAGCTGGATCGTTGCTCTCACGCTTGGGAGGCTCTGCTCCTACTTCCCAGAGTAATACGTCCGCTCCCACGATGCCTTCTGCTTTCTCCTTTGGCAAGCCTGTGGCCCCAGCGTTTAACACTGCACCATCACCCTCGCCATCTGGTGGTGCCTTCTCTGCTGCACTTTCACCTTCACCGTTCGGCGGTGCATCATCAACGTCGAATACAGCTGCACAGCAGTCCTCGCAACCTGCTACAAGCTCTGCTGCTGCTGCTCCGATCAAATTCAGTTTCTTAGGTGGCACGAACAAGACTTTCTCATCTTCATCTGCACCTTTTGGAAACACTAATGTCAACAATGCATCCACAACGACAATGTCCGTAACACCTTCATCGTTAAGCGGTGCACTGAAACCCGTTCCCACCTCATCTAATGCTACCAGTCCTGCTCCCTCACCATTTGGTTTTGGAAATAATAAGCCTCAACCCACTGAAGAACGATCTATGCCATCCACGACGCCAGCACCCAAGCCCAACTTTGGCACACCTACTTCTTCATCCAATGCTGCCAATCCGGCTCCTTCACTATTTGGTTCAGGGAATAATAAACCTACTGGAGAAGGATCTACGTCATCCACGACGCCAGCACTCAAGTTTAACTTTGGCACACCTACTTCCTCGTGGGGTGCTACACCGAACAACGGCAATGTTCCTGGTGCAGGTCAACAGTCGGCGACGTCGAATCCAACTCCTTCCGCGGCTCCCTCTCCCTTTGGGACTAGCTCTGCCTTTGGTGGAAATTCTGCTTTCGGTAGCGGCAACTCTGCACCAAATAAACAAGACAACGCCACTAAGTCTGCGTTTGCCTTTGGTACATCGTCGACACCTTCACCATTCGGTACTGCCTCTTCAGGAAACAACAGTGTGTTCGGAAATAGTACCAGCCCTTTTGGTGCCAAACCCACCATTTCCGACGTCGCACCAAAACCGACACCTCCGGCCATGTTCTCCAAACCATCAGAAACAAAGAGCTCGACTGCTCATGGGACAGCATTCTCGTTTGGCTCACCTGCACCTGCCGCCTCGTCGGCTACACCCGGCGCTACACCACTTGCTTTCGGTCTGTCATCCAACGCTTTTGGTACACCAGCTGGAGAAGCTCCAAAGTCTGCATTTTTCGGGAACAGTAGTACACCTGCAGGAAGTCCTGCCAAGTCGGCGTTTTCGTTTGGCTCTGCTGCACCGACTGGTACTAGTGGCGCTCCCGGAGGGTCGTCATTCTCGTTTGGGACACCCGCAGGTGGTAATCAATCAACGTCGGTATTTGGTGGAGGATCATCGACGCCTACTTCTTTTTCTGCATTCGCAAACAAGCCTGCCGGGCCCGAAGCTGCGAAGTGAACTGACAAAAGACTGGTCATCATCTTTATTTGTTTTCTTTCCGCAAGCATGGTTTCTCCCATTCCCGCAATTACATATTATCTCGAATAGTATTCCCCTTTCATGTTGTACTTAATAGCATCTCCTGCTTTTTCTCTCTCTACTCCAAAGCTGGAGCAATACATCCATCTTGAATACTTAATATTTTTTGAGTCATTCGCCGGAAGGATTACCGTTGACGACTTGTTAGTGAGAGGTTCCCGAAAATTTGAAGGTGAAATCATTTCTTCGAGCGCTATAGTAAGATGACCTTTGGGAAAAGGATCATCAGCTATTAGAAGCGTGAACAAAGATAGTAAATACTTACAGACCAGCTTGACTAATTCTTCTTTTTCTTCTTGGTCTTCATGACATACAAGCTAGGATCGACTATTTCGCCCTCGAGCTCGATTCCGCTACCCTCTCCGGTGCCTGCCATCCAATCAACAGATCCTCCGGCACCTCCAATACCCTCGAATCTCCTGTTGAATCTTCCCATCCTCCCTGTAGTATTAGCTTCATCCTCCACTGCCTTATTGTCTGCCCAAAGCGCAGTATTCCAGACTGGGTTATTAGTCGTGTCACGCGTTAAGCGAATGAGAGACCGAGGAGATGTTGTCCAGTGAGTGAAAGATGTTCCATCAGCTCGAATTACACGCTGAGGAAATTTTGGAACGACGGGATTTGGAAGTACTGGTGGTCGTCTCTTCCATACGTGAGTACGACCATAAGGAGAATTAGAGATAAGTCTGGTTTGTGTAGTCGAGAGTGTGGAGCTTGGGTAAACTTTTGATAGTGAGGAGCCACGTTGGCACAGAGCTGAGGACATTGTTAACCCTAGTAAGTAACCTCTGAGCGCTCTAAGCGCTGATGTCAATAGTAAGCGCTGTGGCTTTCCGTGGCACATTAACCACGCCATGACTGATACCTCTTATCCATTCTTTCAATAAAGTTGACTGGACTCCGAGTTGCTGTCGCTGAGATCTAAAGGTATCAACGAGGCTTTGGTTTCAGCACTTGTGCACTTCTAGCGCCCAAGTAAAAATTGGGTATCCATCGTTACTCAGGCCAGTGCAAGTTCAACGTGTCTTCGTTCCCGTTTAGCCTCATCAGGGGGGCAAGAAGTAAGGATTCTGCTTCATCTGTTTTGATTAATGTATTCAGAATTTTCATCAGTCCTTACACAGTTATTTATTGACTGTCAATCTCCCGTGCTGTATCAGCGCCGAGTGATCAGATTCTCTCAAGACAACAAAAAAGGTGAACATATATGAGGGTGAACATAATTTCAGTTTTGGTTTCGTTCTGCCCTTCCTTCTTTTTTCTCCTTTCGTCTTTTGCAGGATTATTTCGTTCCTCCTCGGCACAGGTAGCCTTCCCTTCAAACCTCGACGGTTCAACCTTTCGTTTGTAAATTATGTCTTCAGTGGCTGAGCCTAGATATCTGTCTTCACCAAAATCATTCCCCTCTACATTTGGCGAAAACGAATATTCAGGAAAAGGTGAGCATCATACTCTTCACCTCTTCGTTCAAGTACTCTGCTCACATACAATCAATATCCCCAGATGATCACTATGTTCCAGAGAAGGCTCCGCCAGCCGTGCAACCTCAAGCCTTGACTTCTCGAAAGCTTCATCCGGCTCTCGACACTATGAGATGGGTGTGCGCGATTTCCCATATTGGCTTAATTATATTCCTCGCTTCGTTCGCGGTTCGACAGCCTGACCAGGGGAACCCAAGCATTATATCTATCGGTAGCCCAGTTTTCAACATAACAGATGACCTAGATGCCAATATTGGACAAACCCTTCAATCAGGTGTGAAAATAGGTTTTGGTTGGATTGTCACTGTATGGTTGCTATCCTTGCGTGATTTGATAACTCTGATGATATTTTCCAAAGGGCTGGACCATTCTCTTAACATTGACGACACAAAAGTTGGCTCTGCGACGCCAACTGAACCTGTACAACAGTCTTACCGCGAAGCATGATGCTAATGAAGCCTGGATGGGTCTCGGGTCCTCGCTTATGGCAGTCTTGAAATGGAGACAGCTCGGATTTCATGAGGCTCGAAACTCCATTTTCATTCCGCTGCTCTATCTCGCCGGTATTGCTTCGCTGCATTCCGTCGGAACAAGCATGTTTGGGCTTGTCCCAAAGTCGGTCACCACCCCTTTCTCGTTTTCTTCACAGGGACTTCCGGACTTTACAGTCACGGCCAGAAATGCTTTGAGGTGAGAAATTGTGAAACTGGGTAGTTGATTTGAACGAAGGCTAATTTCATCAAGTGGTCCAAGCGCTCTGTTGACCATGCTTTCACTCAGCAATCTCACTTTTCCTGGGCTCGCCTCGGGTGGTGTTGGTGTAATATATGACATTCCTGTTGATGTTTCGCTATTCCCTGAGTCTATCCGACAAGTCAACGTCATGGCCACGCATTTTAATGTTAGTTGTGGGTCACTGTCGGGATCTGTTCAGAATGTCAACGGGGATGGTCCGGCTTTTTTCTTTGAGCCTGGTCTTGGATTAGAAAGCACATTTCTATCTGGCTTTGATACCTTTCCAAACACAATTTGTGAGCTGAAATTACTCTCTCGAATATTCCACACCAATTCTGTCTTGTGTTCACAGCGCAACATAGCTTGGCCATTAGACCCGCGCCATGGGGCCCTGCTTGGGTTGACTACCAGGTCAAAAGAGATCCTAGCCGTCATTCTATCTTGAGTGTTAACTATGTAACGCGCTCTAGGTTGCCGATGTGTCTTCCTGGCCCAGCTCAATTCTTATCTTTACGACCGTTCCCGTTTTCGACTCTTCAAACAGAACCGTCAAGCCAGTGCCAGTTAATCCACCGATGACTTGTAAGTCGCCCATATGCGTCATAATCGCCCTTTCCAAACCTCTGTTCATATTATGCTTAGATGTGCCTCAAACCGAAGCAATTTCTTCCAGCACCTCTCAAATCACTGCGCTTGCTTGTAATTTGACTGTGGATGACTTGCCGTATAATGTTACCATTGACCCTGTTAGCAATGCTCTGTTGAGCTCCATCGACCAAACAAACAAAACCTCAGCCAACCTGAGCACGTTTCCAACTATGCTCCGAACCACTCCTTTGGATGTTGTGAATTCTCCTGGAGATGCATTGATTACTTTCGTGAGTCATTAACTTGTCTTGGGTTGTTTGTATTTACCTTCTTGTTCGCATCATGAAGTGGGGCTTGTTACCTATCGCCTCAGTGTCCCCGCTAGTCAACCAGATTTCTAATCTGTGTACTGCACAAAACAATTCAGCGGAAGTCTGTGGAACCCTGTATGAGACAGAGCAGTTTGTACATCTTCTTGCTTTATGATGAGCCAGCTGACAGTATCTGTCCTTTCGCTCGATAGGTTTGTGATGGAATCTCTAAACATTTTCCCGGACCTTCTACTACCTGCAAATTCAAACAATGTCAATAGCATCGACCTCGCTGACTTGGAAAATGTGCTTTCCCGCATGACGGCGATAGAGATTTGGGCAGGTAGGGACAACAGTCTGATTCAAATTCTTTCAGTACCTCATAGTAATTTTCAGAGGGTCAGGGAGATGATTTCAAGTTTGCCAATGCGATCTCATCCTCAGAGGGCTCCTCGGTCAGCAAGACATTTGTGACTCACGGCAATTCAGTGGACTACGCTGAATTTGTCTTGGTTTTTGCGGTGAGTTTTCCTATGATTTATTATACAAAGGCGTCACAGCTTATATTACACTTCTCAGTTCAACCGGACACAGGTACCGTTTACCGTTCGATTTTCCGAAGCTCTTTTCATCTAACGTTTACTCTTAGTTATTCGGTGTCATCATTATTGTGGCTGTTCTGCTCTTACTAGCTACACCATCTCTACTGGATAACAACAGTCTGAAAATTGACTCCATCGGGATCTTGCAGATGATTTGGCTTGCGAATGATCATCCAGAACTTCAGCAGTCAATTACCAAACTCAACGATCCGTCCACGGATGAACTTAGGAAAGAAGGAATGTTGATTAAGCGGAACTTTCGCAGCCCGGACTTTGGAAATCTTCCTCAGCAACCTTGCTAGATATGTAATATCTATGACCACGATCATTTTTTGTACTACGGGATTTACTTGGATTGGGAACTAATCATTTAGTCCTCGACGCGAGGATTTATTGTGAATGCCACGACACTTGATGCCACTGACACCGCGTTCTCTACACTTTTTGCTTGCATTCAACACCGGGCTCTCAAACTGCGATATCAGCGTCTTTCCAGACATCACAAAGAAAATGTACGCGCTGTCCATCGCACTGATACTGGTCTGTGATGTCCTTCGGTTTTGGTCCTTTGAACAACTCCGAATGATGCTGATGATTTCGAATATCGACTATTGATTCATGTGAACTTCATTTGACATGCACCGACTCAGGCAAGGGACTCAAAATTGAATTGACAAACTCAGCTGCCGACTCAAAGAGTTCGACTCTCAATAACCTTTCAGATAACGATAACTTCCGGTATTTGGATAGGGGTGAAGCGTGTTGGGGTTGACTTCCTGCTCCTCAAAGCTTTCATCAAAGCTTCTGCCAACTTTTCTGCTATAGACCAGAATGGTAACGTTTTCTCCAACATGGTCTCTCAAACACCATCATGATTTTTAGTTCCTTCACCTGGGAGAAGTACATCTCTGATCTAGTTTGTCATACCATGCGGGCTTCAATAGCGATGGCAGAATATGGATACTGGAAGAGCCGTTCGACCCAGGCTGCTTACTCGGTGGCATCCAGATACAAGCGAAATCAGGCCAATTGCTGAGCCTCACTGTCTTAGAGACCCTAATGTACACAGTACGTGAAAGTTGAGAAGTTGTTTGACCATACTATTTGATGCTGCTGGTATGTATTCGTATTACTTTCCCCCACTGCAGCGAATGCCAAAATACTTGCCTTTACTCTATATGAATGAGATCATGGACTAAGATTACTAGTGATACAACAAGATGTGTAGGCGCAGGTCTACCCAAGTGAATCGTGATATTATACTTCGGTATGAATGAATGTCCAATGAGAGTGTACGTCTATGCAAACGCGACAGGTATCTAATATCTATAGGCTCGAAACGCTACGCCTGGTGGCAGCAGAAAGACCAGAACGAGTCTGCTCCTCCACTTCGCGTTCTCGATCTTGTTGAGCAAGCTGCAAGAACAAATGACACTTCAGAACCCAGGTAATTCGAGGCACGAGTATGTACTTACAACATCCTGCCATGAATGGTCCACATGTCTCTCGACAGCTTCTTCACGCTGACTGTGCTTGAGTGCACCGGCGACAATGAGGATGCCTATGGTCAAGCCTTGAGCCCACATACGGGCTTGCACAACTTTCTGCGCTGGTGTTTGATATCTATTCGAAAATCATGTTATGATTGGGACCTGGACATGAAATTCGAATACCTACTTGTCACGAGAGATGAGGGCACCTGCAAGACCCAAACTGAGAGCCCACGAGCCCATGATGAGCGAATATTCGTGTCGTCTAGCCCAATCGCCGAGTTTCTGCGTGGGTGTCATAGCATCCCACTCTGCGATTTTCTTTTGCTCTTTCTCATTCAGAATTTTCAAACCCTCGCCAGTCCTAACGAATGTATAAGAGAGAATCAAAAAGAAACAAACAGATGCAGCGCACCATTGCGATTCGTCATACTCAATAGAGCGACGCTCGGCCTGAATACTGAGTAATGGAGCAATGAGGATAACAGGTCCAAGGGCCTTTAGCGATAATGGCAATGTCCTGTAAGCAGGTAACCGGCGATGGGCATAGTATGAAACAGCTCCAGAGAATACAAGTCCGCCTAAAGTTCCTTCGATGGCACCTCGTCTAACAGCCCTGGAGTGCCCTTGAAGTTGTTCTTCGGTAACGTCAATCTAGAAAAAATCAAAACCTCGCTGAGGATCGCTTCAAACGACCAAGAGAAATTTATCAATACCTTCATTGTAAGATAAAAAACGAATTGAGGGTTCCGGGCTTAGTGGATATAGTAAAAAAGATGGCGGACGGTCTTCACAAAGCTTTTATACGCTTTTCTTATTGGTGTCATGATGACAGGAAATCTGAATCATACCCTCACGCCGGTTCACGGGATCGATTCCATAAGCCTGCCGGAGGAACCGGCAAACTTCTTCCGTTTTTTTCCGAACCACCTACGGCCTGAGTCCATTGCGCTCAACGTTGTTTCCCTGCAAATATCATGAATTCCCCATTGAAAATTTCCTCTTAGACTACCATCACAAGCAAGCTCAAACTTGAGCTCTTAGCAAAAATACACATTCACTTTCAGCTTATTGCTTTAGATTTCATTGGCTCGGAGGTTCATATGATCTAGCCCATGGCTAGAACGTTTTGAACTCGGTCTCAGCAGTACAATTTCCGACTCCAGACTTCTCCTCCCCTCCCGCCGAATTGACATATCGATGATCTGTGATTCATTGGAACTACTGTACTGGGAACTATATACTGAGCTACCTACAAGGCTATATAACTACTGAGGAATGTGTACTGTCAATACTACCGTGACAACAGGTTAAGATTTCAAAAGCAACAATGAGGAGAAAAGGTAACACTGAGAGTAAGAAATTTAGAAAACGAAGAAACAGAGTGTTCATCTCAACTAAAAGTGATCAACCGTGAATGTCCATGTTCCATCAGAGAAATCGAAACCCTCAAAGTGCGTGTCCTTCATATTCCGCAACTTTTTCAGGTGCTTCACAGCTGCAGGATGCTTTTCATCCTTGATAGGTTCTCGATGTGCCTTGTCCATCGCCCAACATCTCTTCAACGATATCTTCGCGCGGACATTGAGACCAGATCCTTCAGGAGGTTTCTCCGTATCGTCCGCATCAGGATACACACTGCATTCCTTGTCCTCAAACCGGATCACACCGCCGAGAAGTTCCCCGAGTTTGAGTAACCCGGTAAGGTCCACTGGTTCGAGGAAGTGTATCTCTCCATACCCAACCCGACCGACGACAAGATCCTTGAAAGACGAGAGCTGATCGAAACCAGATGATTTGAGCGTCTCCATGTTTGGCTTGACGTAGTAATCGCCTTCCTGGAGTTCATCCTCGTCCGCTCCTTGTCCGTTCTGTGACGCGGTGAACTTTTTTGAAGTCCGTTGGGGCTGAGGGGTTGGTGTTGGAGATTTTGCCGGTTGACTAGGCGGTGGAGATGCAGCGGCGGCAGCGGCTTCACGCTCGCGTGCGGCAATGCTTAGCGCAGGACTGAACATAATTTTTCCTCCTCGCAACGGAGAGCTACCGGATTTAACGAAGAGTTCGGTAGGTTCTACCTTCTTATCCAGAATCAGCTTTTTCACGCTCTTCCTCTGTCCGCTCCCTAATGACGGACTAGACTGCGTTCCAAATATGGCTTCGATGGACTGTTTTGGTGTCTGTGACCTGCTCAATGTAAGCACGGTGGAATTTGGGGGGGCGAAAATGCTTCCGCTGAGTGCGGAATTTGAAGTCAAAGATCCAAACCCTCGAAGTTTCGAGTTTGCAGGTGTGTAGCCAAGTTGGACTCGAGGAACCGGCGAGCGAGTAGGAATATCAACGAAAAAGGGGACCTTCTTCTTTGTTGACTGTTCTAGATCTATTGCACGAGGGCCAGGTGGAAGCATGGAAAATATTGGTAGATTTGGCGCGATCGGTTGGTTGATAGATGCCACTAAACTGTTCTGTTGCCCAGGAGCAGCCGTAGACCCCCCAAGAGTGTTGGTAGAGTTTCCGAAAGCTGGATTGCCGAACAAATTACCGCCGGTACCGGTTGAGGTTGACATGCCCATAGACGGAGCTTTGTGGAAAAGCCCCCCGCCTGTAGCAGCTTGTTGTTGGTTCGTGGACTGATTGAACGCATTGCCGAACAACGACGGCTGCTGCTGCGCGGTTGCAGTAGGCTGCGTAGCACCGAATGCATTGTTGTTCCCAAAGATGCCACCTCCGACAGGGGCTGCAGGTTTAGACCCAAATAAGTTGGACCCAAAACCAGTGGTTCCAGTCTGTTGTTGCGGAATTTGTTGCTGCTGCTGCTGGTTATTGGTATTGCCAAACAGGCCAGTCCCAGTCCCTGAACCGAATATTCCTCCAGTACCAGTACCGGCATTAGTCTGAGTGTTGCCAAAGACTGAGATCGAGACACATGTCAGAATAGCTCTAAAAGTGTTTTAGGAAATGGCCTACGCGAAGTGCCAGGCTGCTGAGGTTGCTGCTGCTGTTGATTGGTGCTATTACCAAACAGTCCAGTGTTAGCAGTATTAGAATTGCCAAAGATTGAAGGCTGTTGCTGCTGTTGGTTTTGTGGTGCAGACTGTCCAAAAATCGACGTCTGGCCAGCAGGTTGAGCGGATTGACCGAATATCGAGGGTTTCGCTGCATTATCTGTGGATTGGCGGTCATTATATTATCAACAGAGGGTTAGCGGAGAAGATATCACGTACTACCAAATGTGCCGAAAGCACCACCTGGGTTCGCGGCTGGCTGAGATTGGCCAAAAATGCTTCCGGTTTGTTGCTGCTGAGGTTGCTGATTGGTATTTGTTCCAAACGTACCAGTGCCGAAAGCACCGCCAATGGGATTGGTGTTACCTAAAGTGAGGAAAGAACCTTCAGGATCAAAGGAGACATTCTATGATAGCAAACGATGCCTGAAAATTAACGAACCGAAAGCACTTCCTCCAGTGTTCGTGTTACCGAACAGACTAGTGGTTTGTTGTTGAGGCTGTTGTTGGGTTTGACCAAAGCCAAAGCCTGTGGAGGGTTGCTGCTGTTGCTGCTGCTGTTGCTGTTGCTGAGCCTGTCCGAAAGCATTGCTAGAAGATGCAAAACCTCCAGTATTGGCCGTACTGCCCCCAAACGTGCCAAATCCAGTCGTGGGTTTCGGTGCACCGAATATAGAGTTAGTTTGTGCAGGCTGGTTATTTTGTAGCTGGCCAAATAGACTACTACCCGTAGTCTGAGTGCCACCGGAGGTTGGTGCTTGACCGAAAGCACCTGTTGTAGCGGTTTTGCGTCCCTGTTGATAGTCTTGTACTCGGAGCTCCTGGGAAAGAAATGAGATGTTGTTCGATTGAAGATGGTGGTTGATAAACCTCGAAAGATGTTCCTGTGTACGCAGGCATGCAGGAAATAGATTGATATTGTAAAGTTATATTGGAAGTCGCATCTTTTTCGGGAGTTGTAGCATAGGGAGGATTGGAAGAGCCAGCAGTGACAGGTGCTGTCGCATTGGTAGCTATTCACAGGTATTCAGATAACGCTGAGAATTGAAAACAAAGTGTTGCGCACTTGTTGTGGTCCCAAACGCAGAGTTCGTCTTGGGTTGGCCGAATATACTGCCGCCAGTCCCACCACCGAAGGCACTGGTAGTAGCGGGTTGGCCAAAAGTATTTGTCGTAGTCTGTCCAGTATTGCCAAACGCACTGGTACCACCACCCCCGAAAGCACTTGTTCCACCGCCTCCGAACGCGCCAAATCCAGTGGCAGGTTTCGCAGTGCCAAACACTGAGCTAGTGTTGCTACTTGCCTGGTTGTTCGCACCTCCAAACGCGCCTGCCATATTAAGTAGAAGAGGGATCCGCTAATTAGAACGCGTACCAAAAGCACCAGTACCAGTGTTACTCGTTCCACCCAAACCTCCGAACATCGGATTCGCTTGAGGCTGCTGTTGAGGTTGACCAAAAGCACCTGTCGAGGCGCCAAAGCCTTACGAAATGTTCAGAGAAAACATCGCGTGAAAGTTGTGAACACACCTGTCGAACCAAAAGCGGTTGGTTGCCCAAAGGCACTGGTTCCCTGCTGCTGCTGTGGTTGTTGATTTTGTTGAGGATTAGCCCAAGAGGACGTTATCGCATTGTTACCAAACATCCTAGAATCAGAAGAGGATCTATGTGAAGGAGAACAACAGCAGTAGCGGACTGCTCTTTATCTTTTCTAGGGTTTGAGTCAGAGGTGGGAAAAATGCGGACAAATCAAGCACAGTACCGGAGCCGAAACCGCAAAGTTGCCGGAGTCCCGGATGTCGAAGCCAAAAATTCACATAGCCACAGTTAATCGCGTCCTTCGCACAAATTTTTGGATTCATTCACTCTGAATCTGCTGTCGTAGGAAATGCCTGACTCTGAGCTTACACATAGGCAACCGACATTTGACACTCTTGAACGTGAAAAACTCTTCAAATATCCCCCAAAGCAAGGCTCCAGCTACAAAATTTTGAATGAATTTGTTGCGCCGCACATCGAATCCTTCAATGCTCTATTCGACGACTCTGGTCTACCTTCTGGCGATGGAAAAGGGAAAGGTCTTCTATCTATGGGTATACAGGATATAGGAGAACGCGTCATATTCGACGGTTCTGGAAGAGATACAGGCGCGTGGGGTAATCGAATGAGTGGTAAGTGTTTATGGCCTTGCAGTACATCTTGAGCTCATAAACTTGTAGTATGGATTGAATCTGTGTCAATATCACGCCCCATGGTTCCAGATAGGAATAAATTTGTCAAGGATCGAAGAGTTTTTCCGGCAGAGGTTCTTTCTTCTTAGTCAAAAATTTGTGTTCTATCTGACATGATCCAGGCTCGTGAAAGGTTGGCTTCATATCGCGGAAGAATGTCTATCAAGCTTTGTTGGACAGATCCAGAAGGCCAGCGACAAGAAGTCATGAAAGAGTGTGGACTTGTACCGATAATGGTTCGAGTGAGTGTTTCAATCTTCTGCACTCTCGACCACATTTTTATGCTTAGAAATCAGTCTGTACGCTGCAATCTGCGTGGAATGTCTTCCTCTGAGCTGGTTAAACATCATGAAGAAGCCGAAGAATTTGGAGGATATTTTGTGATTAACGGAAACGAACGTCTCATACGCTACCTCATCCTTCCTCGTCGAAATCATGTTATTTCCCTCCTTCGACCCTCATTCGCTAACCGTGGTCCTTCGTATACCCAGTACGCTGTCCAGATTCGTTGCGTGCGCCCTGACCAAACTAGCTGCACCAATACCCTACATTACCTCGCGAACGGAAGCGCCATGTTTCGGTTCAGCTGGAGAAAGCAGGAATATGTTATACCAATCATGTTAATCTTGAAGGCTCTCGTCGGCGCTTCCGACAAGGAAATCTTTGAAGGAATAATGATGCAAGATTATGATAACACATTCTTGACAGGTCGTGTTGAACTGCTTCTGCGAAGCTATAAGAGGTTTACGATGCAAACGGGAGAGCAGGCGCTCGAATATCTCGGGGAAAAATTCCGCATCGTTCTTGGTATGGCTGAGGATATGTCGAATTCCGCTATTGGAGCCATGCTCATTCAGAAATTGGTTCTTGTACACATTGAAAATCCTCGAGAAAAATATCGCATGCTCCTGTATGTTTCCTTGTGTCATCTACTTGACATTATTTTTCTAACATGTCGCTTGTAGATTCATGCTACGGAAACTATATTCGCTGGTCAATGGAACATGCTGTGCGGATAATCCTGATTCTCCTCAGCATCAGGAAGTGCTACTTCCTGGAATCCTCTACAGCATGATCATTAAGGAGCGACTCGAAGAAATTCTCAACGCTATTCGGCTCTACGTCAATATCGATGTGCGGAACGGTACTACTGTTGACTTCCACGACAGTGCGTCTCCGAGTTTTTCCATACCGACCTAAATGTTGATATTTGTCTATCAGAACGGTACTTTGCCAAAATTCTTGCTCGAGTAAATTTTGACATTGGATCCAAGTTGTCGAATTTTCTTGCCACAGGAAATCTCGTATCTCCTTCTGGGCTTGACTTACAGCAAGCATCCGGTTTCACCATCGTTGCCGAGAAACTCAACTGGCAGCGTTACATTAGCCATTTTAGATGTATACATCGCGGTGCATTCTTCGCCGAGCTCAAAACCACCACCGTCCGAAAACTTCTCCCAGAAGCATGGGGTTTCCTCTGTCCTGTACATACGCCTGATGGTTCACCATGTGGTCTGCTCAACCATCTAGCGAGAACGTGTCGTATTGTGACCGCACCTCTCGCTGTCGCACACATTCCCGCCTTACTCGTGAAGCATGGGATGTCTGAGCCATTCAGCTCATGTATCGACGGCCGGACAAATTTGTGCGTGCAGCTCGATGGTCGTGTTATCGGATGGGCTCCACCTGCTGTTGCAAAGCAGCTTGCCACCAATCTACGTATCTGGAAAACGGAGGGTAAGAATGAGATTCCAATGGATCTGGAGATAGGATTGGTCCCTCCATCGATGGGTGGCCAGTACCCTGGTTTGTTTTTGTTCTCGTCCCGGTCACGAATGATGAGACCAGTCAAGTATCTACCCAATGGACGTGACGATTCAGTTGGACCTTTTGAGCAGGTATATATGGATATTGCCTGTACACCTGAAGAAATCGAACCTGGTGTCTCAACGCATGCCGAACACAAACCTACGAATTTCTTGTCCATCTTGGCAAACTTGACCCCGTTCTCAGATTTCAATCAGGTGCGGCTCATACACCAAATCACTTCGATACCTTGTTGACGTGCTTGCTTAGAGTCCTCGTAACATCTACCAATGTCAAGTACGTTCCTTGGTTCCATGTAGACTCGGCTTCTTACACGTTCTTTGCAGATGGGGAAGCAGACCATGGGCACGCCCTCCACCGCTCTCAAGCATCGAACGGATAACAAGCTATATCGACTGCAAAGTGGTCAGAGTCCGGTCGTTCGCCCGGCACTTCATAACACCTACGCAATGGATGCTTTCCCGAATGGCACCAACGCCATCGTCGCCGTCATATCTTACACCGGATATGACATGGAAGACGCTATGATCCTCAACAAATCTGCACACGAGCGTGGATTCGCGTACGGAACCGTCTATAAATCGCAAATCATTGACTTAAAAGACGTAAAGGGAGCATCTAAGAGTGGCCCACCTACGCTACATTTCGGCCTTGGGCCTGAGATCAAAATTAACTCCAGAGCTGACAACCAACATCCTTGCCTCAACTTTATCGATCTGGACGGTCTACCTTTTATCGGTACAAGACTGAATAGCGGCGACCCAATCGCGGCATATGTGGACGATGTCACTCGTCGTACAAAATTCGTCAAATACAAAGGTGATGAGGCAGCATTTGTGGACGAGGTCCGTCTGATAGGTATGTCAACCTGTGCACACTGCCTGTTGATGGCTGCATAACTCCTTTGATTAGGCGAAGAGGCTGGCGATGCCGAACTTCAGAAGGTTCACATCACTCTACGAATAACTCGTTCTCCTGTCATTGGCGACAAATTTTCCTCTCGGCATGGACAGAAAGGTGTCTGTTCACAGAAATGGCCGGCTATCGACATGCCTTTCAGCGAGAGCGGCATGCAACCAGATGTAATCATCAACCCTCATGCCTTCCCCAGTCGAATGACGATCGGTATGTTGGTTGAAAGTATGGCTGGGAAAGCAGGTGCTATGCACGGTCTGGCCCAGGACGCTACCCCGTTCAAGTGTGTTACTGTTCTGCGGAGCGTAGCTATGTACTGATCAGCAGTTCAGATTTTCAGAACAAGATACAGCTGTCAACTACTTTGGAGAACAGTTGAAAGCTGCCGGATACAACTATTACGGAAATGAGCCGATGTATTCTGGAATCACTGGCGAGGAATTCGCGGCAGATATCTATCTCGGGGTTGTCTATTATCAGCGACTGCGACATATGGTTCTGGACAAATTCCAGGTTCGAACAACAGGTCCTGTTGATCCTATAACCCGACAGCCTGTGAAGGTATGAACAGTCAAAAGTTTTCATAGCACTGAGAATGTCGCTGATTGAGGGATGAACATAGGGTCGTAAGCGAGCGGGTGGAATCCGTTTCGGAGAGATGGAACGAGATGCACTCATTGCACATGGAACTTCCTTCTTGCTGCAGGATCGTTTGATGAACTGCTCAGATTACTCCACAGCCTGGGTTTGTCGAACTTGTGGAAGTCTGATATCGCTTGGCTACGAAGACATCAGCTTGGGGGAGGTGTTCACGGGTACATCTACCTCACGGAAACCCACGGGTCCTGGCGGTGAGTATTGTAGGACGTGCAGAGCTGCTGCAGAACAGGAGGATGAGCTTGAGAGGCAGGCTCTAGTAACGGGGCAGCATCTTCAACGTCCACAAGGGAATCTCTCAGTCGCAATTTCTTCCCAGAACGTGCTCGGTCGGTCATCCAAGGGCGGGGACCTTGATGTTATTGCCGTACCGTATGTTTTCCGATATCTTTGTGCGGAGCTTGCTTCAATGGGTATTGCCATATCTCTTGAGATACAGTAAAAGTATATCACCTATATGTACTAACACAGCACCACATTAATGAATGCTACTAAACTGTCAATGAACCCAACGAAGGAGGAAAAGGATTTAGTGAACAACAGGTAGAAAGGAAAGCATCAATGTAAGTATGTATAAGAATAGACTGAGAAATTAATGTATGTAAGCTATCATCCATTGAACAAATATGTTAAATAAGTCTGTCAAGACAGACAGTGAAAACCTGAGTAAAATACAAGATTGTAAGTGACAAACATACACCGATCCACCCTAATGTTCTAGACTTTTAACGCGACCGTTTCAACGGTATTTAGGGAGGGCATGGCATTGCTGTTGACGGCAGAGACAATAGGCTTTTGAAGGTAATTGGCGGCCTGAGTATCCACTCTAACCTTCTTAGTGGTATATCGCTTCTTGCGGGGAGGAGGTTCATATGAAGGTTCACCTCCGAGGAATAACTCCACAAGAGATATCTCGAGCGAAGTATCGGAAGAGGAAAGCTGACTCTCCGCGGGGTCAACGGATGAAGGAGAGGGGTACGGCACATCGTAATCGGCAGGTTCAACAGGAATGCCAGCCTTGGCCATGAAAATATCCATAATGAGGCGACATTCCTCAGGACTTGCAGCCTTAGCTATGAGACGCTTCATGTCCTGCGCATCTGTGATACTGATACCGTTTGCAGCGGCATTGGTAGCGGGAGTAGTCGTCTCGCCTGACAAGGTTTTGCTCTCAGATAGAGAAGTTTTGATAGCGGGAGGGGAGACCCGGATGTTGGTCTGTTTGGTTTCTGCATTTGCCTTGATTAAATTCGGTGCGATTACAGCAGGAGTATCAGCAGGAGTAGGGATAGTAGAGTTCGGTAGTGGCTTAGTGTTCTCAAGATCATATTCGCTTCGGACATTTTCTGCTAGAGAATGAGATGAGGCAGAGCGAGATACGATCGGCTCTTGTAATTTCCTAGCCATAGCAGGTGGAGGGGGCTTAAGTACAGCAGGTACAGGTGCTTCCTGGTCCCAGTTGGATGCCTTGCGAGAAGATGGAATAACTGAAGGTTGTCGGATCTTAGGAGTGGAAGGAGCCGGAGAGGAAACAGAGGGAGAGACATCCGCATGATCATGAGCGGGTGATGACGGTGGAGATATCATTTGTGTCTGGAGAGGTCGGGGAGGAATCGGTCGGTTCCCAAGCGTCGACAAACTCCCATTCGATGTCTTCATCATCAGCGGTGGTCTATGATAACTCGGAGTGGTCGGAGTCTTCCGAAAGTCGTCCATAGACGATTGCGATTGCCGATTCGTCTTGTCAGATTCTCCCAATTTCAGTTTCGATATCATCCGCTGAAGCCTTCCGGAACTTTTTGATTTAGTACTGCTGTTATCCATCATGGGCTGAGGTGGGCCAAAGTCAGGTGGACCCTCTGCCAAAAAGTCTATCAAGTCACGACCTGCCTTGGAAACTGGGGTATGTTTCGTAGTAGGTCGACTACCAAACTCGTTGATGGTGGAAGGCGGAGGCCCCTCGTTCAAGAAGTCCATTAGCTCTCTGGTCCTCGTAGAGACCCTTGCGCTACCAGGCGCAGAGGAAGCAAATGATTTTGACGGGCTGACAATTTCAGTTTCGTCCAATTCTTCATCGTCCGAGCCAGCCATAACGTCATCGAGGTCAAGAGACTCCCGATTTCGTTGAACTTTTCTCGTCCTCTGGGGAACGCCGGGGGCATCGAAGGCCTGTGGCATACGAAAATCACGGATCGGCATCGGAGGCGAGGTACTCCCTGAGGCGATCACGGTTTTGGATGTCTTTCGCTTAACAGGAGGAGCAGCAGCCGACTGAGATCGAGCTCGAACGTTGGCGATAGGTGAAAATTTAGGGGGAGGAGAAGCGACACTGATTTGTCGCGTCCGAGGCTGTATTGGCTTGGCAGCGGGTGATTCCTCTTCGTCCTCAACGATGGAGCTCACGTTTGGGACGGACGGACGCCTGAACTGTCGCGGCGGGATGGACGAAGTAGATGAATCCAATTCGAGATTGATCATGGGGAGAGGAGGTGGCTTGGGTCGGCCGCCACGTTGATCTTTCTCCTGTTTATACACCTTTAATGCACGCATGAGCACGAAAATAGAAGTAGGAGTAAGCATAAGCTCACCTCCATAGTCTTTAAGCGGTCTGGAGTCAGGGACACTTTCATGGTAGCCTCGGACTTCATGAGATTGTCAAACTCCTCAAGCGATGCTTGTTCCTAAATCATCGGCGGATAAGTTGAAATTGATAAGAATGTTGTATCACGACCAACCTCGGCATCAATCGCATTGTACGCCGCCCAAGTCTGCTTTGTCTCGTCGCTTAATGTAGACTCTGACCTTTTATGCCCATTAGACTCATTGGAGCTCGAGTTTCTACCGTTGATTAATTTTTTCATACCCCTTGCACGGTCCATAGAGGAACGATTTGATCCTGGGGTCAATCCCTCCAGGGATAAACGGCTGTTGGTAGGGGGCGATGGAGAATCCTTTCCTGATGATTGGTCGGAGCGCGAAACATTCTTCTCATTTCGTGAGAGGGACTTGCTTCTCCGAGGTTTCGGCTCCTGAGAGAGTTGTTGGATATGTTCATAAACTGGAATAGATTGCATATGAACTCCACCATAAGAACGTAAATACTGAATAGGGTCGCTTACCATCCATGGACTTGAACAGATTATATACTGTTTCGTCCTCGCACAGAGCGACGAAAACATCTTGAACATTGGCGTATGTCCGACTGCTGTCGCGGGAAGCTACACGCCCGACATTCGAAAGTACGTGTCTGGGAATCGCGTGAGTGCTGAGTTGAATTCAGTAGTCGCAAAGTACGTACTCGCACATGGCCCTGCAGGAAAGAAAAATACAACATAAGAACAACATTGCCAGTTTCCGAAGCTCAACTCACTCTAAAATAGCGGTCAGATATAATGCAGCAGGGGCAACCAGAGATGGCTTTGGAGGTTGCCCAGTGCCAGCCAATCGGTCCTGAAGTTTACTTTCTGCGGACTTGTCGCCATCTGATTCGTTCAAAGTTGAATACGCCTCGCATTTAAGTCGTAGAAGCTGTGTAAAATAGCCATCATGACAGAACTCTTGCCTGACAACAAAGCACGTACTTCGAACGCCCACTGCAAATTGAAACTCCCAGTATCATCCTCTACGGCTCCGCCCTTGGAAGGCTTTGTCCGATCCCAATAGGCCCTTAATTCGACTTCGGCCTCCAGAAGCGCTTCCTTGCCAAGAGCTGTTGGAAGAACGCTGAGTAGACCGGCCCGCAGCTTGTCGGTGGTCAAAGAGTGGGCGGCGTTGAGGATACCATAGAGAAATTCGTCTAAAAAGACATTGATACAGCGTAAACCTTCAATCTTGAGCTTTATAGGACGAATATCAGAGAGAATGACATCGGCAGAATGGCTGGAGATGTAGAATGGACCTAAGAAAGAAGAATGAGATAAAAATCCACTGACGTTGAGAAGGAGTAAGACGTACCATTACCGGTGCTTCCAACGGGCATCGTGGTGGAAGGAAAGAAGACCGTAAATTTCTTCCAGATTTCACGGTTGCGCTAGGTTCAAAAGTTCCTGTTGATCGGGATGTTCTCACAGGAATCAGAGATCAATCTATATAAGGAACTGCTGAATGATTTCCTACTAAATACTGCTGTACGTAGATAAATTACAGATTTTCACCCTGTCTCTCTTCCTGCTCAAGAAATTGGACCAGCCAAGAGTGGTTCGTCTGTACTACTCCCACTGGGTATCCCTGCATCAACCGGCAATTCAGAGAGCAATGGAGAGTTTCTAGGCTCGCTAAAATCCGTTGGCTGCTCTGTTTCGTCCTGCCAAAATGACATTCCACCATTGATGAGTTGGGACACCTGTTTCGAATTCAAATCTCCAAAATCACGTATCTTTGCGGGTCGGGAAGGCATGCAAGAATGTGATGATCTGCCCACCAGAAATTCGTATTCGTCTGATGTTGTGGGGACTTCGACACGACCTAGATGTTTTGCCTTCAAGTAACGTCTGAGGCTAACGGAATCGACTGGGGGCATGATATTTTTCAATACCTACATATTGAAATGGTAGAGATCAGATGTTGAGACTTTGGAAATGTAAAAAAGAATTTGTATAATCCTTACCCAAGGTCCTAACAGTTGATGCCGTTGTATTGATATAGGATGAGGCGTGACTGCCCTAGCAACAACCATGTAGGAAGGCAGGGTAGAAGGCGTATCAGGCGGTGATTCGGTTTGAACGGCAACGAAAGGCTCTGCGGACGCTCTCAACAGTTCGTCATTGCGATGGTATCTTAGACAATGCTGGAAGAGTTTTCGAGAGGATCGAAAACTTTCATCACATTCTAAAAATTTGATGGTCGCGTTAGGTTTCAAAGTGTGTCTCTTCAAAAAATGGATAGCTGACATACCTTCATATGGACAACATAGCGTATGATATGCGTGATTCTCGACATGGTCTGGAACGTGTGCTTCATGTTTCCCGCAAATTTTACAAAGTATTGGATTCTTTGAACGAAAACATCAGAGATAATTTTTTTTAAACAGAAAAATGTATTTACCCCATGTCTGTCCGCCTGTTGCGATTCTACAACGTGAGTCCTCATGTGCTGTCCTAATTTCTTCACACTACACAGTATTACTTCGCATCCTCCCCACTTGCAAAAGCAGTCTTGTAGTCTTGTAATGGACTTCTCCAACACCGCAAGCTCTTGCGGATCTGACGAACATATGAAGCTTCAAGAACAGCAAGAAATTATTCCATAGTATATACTAACCTCGTACATGTGTAGGGAGGAAGAGATCGGTTTCTACATTTTGTCATAAAACAAATCTACTCAGTAACATTCCATGATAGGCCAGTCTGAGGAGCCATACCTTCCCCCACAGCGAGCCGACTGGATTGACTCCGTCGCGAATTTTTGTCTTTTACTCTTCGTGGCTCTGGCTCCTCATCCGAATCATAAATCTCTATGAAACTTCGTACTTCGTCTTCGTCCGCTTCCTCTTGGCTCGACTTGACCTTCCTTATCCTACGGCCCATATCACGCCTCACCCAAGCGGGAGCTGGGGGAATCTCAACGGCGATCATCTTGCGGTCCGCTTGACCCTTGCGCGACTCACTCTCCTCACGATGGTCATCCAAAACCTCATAATCGGAATCACCCACTATGACAGAGTCTGCGAGACCTAGAGAGTCCCCATCCGCGTTGATGGCCGAAGGCGGAGACGGAGACGGGGTGTCAGGTAAAAACAATGGAGGTTCATCGAACTCATGTGATGTATGTGATGCACTTCGTGCTCTGCGTTCCGAAGAACCAGAAGCCTTCGGCGATGTAGTTGGAGCTGACTGCAACATCGGGGACGGAATAACCGGAGCATTTTGCGAAACAGAAGGCGTAACTGTCGTAGTAGAATCAGCGATCGCCTGTATATGTTGAGACTCCGTTAGATTAGCAAGACGTGGAAGACTGGGACCAGCTACTGCGGTATCTTGCGTCGCGTTATCCAACGGCTTTACCACAGCGTTGACATTATCCTGCGGAGATTCTGGCTGCCGAGAAGCGGAAGTACCTTTATGTTGATTTTGGTCGGGTATCTTACCCTGATCAGAGGTTATGGCTAAGGGCGATTGGTGAACAGGCGGGTGCATTATGATCGAAGGATGATAGTGAAGTGCAGCTGCTTGAGCAGGGAAGTTGGAGAACATCAGCGCATCGCTGTTAGCCACCTTCGATTGAGTAGCGGGGATAGGTAACAGCGCTGTCCGCTTCCCTGCTCGACCGTCACTCTCACCAGAGCCCTCTCGCTGGCGCTTCACTTTAACGGAGCCCAAAGCGAGGAGCACATCCCGAGCGAGAGACTTTTTGTTGGCGTCTGCTGGGGTACGAGGTGAGCCAGTGGTGCTCGAGCCCTTCCCACTAAGCGAAGAAATAGGGGTAGAAGGCTGCTCGTGGGCACTATTCAACGCCTTGACCAATGACTCTGTGTGTTCATTCGTTCCTTTCGATATAGAAGGCACCTGCGTACCGGAAATTGTCGTATTGGAAGTAGTAGTGGTGGGCTTGACTCCAGAAGTGGCGGTAGATGTACGCACTGATGCAGATTGCAATGAGTTTTGCAGTTGGAAAAGGTCAAGCTTTCGCAACGCTTGAATCCATCCAAGAAAATGCAGTGGTTTGAAATTATCGTTGACCATAACACCAATCTGCACCTGGGATTTGTCTAGAGAATGTATAAAAAGATCGGTCGATAAAAGCTTTTCTGTGGCTCCAACTTCCGCTCGTGCAAGCCAATGATAGGCATAAGTTTGTATCAATGAAAAACGTTTCTGATCCGCGCCCGAGAGTTTTGCCAAAGCGGAAGAAAGATTTGTCTGAAGAGAAAGGATATGAGTTGGGAAGCACTCGCTGGAGCGAACAAGCCTACCTTAGCGTTAGGAGTTTGAATCTGAATAAAAAGTCAAATCGAATTAGACCAACAGTTCCATCCAAATAACTTACTGCATTCATTGTTTGATTTGAAGACATTGTTTGCGACTGCTCGAAGTCATTGAGTAATATTCATATGTCCGTTATGGCGAAAGACTCACAGTATCACTTAGTGGATTTGCAAGATTTGCTATTGGTCCGTTTGTGTGCCAGCCTGCGGACTAGGCAAAAGAGAATCAGATCCTGTATAACGAATCTTTGAAGAGCCGGCATACATTAGCTGGACGAGAGGATGTTTGTTGCGATGTTGAAGCAGATGTCACTGAAGACACAGACCCAGTTTTTGATTGTGACTACTCATCACAAAGCATCAGAAAAGGCAAAATGATATGAATCAATGACATTACAAGTGGCGCTTGATTCAGAGTAGTCAACTCTCGAGTTGCAGACTGTTGTCCTATATAGCGTAAAGATTGAGCAAAAACCTATCACTAGTAAGGATATGTAGAATGTACCTATGGGCGATGATGTCTGTGTTTGAAGAGGAAGTGCAGATTGCATCGTGCCGCGTGCCTGATGATTATTATTCATTGTTTGAGCCTGGAGAGAATGCAACTGCGACTGCGAAGCTGGCGCTGGAAGCGAAATTTGAAGACTGGATGGCCGTTGAAAAGAATGCTGAGGTTGCTGAGAATATGTCTGATTCTGCAATAGCTGTGATGGCCTAACGCTTTGTGGAGGTTGGCGAAGTTGTGTCCATTGTTGCGGTTGAGCAGATGTGGATGACTGTGAAGGATAAACTTGTCGTTGTTGGTGTTGGTGAGCCAAGGCGGGCACTTGAGGTCGTGATTGAGCAGGGATAAATTGTTGTCCTGAACCCGGAGGATAACTGCGCTGGGTTTGATATTGATAGTTGGAACTGTAGGAAGGAGTGACACTTTGTGTGGTCGAAATGTTGGAATTTCGCAGCCAATTAGCATTGGGATTCTATGAAAAGATCGAGGACTCGAAGCTCAAAGACAAAGAGGATGCGCACCACGGGACTTCGATGCTCCTCTTCGGCAGGAACTATTCGAGTTGTAGACGGCGTAGGTTCATACGTTGCTATCTGGTACGAGTTGGCAGAGCTCGACGACACCAGGGCACCTTGTCTATGTGTACATAAGTGAGTTTGATGCCGACATTATTTATCGTGGCCAAAGCACCTCAAAGCTTCCAATTTCCGCCTTGGAGAGCCAAAAGGATCAGGAACAAACCTCGAAGACAATGGAAGAAAACTCACTTAGCCTCTTCTCCAGAAGCGACCTCCGCCTGTAGACGCGCTATCGCTTCTTGGCGTGCCAATTCAGCGAGCTGCATTGCATCCATATCTAGACGCGCCTGTTCTTCGTTAATTTTCCTCTGTCGGTCTTCCAAGTATATTCGGCCTGCTGTAAGTAGATCGGCGTTGGATACAATGAGGCCTGGGGACTGGTCAGTGTTCGCCGGCTGATGAGAAGAGCCTTCAGTTTGATTTGGGCGGTAGTACATTTTGACAACAATGAACTGAAGGATTTGCTCAAAGGTTCTCAAAGCATTAGTCATCAGTTTATTCCTTCCTCGCGTTTATCACATGACCTAGCCGTCTCATTCATTTTGATACTTAGCTTGATTGACTTGGAATATCCTCAACTGTGAGTACTAGCATAAAGTAACACGAACAAGTAATCGTTCTTGAGCACAAGCAGCAAAAAACACTGTTCTACACGGTAGCGAGGGAAAAGTGTAAAGTTTCATTTGTTGGTGGTTTATTTAAATCAAATTAGATGTACAGTCATCCACGATTCTACAACCATTTTCCACAAGCAATGTCCATTTGTGATCATGCGTCGCATTATCATGCATTTAATCCGATGCTTGCGTGATAGAAACACCGTAGGAGATGGATCCAGTGGTCAACGTAGTGCCGTAGCTGTCGTTTGAAGCAGCATGTGTACTGGCAAGGACAATATCATACTGTGCATCTGGATAGACCACGAATGGGGAGTATGTTGGGTCAAACTAGAGAGCATCAGCAGGGGTTCTGAGCCTAAACCCTATACAAATCGCCTACAGTGACCGTGAACTTATCGATACCACTGGCTGGTCCATCACGACGGGCAAAGTAGACAGGGGGCTGGAAGCTGGAAACGCAGGTGTTCGACATTAGCATCGATGGACATTCTTACTGATTGATTTACCCTGAATTATTGGATGCCGGAACAACCAACGTATAATCGGTGTAAACTGGGGCATAACCAAGTTCAATGGCACAGGTGAAATTGGCCTCAAAGGTGACTTCCTGTGATATAAATGTCCGTTGTGTCAGTGCAGTGTGAATACGAAGCATTCTCCAGCCTCTTACCTGCCCAAGGACAATAGGCTGAGGAGTTATTGTAAGGCCACCGAAACGCAGAGCTTCAGGGCAACCCTGGGCAAGGGCAAACCCAACGAGAGGGAGAATAGCACAGAGGTTTTTAGTAAACATATCGCGTGGAAGTGACAATGAGATAAATGACGATGCTAAAGCGAGCAGATTTTGAACACAGCTCACCCCTCCTTATATCTTATATATATGTCGACGATGACGGCTAGTAGTGGCCATGTGAGAGTGAGTCAAAAGTCTGAAGTTTCAGCTTGAGCCAACGGCGTTCCCCTGTATTGGCCTGTACTATGCGTCTCAGATGATCCATACTTATCGGCAAGGCTAATGGGCAATGCTTGACACAGCTTTACATTTGCACACAATGATGCGGATGGGAGCATAGAAAACATTGAGCCACGACTAATAGCACGCTGTGTAGCCTCCATAGGAATATTTTGCACAATATATTGTCTCGGTGGATCTGGATTGTTTGAGAGCTTCTTTTTTTTGCGCGGTGAAACTCCACCGTAGTTTGTTACATGAGCTGATGAATCGTCTTGTAGGTGAAGTTGAACTATAACATGAAGGCATGAAAGAAACTTTTGTGTGAAACAAATAATTCACGTGCTATCATTAATAAGGCGTACTCAATTAAAACTTGCATATTACATCAAAAACTTACTACATGAAGTAGTTCTTGCATTTCATAGAATCTTGTAACAGAGCAAAGTCTTGGAGTTGAAAGTAATCAACAGTAGTGATAATGTCAATTTGAGCGCAGAGGGTCAAGAACATCAAAAGAACGGAAAACCTTACAAAGAGTTACTATATTGAGTAACTTTGATGTGAGTTCTGAGATGCAAAAAATTTTAATTGAGCGTGTTGCAGCCGGATAAAAGACTTGTAGCACTTCCAGCCCGAAAAAAACGAAATTCTCTTATGAATGTCATTACTTCTCGGTCACTTACCAAAGCTCATCTTTTCCGCACACAAACGCGTGGATACGCAACAATCTCCTCTTCCGGTCCATCTCCAAGCCTCACAACACATACCTTGGGCCCATTTCAAGTATTTGACCGCGAAACAAAACGAAAGCAAAGAGACAGGGCCGCTTATAAAAATGGTGGAGCTTCTAGTAGAACGGTTGATTATGTGCGAGACGAGATAGCTGATAGAATGATGGAACGGTTGGAGGTACCTCTTTTGTCTCCTCCACCGCTTCGGCGCTTCCAATACTCTTTCCAGGATATCAAACGCAAATTCAGCACTATAGTCGACCTTGGTTCCTGCTCAGGTCACTTTGCGAAGCTATTAGACCCAAGTACAACACGAAAATGCATCATGATTGATTCTAGTCGTGCGTCATGAACTAAATGGTTTACACTGCGTTCCTTGACTTTAAGCAATCCAAAAGACGGAGCCCTACACCGTGATCCTGACTCTGAGTTTGAAGGTTAGAAACCACAAACCTGTCCACGCCACACCTGAGTTTGACCGAGACACAGTTGAGGTGGAGCGGATACATGCAGACGAAGAGAATCTGCTTCAGGTGATAAATCCCAACACACAGGAAGCTATTGTGTCATGCCTGAGTCTACACTGGGTGAATGATCTTCCTGGTGGGTTTGTACTAATGCCAGTTATGTCCGGAGGTATCTAACGCATATTTCAGGAATACTCATCCAAATCAAGGAAGCTCTGCAGCCAGACGGGCTCTTCTTAGGTGCTATGTTTGGAGGCGAAACTCTCTTTGAACTAAGGTTACTCAAAATTTACCAACATCTGTTGCTTCGTGCATGCTCAACTTCCGCTTACCTTGCGCAGAACCGCGCTCCAACTTGCCGAAGTCGATCGTGAAGGCGGCATTTCTCCGCACGTCTCACCCATGACCGGTATGTGTTATAGAACCTTCAGTACTAGAACGGAAGAATTAAGCAATAGTTCTACAGATACTCGGGATGTATCCAATCTGCTCGGTCGAGCGGGGTTCACCCTACTCACTGTCGACATCGACGAGGTCAAAGTATCCTACCCAAGTATGTGGGAGTTAATGGATGATTTGCGTGACATGGGCGAAAGCAACGCAGTTCTTGGACGGTCTGTCGCTCCAACTTCCTTTTCAGCGACCTCTCTGATCTTCTCGTCGTCATTGCAGACGACACATTATACATCGTGACACCCTCGCGGCGGCGTCAGCTATATATAAAGGTCGACCTACTTTTATTTGCCATTCAACTTTCGCTGATATTGCATATCTCTAGAATTGCATGGCACCGAAGACGGTACTATTCCGGCCACATTCCAAGTGATTTTCATGGTACATTCTACGCTATCACCCATCACATCGTTCCGACTGTTTTTTCTTAGATCGGTTGGAAACCTGCCCCGACTCAGCCCAAGCCGCTGGAAAGAGGCAGTGGCAAAACCAATCTAAAAGATGTTTTGTGAATGTAATTACTGGATTTGTTCACCGAGTCTCTGCTGTTCTCAATTCAACTGTTCCATTCTCATGTTGGTGTTTGGAAATGATTTTGCTCGCCAACGTTCGCTTCCTCCGTCCTTTCGAAGAGCTACATAGATCAAACAGCCACTTGTCTGCGTCCAGCAGCAAAGCGCACATGCTGAACCTAATTTCGGGTCAGCTGCGTCATTGCCAAGCCTAAGCGCTTACTGTTGCTAACTTTCCATTTTCAACACCCAAATCTCCTATGCCAGGCGGCCAAAGGAATCCACTCAGTGTCACAAAGCTTGTAGAGAAAGTAGCAGATGCAGTACATACAGCGACAGGCAACGCTCACGATCTTGCAAAAGTTACAAAGTCAATAGTCGAGGACAAACTGGATGTGCCTTGTGTGGACTTGGTAATCAAGGTGCGTATATTGCTTGGGTGTTTTGAAAGACGTGAAGATGATCCTGGAATTAGTTCATTGGTGCTTCTGGGATCCCAAAACTGGACGTAGTTGGTACTGCGGATCCTTATTTTGTAGCCAAAATAGACGATAAGGTTTCGATGGTGTGAGTATCATATCTTCCATGACTTCCGAGAAGCTCATTCTAGTATTCTAGCTCCACAGTGAAGATGAATACGCTTACTCCCGTCTGGAATGAAACATGGCGGGTAAGAAACGTCCCGATAACGGCAGATCTGCTTGTAGAGGTTTTGGACAAAGATATTGGATCTCCTATTGATGATTTTATCGGAAAATTCAGGACCAGTGTGGCAGCCGGTGCGAAGGAAGTAGAGATTGAGGGTCCGTTGTTCAGAAGAAGTAGAGGAACTTTCTGGCTAAAGGTCCGTTCTGTTATCATATTGGTACCCTGGTTCATGTTTCTTGCCGGCTTAGATCGATTCTACTCCTTCTTCTGACCCGCCAGAGCCCCGATATTTATTTGACGGCCCAATACGCTACTCGCGACATCTATCACCCACTGTGGGCAGATTGACCAACTTGGATGATGCCCGTTTGTATTCCACTTGGAAAATGTATCTCATTGGTGTTTCTATATACTTCAAGGAAGTATATCAACATTGGAATGTCAATTACAAAGCGGCTCAAACTATTTTTGGGACTGGTGCGACCTCCCTCGCGGTACGCACTGGTATTCAAGCCGGTCACAAGTTGCTCTATGCCCGTAGTACTTCCAATGGTTTTGGAGTGATTGAAACTGCCGCAGACGTGCTCAAACTTTTTCACGGCGAAAAACTTAACCCCAAGGGTATCATTGGAAGTGATCAGGAATATCTTCCCGTGCAAGATCAACCCACATCCACACATGTAACCCCCAACGCATTCCAGACTACACAAACACAAACACCCCTCGTGCATCGAGTCAAACCTGCGGTGTATACGTATATTATATCTGCTGAAGACGACTCGATGCGCTTTTCCGAAACCGGCGCTGCCTTTTTCGTCGATTTTGCCTCAAAACATGCATTGCACGCCAACTGTTGCGAACGGGTGCGGTATTCTGGTGAATTCCATCCTCGTCCGCGTGCGAAGGATGGTGCTTGGGTGGGATGGCAAGATTTCAATGATTCGATGCCCGACGAGACGGTCGACTGGGAGGTACTAATTGATAATAACTCCGGAACGTATTCTCCTGATAAAGCGATGCTGCCTACTCTCCAGGCATTGCTGGAACACAATTTCCCTGGATTTAGGGTACAGGCACTCGACCGGGAGGACAAGGAACTTACAAAGAGTGTCCAGGCATGTCGCGATTATGCTCTTAAGTACAGAGGTATACAGGCAAAGCACCTGCAGCCGCATTTGCAGGAAGGGGAAGAGTCATTGATGAAACAAGCGGTAGCTAACGGGGCTGTTCCTAACATGCAATGAGGGTGACATTGAGAAGTAATCAAGCCATGCCAAGGAATCTCTTCGATACTCATGTTTTGGACCAATATGTATACGTATCACTAATTAGTGACATCTATCGTGTACGAGTTATTACTAATAAACACCCGAAAGTAGAGCTTGAACATCCCATTCTATGATTATTCTCGAGTAACGACATTACAACAAAGCATGTGCAGAGATACATGCTGAGTTTCCAAAACAAATCTACAGACACTTTGGCATGCTTGACGGAGAACAACAAATAATTACGGACATGACAGATATAGATGTAGCAGAAACATGTATAGTATACAACTAGTCCCACATAATCCAAAAAGCTACCGGAGCAAAAATCCAAACCTAGCCGTTTCATCCAGTATCTCCATTTTTCGCGCCTGGTTGTGAAGGTGGTGGAGTAGCAGATGATGGTGAAGGAGGTTTAGACAAGGACGTCGAACTTGTCTTCACCGCCCCAATTTTAAGTTTGAATTTTTTGGGTGGGTCATCTCCCGTCTTGTTGCGATTGATTAACGAGATGGACAATCCTCCAGACGAGTCCTTCTGCTTTCCTAAATCGGGCTTTTTAGAAGCCTTTGACAATCGGTCGAGTAGCTCTTCGTCGTCTTCGTCATCATCACTCCGCCGTCTCTTCTCACCTGGTCTCATGGGTCCGAGAGAATCAGCACCTACCATCATACCCGGTGCAGGAGACTGCGGCCGAGACCGGGAGACAAGAGCTTCAAGCATGTTATCTTCCTCCTCCTCCTCCTCAACTGAGGCCAGGCGTTTGGGTGGAAAGCCGTTCGAGGGTGATGAAATTTGACGATTCGAAGGTTTAGGACTAGATGGAGGAACGTTGGGAGACCGGGATGAAGATGCGGAAGGATCTTCTGTGATATCGATTGAGACCGGCTCTTCATCATCTTCGTAATCAACGAGAGATCCAAAGTGCTGAGGACGAAGCGGAAGGTGATTTGGTCGTGTCACCTTGTTTGACTGAGCACCAGCGACGGCCATGCGACGTTTGCGTTTCAAGCCGTTAGAGTTCGGTATAGGAGAAGACGCGCCATTTCCTCTGGACCACGAGTGGCTGATAGCAGGCACAAAATCGTCGTCGTCGTCGTCTCCATTGAAGTAGTCTTCCTCCTCCGCTTCGAGAGCACGACTTCCGGCTGGCCAACCGCGAGTGTCGATGGTTCTGGTCAAACCAATGAACGAATGGGGTTAAAAGAATAAATATGAATAGTCGTTCCACGCACTTCTCTGATTTTGACTCAACAGGCATGGGCTCATTGTTCATTTCCCATCTGCGAATGAACAGCTGGAACCGCTGACCGCCGAGGTGGCTTTCGGTCAAAGTTTTTATCTCAGCTTCGTGCTTTGTCAGACAGAAGGCAATTAGCTCCTTCATGTTTTCCTATACGTGACAATGTTATTCATGAGGTTCGTGATCAAATATCCTGAAGGCGTTACATACTCGCCGCATATGCTCAAAGAACTCTTGACATGAGCAACTGAGGAGGTTATCTCGCTGCGATTCTTGAATTGTCAGGTCGAGAATTGGCTTTAAAATGTCATGCTTCATGAATTGAGACATTGTGTTGTGATTGTTCTGTTTGAGCAACAGCCTGAAAACTCGAAAAGCAGCTGAGAAAAGCACAAGTTAAAAAACGTGAGTGACGAATCTGAAGACAACCTGATCTTACCATGCCGTAGATGCTTCTCTTTGGCCTTGAGGAGTGAGGCAATTTTGAGAACAACGTTTGTAGACAGTATATAGAAATGACTTCGAAACTGATGCTGCAGGCTGAAGTTGTACAGCATATCGCATAAGTACACATATCGATTGGTCTGTTCGCGCGCCAATGGATATATTGAGTCTGTGTAATGAGATCAGAGAATGGGGTAAGGGGTAAACGGGAGATGAACTATACCGGTTACATCCCTCCAGTCCGGAAGATCGTATAAGGGTTTGAATAAGATCTGGACACAATGCTTGTAGAAGTACTCTATGAACCGTTCCGTTCCGGGTTCATCTTTACGAGTCATCTTTGATGCCATTGCCTGCCCCATTACAAGTCTGATTCTACAATCAAGTAGAGGATAAAGATTACGCACTTGTGTGGCTTCAGAACCTCCTGAGGAGAAGTTATCTGTCGCAAGGGGTACGTCTAACCATACTTTCAACGCATCCCCAATCTGGCTCTGGACCGCCAAATCTTTACTTTGTGATAAGTTCCGGCAGCATAGCTCTACAATTGTTTCCGCCTTATCGGCTCCTCGCTTCCCTGCCGCCCTTTCCTTGTCAATCGCCACGACCTGCTTCAATACATGACCTCGAACGCCCCCCAAATCGTGGTCGAGTAAAGCAGCCAAGACCTCCCCGCCTGCACTTATCATCGCCTTGCTTGTTGGTTCCTTCTCAGACAGACCTAACGCCCATTGGATAGCAAAGAGGACACCCCGGTCAACCAATGTCCTAAAGAGTGCTAGTCGGGCAGGGAGTTGCACATTCCTTCCCATCACGCATAAGTGCTGAATCAGGTGTATCACAGACCGTCTCAGCTCAAGAGCTGCTTCCGACATATCTTCGGGAGGAGCGAAAGAATATGGTTGTTGTTGGCTAGGGGCGGGAGCTTGCGGAGAAGATGTTGACAAGAGTAGATGATCTTTGAGCGGAGGTTGGGCTTCGTTCGCGGGGTTTGATGCGGTCGCCGGATCTGAGGATTCCGAGGACTCTGACTGACCATTCACTTTGGGACCCAGTTGATGCTGCTGCGATTGTGCCTTCTTTCCTCCACCTGAGAGCATATCTTCGTCGACATACAACTTGACAATATCTCGCAAGAACGCGTTGTCCTGCTGAACGTGTTGAATAATGTCCATCTGGTTGAAGATGATACTAGAATTCAAGACATTAAACGTAGAATCGTCCAATATTCTGGCTAAAACTACGTCCTTTAAGAATTGTAGTCGATATGTATGATGGATCTTGCGATGAATGCTGAAGTCTCGAATGAGGACGGGCTCATGGTAGCGGATACCTTGTAACAGAAATTCGCGAAAGTTGGCTTTGTGCGCAGGAAAATCAGGATCGTCTGAAGGTCAGAAATGGTCAGATAGAGTGAAGACGTCAACAGAACGTAGAGACACACATTCAAGCATGCCACAGACATGGAAGAAGTAATCATCTTCAAGTATTAGATCGTATATGCCGTGATCATTCAACATGACTGCAATGAAGATGTGAAGACGCTGATTGTGTGGTACCGGAACAAGCTCAACGTACGTATGGTTTGCATAAGGCTGCAAAGTGCATGCAGATTCGTTATACTCTCGGATTCCTCGGCCTGATGAAGCACTTTAATGAGCTGCTTGATATAATCCTGTAAAGAAGTTACGCTTAGCCTTTGCAGAGGGTACGAAGAGCTCATGTATTGATATTTGTAGGACGGTACAGGGATACAATGGAAGGACGTCTAAGAGACGTACCTCATTTTGGATATATTCACATATTTTCTCCTTAACCTGTTGCGTTCTGGCCAGTGTCTTGATTGCCTTGTCTATTTCTCCAATCATGCCCATGTGAGGATTAGGTAGGTGACCGGTACGAATAATGGCAGCGGTCGCAATGGACGAAGGCTCTGGGAGAGGGGAAGATGGGTCGAGAGTAATGGAGCCGTGCTCTTCCGCTGCTTCGCGAATGTAAGAGTTCGCTAGGAGCGATGCAAGACCGACAGACTTACTAGCACCACTCATATGCCTTTGAATGTCGACGATGAAGCTCCAAACTTCGGCGCAGCCCTCCGAGTCTTGGAAACTCAATGCATAGTCAACACCATCTGGTTCTGTCCAGACAATCAGAGTTTCTGGCGCAATATGAGCGCATGTACATGAGGATAAATATGAGTCGGACCTTGTTGTCGTTGGTAAACGTCAGTCGTGCGAATGGTCGTGCTAAGGATGATATCTTCCATATTCTTTTCTGAACGGGCCGTTAGAAGTGCTTCAGATCCATCCTCGGAGGTATGACCGAAGCAAAAAGCAGTTCCTCTGTCCATCCATTGAGAACCAACAAGCACGTATACCTTTTTTAGAAAAAACTGTCTAAGTACACACGCGTGTCAGTCGAGTGGTTATGCAAACCTTGACGCGCTTCATTTCATGATCACTGCTTTGGAGATACTCTTGTTCATCGTCGCTAACAACGCCAGCACCGCCGCTATCATTGCCGGGCTCCCCATCCGTTTCCAGCATCTCAACCTGACCAGCGGTCAGATCCAACCCTTCATCCTCGTGTTTGATTGGTAGAAGATCATTTTGCTCAGATAGTGACAGACTACTATTCCCATCTGTCAACGCCGTATAATCGTTGTTTTCATCATGGATTTGTGAAGCAGGAAAGTCCAGGGAAAGAGCGTCGTTTGTTGGGTTGATTGGAGCGGAAAGACCAGCGGCCACTTCAGCATCGTTAGCAAGAGGAATAAGATGTAGTGCCGAAGTCATGACAATGGTCTCGTTGTCGCTGCCGTTCATGGCGGCCAGGACCGAGGAAAAAAAGTCGAAATGACTTGAGTGGAAGGAGAATGCTGTTTACCAGAATTGATTTTGATGACAAAAACTTCTTTTCCGAAATTTCGTCATCACGTCCTGTCTCTTTCTTCCTTCACATCAATGAGTTCAAGGACGACCAGTGTGGTCACTATCGCTGGGATCGCTGCGCTCAGTATTGTCGCCTATGCTGTCTACTTTGACTACAAGCGTCGAAATGATGTTGACTTTCGGAAAAAATTAAGTCAGTCTCGTTGCTTTCGCGTCATGTTTTCTTCCTCAAACAATTTTCCTCCACAGAAAAGGACAAAAAACGCGTAGACAAATCCATTGCGTCCTCGAAGGCCTCACTTCCACCTGACTCAAGTGCTGTGAGCGCTGACGAACTTCGTGAAGCCTTGGAGCAAGTCAAGGCAGAACAAGTTCCCGCTTCGCCCGAGCAAAAGGAGGCCTACTTCATGGCTCAGGTCGCTTCAGGCGAACAGTTATCTCTCAAGGGTGTGGACCATTTGATCCTCGTCGTCTTCATCATCTAACCCCTTACTGTAGGTCCTATGTTCAGCCTTCCGGCAGCCCTAGCTTTCTACCGTGCCCTCCGAGTCTACCCATCTCCAGTGGAGCTGATGGTGATATACCAAAAAACTGTCCCGGAACCAATCTTCAAGGTCCGTACAGTTTGGTCGTCTCCACTCGACGCGCTCTCATTCGTTTCACCATATAGCTGGTCATTGAATTAACCAATCTCGATGTGAGTATGTCTGTTCCGAACCCTAGCATGGACGACCTCGACGACGAAACGAGTCCGGTCAGAGGGCCTCCTTCTGAGGCATCTTCGCAGGAGTGGGACAAGATCTCCACATGAATGATATAAATAATCATCGCCATCTGTACACCCTCCATGTCAAAAAGTTGTAGTCAGAACTACCACGGATATAACTCTACGCATTTTGCTTTGCTTGATCGTCTTGCCAATTTGTTCTAATACATTCTCTTTCTATTTCTCGATCATTTCAGGTAAAAGACAGAGTCGAAGGTAAGATCATGTGAGATTTAGCTCGAGTGGGCACAGTTATAGCTTGTGCAATCTTTTGTAGGGTATTATCTGAAATTTCCCCCGAAATCATTTGGTGTCAAGGTAGAAACTCGCAAAGTGGGTGATATTTCAAAGAAAGCTTTGGTCCTTACCAAGGATGTCAAAGCGGGTGAAGTCATCTACAAGGTATGTCTTATTGGAGTTGATACCTGCTCGTTATTGAATAACGATACCACAGGAATTCCCCATCGTCGCTGCTCTCGACTCGGATTTGCACGCCGCAGGAACTCACTGCTCCCATTGTCTCCGTTCTGTCGAACCTTCTATGTCTATCAAACCACCCGAAAGCCCTGCGTTGGAAACCATATACTGCTCTGTCGCCTGCCAATCTGCCGCCAAAATCGAGCACCACAATCTTCTTTTCACTCTCGAACGTCCCTTACCTCAGGAAATTCCTTTGGATCCCATCACTCCCGAGAAACTCGACGAACGACGCAAAGCCCAAGCACAATTCGCGACCTACCTCAAAACAGAGGCGCTTGGCCACGCAGCGCCTCTTCTCGTCGCTCGGTTCGTCGCCCGTCAGGTCAATTTCGAGATGTCTAAGTTGATATCTTCAACATCGACGAAGACAACGACTATAAGCGATCAGACAGATTTTACTGACGCCGATGGTGGAGATTACCTTCTTGCTGATCATTTTGAGCGGTTAAGATATGTTGATGTGAATTTACCAAAGAACGGTATGAACCTGTTGACAGAGGTGTTGAATAGTGCCATGCCTGGTTTAGATGCTTTGGTTACGGATGAGAGGTATGCTACCCTTTTGGGAAAGATGGCATACAATGCATATGGTGTATTTTATAATGGTGGACGTGATGACAAGGTGCGAATTCTCTATCCTCCAAAGTACGAGCTAAAACGCTTTTCTCAGCCTCTTACAAACGATCGTCCGGAAGACATTGAGAGAACCCGTATTCCCCTTGGAACCTCCCGCCAAATCGGTAGCGCAGTATACACCGTCTCCTCCTACCTTGCACATTCCTGCGAACCTAGCGCTCGCCCCTCTTTTGATGCTGGAACCTCTCAGGTGCACCTTATAGCCACGCGCGACCTCAAAGCCGGTGAAGAACTTACCGTCGCGTACGTTGATGTGACGCAGCATGAAGGCGAAAGCGTCGTTGATTGCAGGAGAAGAAGGAGAATGGAGCTTGCTCGTGGCTGGAAATTTGCGTGCCCTTGTGAGAGGTGTGAGAGGGAGGGAAAGGAGCTAGGGGTCAGTAGCGACGAAAACATGGAGGATGCATCGAAGGTGGAGAAAAGTTTAGAACGCTTCGAGGCAAATGAAGGAGCGTTATAAAGTGATAAGAGTTCCCACTTCTTATGTAGAAGTAGATATCTTAACTACATAGACCTAACATTAATGTGGCTGTAACCGCCATGAAGAGAACAATATGCTCGAATGTTGGGCAAAAAAAAAAAAAACAGAAAACGTTCAAGAAGTGGCCAACGTGGGGATCGAACCCAAGACCTTCGCGTTATTAGCACGACGCTCTAACCAACTGAGCTAGTCGGCCGTTCTCAGGCTGAATAAACATGTCATACACTGCATGGTTTGAGGTCACTGTACACAGCGGACTCGGGTCCATTATCTCAAATTGCATCAACAGCAGCTGAAATTGCGCCATGTCATGGCCATCAATAGTGACTGCGCACTGCTCATAGTGGCCCCAATGGTGCTTTTTGACCTGCGAAAAACCAACCAGGTAAGGCTTATCGCCCAGTCTCCTAACCTTTCCACACTTTCTCAATCTGTCGAGCAGAATTGTTTATACCTTCCGGTGTGCCCATATGCTTGCAGTTTGTTGTGGACGGATTGCTAAGGGCCTCATTGAACTCATTCAAGTTCCTCTACAGATCCAGCTTCCAACTCCCACACCTCCACAGACTTGGACTAAAACCTCCTAAATACATAATACGCAACATGATACACTCGTACAATCAGTCGGTGTTCAACTGACCTCCGAATGAGCTCCAAAATGCGTAAGAACGATGACTTGTCTTCCGTTCAATTAACCGGTTTTCAACTCTAAAATATGTAGGCCCAAGAGATTGGTAACAGCAAGCTGCAAGATAAGTGAAGATGCCTCCTCCGTGTATACTGTTTGCCGTTGCTTTACGGGCCTGCAGCTTTACTCTTCTTGAACGCCTGATATGACCGCCGATGAAAAAACCCATTGGGGTCAACAATACTATTGAACTAGCTAATCGAGGTAGAATTGGAAGAGATCCATGCGTTTGAACACTATTTGCAGGCTTCGGACAAGGTCACGGCGTTGCATGGTACCCTGAGCATCGCACTGCCTGTGAAGAATAGAAAGAGATGATATTTTAAGTCTTTGTCGTTGAGTTGAGGGGGAACGGAATTACAGGCTGTTCACTCTGCTCAACGACATACCCAAAATCGGACGGACGGCCGATACAGTACGAGAGTGCGTGAAAGTTTTTTTAAGGGACAGTATCAATCAAACTGTAACCAAAGGGTATATTTCTCAATTACCTACCGCGAAGTCGAAACATGAATTGAGCAAAATCTGTTGAAAGATAGATGCCATACCAACGTCCATAACCTTGAACTGCTTACCCGTCTTGCCATGGGACTTAAATTCTCAGCTTGCATATTTGCAGTCCCACATTGTTCCGATTTCGAACCATGGAGCCAGAAGCCAGAAGCACCTAATGTACCACTTCCCCGCAGACGGTAATCCTGAGCTATAATACTGGAAAGTTTGAACCGCCAAGTTAGGATCAAAATTACGCGGAGTAGTCTTCCTATTGGCTAATATTGGCTGAGAAATAGATGCAGAGTCAGAGATACATACATAATACAGTCGAGGAACTGAAGTTTCGAAGAAGGTAATCGCGGCGCTAACAGTTAGAGTACTCGTGCCACGTGAAATAATACAATTTCCCCGTTTACTCATTCAATCATTGCGGTGCTGAACGGGATCTGTACACTGATTATGATACTATTAATTAAAGCACTCTCTCAGTGTTTTCCCTCTCATTCACGTCGATGTATCCATACCCCACTGACAGAAAGCGGCGCGCACAAGGGGCATGCGATTTTTGCAGAAAAAAGGTATGACTCATTGCACCTGTCCTGACATCTATGAAATTCATGTTTGTGCCCTAAAGAAAGGTGAATGTCCGTTGATTTTTGTCGATAAAAAGTGCCTTACAAATATCGTGCCTTCCTGCGCAAAGTTCGATGTGAGTTTTGATACCTGAAGATGCAAATATCCTTCTCACAAGCGTCACTGACCAGGTGACAGCGCAACAAGGCCGGGAAACATATGCTACAATTGCCAGAACGCAGAGGTAGAGTGTACTCATAATGCTGAACATAAGGTACGTTTAGTAAGTCAACGGGCGCATTGATATTGATAAGCTTGTAGAAACGCGGACCTCGAGTCGGGTGAGCCTCAAGTTAATGCAAGATAAATAGCCTCTCGTTTACCAGTAACGCAACGCTCAGAACTATTCGGAAACATCCCTCTGAATCAGTGCAAGCGCTAATTACAGCTGTACTGGCTGAACCAAAATCTTATCCTATCCCAGATGATCCGGGCGTCATCCGCAAAATGCTTGTTGATCTCTCCCAATGTGTTCGGGGACTAGAGAGGCAAATGTCGCGATGGCGGCGCACTGTTCAGGAGATTTCTGTCCCTTACCCCCCAATAGGTTCACAGAGTGATTCCGAAGAATCCGACTCGTCAGAAGATATACCGATGGATGATGTACTTGCTACATCCGTGCAAGGCTTCACACTCAATAACAAGACGGAGTCACCGCGGCGACATTTCGGTAAATCAAGTAATCTTGTGTTAATGAGGACAGCGGTGGACATCAAGAAGGAAGTAATGGGAGACCAGCCTATGCAGGTTGTGGATAGAAGGCCAGAGTTCTGGACTGTGTACCCTGTGAGTTCGCCTCACTTTTGAAAGAGCTGGGACTATATCAATATTCTTTTCAGTGGCAACGTCAAATTTTGAGATTAGACCAGCAACGACCTCTCAGATTTCCCCCAGATGACTTGCTTTGGAGCCTTATCGATCTTTACTTCGTGCATGTCCATCCATACCTTCCCCTATTGCATCGACCAACGTTCATTACAGCGGTATCGGATCATTTGCACATTCAAGATTACGGCTTTGGAAGTGTTGTCTTATGTGTTTGTGCGATCGCGTCTCAGTTCTCTAAAGATCCTCGGAACTACGTTGAAGGAGTGAACACTGAGAATTCTCTTGGCTGGACGTGGTATCAGCAAGTCTCTCAAGTACAAGCTGTTGATGTCGAACCACCTACTCTGTATCAACTGCAACATTGCTGCGTATGTGTTTGGAGATTGTGGATCTAGATACGAATGCTGATGTCATCTAATGATAGCTGTCCGCATTATACCTTAAGGGTACGTCCATGTTCCATTCAACATGGGGAGTAATAGGACTGGGCATACGATTCGCACAAGAAATGGGAGTACACAGAAAACAAAAAGGGCAACCGAGTACGGTTCAGACCGAACTCTGGAGACGTGCATTCTGGGTATTGCTTGGCCTTGATGTGCTAGTGAGTATAAATTTTGGACGACCTCGGGCAACTACAGATGATGAGTAAGTGGCAAAAGATAAGAACAATGTTTCCGATTCATCTGACCGCAGATACCGTTTAGCTTTGACTTAGAGCCGCCGATTGAATGCGACGATGATTATTGGGAGAATGAAGACCCATCTCAAGCCTTCATCCAGCCTTCTGGGGTTCCTTCCACGATGTCGTTCTTTATCTGCTATTCAAAACTCCTTGAGATTGCAGGTTTGGGGCATCGCATGCTAGTGAGCTAGTCGTCCTTTCAAGTGTGGCCACTGGTTTCAGTAACAATACTCCAGTTTTCTGCAAGGAAACTGCAAATTTGGAAGAAAGTGGTCCCTTCCGGGCCTCACTGGGACCATAAAGTTGTAACCGAGCTCAATTCAGCGCTGAACCAATGGATGTCCTGTATCCCCGAACATTGTCAGTCAGCCTGTCACGATACGAAATCAATTGCTGATTTTTGTTTGACATATTCAGTGAAATGGGATCCTAATAGAGAAGATGGTTTGTTCCACCGTCAGTCCTGTATACTTTATTTCTTTTATTATTGGACGCAAATCCAGGTGTGTTAGAAAGTCTGAATTATGATATCAGAATCAGAATAAACATTCAGTATCTCACACAACCGTTTGGCACAGATACACAAACAATTCATCCCCCGATCCAACGAAACCTCGATGCTGAAGTTCCCTTCACTTGCGATCTGTGCTAATGCAGGCAGAAGCGTAGTCAGGATACTTGAGGTCATTGAACGGATTGACTTTGAAATCCTCCCAAGTTTTACGGTAAGTACTTGGTATTCATCTTTTCTTTTCCACATGCCTCATCAGAAGACAATTTTGACTTCAAAGTCCCCGGTTTACGTCGCTGCAATCGTGCTACTCATGAGCATCTGGAGGAACAAGTACTCGATCGTTCCACAAGATACAAGCAAAGATATGGATGACGTACGTCACTCCTTGAAGGCAACCGCACGTTATGAAAAGAAGTGAGTATACCTTTCACAATAGTGTACAGTGTAGACTTATCGAATCGTCGGATAGATATCAGATAGCAGGAAGGATCAAGTGAGCTTTTTGTTGTTCACTCTCTTCTTGCGTTGATTTTGGCTTGAAGCGACGCCTTGAGCTCAATGATATACATGGTTGAGCTTTATTTTTCCGGACAAAGTGCTACCCGGGCAAGCCCTAGTGATACTGCAGTTTCTGTGTCGACCGGCTCTGTATCTAGTCCCGACGATTTGTTTGGACAAGTGCCCAACGATAACAGCAGTTCCAGCTCAAGTCTTCCAATCACTTCCAATTTTGGCGATGTTCCTGAAAATTCTTCTCTTTACCACCCCAACATTCATCCGAGAACCACAGTTTCTCAAAATGTCATCAGACCGGAGCAGGCTTACTCCTCCGATTTTGCAAACTATACTGCAGGCGGTACGTCGTGATTAAACCCGCAGATTGTGAACAAAGCACTGACATTCGTATGGAGTAGAAGATCACCATATGGGTGTAGATTCTGAATACTCGGCAGTCAATTTACAGGTGAATATACAATCGTTCGACGCTGCTGTTCAAGAAGAGGATTGGACGACGTTTATGGCAAACGTGGATGAGGTTTTACAGGCTGTGGATACGACAGGCTTTTCGTATCGTTGACCGTACTATTAGTCAAAAATAGATGCGTACAGTCAATGTGTGGTTTTATGAATTCAACAGATTTTTATCTTTGAATGTCCGGCCTTCTCGCGCTTGAAAGGATGAGAAGATCCTTCAGCAATTTCCTAAATTCCTGCCTCATGTCGAGCAGGATAATTTTTGATCTGAACTCAACGATGAGCAGAACACATTCTAGAGTTCGGCATGGTGAAAGAAGTGCGAGCTTTGGCTTACATGCTATGCAAAACAGCGAGGCTGCTAGAGCTCCTGCTCATGACTTGGTGTGCCGTCTGAAGTTGCAATAACACACCATATCTCTCAGATCTTCATGGACGTGTTCATGTTCTCGCGGGTCCTGGAGATCAAATCGTAGTTACCACTTGCTCCTGACGCTTCGCAGATGACCGCGCTAAGATGGAAGGGACATCGGCACTGTCTTCTTCGCATACCAATTAAAATCTGCGAATCGGATTTGGGTCTGTAAACCTTCTGCATCCAGAAGCATCATGTTTGTACGCAAGTCAGCTAACATGAATATGCATTTGCGAATCGTTGAAACATAATTGAGACCTTTGTGAACGGCTTACTTGACTTCAGACGGTAGTTTTCCGTCTTCACCATCCCTTGGTGGATAGGCCTCAGATTGTCATCGATATAAGGCAGAAGATCGATATATGAATGTGGGTAGCAGGCACTCACAGGTCAATGAATCATTGTTCAACGCTGGAAGAATCGAACGACGTTTATGGTAAACGTTGACGAGGGTTTCCAGGTTTTTCGTCCAAAATAGAGCCAGAGGCTTACCAGATGCGTACTCATCAGTAAGCGTATTATTCCCCTAACACAACATATTTCTCTGTTTGGAGGTACGGTTCATGAACGCCCTAGGCGACCATGCTTGGGAAAGATGTTGTATACATAACCCAGAGTCCTGGGCACATATTAATTGAATACAAGACCACCGTCTACCAGAATCGTTTGACCCGTCACATAGTCCGAATCCGGTCCAGCAAGATACGAGACCAGCTTCGCCACATCTTCAGGTATGCTTGTCCTCCTTAGGGCAATACTCTTCGTGAATGCATTAAAATTCTCCCCTTGTGGCAAACCGTTAATCTTGCCCATTTCAGTGTCAATGTGCTCCCACATAGCAGATTGCACAATCCCAGGGGCATACCCATTAACAGTGATACCATGCTTCCCAAGCTCGATGGCAAAAGATTGAGTAATACTTCGTACAGCGGCTTTGCTAGCACTGTACATGGGAAGCAAAGGGTCTGTTCTGAATGAGACACCACTAGAGAAAAGGGTCTTAAGATGATTTTAATTTGATTTTCATAGAGATTGTTTCTTACCTCGCAGCATTTAGTATCTTCCCTTTTGTTCCCTGTTTAATAAACTGCTGTGCTGCTGCAATGCTTGAATTCACTACTCCGAAAACATTCACCTCAAACATTCTACGCATGTCCACTTCCTTAATTTCCATTGGCCAACCAACCTGGGCGATGCCTGCGTTGGCGACCATAACATTAAGGGGACCGAGACCCGTAACGGAGGCGGCTATCATTTCTTGAACAGAAGTCATCGAAGATACATCGCCGCAGAAGGCGACACTAGAACGGCCAAGCAGATGAATTTCCTTAACCACCTGCGACAAATTTACCGAGAAAAAATCAAAGAAGATGCAATAAACGCATACGTTGTTCACATCCTCTATGTTCTTGTCCAAATCATTCACACAGATATCAAATCCATCTTGTGCGAGACGTAAGGCAATTGCTCTTCCTCTATGCGTAGGGGATAGGTTATATGTTAGGAAAATACAGAGTATTCGTGGGTGTAGATTATTGATTGAACCCACATCCCACGTCCCGCTCCGGTGACAATTGCAGATCTAGAATCGGACTGAGGTCTAAGGCGAGTAGTTGTGAAGGATCGCAGATGTTTCGTAGTGTTGTGAACAGATCTCGTCCATCGCGGCAGCATGAAGACTGAATTCATCCGGAATGGCATAGGAGCCATTGGCGCAAGAGAAAAAGAAATGCATTACGAAATACGTATCAGTCTCGCAGACGGGCCGCAGTCGGAGTTCATCTACAGCTACAGTCTTCACAGTCTTCGACTCCTCTGAGCCCGTGCTAATCCTCGTGCGGACATATCATGTATGGTGTATGTCCCATCTGTCTTTTATACTTCAACAAATTCCTGCTCACACTCAACTCTTCCGGTCTTGTCGTCTTATGCATTATTCAGGCTGCCTACATCCAAATGTAAACCACGACAATGAGTTGATTCTCATAAACAAAGGTTCATGACTCTGGTTAATAGCCAGGCTGTAGGAGCTCCCTGCACTCTTATCTGAATTCCTTTTATCAGAGTTTTCCAGACTTTTTCCTGGTGTAATGACATCCGAAACGTAGTTCAGGCGTTCCGGTCCTATCAGTGTCAGCAAGTGTTGGTGATAGGACTCACCGTAATCCTGGCCTCGGCTCATATTCAACCTGGACGGGGATACTAGCTTTCAAGCAGGTTGACTGCTTTCAACATGCGTACACCGGGGCTTCTTGAATAGAAACTTCACATACGGCGGTGAGCATCATCGATGGCTGATGTTAGTGCCGGAGTTAGAGATGGATAGAAGGAACGTTGAAGGGAAGATTTGTCTTCATGGCTCAGACCTCGACCTGGATCATCTAGAATTGGGATTTGTGACCAAGCTTGGCTCATATCATCATTGTTCTCCATCGAGATGATCCTCGCCGATGGCCTTGAGTTCTCTTTTGTCGTTTCTCATAAAACATTCTCATTATGGACATGGACAGGGAGGGTTAGATATGACAGACTGCTCTCTGTTACTTCTTGACGGTCAAATACCGGGAACAGCACGACTAGAGGTAATAGTACGCCGAGTCCAGATAACGTCGTGTCGTGTAAGGTTTTTTTAGCCGCACTGACTCGGGATGGCAGTACGCATAAGCACAATTCGATTGTTTCTCAACTTCAGTCGTGCAATTCCTGTCAACCATGACCATCAACCGTCGTTTAGACCGTGAACGTACAGGAGACTCAAAACTATTTCAATCTAATTGCCCCTTTTAAGCTCAAGCTTCAAGTTGACATTCTCCAACTTATCCACGACGCTGCCACAGGGTTTCCCGCTGCGAACCTAGGTCTAATCTGCATAGACACCAGCGCAAACTTCAAACAGAGTTCTGCAAACTCGGATATGAGCCGAAACACTCTTTGCTACACGTATCATGTGAAGTAGTCCTTCTCATCTTACTGTTTTCTCCTCTGTTCTATTCTTTCCATTGCTCTAACATTTGTATCAAATTAACCAAAGCCAGACGATACCTCGCCGTCCCGCCAAGCACCATCGATTGTCGTCCATAACTTATCACAAAGCTGATTTGTTGCCGCCAGAACCCGATATCCTCGCAAAATGTGTTCGCCGCTAGACCCCTGAATACTGGTTTTCTTGCCCATAACAACTTCTTTGCACTCATGGAGTGTCGCCTAGTGCTACTTTGGTGAGACTCGTCTTCTCAAGATTCGTTCGAGGTCCAGATTTCGGGTCTGAAACTAGTGATCCACGTTCTATTCTTCTCAAGCCAATGAACGAAAGAATAATAATAAAAGCCACTGCAGATATTCTATTTTGATGTTTCTCAGCTGTGAACAATCATTCTGATTCAGTACGTGGGTACTGCAATGTCAGTCATGGGTAACGAAGTCGGAGGAGAGATGAAGGCGAGACTTCTGAATGCAGAACGACGGGGCAAGAATGTATGGTATTAGTAGCTGAGAACGCTACGTTCATACATGAGATGCCTGCTAGCAGCGACAGCGGGGTTATCCAGCCCAGTCGCCAAGTCTTTCCTTCTATTCATACTCGTTGATTTATCTTTCCATGGCACATATCGACCTTATGCTCAATCATTATCTGCCCTTGATCTGTCTCCTGTGTGGTGTATCTGCCAGCATAATTTGGGTGATGGCACTCAGCAGATAGCGAGCCCCTGATATGGATATGTTTACACAACCCAGTTGTACAGCTCACTATCGATGGTTGATGGATCGACGGGATATAATTGCTGTATATATTCCGAAATGAAGGGTTGAATGCAAGTTACTAAACAAAACCTGACTGGAGAGGCTATTATTTCTAATCAGTGCTAAAGCTCAATTTAGCCATTGTCCTAAGATCTAGCTAGGAAAGTCATGTTCATTTGGTTTCCCGGGTCACTCATCTAGACCAACGCCATACATGATTAAGACTAGATATCGATATCTGGAGCAAGAGAGAGTCTACTAGTAAGGAGTCCATTGGCGCGTGACCTTGAAGTGTTTGAGGACCTCCGCATATTTCGGATTGATAGCTCGATTCTAGACGCGCGCCGTACATCTTCGTTTAGTCAAAGCTATAAGCAATATGTACAGTAAGAAGCGTTTGCGAATACTTTCTTCATTTATCCTTATTTCCCGCCGTTTGTAAATATTCGAGTGGTGCCTCGATGAGTGCGGACTGTAGATGATGTTCAGTGAATACCAAAGTAATTCAGGACGGGTGCGATAAATAACATGAGGCAAATTCGTCTCTTATCCTTAGGATCTGTATGTTCAATGAGGGTTAGAAAGCTCTATAGTATGTGTATTCGAATCAGGACCATAATTGGCCGTTCCAGATGCAACAAGACAGCTCAAATGCAGTTGTTCTGAACAATTCATGTTCAGATGTAAGCTCACAACTAGTTTCCAAGACTCAGATTTAAATATATGTGTATATAGAATCGCGGGAAGATGGCGACCGTCTCATCTCGAGCAAGCCATATAATTCACTTGATTTACTGACATTTTCATCCCAGCCCATAAACAGTTTATAGCACTCCGGCAAGTCCCTCGCTGCTGTTATTGGCAGAGATACGACCGTCGACTTGCTGTTGTCACTCCAACTAGACCAAGTCACTGTCTTAATTCGTTTGCCCTGTATTCCGTATACACACACAAGTCGCCTTGAACCCATGCGGAAAGATAACCCGAGCATGAAGGTTCAATGAAGTGCACTGATTGAAAGGGAGACTTTTGAGAGTAAATTTAGTAGTAAAGGACTGGTACTATTGGTGTTAGAAAGCTCAAGCCAGACAAATAGAAGCCCAACTTATCCGACATCCTCGATTGATTGAAGATCAATCAAATATACGAAGCGTGAATGTTGGGTGCGTACTTCGGCGTACTTCGAATTTGTAGTAATAAGTTTTTTTCAGAGCATCATTGTCGGAAGGGTCGCATATACTAGTAAACATCGGGCTTCTCGGTGCAGCATTCATCTGACTTCTTGAGGCATATGCAGCGGTACAAGCTTGCCAAGTGGCAGCACTTATGGCAAGAATTTCATTTGAAGGACTAATTGGAAGCTAGAGGGCAAGTATTCTTTTCTTCCAAGGATAGGAGATGTTGCTGTCCCAGATATGAGGCTCAAAATTACATAGTACAATAGTAATATTTAGGAGGAAATGACGTTGAATTGTGGAGCTAGGTTATTGAGAAGTAGGAGATGCAAAAGATTTGGCAACGTCGGTGTTTTGTGTCGGTGTTGGCTCATTCGATGATGATGATTCAGAGTCCAGAGAGAAAATCGCAAGATGCAGTTTCAATGATCTTACCTGTACTCGTAGTGATGTGAGTAAGCTCCAAAAGCTGACTAGTAACCGAATCAAGAGAAGCCAAGGAGCTCAAACCAATCATACTGTCGGATACGCGTAGTCAGAGTGGTCCACATTTTCTCATTAATCAAATCGCCTCTAAGGGAAAGTCGGATAGAGCGGATAGTTTTTATTAGATCGGGGTCTTGAAGAATTCAAGGAGCAGGAGACATGCGCTTTGCCATGATTCGGAGTCAATCTTTGTATCCTACGTCGTGACCATAAAGCTTGATATCTTCAAGGCTTGAGTCTTTCTAGTTCAGTGTGGGTTGGTGTCTTAGGCTCAAAGAAAACGAGACCGAGAGCTTAATGATTCTAATCTGAGCGTCTAAGCCTCATGAAAACGGATCTTCTTATCTTCCTGCTCGCCGGTGACTCATAGGAATTTTGAATCATAGGGCCCGAAAAGTGTCAGCAGAGGAAACTTATAGAAGAGTGATTGCTGTACGATGGCTCTACTCGGAGGAATATACACCGAATCAGGAACTGATATCTCACTTTGAGGCCCGTCTGTGGACAAAACCAGTGAGGCGCAGTTGCACATGATCGTATAGATCCCCCATTCATACAGAGACTTGTGCGTCGACTTTTTTTTTGAATTGCTATCACACCAGATGATCGACTGAGTTTGTCAGATTACCTTCATGTTATTACAAGATTGACGACGAATCAGTGAAAATTTTCCTTTGAGCACGGGCGGGTTAATAGATTTCATGTTACAGTATCTTGCAGAACATAAGGCGCGGCGGGAATTTTTCGATGGCAATCAATCTTCCGGCCAATCTTCCGGCCCAATCTTCCAGCACACTTACAGCTCTCAGTTTTTAGTATCTCTCACATATATTTGATATGACCATTGCTCTTGCTTGTATCTACATGCCCATGTAATTTTATAGCTTTCCTCACTACCCAAAATAAATGTCCAAATTAATTCGCGTGGGAAAGAGTGAGATCAATTATATTATGTAATTGGAAAAAGAAAGCTCGGTGACTCACCAATATTACTTATAATTTCAAACATTGCAGAAAGTCATAAAATTTACATGGGCATGTAGATACAAGCAAGAGCAATGGCTATATCAAATATATGTGAGAGATACTGAAAACTGAGAGCTGTAAGCGTGCTGGAAGATTGGGGCCGGAAGATTGGCCGGAAGATTGATTGCCATCGAAAAATTTCCGCCGCGCCTTATGTTCTGCAAGATACTGTAAAGCCTTGTCCGACCTTTCGCTCTGAATCTTTGCAAAGCTCAGCGCTCACTCACACTTTCATAAGGTAGTACCTGAATATACCTTCATCTATCCTATAAATGACTGGATTCAGTACCACGTATGATAACTGCAGGTCACAAGTAACTATGTACCTTGAGACCGGATACTGACAATCCTCCGATCATATTTCGGAACAGAAAGAAAACATGAGTGGGACGAGTTGAACGAACAGAGTTATCACGATGCTTGCATCTCCCTGTTCATCTCACTGTAAAATCGCGGAAGAGGTCGGAATGAAGAAACACCGACGAAGAACACACGAGCGCAAGAAAATGAAGCCGTTGTTCAACTATTGTTGCGGAGCGATGTGGAGCTCATTTAGAAGATAGAACAACCAGAGTTGCGAAAAGTATGTGCCATTCAACAGCCACGTGGCATACAGCATATGAGTCACAAACCCTTGCTGCCGCGTTTGAAACTTCAGACTGAAATAAATCTTGGTTGGAGCTCGTTCCTTGACCACCAGATATTCTCCCTGTATGTATACGTAGTGCACAAACTGACAGATTGAGAGCGTCCGTATCTGAGAAAACGTACTGTGGTGCTCATTTTCAGTAGGCGGCAGTGCACAGCATCATCCAAAGTGCGGAAATTTTCTATCGGTTTCGGTAGCCGGAAAACTCAAGCTGGACCTGAAGTACCACGGAAGCATTTGGATAGGGTTGATACTTGAGGCGTAATATGAAGGTTTACTTTTTTTTCTTATGACTAGCTCAATGCTTAGAGATCCGTCCCGACGCGATAGGGAATCAAACAATGGCTTTTTGGTCGAAATATTGTTTGCCAGGCACGATTGAGTAACTTCTTCGGGTGGTTCAGCGAGGGACAGAGAAAGTTGAAACGGTAAACTTTTGCATTCTTGAAGGTTTGTAATTGTCATGTATGAAATGGGTTTGTCGCGATATTCCGCAGTCGTACGCATGTCAGAAAGATAGAAGATGGTCATGAGTTGGCAAAAGTTGGCAAGTTTAATGAACGAACGTCGAGTGAGCAGGGAAAGAAATAGTCTAGGCTGAGGCAGCACTGCACCAAAAGTAACCTCCGAAGTAGCACGTGGCAATTTTCTATTTTCTCACACTCAGAACCCCGGCAATTTGCGACAATTTGCGACCGCGTTCCCTTTTTACCCTGACAATCACAGCCATTTTTCTTCTTGAGCAGTTCTCGACAGTTTATCTGCATACAGGCCAAATTAAGGACTTCCTCAGATCTGCTCTCCCCGATATTTAGATCCGCCTTAACAGGAAGTCACACTCAAATTTAACTGTACTTAAGAAGAATGCTCAACTTTAATATTTCCTTTGCCTTCAACCTCGAGCTGTTTCATTGTTATTGTACTTTTATCACTTTCTCTCAAACTGGATCTTTATGACCTCTAGTAGCTCACGACAAACCCACACTCCGCCTGGTACTGGTACTTCAAAGCCGTTGAAGAGAGGAAAGGCTTGCTTGACTTGCAGGTGCGTCCTTTTTCTCTCTCAAAATGTCGACTTGAGAACGTATCTTCATTTGCTATCTTAGATTTCTCAAGATTGTACGCATACTCTGTTGACGAGTTTACAAAATTCTTAATCAAATTCCCAGAGATGTGATGGTGCTCGACCAATATGTGGTCCCTGTCAACGTACCCCGAAAGACGATCCCTGTGAATATGCTGACGGCCCTGGAAGGTCAAGAACTCGAGCTCTCGAAGAGACAGTCTCGCGACTAGAGGCCCGCCTTCGGGAATACGAACATCCCGAAGAAACTCCGCCTGTTGCTCTTCATAATCCCTACGAGCAAGGCCCAGGTCACGAAAGCGACACGACCATCCGGATAAAGGTTGACACGCCATCATCATCCCATTCCACTCATAGTTCTCCCTCATCTCCATTTTCTGTCACTTCCTCTCTGGCTAGTATACCAAGTCCACGTCCCGGTATGGTCTAAGTTTGTCATCCGAGCACTATTCAACTTATAACGTGCGATAGGCGGTTCATCTGGATCATCAGAAAGAAAAGGTTCTTCCTCTCCTGCGGGCGAGCCAAGAATTGCTCTTCCTGCAACTAGAAATCTGTAGGTCGCACTCTCATCCTACGTTCGCTGACAGTAAATAAATTCCGTCCCAGCCTCGAATGGTTTTTGACACATGCTCTGTCCTTTGGTTTCTTCCTTAACATTCCTCGGTTCACAAACTCTGCCCTCCTGCCATTAGATTTTGGGCACCAATCTAGGCCATGTCCCGGTCTATTGAGTACCGTGTATCTTTGGGGAATCCACTTATCACCGCAAACACAACATAAAGACCTCGAGCATACGTTGCTCATGCGTGCTATTTCAGATACAGCATCGGATTTGAGCACCTCCAATCCGCACCCACATCGATTCATGCACACTATTCAGGCCGAAACCTTGCTCGGATACTATTTTTTCCGTAACGGTCAAATTCTTGAAGCCAAACGCCACACTTCTAGTGCTGCATCACTCGCTCTGGGCTGTGGACTTAACACTTTCAGATCTTCTCAGCAACAGGAACAATGGGGCTCGAATTCAATATCGGCATCGGTTCCGGATGGTTCGATCAGGCTTCCCCCTTCACAAGATGCAATCGAGGAAGGTGAACGAATCAACGCATTCTGGGCCGTGTTTACGCTCTATCGAGACCTTGCTGTTGCAGTGGATCCTCCAAGGTCCGTGTGCGGTGTGTTCGATGCTCCTGGATGCCAGATAGATACGCCGTGGCCGTTGGATATGGATGTTTATAAACAGGTGCGTTGCGTTTCGAGCCTTTTTCTTTCTGTGATCGAAGTAAGCTCAGTATCAGTCTCCTGTTGTAAACAGAATATTCTACCTCCCCGTGGTTCATCGACAGTGCATGATTACCTCAATCATATTCAACAAAGGGAGGATGAGCATCAACTCGCAAGTACAATGAATATGGTCACCAAGGCCTCTTTGCTTTTGCATCAAGCTTCGTTTGTGGCTGGGCAATATCATCCTAGTGCGTTTGTTCAGTCGATTTCTCATCTTGTTCTCTTTCTCATAAACCACCTTGTTCATCGTAGACATGCCAGCGCGCGATGCTCAAGCTCTCTTAGCGGCATTTCAATCAGTGCGCCACTTGATTGAATCCTTACGCTCTCAGTTGTCTCCGCTAGAAGAAATCAACCCCGGAAGTCAAAATATATCAACTGTCCGCGAAATCCATCTCGCCCACTCTCTGATACATGGGGCACTCATACGTTTGAACGAGACCTTCTCAGACTCGGATGCGGATTGCCGTCACACCTGTGTCAAGAGTGCGCAGGCCATGATTCACGGAGGTGGATTGAATGTAGCTGAGTTCGGATGTGTAACTCCTATAATGGGGGTATGTATGTTTCATCTATCTATGAATCTGCTCATGAGTTTTCTTGTTTCGTCGTAGACACTTTGGACGTTAGCTTGTCAAGCACTGATTTCAGAAGTTGTCCGTCTGCGTTCTTTGCGATCCAGTCATCACTTACACGCCGGATCGGAGATTGAAAGCAAAAGGGACTTATTCTTAGGACGCGAAGATTCTCTCTTAGCTTCCTTTCAACAAGGCCTATCGGCTCTCACGTTCTTCTCTATCAACAGCGCTCTGATGAGTAAGTCTTTCCTGTGCTCAACCTTGTCAAATCCTAGGTGGGTACCCAATGCTCATGGTTTCAAATGTGGGCTTCTAGAGTATCAACTTACAAGCGTTCAAGGTATTCTGTCTGCGATCGGGTCATCAACACCAATGATCTCCAAGAGTATGCCGATCTGAAGTCGAAGGAGGGCATGGTCGCCGGTGGGAGGTCACTGATTGGCTCAGAGAGCTGGCATGATTGTTCTTCTGCCCGGGATTTTCGACAACCTCCTTCCATATCGTCTTCTTCGAGTACTTCGAACCACAGTCACCGCGTCCATCTCCCCGATTATGTGGTCCAAGTCGAAAGTGTCGGCGCCGCATTGTCATCTTCACGATCGCATGATACTCTACATATGAACAAGACCTGGGAATCATCGACTTCGACGCAAACTCCGAATCAAAACTTCTGCGGAGAGTTTTATTGCCCACATACGTCTCAAACAAACACATATCATACTTCATATGCTTTCGGGCACGCCGGACTTGGTCAACGCACGGTTGTTGCTTGAGCACACATATTTCTATCTCTGGGATTTTTGGTATACCTATTTGTTACCTTATACCTTCACCTTCGTGGCAACCCGACTCACAAACATCTTATGTTACGCTATGAATTTATGAATATTAATGATGCATTACATGGCGTATAATGTATTATAACAGTGCTCTATCAGGACTCATTAAATTTTGCTATCGCATACTACTTACGGTCTTACTGTTGTATCTTATTGTACTGGTTTCATTACAGAGGGCTTTGGTTTGCTCACTTTGACAGTGAGCTTCCGTTATTTGATCTCCCCTTTGCCGTTCTGGACGAAGCTACTTAGACTAGAGGAATTCAATTACAGGAACTTTCAAACATCGCCGACAAAAGCAGTGTAAGGAGTGCCTAGGGCCAGACTACTTAGAAGTACGACTCGGACCCAGATGAACCTGAAAGTGAACGGAGTTCGTATTGAATTGAATGAGAATCAATATTCTTTGATATTGGTCCTTTACAGGAACTATGTATTACAGGTACATTAGGAGTTTATGCTCCTTGTCTGCTCGGCGTACTAGACTATAGGCTGATTAGCCGTGTCACGAATAGAATTACTAAAATCAAGCGTGACGGGTGAACGAGCATCGAGACAGTAGGCTGGCCGGGGCTAGAGGTCCTATGTATTTTGTATACTATATCTTGACAGACCAAGACAAGTTATCAATATACTGCGAAGATTTCCCACATACGCTTTGAGCCTGATGACCATTTCTGATTGCCAAATCGATTTCTGGGCCATTCCTGTGATACTAGGTAGGTCCCAAACTAATTCTTCAAGATGTTCTCAGTCCCAGCCATTGACTAACACTACAGCTGAACACATGATATTGAAAACTGTAAGAAAAAGCTCATATCATTTGATGTACTTAATTACTATGTATGTATATCACGACCACTGGTAATGTTTATCTTTTTTCCAACTTGAAGGAAAACACGAAATCCTTTTTTTCAATTTTAAAATTCAGAAATCCCAGGGAAGACATTATCAGTGGCCAGGGAAAATAATTGTCAACCTTGGATAAGATTTTCCGTTCTCGTCAGTGTAGCATAGAACTCATAAATAATTTCTCTAACCACTATGTATCACTTTCCCTATGATTTTCATATGGACATTATAGCATCGCTATGATTATAATTCACTAGGAACTTCCTATCTCCTGCCGATTTCCCTGTCACTTTCCCGCTGATACTCAAAATATTGCTTTTCAATACTATGAATGTAGAAAGCGACCGGATACTGTGCAGAAGAGAAAGGATATGTGCGAGCCCTGTTCTGGGAAAGAATAACCTTCATATCAGGCCTGCTTTTAGGCCAGCCTTCGACAAATTCTTGGAGAGCTTTAGCGGCTGCATCTTTCTTGGCCTGACTCGATCCAGGTGGAGCCAGCTTAAGCTTATTTATCAGGTCCTCAGTTTAGTAGGAAAAGACACAGGACTTAACGTCTGGAGAACGTGCCGCCTCCTTTACAAGATCAACTTATTGATGATGGGCACGCGTTCGATTGACTGCTCTGAGCCGCAGGAGAGCTCGAAGGGGGAGGTTAGCTAGAGCGATGAACATGAAGAAGTATATCTGGTGTAATTGGTAGAAATGAGCACTCACGAGGGAAACAGGCATCGTAAAGGCAACGGAAAAAAAGACCAAGGTCAAAAACCACTAGGCACACATGATCAAGACGCATGATGATACGAGGTATCCCTCGAAGACAGTAGTAAGATGATAGCAGGGTGAGCGTCGTCCCGGGACTTTCGACGATGTGGCCTCCTCTTGACCAGCAAAGAGATGTTCTGACCATCAGTTGGGGGTAGGTCAATCGAACCTAAGAAGTCTAAGAATACTTGGGCGAAAGAATGATAAGTTCAATGATCGATATCAATGTCAAAGTCAAAGTCGACTCAAGTTCTGGGAGCAGGACGAAGTCAAATATAAGAGAAGACATGGTGTATTATGTTTGCGACAAACGTCGAACATGCATTTCTTCATATTGCCTGAACATGAGCCTCGAGCAGCTCATCTTCCTGGATAACCGTTCCCAAAATTTCAGCTCCAGCATCATCGCCATTCACTGTTTCTACCTTAGCACCAGCATCCTCGTCTCCTTCTAGAGCAACCTCCTCCTCCTCAGATCTCTTACCTCCCTTCCCTTTCTTCCCATCAAGAAATTTGCGTTTTGGGATAATAGAGTGGAAGGCTTCTTCCCAATTCCGCGTCTCGACCCACTTCAGCATTATCTCAAAGACTTGATTTACCGTGAGCACCTTTCGTGTAGGAAGTGTGCTTATATATTTTCCAATGGGAAGACGAGCGTGGCGAATGGATTGTTTGTTCGCTTTGTCGAGGGTCAAGTTCTGACGAGAGGTATAGCGTGTAAATTCGGAGGCTGAGACTCAGAAAAGACTTCGCAAACCTTGTAGCGATTACGATCAACCAATGCACCTATTATGTATGTTTCGTCAGGTTTAAGTTCCTCAATCTCCTCTCCAGAATCAGCGGTGAGATACACAAGACTCCGCTGTCTAGCATCCAAGTCTGCTGATGTTGGTCCCGCTTTCTCAGATGAGCCTGAAGCACCTGGAGACAACCAGAATCGCTCATAGCTATCGTCCCACCACTCAGTGCGCGCCCATCGTTTATAAGCACCGTCATTAATTGCTTGTAATCGGTCTCGCGTCCGGCCGTTTAACGATGTGCATATAAGTGTAAATGGATACGAAGCGTTGCGATTTGCACTGTACGTGTACGCGAGTTGTGAACAGAGTGAATTTATTTCCTGTAAAATGAACGATAAAACCGTCATCCCTACCTGAAAGTTCAATAAGAGCAGACCTTATCCGACATCAGATCGTCGAAGGCCAGATCCAGCACAACCTTTCCTCCAAATCCACTCATTTTCTGCCTCTTCCTTGCCTTTTCCTCAAGCTCAGCAGAGTCGTCCAGTTCCCCAGCAGCCCTTTTCTGGGCTTTGATCCTCTTTTTCTCTTTCTGCATCTGCTTTTCTCGAGCACGCCGTTCGAGTTTGAAGCTCTGATAACGCTCGGCTTTGGCTGCTTTCTTCATCGCTTTTTTACTCATTATTTTAGCTTGACCGTTGGATTCCGGACTTGGTGCAAGGGAGTCCACTTGCTCATCGTTCGAGGCAGTAATTGGAGTGATTGGAGTATCGATTGGCTGGGATGGCACTAACTCTTCGAGAATAGACATGGAAGAGTAAATCCGGATTTTATTGGCGACATCGGGAAACGGAACGGGGATCCCGTGCAAAAAGCCTTTGACCTGAACCTCGAACTTTCTACTCATAAATGGCCTCAGTAGCAACAGCCCTTCAATTCCTCACCGTGCCCGCAGCGAGGAAGCATACTGCTACAGTCATCTTTGTACATGTGAGCGTGTCATCGTAATTACACCTGATTTATTTCGATAAATCGGAACGAACTGACTGTTTTTGAAGGGATTGGGAGATACTGGATATGGATGGCAGCCTGTTGCCGGTATGTTCAGCAAAGAATCTAGTTTCGGACATGTGAAATGGGTGCTACCTCATTCGTGAGGCATTCCTTAAACATTTCGCGCCAGTATAGTCCTGATATGATTCATCTTGCAGCCCTCAATCTCCTGTTACTGCGAATATGTGTATGGTAATGCCGTCCTGGTCAGCCTCATCATAGTAACGGCTTCCATTATATTGCTGAGCTTGCGGCTCAGGTTCGATATCAAATCGTTCGGCTTCAAAGACGTCGAAGACGAAGCAGGAATGCTCAAGAGCAAAGCTTCTCTTACACAGCTAATTGACGCGGAGCTGGCCGCAGGATTACCTCCAAATCGTATCATACTTGGTGGATTCAGTCAAGGAGCGGCAATGTCCATTCTCACCGGTCTGTCATTAGACAAACAGCTTGCGGGTGTCGTATGCTTGAGCGGTTGGGTACCAATCAAAGATACTTTACGAAAGGCAAGCTTTCTTTTTTTCACTCAGAATTCTTATTGACTTGGATACTTTTGGTTTGCTCTGTATTTTATCAGATGCTCGCACCATATGCACAACAAATCCCTATCTTCTGGGGGCATGGTTCAGTCGATCCGCTTGTAAAGCCCAAGTTAGCCGAAGAATCAATTGAGTTCCTCAAGTCAATCGGTATATCGGACGCGAAACCTGGCGATTTGGCTGGACTTTCGTACAACGTTTATCCCGGTGTCGGTCATAGCACTAATATGCAGGAGTTGGAGGATTTGAAGGGATGGATTGCTAAAGTTATTCCGGAGCAATCGTGATAATGTGATCTCTTTGTCGATGTCGTTATTGCGGAGTCAAGGAATTGGATTTGAACACTCATTCTCATGGCCCATCGACTTAATCAGCTATGGTGGGTGCTTTGGAGCTGTGGCCCACACAAGACGCTCCAAGTCTCCTCCCCTTAAGTACGAAGTCCCCAAGTCTTATCTCCAGAGCACTAAAAGAACCTAAGTTTAAAGTTGAACGACTCTGAGAATGATATCGTGTACAACGTCAGAAATTGTATTACTGTAGGTATGTAGTTGAAGTGACAATCAACATAGCTTTAGCCGCCGGATGAACCGGAAACTGTAATATAGTCCTTGTACTTCTCCCATCGTCATCCTGGCCTTTTACTCGCCAGCTTGACAATCATGGTTGACAATGAGCAGAGATATTCTTGCAAATGCATCAACGTTCAGCTTCAATCTTCAACGCCGCCAACGACTGGCGCACAATCTAACCTACCACCAGCTTCTGAATGGACTACTGTTTTCGTTCCTCAAGATGAGGACATAAAGATTGTAAGTTGAGATTCTCTCTTTTTTCCGGGCTTTTTTTAAAATCTGAGTTGATGTGACAGATCTATCCTCATTTGACGCTTCGCTCTCGTCATCGAGCACCGTATATCCCGGATCCTACGCGTTGTGCAAGATATACGACATTGACTTGTTTATCGTGCCGAACTCTTGTCTATCGTGTCCATCAAACCGTCTTACTGGATGACGAGATGAACATTCGAGAAGGTCCGATTATCACCAAGGGATGGGCAGAGACTGAGGTGCTGCATAGTTCTTCTGGTTGGCTTGAAGTCTCCATCAAAGATGTTTTAGTGAGTGTTCTAGATGTTATATCTCTTTTTGGCAAACCTGAATAGTGTCGCAGGTCGGTGAATACGCTATCGGGCAGCAGAAAACTCTACCACAGTTTTCAGAGTTGTTTGGAATAGTTCTTCCCGCTGCATCTACATCTCCTTCTCCTTCACTATCACCAGACTTTGAATCCATTTCACAACCTATATCTCAAACTCATTCAATTCCAAAATATCAACTACCGCCTATACCTGCAATATTTCCCGAGCCAAAATCAACTCGATCACTTTTTACAGTCTTAGCCGCGATTGTCACTCGACATTCGAATGATTTACGATCCGAGGCAGAGGAATACATTGACCGCATAGTGAAAGACAAAGTTGAAGAGATCAAACGGGCCGAATCCCAGTTGAAGCGGAGCGTACTCGCTCTTCTGACCGCGTACAGCGATGGTATCAAGAAAGCAGCTCAAGAGCAGAACGCATTGCAAGGAGGTTCGTTTCAAAATGAACCAGCAAAAGAGAGTATATTATCTCCGCCGGTTAGTCCTAGTACCCCAGTGTTCACGGGTGTCCCGTCTTCCGTTATACGCGACTTTATACCCATGAGAATCACTCCGTCACCTGTTACACCTGCTGCAATACCCTCAAATCCCTCCCGACATGCATCCCAACCTGCAATAACTGACTTTCTGCCACGCGTCTCTGCGCTATCTGCATCCCTGGCCACTTCTTCCTTCCACCACCCTAAGGCTCGTAATGCTGCAACCGATGGTGCTTCTCCGTCATCTACCTCACCACCTAATCCGTCCCGTACTAATGTGTCTGATGCGGACTCGCTCCGATCTCTTCAGTCTGCTTCATCTGCGACGCTGATCGCACCACGTAAGACGTTTGAAGACATGGACACAGCAGCGAGCTTTAGATATTTTCAATTGGAGGAGGAAATGAGCAAGCGGGAACTTGAAGCTGAAGCAGGAGGGAAGAAGGAAGCTCAGGATCGATTGCCTGCCCGAACCTCTGCCGGTCCCAACACAGTGTCAGTAACAACAGCTTCCTCTTCGAAAGCCAACGGGATCGCACTAAAGACGGGCAGAGCAAGGGAGGTCGAGTTACGAGAAAAGCTGAAGGGAACAGAGCAGACGGTCGATGACCCATCGCTAGCTTCCCCCGCATCCAAAGGCAAGCGGAAGGTGACGTTCGACGTAAAGGTCGATACTCCTTCCAATCCCGTGCCGGAGAGAACGACCAGCTTGGATTCCATCTCCGAAGGCTCGTTTTCATTATTGACATCTCACTCTCGTCTTGCTTATTTTTACTTTTGCCTTCAGATATGTTATTCGACTATGAAGAGGAAACGAATGGACGGGACGCAAGCCCTGTCGTGCTTCCCTTCGTAGATTATACCAGCCAAACAGTTTCCGGTCGGCCTAGAATACACAAGAGGAATTCTAGTGGCGGGTTACCGATATCGGCTTCATTGCCTGTGCCATCATATATTCCATTAGCTGTTCCATCACGGATTTCTCCCGCCTCAAATGCTGGTCCCAATCCAACTCAGAACGGCTCAAACCCTGTCACCAATTCTACTGCTCCAGCAAACAACAGTCACGCCCGGGTATTTTCCGCTTCCAGCCCACTCGATCCTAGCAATCCTGATAGCACCGGTGCAGGAACTGCTTCTCAGACGTTGAAACGCGATCGTCAGGCTCAGATTCTTGATATGCTCGCCGCGAGTCTACCGAGTCATCGTGCAGCATGGACAGGGAAGAATTACGAAACGTTCCTGCATGATGCGTATGAAAATGATAACGGAGATGAAGGTGACGATGAAGAATATGAAGATGCTGGTGACAGTATGGAGGCCGGGCAGTGTAAGTCGGCTTAAGTCGTCTTTCTTCTACGCATGTACTCAAAAGTCAATCTTATTTTCTTGGACAGTACAACGCGACCTATTGAATGCAGGCATCCCCTCTTCTGTTCCCATAACCATCCATCGGCCCAACAGCAAACCCAAGGCACCGACACTGAGTCTGGCGTCGTACCAGCCGAACGCGGTACTCGCAGATAACATGGATCCTCCCAACCATCTCTCCCGTTCATCACGAGCAGGTGAGAAACGTCGGTCATCTGCAGCGCTACGACGTACGTCGTACGCAGACCGGGATGCCGAGCGAGGGGTCGATCCTGGAATGTTTGATTATTTGTTGGAGGCGCATCAGGAGGAAGATGAAGAAGATGATATGAATGGTGAAGCAAATCAGGCGAATGGGGAGATAACGCAATCAACAGAAGGAGCAAATGTAAATGCTAGCCATGGGGTATTGAATGGGAGAAGTAAAGGCAGAGATCGAGCGCAAAAGATCCTTGAAGCTCAAGCAAAGAGCGGGGTTCCGGACGATGAGATGTGGAGGAGTCTGATCTAGCATTTTTTTGTGCGTAATGTGGCGATTCCTGAAGCATGTACTCATACATAAATAGGTATACATACCGTAAGTCTAATTAATATTCTCCCGTCGTTGCTCCCCAAAGCCAGTTGGTAGTTGTGGTGTGATTGTAACATTAATCTCGGTCTTTTAAAATACCAGACTGCACTAGAGCTACTATGATGATATGCGGGACCAGGGCCTTTAGATGGTTTTGCAACAATTTGCTTCATTCTGGCTCGATAGTATCTATACCTTCCTAGGCTGATGCTGGGCCACCAGAGTTTAAGGTGGCAATTAAACCAAAGCTCTTGTAGTGATACACGTGACTACAAAATGTGGCGCAACATATCGCTCTCTCACTGACGCCGATTTTTTTAACCCGTCCTCTCACACAGCCCCGACGTCCAGGCTATCTGCTACGAAGTTCATTTCCTCGTCCTTACGTTGCTCTTGACTAATGGAAGGTTCAGGCTGAAATTGTATGTTGTTCTTGAATAATTTTGTCAAGAGACAACGAGATTGAGAGGTGCTGATTCTCACATTGAACGATAATAGTCATTCGTTTTTCTCTCTACACCTGCCACAAATCGAATATCAGTTGCTCATATGATCCAAATATCCATTCCGGTGCAACACGTTCCCGGAAATGAACACCTTTTGTGGGCCCGGATAAAAAACTTGACTCTGCATGTGCCGCGCTTTTTCGCGATCGGTACTAGGCCATGATTATAAAGGGTTAAAACTGGCTTTCGTAATTGTTATAAAAAATCAGCGTTGTGTGGTGCTCAAGAGAGACGTCGTTGCGTCGTCGCTCTTTAACCCTCTCCCTTCAGCTGTAGGTCTAGCTGGTGTCAGGTCAAATCAATTCCCTTATATCCTGTCGACCCCTCTGCGACTCCTGGCCTCTTGATATCTTTCTCTCCTCGTCTTCGATTTACCCTTTGATTCCGTGACATTCGCGATGTCAAATCAAATCTTGTCGTTGGATGAATCACTTCAAAGCAAAACCATTGATAATACACTTGGAGCTGTTTTTATTGGAATAATTGGAGCAACCTTGTGAGCGATTATGGTCATCTGCTATTGTCAAACCTAATCGTAGAGGACATGTACAACAGTCTTTTTGGCATTACAACACTTCAGGTGTACCTGTACTATCATCACTATCGTCGGGATTCGCGTTTTCATAAACTTGCGGTGAGCATCATCGACGTTCGCTCTGTTGTCCCTTCGCTGAACATGACACTACTGTGTACCAGGTTGCTGTCCTATGGTCAATGAAAACATATTGTTCCTCCTTTCTCTCATTGACAACAAATTACATTCAGGATTCTCGACATTGTTCATCTTGTGTTAATCGTTCACGCTGTATACCACTATGCTGTCAACGGATTCGGAGACGCGGTAAACTTAACTTCTATCGTTTGGTGCGTTATGTTATTCTATCGCATTCATTATAACTAACTGGGCGATTATTCACCAGGTCAGTAAAGGTTAGTACCGGACATTCTTTCGGAGATATTGTTTTCATATTATCAACGCCTCTACCAGATTCAAGTAACTATCAACGTAAGTGAAATATCAATCTTTTTTTGAAGAAGGCATTCCAAGCGATACTCGCAACAGGTGGTCATTGTTCTTTTTGTTCAAAGGTACCTTCTATGGCGATATATTCCTTATGCTATACTTAGACTCAAACATATCCCAGTTTGTACGCTTACCGCGTTTGGATCCGTATGTATCTATCGCACAATCTTTGTCCCCCGAAAATTTCTCTGATCTGATTGACCATGCAGTTGGTGGATATCATCATGGTGTTTTGGGATATATTGTGGTGCGTAATTATTAGATGTACTCGCTCTAGAACTTACTGAGGGCCAACGAATCTCAAGGCTGGTGTTGTTACAGGCGGCTTCGGTAAAATTTTGAAACTTCCCTTCGGCCGTCCGCAATTCTCACATCCTGTTTCTTTCATTATCAAACCCAGGTATTGGAGCTGGTGAGTACATCACTTTGCGCTACTCTCAAACTTCGTTCTCAATGCTTTGTCCATACATAGCTCTAGCTTACAAGATGTGCGTACCTCCTCTCACTTGTGTGGGGACCGTCCTCATTCTGATCCTCAGTTATACCATCCAAATGTTTGAGGAACTACACACCATCTCCGTACGTTATCATCCATGTCGTTTCCTGTTCAACACCTGATTCTGCATTATGCGTAGTGGTCAATTGATTTGTCTTTGGCAACGTCAACAGCCATCGATTTTATGATTGCCTCAACCATGTGCTATTACCTTCACAAAAGTCGAGGTTCTGAGACGCAGTGAGTTTCTATCCTCATTGCGGATTGTTTGTAGTGAATTGTGAAATCTTTATGAATGTTCAGGCTGAATTCAAGGATCTCAACGGTCATGCAGTACAGCTTGAGCTCTGGACTTTTCACTAGGTGGGGATCATCGTACAACATCCGTGTTTCTATTTATCAATATATCTACATTCTTTCAGTGCATGCTCGTTAACAACTTTGTTCACTGTAAGCCCTCATGTTGTGTGGGACAACATAACACCATTGACCCCTCGTTAAACAGTATACCCTCATGCCGGACAACCTAATTTTCTTAGCTCTTCAATTCCTGTCCACAAAATGTTCGTACTGATATTATAACACTTTTATCATTGCTTACCGACGAGCCTCTAGTCTACGTTGGCTCTTTTCTAGCAATGCTCAACGCCCGCCAGCATCGTGTAAGAAACGCAGACGAACAAGTGTCCTCGGATGCCAAACCCGGTGTAGGCATAGAATTCAGGGTTCAGACGTCTACCTGTACCGACGAAGACCCACGATGGCACGAAACAGCTTCAGATTCTCCGCAAAGTCCAGCGGCGGAGAGTCAGTCCACATATACCGTGAGTGCCAATCACACTGTCCTACTTTCGAGTTCAAAGAATCCGTTACTGATAGTGTACGTTGTGGAATTCATTTTTGTCTCCAGAACTTTGACCAGCATTCAAAAAATTCAGCATGGGATGTAGATATGGAATCCGTACATTCTTCACACTCTCTGCGGAGAAGTGTAAGTTCTAGCTCAGAAGTTTTCGAACTCGTACTCAAGATAATTTTCAGGGCTCTATACAACAAGGCCGGCCTGACTACATGTCCCAGTGGTAAAATCACCCCTAGCAAATCTTTTGTATTTCATCCGTTGTCTTTTTCCACAGGGTGCCGCTCATTGGTTCGGAATGTTGTACACTATAGTAGCATGATATCTGTGTACATTAATAATATATGGAACAACTTACAAGTGAGTTTGAGCGCAAGATGTCAGTGTTTGACTCAGTCGTCTGTAGATAAAGGGATCTTGGATAACATGACAAGGCCAACTTCCTCTTCCCCGGAGTTACGTCACACGATTTGGGTAACGGCCTCGAGGCCTTTGAGCTTTCTCCGCTACCACGACCTGTGCAGTATCCGTACAGTACAGTCGAGACGCCTTCTTTACTTTATACCTCAACGATACCATTAATCCTTTCACCTTCAGGAACACCGTCTTTGCCGTTCATAATCGGCTGCTGAACCTAATCAATCCTGAACGTTTACTAAAGTTTGAACTATCTTCTTGCTGTCACTCTACTGGCTTGCAGCTATGGAATCCTCTTCGTTGGACTTCAAACGAGGCTCAGGAGGTAACACCCCTCCTCCAGCGTATACGCCGAGCATCGCAGGTTCTTCCTCATTTCCACAAGCACAGAGTGGCGATCTGTATAACAGTGTCAACTATAATCCATGGGCGGCAGTTCCTACCGCTGCACATCCTAATCCTCTGAGCTCGGGTCCGACACCAGCCTCTGCTCTTCAAATTCCATATGCTTACTACGACCCACGCTCCGCACACTCCATTGCTGCCGCAGATGCCAGAGCAAAGTGGCGCTTCTGGCTGACATTGCTGTGGGTACTGGGAGCATGGATATTATGTGTGCTATTAGTGAGTTGGATTGAACGAAGGCATCCACGTTGGTTTGAGGATATCGAGGAAGGATGGCATCGATGGAGTCGCGGTGGAAATGACAGGTTCTAATGATTTTGACAATTCCGTCTTTTTGGTAAGATTCTGTCTACTGAAAGTCCGGTTAGAAAAGTGCTCATGATCATACGATACTAGCTGTTACTGGTATCATCTACTTATTCCACCTATTCCGATTTTTTGTTCACGGAAGTGTCTTAATCTTTTCCACTATGCATATCCTGTACTATACCATCTTTCTCATGGACGTTGTAATTACCTTCCGCTATACCCAAGTGGCTGATGACTCCAAAATAATCGCTCAACTTCTGCATGGAACTTGGAGGTCACGGTGTTATGAAATAATTATAACCATATGAGTCCGTAACAAGCTCTTAGCTGCCTGTCCAAATGGAGCTTACACTTCTACTGCTTAAGTGTCTACGATGATAAAGGTTGCGGCTCCTCTGTCGAATGACTCCTATGGATGGACGAAATTGCTCAAGGCGACTACAAATACATGTTCCATTTTTATACTATATTGGGAATTATATCCTAAGAAATGGTGATTGTCTTTGGTGTCTGCTCGGCGCTAGCCTTGGGGAAGGTGACCGTCAGGACACCATGCTCCATTGAAGCTTTAATATCTTCTTCCTGTAATACCATGTTAGCAATCGAGACTAATTCAAAAATGTAGTTCACCCCTTACCTTGACACCCTGAGGCAGTTGCAGAGTTCGAGAGAACTTCCCAAAGCTTCTCTCTCTTACTGCATACCCATCCTGCTCACGGTCCTGAGATACCTTCGTCTCTGCAGCAACAGTCAAGCGACCGTTGTGCATATTTAGTTGGACATCCTCTTTCTTTACACCAGGGAATTCAAACGTCGCAGTGACGAGGTTCTTCTCTTGATCTTCATGTAGATCCATTCTTTTAGAGGAATTGAGTACCGAAATTTCAGAAGGAATCACAGGGCGAACTTACTTGGGTTTTAAGAACCTCGACATCTCGGGTTGGTCAGTCAGAGCTTGACTCCGGCTTTGATGAGACTGCCCATGGCGAGAGGAGCGAGAGCGAAATGCCTCGTCAAAGAGGCGGTCCCAAGAATATGAAGGCTCGTAGAAGTAGACAGACATTAGTTACTGAAGTTTGCGAGTAGTGAAAGGAATTCAGATACGATGATATTGGTAGGACGGAGGGTGAATGAGGGTAGTCTTTTATACTGCTGTGCGAGGGTTGCATACCGTTCTCGAATATTCTGGCAAAGATAATGATGGCGCTGAGCATATGATGTCAGGTATTGGATCGGAAGAGAATGTTCTGGATATGTCGATTATTTTGGGAAACTAAGCGCGCGGCAGGCGTTCAAAATTCCAAGCAAAATTGTCCTTCTTAGTTCTAAGATTAGCGACCTTAGGGGTAGATGAGGACTACGAACATTTTATATGATATTTTGTAAACTTAGTAGTACTCGACTAATCGCTTCAACTGGTCATCTTCAGTCTTATCTTGCATCAAAGCATCCTCCAGTGTCTACAAGCACATGAGCGTCATTTCTCTATATGATATCGGGCTATCACCGACCTTATTCACAGACAAGAACGCGTCGACAAGTTCCGTTCCAAGAACCTCACACAATTCACGATCGTTACGCAAATTTGACCTCGCTTCCTCCGAGCTCAAAGGCAGTCGTCTTGTGATTCCCTTCGCCTTCCTTTCTTCTTCGGTCATAATCGCCGCTTGTTTAGTCCCAGCATCCTGAATTTCCAACTGGACATCAGATTTCTCACTTATCATTTTCATTCTGGTCATTGCTGCGCCAAGCATTGCAGCAAGAGCCAGATGTGGGTTGGCCGTAGAGTCAATAAACCGACACTCATACCTCCTAGAATTCGGCGAAGCGACGTTCGTCAGTCGAATTGATGCTTCTCGATTTTCTGTTCCCCATGAGACATATGTTCCTCCGCTCCAGGTGCCGTCAACTGCTCGCTTATATGATGCTGGAATCGGAAGAGTGATGGCAGCGATGGCGGGAAGATGGTCTAACACTCCTGCTAGGAAGCCTTTTTCGAGCAAAGATAATTCATTGGGAATCTTTTTACAGTGGGTCCGGTTAGCAGTATCGTGCACAGAGATGTGAGCGTGGGTGGACGTCCCGGGGCTATACATGAATGGACGTGGAGCAAAGGTAGCATGGACACCATGTTTAGCTGCGACATTGACGATGATCTCGCGGGTGTAGACCAAAGCATCCGCAGCCTCTAGTGGAGAGAGCGGACCAGTCACTATTTCATATTGACCTAGTGCTCAAATGAGAGTCTGTATGTGACAATGCTAAATAGAACTTACCTGGTGCAGCTTCTGGGTGGAAGAGCTCTATTTTGATTCCACTGGCTTGCAGCGAGTCGGCTATATCTTCCAAGATCTCTGCTTCCTTTGAACCATTGAGCATACCAGCGGATGCAGACCACGAATGAACATGCAAAGGCACGACAGGTTTGGTCGACGTGAGGAGAATGAATTCGCTCTCGAATCCGACTAGAAACTCCGCAGAACAAGTGCTTTGTACCTGTCTGTAGACCCTATTCAGTCAACACTCATACTAGATAGCTTTCCACGAGATACCTTATCATCCGACTCAACGCGGTCCTTGGACACAATTCAACTTCAACATCTTTCTTATCCCCCTTCGGCTGTTTCTCTTCGAACCGACCCAGAATTCCATATATCGGGGTTTTCCCCACACCGTGCAAGATTCGCAGAGAACTCAAATCTGGAACGTAGAGAAATTCTCCAATTGGGTGAAATCCTTCAGCTATAAAAAGATCAACGAGTCCAAGGGCGACTTTAGCGATGTTGACACCTGGACGGTTGGATTTCTCTATGAGTTGTATGAACGACTCTCTGGGTATAACACGACAGCGACGCATGTTGGTAAAATCCACCCAATATAGTCGAACGTACTCTTAGAGTTTATCGATTAGGTTTTGGATGAACGACAATGGTTAGCAAAAAAGAAATCATACTGATTGGAGGATTTTTTTTCAAGTGTGCCAAAGTTATTGCTACTGAGCTAGCCTTGACCGTTGCTGGTGTGTAGTCGATCCCATGAGTGAAATCCATGATGGAGGGAAGAATGAAAGGTGAACTCTCTGTTCTGGGGCCACAACAATCACCAATCAAGAGCGCCCGTACTTATACCAGAATCAGAGGAGATACGAATAAGTTAGAACTCGAAGCGAGATTCATACATTCTTCTTCCGTAAAACAGTTGGTCTAGGTAACTCAGTATAAGAGCGAACACGTGCCTTTCTTTTTCCCAACTTACCACAAGATCGGCTTCTTCCAACTGGTGAACTGTGTTTGCTTGGGTCTTGTTGGATCAACACAGAAACCCTTGACTCTATGTGCGTGTCAATGTACGCCAATGCACCTCGCTCGTATAGCCAGAGAGTCTGTGGATTATTGCGAGAACCATTGGCGATTCACCAAGTCAAAGACTATTTCGCTATAGATCAACTAATGCTAGCTAATGCTCTGACTGGTAGAATAAAAGCCGCGGTCGATTCTTCATGCATCCGCACACGTAATCAACCTGGTTCCTACGCGTTTTTCCTGGACCCGGACGCGTAACTCGCGGATCGAACGCAATCCTGAATCGCATTTGAAGTAAAGGTGTACCGTGTAGCTTCTTGTAGCTTCTGCTATTTGATATTCAACCTAACTTGCTTCACTGGTGTATGTATATGGTATATGAATGAATTTCTTATGAGCTTCACGGAACGTTATCAATTTCTAGCTGTCAAGCTGTGGTCACTGGTGTTATAGTGAGCTGTTTGAGCGATCTCTCTCCTTTTAACCTCACTTGTGACTTAGCATAGCATATCAGCATATGGAAACTCTCTACCGGTGGTATGAAATGGTGAAGTATAGCATCAACTAGGCCGTTTGCATGAATCAGTACTGGTGGTAGGTACTTAGAGAGGTCAGTAGGTTGTTGTATTAAGCATCTTCAGAGTCCGAGGACCGGTAAGTTTGACGACTGACTTTCAGACGGCAGGCGGATATGAAAGGAATGTAATAGAACACAGATTGACAACGGGCTCAGTGTTTCGGAGTGAAATTAGGTTGAAATCACTATTCCTAGGCCCGGAATCTATGGGTAGTCAGCCCCATACAAATGTACGTGGTGCTGTACTACTAGCTGTATGCAGTATGAATCTGCATGATATGAACCTCTTCTTTCTGTCGGATTTCCAAGAAGCTGAATGTCTTGGTGGACCAGTAAACCAAGACCTTCGTAGACTTGGCTGCCACTACCATCCAAATCCACTGCTACATGCGTCCTACCGCTGCAAGTGCTGGTTGTGAATTGACTTCATTGAATCGCATTCTGCATCGTCGCACTCGATTATAGAACATGTTAAGCGCACATCTGCACTTGTGTAGCAAAATTTTTGTTCTGCTTATCACCTTCAAAAATGTTGATTATCGGTTCGCGTGTAGATCGCGTGTGGTAGGAGTAGAACCACCGGAGTAGTTGACAGGCATCCGAGCCGGGCCTATCATGGCTACGTCGATGGCGATGGCGTGTGCGTACCACATTGTCTTTACTTTTTTCACTCCTTAGAGTCTTTTTCTTACAGCAGACGACCAGGTCAGCTTTTTTTTTGCCGTCTTTCTCTTACCCAATAAATTCGTGTGCATGCATCTGCATACGACATCAAGACAATAAACAACTATAGAGGACAATGCAAGAAATTCCATAGATTACAAAGAAGAAAGGAACGATAATGGTCACTGGAATCGGGAGGAATCGTAGAAAGTATTGGGTTATTTGGACTGCAGAGATGGGGACAAAAGATTGGACAAAGCACCACTTATCGAGCTCGACATCGAACAATGGCCACTGAACTGAGGCACTCCCGCTTTTTCCGGCAACTGCCGGTGCCGGTACGTAATGGCCCGTGCGCAGAATGCGTGGGAATCCAATTCTGCCGTTTCAGCCCTTGTTTACAAGCCATCATCATCTCGCCCCCTTCGATCACATACTCCTTTTCCATATCCCAAGTTCAAGATTTTATCCGTGCTCAATTTTCGCCATTCCTCGTAAGCTTTCATTACTTCTCTCCAAGTAATCTTTACTAACGTCTAGCTTTGTATCAGTTATTGAGTTTTCGGACAGTTCTAACTCATTATTTCACGCGTCGGACGCGCATTTGCGCTCACACTCTTTCCTTGCCGTCAACATCGAATTTCAACCTGGATCCATCACTTGCCTCCCATACTCGTCAGCGGCAGGCCGACGAGGACTTCATCAACAAGTCTCTGCTTGATCAACTCGACGCTGAACCTATAATATCATCGTCTTCGCTTTCCGACTCTTCTACATCTGACCACCACTTATCTTCGTCTTCCAACCCGAATTCTTCTCCAGAAAGCTCTCCAGTACTGCCAACAATGCGCCAGCAACCTCCGAGACCAGACTCGCCTCTTGAACAGTTTGGAATGTATGCCGAGTTTGACCCGGACAAACGGTCTGCTTTAAATGGATACCATCGTGCCTCCTTCACCGCTTTACCCAATGCAACTCGTCCTTCCAAACATCATGCGACACCTTCAGCGCTGCCACCGTCTACAACTCCCATATTTCGTGATGTAGGAGCTACAGCCTACCAGCATGAAGCCTATGGTCTCTCATCCCCAACGCAAACCCATATGCAGCCATCTTTTGCTGACAGAACCAACTACGCTGCGCCATTCGGTCTTGCTGAGCCATATGCAAACTTTAGTAAACTTCCACACGCTTCCCAACCGCATTCTCTTTCGCATGCCGTCAATCCTCATCCTGCGTCAATGTCATCCCAGACACCCTATGGGCCTCATCTCGCAGCTAACATCGTTGGGATGGGCATGAGCTCTGGTCATGGCAGTGGGGTTGGCAATGGAACCAGTGCAAACAATATGCAGGAAGACATTTCTACGATTTTTGTCGTTGGTTTTCCGGATGATATGCAGGTTTGTACAGTACACGCCCACTCTAGAAATCGGTCGAACTGACGGTTTCACTTAGGAACGAGAATTTCAAAACATGTTCACTTTCTCTTCCGGATTTGAGGCTGCTACACTCAAAATTCCAAATAAAGAGTACACTGCGTATGGCGTATCTGGTTCCACTGGTGCTGCTCCCGGCATTCCAGCCCTCAATCCATCTCTTGCTTCTATCGTACGTGCACAGGCAGCCATGAACGATCCTTACAACCTTGTCACTATGAATCAAGGCGGAGTCCTCGTCGATGGGGGTAGGGATGGTACTATGAGTAGTTGGCCCACGGCTCCGATAGATGACTCATATTATCCTCCTGGACTGGGTATTGGTCTTGGGGGTATGGTACCAGGTGTCGGGGGTCCTGGGGTAACCCTTGGCCCTGGCCCTAACCCTAGCGCTTCAGGCACAGCTCCCGGCAACGGCCCGGTACCTCCTCGGAAACAAATCATTGGCTTTGCGAAGTTCAGAACGAGAGAGGAGGCGTTGGAGGCCAGAGATTTGCTACAAGGCCGACGAGTGGACATCGAGAAAGGTGCTGTGCTTAAAGCTGAGATGGCTAAGAAGAATTTGCACACAAAACGAGGAGTCACTGCTAATGGTGGTGCTGGCACAAACGTCGGATCTATCAATGGGAGCACAGTCAACCCTCTGGCTTCTGTTGGTCACGTCGGTCCTGCCTCTGCCCCCCTTCCTCCTGGCAGTGGCATGGGTCTTTCCGCCAATCTTCCACATCCTCAATACGACGTACACCTTTCTAATCAAGCGCATCCTGCTGAACTTGCACCTGGAGGTATGAGTCTCAGGGAGAGAGAACTGGGGACCCTTGGTGCCATGGGATTCACCGGTGCTGTCTCATCGAACAACACTTCCTCTTCAGGTACTACTGCTGTTCCTGGGTCCCTGTCGAAAATCTGGGACGAAGATAATCGTGAACGAGAACGCAAGGTCTACGATGCTATGGGTTTTGGTTTCTCTTCTGGTGACGAATCTTCTGGACCGATTAGTGCTAAGGAAAGTGGCAGGCGATTGGAAACCAAGAACGGTCGTGCGCGCGACGAATCACAGCCTTTGCGGCTCAGATCTGGGTCAGCTTTCGATGCATTTCACTCAGTCCCAGCATTCGTGACATCGTCCCAGAATGGCCTGGTTTCCCCGCCTCTTCAGAAAACTAGACCCCTTGCGCTCTCGTCTCTAAATCACGCCGATGGACTTTCTGGTCCATGGGACCACTTCGCGAAGACCTCTGCCGGCTCCAATGTACCGAATTCCGCTTCGTCGAAAGCTTCACATTCTTCTTTCAATGGTCGTACGAGATCCTCCCGTTCTTCTAGTGTCGCAGCTGGCTCGACGCATTCCAAACACTCCGTCAGAGATACGAACGGTGGTGAGGACGACGAGGATGTTTATACGAACCCCGAGATGGAACTGGAGGACCCGAATGCCACTGCGAAGGAGATTGATGTGGCGCAGATTGCCCGTGCAGTAGGGAGTTTGGCCGTCGCTACGAATCATGCGAATGGCAATTCTAGCTGTGCAGGTGTGACTATGGTCAACGGCGCTCATTCTCAAGGTCAAATTTCTCCTCAATTGCCATCCCCCTCCAGTGGCAGTGGTACCAGTGTCTCCGCACTGTCTGCCGGAGGCGCAAGTGGAGTCTCAGCGTCGGCTGCTATATCATCATCTTCTTCCTCGTCTGGCATGCGCCATGCTCCTGCGCCTCTCCAGCATAATACAGCTTCAAGCTTCGCAACTCAAAATTCAGCGTCAAACATCAATGTCTCTCATCTTTCATCAATGCTTTCCTCTGCCCTTCCCGGGCTCGTTTCCGGTGTAGACCAGAATCCCCCGATCAATACGCTCTATGTGGGGAATTTACCCATTTCGCCTCCGCCCTTGGGATACCCGCCTGATCTTTTACAAGACAGTTTGAAGGACCTGTTCCGAACGAGGCCTGGATACAAGAGACTGTCATTCAAGCAGAAAAATACTGGGCCTATGTGCTTTGTAGAGGTAACGTGCTGTCGTATTTGTCGGGCACAAGTAACTGACGCGCTTTCAGTTTGAAGACGTGAACGCGGCAACCAAAGCTATCAATGATCTCTACGGAAACACGCTCAATGGTCTTGTCAAAGGCGGTGGCATTCGTCTGTCATACAGCAAAAACCCGCTTGGCATTCGTACTCCAACTAGTGCGAACGGATTTGGACCAGGATTTCAGCATCAGCATTTCGGACGCGATGGTGATAGGGAGCGAGGAGACAGGTACACCTATGGTGGCGCACAGACCCTTTCGCCTGTACCACACCATCATTCTGTCAACCATCGGTCTGCGCATACCCACGAATTCATGATTTCTCCTCCTCCACCTCGCTTCTCGGGAAACGCTGCCGCGACGAATTCAAACATGACCTTTGGCAACTTTTCCTCTTCGTCTTACAACAGAGTTCCTGCAGGATCTGGTTCGAACTTGATGTTTGGGACATCCAATTCTTTCCAAGGAGGTGCTGGTCCGGGAGTGGGATATCGCTTGACGGCATCTGATGTTTATGAGGACGTTCAAGGAGATCTTCACACGTCTTTCGCTCCTTTTGACAATGGTCATTTGGATCATCCTCAGTTGCCAATGCAGCACCAGGGCCCGAATCCTAATCAGAATCAAAATTTTTAGACGGATGCATATTTCAACACTGAACTTATACCTTGCATATCATTTCGTGGTGCATGGGAGTGAATCAGGACAGATTGGACATCCACCGCACGCGATACCTCTGCGCCACCTGCCGTTGCCTCCCTGTCATGACACGAACATCTCTATCTTATCCTGCTTAGGTTCGATCTCAATCAAGTTTTTTTTTTTTTTTGCAATCTATCTCCGTTGCACGCTCCATCTTGCCACATATCTGTATTCTTTCTCTGCATATCGATCAATCCCCCCATCCCTCGACTGTTTTTATAACCTTGCGGTATCATGTCTGACTTCCGTTTCCTCGATTATCTATTTGTTGTCTTCCAAGAACTGTGCTTCGTTTGTTGTCTCTGTCTATCGTCATGTTTGTTTCGTGTTTGCATTAACTCTTGTTGCTCTCTGCAAAATATACATCAATTCTTCTTATATATCTATTATTTGCTCATGATACGATACATGATTACACCTGAATAGTTTTTGCTTTATGCTTCAACCTAGTCATTCTAACTATCCTTTTCTTGACAAGAGTGTTTTAGTTCACTAATTCGTTTCAACACTTTCGCGATACTTTACTTCTTAACCTCCCTCTTCGTTTAACATCAATTTCTTCTCCTGCCTCCCATGCTTTATTCCTGCTCCCATTTTTCGTTCTTGCTCGTCACACCCATGCCTCACAATCACTCTCTGCATATCCAAAGCCAATCATTGCTCTTACCAGTCTCAATCTTTTCTCAACATCTACAGTCCCACTGTGTCGGATAACAATACATATATTTTATACGTATGCATTTCCTCGTTCTCGTTTCTTTCACTTTGATTCTCACTTGCATCCGATCCTTTTGCCTTTGAAAATCAGGAGTATATACAACTTTCAATTTCAATCTGTACTATAATAGCATACTCGAAGAATCATAAGTATGATCAAATTGTGTGTGTTAAGCTAAAATACAAACATGAGCATTCAAAGAGAATTAGACACAGGTACATCGTTAATATATATGCTGCTGGAAATCGCAAGTTAATAAGTCATTGTTCAAATGTGCTATATCATGAACAGTTGTTGGTCATTATAATCATGGCAGAAGATTGAGGAAAAGTAAACAAGGAAAGCAAATGAAATGAGAATAAATATCGGCCAAATGAAATATACGCCATTGCAACCCATTCACCCCTGGTATTTCTTAATAAGATCCCTCAGTCTAGCCTGTCCAAAAGCTAAATGTTCCCCTGCAGTCAAACCAGGCGTATTTTTCAACCCAGAGTTCGTGACAGCCCGAAGGTTGTTTGCAGCTTTTCCTGCACCCAAGCCTAAACCTGGCTTTCCCACCTTTGCATTGCTGACCGACGCAGAAGATTTACTCCCGACATGGATTTCAGAAGTAAATTCACTAATAGTCGGCGGGACATTGATCGGCGATACTTTTGATAAAGCAGCGGTGGTTGGCCGAGCTAGAGACGCGGTCGTAGACAAAGTGGGTTTGGCATGAGATGATGACATGACCGCAGGAATAGGCGCAGACGTTACTTTGACACCCACCCCGACGTTCGTTCGTCCTGTTGTGACATGTCGACCATTGATACCATTTCCTGAGGTTGTAGATGAAGAGCTGGATGCGGACACTGGAAATTTCGGCCCAGACAAAGGTGAGAATAACTTCCCGGGGGGTTTGGTTGTTTTTTTCGAGGAAGATGATGGCGGAGTCGCTACAGGCTTTGTGTTAGCAGCACCAGAGGCCCAAATCGCTGCTGCGGCAGTAACTCGGCCACCTCTTCCCCCTCGCGCTGATTTCACGTCGTACTTCACTTCAGGATCGGATGGTTTAGCAGGAAGCACAGCTAATCTCCCCTTTCCAACTACGCTTTGCCACGGATTTTTTCCCCTGGCATCAAAGGTTTTATTGCTTACTGGTGAACCTGCGTGTTTCGCAGCATCACGATGGTTCCAGATATCCGTGATACGCCTGGCATCTTCTGAAGGATTTGTGCTAGCCAATGGCGAGTCTTTAGGGACAAGCGTGCGTTGGTATATGTCACGCTTGAGAGTCCCGATAGGCACGAATCCAGAAGAGCGAGGATCAGGATTGTGCGATGAATCAGCAGCATCTGTGGTTTTGGATAGTTCCTTGCCCTTGGCTTCAGTTTCACTCAGTGCATCTGAAAATGGTTCATTCGCAGGCTCGACATCAGGAGGCAGTTCAGGTATTCTGGATGGTTGCGGGCTGGGACTAGGAGAGATGACGTCGTCCAAAGGTGGTTCGGCCTCTACAGCACCTAACCAAGCAGCAACTCGTCCCTTTGAAGCACTCGTACGGTCTTTGCCCTTCTTCTTTCCGACCTTTTTCTCCTTCTCCTTCTCCTTCTTCCTCTCCTCTCTCACCTCGATCTCATCTTCAACTTCTTTGCCTTCCTGACCACCCTTCAAAGTTCCTCTCGACGAATTCTTCTTCTTTTTTCCCTTTTTACTCAGCCCCCCTTTGTGTGTTTTTTCATCTGAATCCCTATCCCTGTCCAGCTCCACATTACCGATCCCTTGTAATCTTTCCTCAAGGTCCATCGCTACTGTCGACTCCAGTACATTGTCGGTATGAACATTCGCATTGACGAAGGCAGGCCCGATGTCACCGCAATCTGGCAACGTTAAACTAGAAATGGCGGAATCGTTTAAGGGATCACGATCCGAGTCCCTTCGAGGAATCTCGATAGGGCTAGGTTTCTCAGTCTTCTCTGCGCCTACCCCAGACCCAGGACCAGAACCAGAATTACTAGCACTTCCCAAGACACTTCGAACATCTGGCCTTTTATCATCCACGACCTTGCGTGTCCCAACCTCCGCCAGAAGCTTTCGTTCAAGTACATCCAACCCGCTTTCAGCACGGCCTTCAACACCGAGTCCGAGTCCAACAAGACTTTTGTCAATGCCAGTCTTACCCTTTCCGTTCCCGGCTTTCACAGCTCTCGTAGAATATCCTTGAAGATATCCGTTCGCCATAGATTTTCTGGGTGTGGCAACAGCGATCAGGGTCGGTGTAGCTGGTGTAGGGGGAGTGTGAGATCGAGAACGGTGAGTATGATGCTTCAGGGATGAGGACGGAGTAGCGAGATTGTGATTGGTATGAGTTTTATCCATGGTAATAGAAGCGTCAAGTGCGGATCGGTTCGGAGCTGGTGCGATAGAGAAATAATCGTCCACTCTCGGCTTTGACGACAGGAACCTAGCTTTATCCGACATTGATGGTACCGGCGGCGGCTTTTCTACATCAACATCTATTCTCTTCTCAGAAGGTGAAGGTAAATCGCCACTCAGATCTTTCGTTCTAGTCCCGACTTCATCCGCCATCCTTTCCAGCTCTTCTACTCTCTCGCTCTTCGGCACACTCTTACTAATCATCCCACCTCCATTCGAAACTTCCGTCACTTTAGTGAAAGAGCGTTTCGGGGACAGGACAGGACGAGGTGAATGAAGCGGGGTAGGTAGTGTATTTGCCTCAAAATCTAACTCTAGCGGAGGCAATGGAGCAAGTGCTGGATGAGAAATTCCAGCAGTACCAGTAATCCCACCGTTGAAGGAGGGATATCTCCGTCCACCAACAGGTGAAGCAGAGCGTCCCCTTCCCTTTGCTTGTGAAGCGACGCGCAAAGTCTGCGAAATGCGAGATGCGCGTTGTCCCGTACCCTCTTCTCCATTCACGTCAGACTCTCCAGGTGCCTTTCCAAGACCGGTGTCACTGCCGTATCGCCGAAGCTCAGTATGTGTTGGCGAAAGCATCTGTTGCGCAGACGTCAGTTCTACAGAGTGGGAACCGTACGTGTATGCTAAATCCTGGTTAGAAAGCGTAGGAAGCCCGGGTAGTCCGGGTAGTGGAGGCGACAGCAATGCTGCTGTCGTTGTGGCAGTAGATGACGAAAGAGGTCGAGGTCCTGCACTAGATGCACGAGGTGGAGAAGGTAACGAGACAGCACCGTAGTGACTATAAGGCACAGAAGCTTCCGGACTCATTGAATACTGAGTATGTGGATCGAGTGATGTAGGAGGATAAAGATACGGTTGTTGATATGGCTGAGGAGAAGCAGTGGGAACGAACGGGATTGGAGGTGGCAACCAGACCAGATTCTGATTGGGGTCAACATATGCGCCAGTAGCTAGAACGGGGCCAGGAGGTCCTGGACTCATGGGCAAAGCAGGATATGAAACGTATGCAGCTTGAGCTTGAGCTTGGTCTAATAGATACGTTGGTTGAGAAGGGAACGGCGCTGACGGTGATTGAGCCATGTACGGAACTTGAGCAGCTGGATGTATTTGTTGCTGCTCATTATATAGATATCCCGGATATTGCTCTGGTGGTGGTAACTCAGGAAGCGCACTAGGATGAACAACTATAACGGGCATTTCGACGAGAATGTCTTTACTGAAATGCACATTTATTAGCTGTTTTCTCGTGCATCGAGAACGAAAACACGAACTTTCCAAAGCCCATGATCATTTTGACATCAATGACACAGTTGACTTCGAATAATCCCTGTGTTGTTCTTGGGCCTTTAGCGTTCTTCCCTAATGCCTCACTTTCATCACCGAGAAGTAACCCACCCCTAACGCCTTTCGTGCGCTTCGGCACATCAAAGACTAAACTGGCAACTCCTTCTACACCTGGAGGTATTATGTATTCTGGCCCGCGAAATGGAATCGTCGTGACTGTGTCGCTTATCTGCAGCGGTCTCTCGTCTGCAGGTAAATTTGGTAGATGAAGTGAGCGATTGAGCGAGATAGATAGACCAGTGTTCTATGATGACGAAAGAGTGAGAAAGAATCTAATTGTTGAGCTTGAGGTTACCTTTTTCGCAGAATGATTTTTGACCTGCAGTTCAATACAAGCGCTTTCGCCAGCAATGAGTATACCGCCAATCAACCTAGCCTGACACCAAATCTTTCCATTCTCTCCAACGACAGTGACCTCTGGCTCCTCCTGTCCAATTCTTTCTTCGTCATAAGCTTCAACAACGTCAGCATCCTTCTTGTTCGTCACGAGCTGCCGTTCACCCTTCCAGGATACTCCTACGCTTGCTCGGACCTCGTAGTTGACAGAAGCAAGACCAGAACCGAAAGATATGGATGACGGTGAAGTTGCTGGAAGGGGAAGACGGAATAGAAAAGTTGAATGACCCCGCTTAGCTTGGTGGTAGTGAAGTGGTAGCGGAGGATCACCAGGCAAAGGATGAGCTTGTACGGCGTTCGAAGGTGGAAGCCCAGGACCCTGGAAAAGTCTACGAGCATGTATAAACGTAGATCGAGCTGAATGATCTCTTGAAGTCAATTCTAGTAGAATGATAGGAGATTATATGCTTGTCGACATACTTTGTGGTTGTAAAATTCTACGTACCTTGAGTAGCGAAGAGTTCTATCACTATCACACCGATACCCAGCCCTTTATCTGCCTTGCAATCCATCTCCATCTTTCCACTGATATAGTCTCCGGCGACAAAATAGGGCTCAGCCAATGTCAGCGAGACGTTGACCTTTGGATGGTGCGTCGTCGCATTCATTGGCTCTGGTCGGCTTGGGTTAGCCATTATCGTCCTCAATTCGGTTGTATATAATCGATATTATGAATACAGGAGTATCTGGTCGTGGATCCGTATTATCAGGATGTTTTGGTGGAAATATAGAAGATCCAGGCTGGTGCAATGGTGCGCTGGAGCCAATTTGAGCCCAGAAAGTCGAGGAGAGAGAGAGGGAGTAGGTAACTTTCAGAAAAATCTAACAAACAAGGTAATAGAGCATTTGGTCCAAGATGAAGTTAGAATCCGTGTGACTAATGTCAGTGAGAGAACGATGAGTAGTAGCATTGATGTAGCTATAAGCATTGTTTCATTGCCTGATTTTTTACTGTCCATTCAGAGTGTACCACTGTCATGTCTTTACTATGTTGATTGCAAGAAAATGGATAGGCCACCCCCTTGAAGCGAACTTTGACCAACGTGGATAATCGGTCACCCCGGGCCGGAGCTTCCGCAGCACTGCGAGTTCAGTATTCTTTGTCACAGAAGAGCTCAAAGCTTGTGCGCTGCTTCATTATCTCCGCGCAGGCATTGACGATGAAATACTACATAGTACAAGATACGTAAGTCGCAGAGCTCGTACAACGAAGCGATTATTGATTTGAAGGCCGTAGCGATTATGTTGAAGTACAAGGAAAGGATAGCCTGCCATAGAAGATCAAGTATCCGTCGCTCGCCTAGTGGTGTCTACTATCTGGATGCTCCCACCAAGAATTTGGACCCTGATATTTCCCCTCTACTGTCTACTGCCGCTTGCTAGGCACGATGTATTTCCTGCTTCCCGTCCGTCTACTAATCTACATTAACTTGTTTGTACCAGCCTACGCTTGGGGCTTCTGTGAATATACCCAGTCAATTCTTTGGAGTCGTAACGGTGATAGACAGGATCCTCAGAAGCACGAGTTGTGAATCTCTTGCTTGAACGTGCTCAGAGATACCAGGAAATTGCATTCAATCTTCCTATACATATTTCGTCTGTCCAACGTTAACTTTCCTACTAGCAAATAAATTCAAGTGTTTAGCGTGCGCAATTTACGAAACCGAGATTGAACGCCAAGCTAGATCTATATCCCATTTATCTGCCCTTCAAGCTTCTATACCTGGCTTTCATTGATAGTAAGTACAACTACAAAATTGACATCTCAGATTTTTGGAGCGGGTATGTACTCCATTACAAAATGCAGATACATGAGATTCACCTGCTGCCACCTCAGGCTGCCATCGATATACATACCTCAAAGTGGCTCGGGCTTGTGCAAAAGGCCTTGAACGTTGTCCGAGTAAAATCAACTTGTCGCAGGGTTATTTATCAACCGTCCGACGAACATGTACAAGCACGAGTCGGATCTTCATGAGCTTGCTTATCTTACACGGGTGAGAATGGGATCACAGTGCAATAATCGTATTACTTATGCCACCAACGTATGTACTTTTTAGTCCGACTTGAACGCTCTTTGGACGCTTTGTCTATTAGGTGGAAATAGGAAGAGTCTAATATCGAGTCCTTTTGAATTCGCTCTGTGTGATGAGTAATATTGACTTACATCCTCTAACATGACCGGTTCATAGGTGGACAATCATACTGTAATATATATATCAGATGTCTGTACTCGCAGATATTGCTGCAAGTTCCGTGACGTCATCCAGTCAATCTGACTCGGAATTCTCAACAAGGCCGAATCCACCTTTTTACTTACATCTCCGAACTTCCTTCAGCCAAGACTTAATTCGAAACCGATGTTATCCCAATCTGAAGCTGAAGCTAACGTTCAAGCATGGGGCTTTCAAAACGTATTCACATGGACTGACCGTCCGTAAGTCCTAACTTGAAGTCAATCATCGTGCCCCACAACTACAACTGGGTATAATTCTGACCTCCTACAACTTTAGAAACGCACATTATCCTCCCCATTCTCATGCTACTCGTACTACGCATTTGATCTTACAAGGGGAGTTCATCATAACCTACCCTAAAGATACCAACCCCATGAAGGAGACCTTTGGTTCCGGCTCGCGAATTGATGTGAATGCCGATCGAATCCACGAGGTTTGGATAGGAGAACAAGGTTGTACATATGTTGTCGGGGAGTGAAGTATGCATAGTACAACAATGAGGCGGGGTCAACGTCTAATGTTATTAAGCCAGTGCGGGAGCTTCAGTCCGCAACATGCAAGCAGATATACTATATCCAAAGCAGATATCACCTCTTCTTCTTACTCTCCTTATCCGAATTTTCTCCTTCGACCGTCTGCGCATCCCCCGACAACACTTGTCCATATTCGTTGACACGTTTGGGATCGATTCGGTAGATCCAGCGCTGTAGACAGGGAAAATTAATGATCATGTACAGTAGATTGTATTTATTTTTTAAGGATGGCTTACCTGATACAGAAAGATTAAGAATACGACGTCGTCACGGAAGCATGCTAAACGATGGAGGAAAGGCATCTTGATGCAAAATCTGTGTATTAGAAATATAAGGTAACATTATTCTTCTCAAACAGAAAGCAAACCATACGCAAAGAAATCGTCGACAACAGTGGAAAGTGTTTTGTAAATCATTGCTTTCATTGGCATATGAGCCACGCTCTGGAGGGAAAAGGTTGGAGGTCATATCGATACGATCATTGATCATGTTCTGATTTAACTTACCTTGAGCTTATAGTTGATGATTAATTGCGGTACCAGTTGCGCCTGTCCATGTGCATGTTTAGGTGCAAGAAGATAGAGGAAGGAGCCGGCAGAACTCACAAATCCAAACATGTAGACAAACGATGTCAACGTTCCGATGATAAAACTGTACCAGCCCCGATGGGACTCGTACATAAGGGAGTAGATGGTATAGGCAGCAAGTGTAGGAATGGCGACATAGGATACGTAGCGGAATGCTAGTTGATCATACCTAAATTGGAATTGTGGTCAAAATAGGCGAGAAGACAAAACGTAAACGTACTCTTGAGTTTTCTTTTCGTCTTCGCTCAATATGTGCTTGTCTACATATATGTAGTCAGAATGAATGCTGGGACAATAGAAGGAAAAGTCAGGGACCTCTTATATCCAGTTTGTATGGGAACCAAGATCCTGGAGCTGCGACGATGGAGATGTCTACAGCCTTGGTTATCTGATACGATGTTTTCAGTGCACGCGAGAAAGAAGTCTTGTGTCCGAATTCTCACCTTCCAGGCTTCAATGATAACTCCCATCCCGGACCCGAACAAAATCATCCAGCTGGTGTTTTCGTTGTTATCGATGAGATAGAGCAGAATCACTATTTGTACGAAGACATTTGTGACAATCTAAAATAATGTCAGGGGATAATTTGACAAACACTGGTAAGTACGTACAGTTCTATGAATGAAGATTTGAGTGACAGTCAAGTACAGAGCGAGAGGCCACCAACCTGACGGAAACTCCAACCATTTCCTTCTTTTGTCGCCAGTGCGAGACGTCCGACTTGAACGCCAACATTTCAAATCTACGTCCTCAGTAAGCACTCGCGACATATTGACTTTACTCAATCCTTACAGCATATGCAACACACTGACCAAACCGGTCAATCCAAGGAACCAGGGATTTGTCTCGATCAACATCCGTTTGATTTCGTCCAGCTCCGCACTAGCACCTGCACCCTGCTGTTTTGCAGCTTCTTTGAATCCGTGTGTCATGGATGCGAAAATTTGGAATTTCATGTATGACATTGGCTGGAATGTGATTTGTATAGGCATAGAGGGTGTTGAGGAGTTAAGTTCGACATAATGAGATCGAAGATGCCAGAATTCGTTGGGGAAAATGATGGGTTTGTAGACGCCTTTAGTACCTGTCGGATCACGTCGGTTGGGTATGAGATGGACGTCTGGAGAAAAAGTTTGAGCGACAATGAACGACTGAAACGAAAGACCGAATTACGTTCAAGCAGCGGTGGAGGGAGTTGGGCGTATGGGACTGCTGCGCTATCGGAGACTAGAGCAAGGGTTATGTTCTACACTCTACGATTAGCCAAGAGACAGGCATGTTAGGTTGAGGTTGCGTACCCTATGCCAATGCGGCATAATCACGTCAGCTTCCTACAGACAGATATCTAAACACAATGCTCGAAGATAAAGGGTCAAAGAAATACCTCCGGTTCCTCTTCGACTTCTCCCTCGTTGTTGCCACTTAGAAGATTCTTTTCTTTCCGTATCTTGGTTCTTGCTATGAAAGGTGTAAGAACTAATTTCGGGATACTCGAGTTAGTCAGTGCTTTGTTTATGGACAGATAGCAGCGACCCACGTTTGCGAATATGGTGGATATGTTCGGGGTTGAATCTTTCATTTTGTGGGTCGGGACTGGCGCCTTCTTTTGTCAAGAAGATGTCTGCCCACAAACTCCCATTTCGCAACACAGTCTAGGGCATAATTCAGATCACAGATCCACATCGAAGGTTGTTCCTTCATACCTCGGGAAACACAATATCATATTCAACCACTCTACTATCTGTGTAGTCCCCGTATGTTATATTCTTCCAAATGAAATTCGGTAAACCTTCGTCTCTATCTTTCCGATATCCTGAAGTCCATTGCTTTGAGAACACATCGCCGTTAGGTGAAGTCGACAGGTAAACATGCATATCGAGCGAGGCGCCAAGCGGCCATCCTGGCGTAGCTTGGGTTGGAGGTAAAAGCCATGGATTCACAGCGTTTGAACCAGGAGTATCGCCCGCTGCCGGAGGACCGGTAGTAGTAGTCTGGACAGCGGGGGGAGTTGCTTTAGGTGCAAAATATTTGGTAACTATGTTTTACAAGGTCAATTTCGGACATCCACAGATTGTGAGGGTAGTCATACCCATTTGCGACACAAGCCATACTAACAAGAGTTGCTAGAGAACACAAAGGTCAGAGAAGACATGCAATTGTCATATACGTACTTGCCTGAGCGATTCCAAGAAACTTTTTGAACGGAGATTGTTCCTCTTGGGCCCCCTGATCCCCTGCAGCCGGTGCTGCTCTGGCTACAGGAGTTGCAGCTTGTGATGCGGATGACATCTCCAGCAATGCCCAACGATGGAGAGGAAGCTGACGGAAGAGCAGAAAAGTTCTCACGGATGCTGTTCACCGACCGTGCCGAAATACTATCAGCAAAAATTGCTGTCACCTATTGGGCTACTGTAGCTGTTCTTATTCATTCCTGTAAGCCGTGTCTAGTAGTCAGGCATCACACACTTTCAGTCCACGAACAGATAAATTTAAGGGTCTTGAGGTCTTTGTTCAAGCAACAGCAATGATATTTCGCTTGCACGTATATCTCTGTCACGGCGCCATGATAGATGAACATTGGTTGCAGTTGAGATGTTGAACGAGACAATATGTACCATCTAGCTGTATTCATGCAACCACGGCGTTATTCGTGGTAACAATACTAAGTATGGCAAGGAAATAATCACTGTTTGGATTTTTGGCCTTAAATCCCAGAGGACGACAACTGACGCCATTCACATAATATTTTCTGTCGGCTCAGCAATAGATGGGCAGATGTCAATACAGCGACTAACAATATTGTTTGCTAATGGAAGACATGACAGATCAGCAGTACTGGCATTGTAGCTGTATTTTAATGAAAACAGAGTGAAGAACTCAAGGATCCAGACAAGAAAGTTGAATGTCGTCGGTTTGACTGAAGTTTTCAATTTGAAAACATGGAGCATAATTATGTGACAAAAAAGGAAAGTTCTAAATAGAAAAGAACAAACCACGCGATAACCCTCTGCCCAGGTTATTACCTAAGGCGATGATAAAATGCCCTAAACCCAGCCTATCTTTTAGACGACTGCGTTTCTTTCAAAAACCCCCATCATCTCCTCGTCGTATACAAGAACCAAGACTTCTCCATATTGTGAGTTATCGCGCTCTGCACTGTCGTATCACTCCAGGACTGACCAACTCGCTGTCTAGATAACTTTATCTTTCACTGTAAGTGACGCGCACCACTTTTACGCGTCTGTCAGCTCTCTACAATGTCTGATGCCACTACCGCAGATGCCTGAATCTCGTGAAGACTCCGTCTACCTCGCCAAGCTCGCTGAACAAGCTGAGCGCTATGAAGGTGTGTTTCTTTTCTCCTATCGCGCTTATCTTTGGTTTCTGGTACTCATCGTTTGCCTTTTTCTAGAAATGGTTGAGAGCATGAAGCGTGTCGCCTCGACAGATGAAGAGCTCACCGTTGAGGAGAGGAATCTACTTTCTGTAGCGTACAAGAACGTTATCGGTGCTCGTCGTGCTTCCTGGCGAATCGTCTCGTCGATCGAGCAGAAGGAAGAGTCCAAGGGCAACGAGGCTCAGGTGTCCATGATTAAGGGCTATCGGGAGAAAATCGAGACAGAGCTCGCAAAGATTTGCGAGGATATCCTCGATGTTCTCGACAAACACCTTATTCCCTCCGCCGCTTCGGGAGAGTCGAAAGTATTCTACCACAAGATGTATGTCCTTTCTTTATATATATTCTTATTCTTCCGTATATTTATAGCTTTGCAGGATGGGAGACTATCATCGTTATCTCGCTGAATTCGCCACCGGCGACAAGCGGAAAGAGAGTGCCGACAAGTCTCTCGAGGCATACAAGGCCGCCTCTGATGTTGCTGTAACTGAACTCCCTCCCACGCACCCTATTCGTCTCGGTCTCGCATTGAACTTCTCCGTGTTTTACTACGAGATTCTCAACAGCCCTGACCGTGCATGCCATCTTGCAAAGCAGGCGTTCGATGATGCTATTGCTGAGCTTGACACCCTTTCAGAAGAGAGTTACAAGGATTCTACTCTCATCATGCAACTGCTCAGGGACAACCTCACTCTTTGGACTTCGGATATGCAGGACTCTGGTGAGTGGGCAATATTGTATCTGTCACAGTCCTCAATAACTAAAATTTTGGTTCAGCCGACAAACCTGCAGACAAGGATGAGGTTGCTGATGCACCTACTGATGATTAAATTGGTTTCTTATTGATCAAATTGTATTCCCTGTGTTATATCGCTCTTGCATCCATCTCCTCATCATGCTTTTCATCCGGAATGCCGTCCTACCTCCTCTACACCCACGTCGATTTCGTTTTCACACTCCTCATATCCGTACTTGACGTCCAATAACTACAATTATTATGGCTACATACTACATAGTATTTGATTTTCTTTTTGCATGGTCTTCTGTGATGAAATAAAAGCGTAAAAACATGATAACTCTCAACTTTTGTGTGATGTGGAAGTGGTCGAAGACACTGCTTTTGAGCTCGTCGCCATTTATAGAGCCGGTCGTTACGCATTTGATTCGCGATCGAGCGTCAACGTGCTTTACTCCTTCCATGAATGTTCAGTCTTATAAATTGTTTCCAAGGAGTAATTTCTGTAGCTGCTGTCCTACTTTTCCTCTATGCTAGCCAAGACGTTGCGGAGAATCTTTCGCCTCAAGGATGCCGAATGTCATACATGAATCCTCTTTACATTACGCAAACAAAATTTAACAGTACTTGGACACCCTTAGCGGAGCGATATTCTCTGGTTTTGTACAGAGAAGACCAATGGGAACGTGAAGTACGTCCTCATACTCTCACATCTTAGAACTCCAATTGAAATGATGCCAGCTTCATGGCGGAATGCCAGTCCTTTTCATACCTGGAAATGCAGGCTCCTCAGGACAAGTACGATCTATTGCTTCATCTGCTACTAGACAATATTACTCCAAACCAAACGTACCAGCTTACGAAAACTGGTCGCGAAATATGCAAGCGCTGGACTTCTTTGCGGGTTAGCATCTGAGCGACCTTTCGTACGGGGGGATAAAGAGAGCTGATTTTTAGGACCCTAGCGGACTTTAATGAAGATCTTTCTGCATTCCATGGACCAACTCTGCAGGCACAGACTGAGTATTGTGCTCGTGCAATAGCATACATTCTTTCACTATATCCACCAAATACAACTATCATCATCATGGGTCATTCTATGGGTGGTATCGTTGCCACCTCTCTCTTGCCATCAAAAGATATTGCGGCTATTATCACTATGTCTACTCCACATACCCTGCCTCCTGCTCGCTTTGATCAGCGAGTCGACGAGATTTACGCCAGAAACCGAGAACTATTGCTCCAAGATTCGACGCCGATTTTGTCTCTTTGTGGAGGCGCGATGGACACGATGATCCCTTCTGAATCGTGTATATTACCTCTGTCAATTGAGGGTTTGGATGTGCCGTATCGAAGGACGGTTTTTTCTTCTGCCCTTGAGGGTGCTTGGACTGGCGTTGGTCATCGGGAAATGGTCTGGTGTCATCAGGTACGATGGCGCGTGGCTCGAGCTGCAATGGAGCTTTCTATAGCTACCTCAACAACTGAACGCGAAGTCATACTTGACAAATGGTTAAGAGACGGACACACCTTGCCTCCAGCAGAAGAAACAGATGTATCTGGTAGTTCTTCACCTTCTGAAGACAGTGTCAGCGTAGTTCCCCCTGGCCAGCGTCTCGTTTTGACGCAGCCGCGACGGTCTCAAACGCATCTGCTTCCTGTTTCCACGCACAGCAGTCGATTTATACTCTTCGTCTCTCAAGGATCTGTGCCCCCTGTATCACCTCAAAACCCAAAATCATTACGAATATCAGTTACGCGATGCTTTGGTTCGACGACCGCTTTGAGGTGTAACACTATTCAACCTCTGGTTCATAAACTCGTACCAAATCCTATACCTGGTAACGTTTTCCCGGTTCCTCAGCAGGGTACGGACGAATCGGAAGGCGTCGTGGTGTTCGAGGCAGACGTCATTATGGAAAATAACTCCGAGGCTCAGTGGGTAGCCGTAAATATAGAGCGGGCGGAAGGCGACGGATGGCTTGTCGGCGGTTTTATTTCTGCGAATAAGATAATTCACGACGTCTCTATGTCCAGTAAAATCTCTTCGTTCTATCTGTATCCATTGCCACTGACAGGTTACGGTCTGCACAGACATGCTCTTAGGTGGTACAACAGTGAGGCTGTCAGATTCAGCCGCACTCCAGACGTCTGTGAGCTTTCCAAAGTTGAGCTCGAATGCATTAGTGGTGTACAGAGTTGTCCCGTTGATGGCGGATGATTCTTTGTGCAGAGATCGTACGTTGCCTTAATTTTTTTCTTGTTATTTGCTCTGTCATGAATTCATTTATTTGTTAAGAACCATTTCTTGCACCTTTGCTAATGCACACCTCGCACCCCTCGGAGACCCATTATTTCCCTTTCACAACTAAATCACCCCATCGAATTCTTCTTCACACCCACGGCTCGGCCCCTTATGCATATCCCAATTCTGGAAGCAACGAAGGTTTTGAGCTCGTGATCTACTCTGTTATCAATGGATGCTCTATGCAGCTCCGAGGCTTCGATCTTCTTATTGACTGGACAGCCACTCTGGGACGATGGCCTACACGATATTTCACCACGATCGTGTGCTGGGCGGTTGGCATCGTGTCGCTCATCGTTTTTGATGCTTGGAGCTCTGGAGAGAATAATGCTATCCGTGAGTTTTCTTTTTTTTTTCCTGCAGGTTGAGCAATTGTTTTGGAAATTTTTTTGATCCTCATCGTCCGGTCAGCGTGCGTGCCTCCTGTTAGCCGTTCCCTCACCGAGTTTGCTCGACGAAGGTTGCTCAAACTTTTGTTGGCTTCATATTTGCTTTCGCTTCTACCCCTCCCGGATTATCTCTTCATAGGGATGAAGGGTGAATGGCTATATGCACCGATAGCACCTTTGCTTCTCCTGATTGCTTCTGGATTGGTATGCGTATCATGGATGGTCTTAGTTGTCACGATGTGGCCAATAGGGAAGATTAGTTATATATTCTCAGCAAGGTTCGGATAATTCATTAGGTTTTGGAGATTAAACTGATGAAATGTATTACAGACAGCGAGAAGAAATTGTCAGCGCGCGAAGAAGCACAGTCATCTCGATATGCTTTATTTTCGCATTAATATTCTTCCTGGTTCCCTGGCAGGTTGCGTATTTATGCTGCTGGCTCATACACCTGCAGTCTTGCGCTTCAGACCGTTTTGCATCGCCAGAGCCTGTTACACAAGTTAGCACAGCCATCCCGTTGCTCAGTCGTCTAGACGAATCTCCTTCTGGGAGCCGTGGAGGCAGTGAACAACCGTCCCGGAACAAGCACCTGATAAACAATAGCCACCATAAGGCTCATTTATTGCTCTTGATGACTTGGCTCCTTCCTCTCGCTGCCCCGGTATTAGTCGTGTGGGTACGGACACTGGTTACGGCCGGACTCAGCACTCCGTTTGACGGGGATCATTTCTTTTTGAACGTTGCTCCGTTCATGATTCTGGTCGACTTTTCTTCGTGGACATCAAAGCCACTGTTACAGAAACACAGGTTTGTGTCTATGTCTCCTTGCCCCCATAATTTGCGACTTATTTGTTCTTAGCGTTGAGAATTATATTTCAGCGTCGTGGTCGCTTTGGGTGGTTTCGGCAATTGCGTTTTTCATTGGACCCCGAAAAACGTATTATGTTTTCGATGTGGCGCGGTTAGCTATTGGAGTATTAGTCTGTGTACGGATCGGTCCTCGATATTGGGGTGGCAATCCTTGGCGAATTTCTGTATCTCGAATGCAGACACCGTAAAAGTTGGACTTGGTTCACAGCTTGGAGGGGGAATGAGATTTTTGCCGCTTTGCGTTCCATCAAGTTCCACGTGGCATTCTTGATATATGTGCTCCTAGATCTTAGATTGGCTCCGGTTCCTTTCGCTTGTCACTGTCAGATCGACTAAGTGAAAATCGAAAGCTGGGCTTTCTGGGATATGCCTCTCTTGTTCTGGATTGAACTCGACCTCCACAGGCCTCTAATACGTACTCAATTTGGTTATAGAGAAACTTGGAGAGATAGAACAGAGATTTACAACTTTTAATACAATCGATGATGGTGCAAAACAGATGATCAAATCGCTTTTCATTTGAGACGGAGGTACTTGTTCTCGTAATTTTAGAAAATGTGTTTGCAGCTGGGTGGCCGGCTTGTGGCTTGCATATTGTTCTGCCTGAACTCCCCCGTTTTTTTTCTTTTTACGGAGAACAGCAATCTGTACAACATCCTCATGTTCGTTCGAAAGAGCATGCAGATGGACGAAATTTGAGAAGAGCCCAGATCACATTCCCACCTGTTCATTCAGTTTGCCCTGATATGCCCAGATCCGGACAATGACCTTCTCACCTCCCTTCACACATGTGGCGGAGAACTAACGATAAAAAAATCTGTGGATGCCACAAGCTGCTAGCTATAGCTTGGTCTTGTAAGAGTATAATATTAAGCAGCCTTGAACTTAAGCTGGGAAAGAATTACTTGGTTTTTTTTTCATATTCATAGGAATAACCCGATGTTGTGATTCAGTTACTTCCCACGCCTGAAGCATTCCATAGTTGGATCCATCAAACCGTTCTCTCTAAGCAACCACTAACACCTTTGAGGCGGGTATGAATGCTTTCTTCTATCTTCTCTTATATCCTCTAATAAAATCTGTATTCTATTAAATAGGCAATGCATAGTAGCTCTATGGCCACCTCGCCTCGCGGGACTCCCTCCCGTAGAGGAAAATCACCCAAATCATCGACGACTCCGAGTCCCGCGCAGTCTTCGGCAGTATCTTTTCATCCAGAACCAACCAATAATTCTACCAGCTCTTTCTTTTCTTGTATCAGCATTCCAGTCGAGGGTGCAATGCCCGTTGGAAATGTTTCTTCTCCGGAGAGGTCACCTACACTAGATCTCGAGGCCCCACCCTCGTCGAGTGAATCAAAGAGGGCGCCTCGAAAGTCCAAAACTTTTGCTCTAGCTGCTCTTAACAGTCATGTGAGGGATGATCTAGTTGATGTAGATGAAACAACGACGTTGAGCGCCATGGAAGAGAAATACCGTCAATCCGCCCCAATTCCTGTTACTCCGGCTCTCGATTTATCGACAGTCAAGACGACTAGTCCTCGTCATTATATACATCCCAAGAGTGTCCAGAGACCTTTTGGATTGCAGGATTGTCCAGAATATTTTCCCACTGCGGAAGAATTTCAGGATCCCATGGCATATATCAAGTCGATCTCAGCAGAAGCTCAAGAATATGGCATCTGCAAAATCGTACCTCCCGAAAGCTGGAAAATGCCTTTTGTCACAGATACCGAGGTTCGTTTCATTTTTCGGCTTCTTTCGATTTACCAAAGCTTACGTTTTTACGCCATGGTTAGAGGTTCAGATTCAAGACTCGACTACAGCGACTAAATTCAATCGAGGCGTCTTCTCGAGCTAAATTGAATTTTCTTGAGCAGCTTTATCGTTTTCATAAACAACAAGGCAATCCACGTATAGTCGTTCCTACTATCAACCACAAACCGTTAGATCTGTGGCTCCTACGGAAGGAAGTGCACAAGATGGGCGGCTATGAGGCGGTGAATCTAATGCGTAGATCTTAGTCAGTCCCGGTGGCTGATTCTTTTTTTAGGTGACTAAAGGGAAGAAGTGGCCTGAAGTGGCTCGCACTCTCGGCTACACCAGCGTTCAAGGCCTTTCGACCCAGATCAAAAATTCTTATGCTCGAGTAATTCTTCCTTACGAAGACTTTTGCGAACGAGGTCGGAATACACCTTTTTCTCCTCCTCAAAGCTCCGCTTCCAAGCCACCAATACACATCCAAACTCCTGGAAAGGCTCCTCGCTCTAGCGCTACTCCAGCGTTTACAGGAGATGATAGCACCGCCTCCAGCCCTCTTACTGCCTCCTCCAGCCCTCTTTCTGAACCTCCAGATGAAAGCGAATCCAGGGAACAGGGCCCTCGACCTCGAAAGACTACCAGGCAGATTTCGGTCGACCGAACTAGTCGTAGGTGTATTTACGTAGCCTTCAAAAAATGTTGCCTCATATCCACCTCAGAGTCACCTAAGAAAGTCCCTGCAACACCTGCGCTTGCGTCTTCCTTGCCGGTGCCGACATACTTTGATGAGAAACCGGTACCAAGGGCCCGCGAAGCTGGAAATGAGGTACGACCTGCACTTCCTCAACAACAGCCGTTCTAACTTTATTGATCAATCAGCATTGTGAAATATGTGGCAAGAAAAACAAGGGGGAACAAATGCTACTCTGTGACGGGTGTGATTGTGGTAAGATATCCCTTGCTCGAGTTGAGGTCCCTTCCGTATCGTTATCTTCAGGTTTTCACATGTTCTGCTTGGACCCACCGTTGGAGTGCATTCCTAAGAGCGAACATTGGTATTGTTATTCATGTCTTTCTGGAACCGGAGGAGATTACGGCTTCGACGAGGGTGAGGAACACAGTTTGTCTAGTTTCCAGGCTCGAGATATGGAGTTCCGACGGATGTGGTTCAAATCACATCCTCCGCCTCCTCAACCGCCTGCGATGAAAGACGATCCGACTGCCTTGCACTTCGGAGATATCACTGTCTCAGAGTATGATATAGAGAGAGAATTCTGGCGTTTAGTACAATCATCGAGCGAGACCATAGAAACGGAGTATGGCGCCGATATTCACTCAACGACTCATGGAAGGTGCGCCTTTCTTGCAATTTTGGTTACTTACTTTCTTATTTCTTTGGCGCACAGTGCGATGCCTACGCTTGAGACTCATCCGCTGGATCCTTACTCTAAAGATCCCTGGAATTTGAACAATATCCCAGTTGTCTCTGATTCGCTATTGCGGTATATCAAATCAGATATATCCGGAATGACAGTACCCTGGACGTACGTTGGTATGGCTTTTTCGACGTTCTGCTGGCATAATGAGGTGAAGTCACAGCGATCAACTCGTCTCTTACACCTGTACTCATCGAACGGTCTGGTTATAGGATCATTACACATACAGTGCCAACTTTAGTAAGTCCTTGTCGTCACTGACCGGCTCAACTCAATTAATCTATCTTAGTGCATTGGGGCGAAACAAAAACTTGGTACGGGATCCCAGGAGCAGACGCCGAAAAGTTCGAGGCCGCTATCAAGTACGAAGCACCCGATCTTTTCGAGACTCAGCCGGATCTGCTGTTTCAGCTGGTAACGCTGATGAACCCGAAGCGTTTGACTGAGGTCGGCGTTCGCGTTTATGCCTGTAATCAACGAGCTGGTGAATTCGTCTTGACGTTCCCGAAGGCTTATCACGCCGGCTTCAATCATGGTGTCAGTGCAGTCATTTTTGGATATCTGTGATTTATATTGATCTGTTTGCAACCAGTTGAACTTCAATGAAGCCGTCAATTTTGCACTTCCGGACTGGCTGCCTTTTGGACGCGATTGCGTTCAACGCTATCGTGCATTCAGGAAGCTCCCCGTCTTCTCGCATGACGAGCTTCTGATCACCATCACACAACACTCACCTTCTATCAAGACATCAATGTGGTATGTGATCTTATTTTTTTTTGATTGCTATCCGCTGCTATCCTGCATCGCCTCATCTCCTTGCAATAGGTTAACGGCAAGTCTTCGAGAGATGACCGAACGCGAGATGGTCGACCGTGGAAAGGCTCGCGCTCTTGGATGTGTCGATTCGCTTGAAGGTCAGGATCGCCCTGAAGACCAATATCAATGCTCGGTGTGCAAGGTCTTCTGCTATCTATCGCAAATCTGCTGCCCTCATCAGTCCAATGTTGTCTGCGCTGACCATACTGAACTCCTCTGCGCGAAGTGTAACGAAGCCAGCTCGTTGACTCTTCGTACGCGTTTTTCGGACAACGAACTGCGTGATATTCAGAACAAAGTCGCCGAACGTGCTGCCATTCCTGCTGCATGGCAAACTAAACTGGATAAACTCCTTCTAGAATCAGCACGACCTTCTTTGCGCCATCTCCGCTCCCTGCTAACCGAAGGCGAGCGCATCCATGTCAATTATGCTCTAAAGGAAATATCCATGCTTCGAAAGTGCGTTACTCGTGCGAACGAGTGGGTCGACTCCGCGAACGCCTTCATCATTCGCAAGCAGAGTCGAAAACGGCCTCGTCGCTCGAAAGGTCGGTCAGCCCAGGACCTGGATGAAACTCCTGAAAAGCCTGAGAAAGGCCTCAATGATCTCTATAATTTACTTCGAGAAGTGGATTTACTTGGGTTCGATTGTACCGAGATTGGGACCCTCCGTGCTCTGGCACAACAAGCCGAGGAGCTCAAATCCAACGGGACTGCTATTCTCCAATCCTCCGCTGCCAATCGTAATCGGGAAGAGTATATGCAACAGTGCCAAAAACTCGTTCTCGATGCTTCGTCCTTGAATGTCCTGATTGATGAAGTTGCCGAGGTCGAAAAGATTGTCGACAAAGAGCAGCTTTTAGCAGAACTCGAAGAGAAGATGGTGGACGGCTACACTATGACTCTTGAAGAAGTTCGTCAGCTGCTGAGCCGTAGTCGTGCCTGTCGACTTCTACCCGATAACGAGTATATTCGCCTTTTGGAAACTCGGTTGCATGAAGGTACCAGCTGGGAAGATCGTGCGCAGGAGGTCCTTCAAAAGGATATTAAAACACTGGAAGACCTTGATCAGTTCGCCGATCTGGATCCTAGTGTTCCCATTGATCCCTCTGTCCTTGACCGCCTCATGTCGGCTCGCGATAAAGCGCTCGACTTTGAAAAGACAGCTCAAAGCTGGCTAGATTCCGGAGCTACCAAACCTCGACCCAGTGATGTCATCAAATTGGCCAAACGGGCAGAGAAGGAATTCAGTCTACCAATTCTACAGGAGGTCAGGAGCATGGCTCAGATCGCAAATGAGCTAGAGGACCGTTCCGAGCAGATTTTGAAGTCTTCGTATGTTCGAGGTGCCAACGAGGACGTTTTCCGATCAATTCAGGAATGGAAGAATTACGCCAATCAACATCTCAAAATCTTTGCTTTACCGAAGTTCGAGAAAGTTGACATGCAAGTCGCCGCCCATGAAAAATGGGTTGCTGATCTTCCGTGGTATTGTCGAAGACATAACGGGGCCTACATCCACGGCAAGGAAGTGCTTGACGATGTCATCGAGTGCACTCAACCTGAGGATGACCAACCACCTAACGATGAATATCTCACCTGCATTTGTAACGTGCCCGTACGTCCTCCGCCGCCGGGTGTCCCGTCCGATGCTGTTCAGTGCGATCATTGTTATGCTCGATTCCACGAAGAATGTGCAAAAAATGGAGGATCGTGTCCTTTCTGTGATCATTCTCATTGGACGGGAGACATTCCTAAAGCTCGATCCTGGCATTTCTGCTTCTTCCCCAACCTCCTTATCAATGCTCCAGAGATTTCGAAGAAATATTCAGAGGAATGGAAACAGCTCGAAGTCATCGTACATCGAGTTGACCGTCTATCAGCTGTGATTGGACAGTTTTTAGCTTATACATCCCAGCCTGCCAATCAACACCCCACCTATATTCATCAGGTCCGTCATTACATGCGCAAACTTTACAAGATACAGTTTGCTGTCTCCCCCAATCCTAAAGTATCCTTTGGTCTTGATCTTGCCGGTCTCCACCGAATTCTTGCTGGCCGGCCTAAGAAACGCAGAAAGCCAAAGTTCCACTTTGGGCAGGATTCTGATTCCGACTGGAAAGACGGGACGCGATGTATATGTCGTGGCCGCACCCCTTACTTGCTTGGGTACCCTACTGTTGAGTGTGAACGATGCAACAGACGTTATCATGCTGGTTGTGTCTTCTACAACGTTGAGCCTAGAGCAGCGTTTGGAAATCGACCAAGATCGTATACGTGTCCTTTGTGCTGCCTGCGCAAGAACAAGACGTATCCTTACTCCGAAGTGCGGGTCAAACCTCCACGTAGGTTATCTAGTCTATTCTTTCTCAGTATATACCGAACGCTGACGTCCTTGTAGCTGAAGACACTACTCATTCCGAATATTATGTCGACACCAAAGAAATGTTGGACACGTTTAGCAAGACTATTATTTATAAAGCAATGGGGCAGCCATATACTCAGACCTTGTTTGTCGAGCTACTCAAGTTTACTCCAGGCCAACCAGACACACACGCTGGAGGGTCTGCACAACCGCCTTCCACGTCTGGCGTGAGAGCTCCGAGCGTAGATGTTCCGATTCAGCATCCAGTACCTCCTCCCACATATGCACCCGTCGCTGCACCTCCGCCTGTTTTAGCCAGTGCTCTAAACGCAGCAGCTCAGAATGTGCCCCCGCCACCTTGGTCAAGATGGAGCACTGTGGCGACGCCTTCCCGACCGCCTTCCATATCACGAAGGCATGAGCTTCCCCCGGTTTCGCTACCATCACAGGAGCAACAGGATAACAGGAAGCGCAAGCATCCAGAAGATACCACTCATGAGGATTTACTGCCTCCGATGTCCAGCCTGAGTGAGCCGGTTGCAAAGCGGCGGATTGTCCTGCCACCAGTGCGCCATCAAACACCTCTTCCTCCTATCCAACCGCATCCCCCTCGAATACCTCACCCACCACAAACCCGGACGCCTGTACTTCCACCTCCAACACCTCAGAATCAAAGCCTCTCGCCGTCTTTGGCTCGATTAATGTCTCCTGTTGACCAATCCCCACGGCAATACTCGCACACGCATCCCCCGAATGTAGTTAGTGCTAGGCATGACACTCGACATGAGTCTCCACTCATGAGACCGGGAGGAGTCGATATTCTGAATTCTCCACCGATGCGGGGCCTTGAAAGGGATTTGCCGCGATCGATTCGTGGTAACGACTCGAGTACACTTCTTGGATCCTCTTCTTCGAGGAATGGACACGCGTCTCCGTTGATTGATAGGGATTTGCGGCGAAGCCCTCCTGTTGGTGCTCCGTCGTCTATTGTGAATGGTCGTCACAAGTTGCTTGCGTCTCCTTTGATTGAAAGAGAGGGTCCACGCGGAGTTTTGAACGGTCACGATAAAGTACATAGGTCGCCGAACATGCGTAACGGATACGCTAATATTCAGTCTTCGCTGGCTACAGGCATTGACGCGCCGCCGATACGGAAGTTGATGATGTCTCCTGGTAAACCTTGATCTTTTCCTTTCCGTTTTATACTACGATGTGCTATTTATCGTTTGCTTTGCCGATGTAGCTTTTATGATAATAATGTTTCTATCCTGCTTTCCTGGTTTAACGTAAGGCGTAGTGTTTCCTAAACAATCATAGTGTGTAGTTCATCTGTAAGTTAGGATTATAATCAAGATATTCACAACGCAGCTGTTTAAACTTATTGCAGGTAAATTTGAGATGAAAAGGCATATTAATATGATGTCGTGGTAGATAAAACTCGTTCAAGTTTGGCATGGTCAAATCATCGTTTGAAAGTAGGAAGCATTTATAGAGGTAAAATCCAGCGAAGGGATTAAGCCTTAGAGTATTGATTTTTGAAACCGGTAGTTGTAATCCTACAGGTAGTGAGTCTTATAGTAACTCTAGGATCTAAAACCCTTTGGAAAGTCATGCCGAGAACGCGCTGCGCGACTGACAGATCACGTACAAAGCACGTGAGGAGAAACGAACCTTAACCTACCTCGCGTCCAATTCTCCCACAGCTCGCCTTAAGAACCTGCAATGAATGAACGGTGATGCAATATTACTTCGAACTAGTTTCTTTTTCTCACAACGAATCCATTAAAGATATCGTCTGAAATTCGAATTCATCAAGGACAACGCGCAGATTCTATTGAATACTTAGCGTGTATCATATGGGTACGTCCATGTAGTATGTCCGCTTCTTCGGTTGTGACATAGATCGGCTCTCCCAGGCTGCCAGTGACTTTACTTATTAAATAGTATATAAGAAGGATGCGAAGATTTCGAAAAGGTTGCGCAGTCACCTCAAGATGCGTTCCCTCTTGTCTTGCCTAGCCATACTCACCTCCTTTGTCCTTGCACTTCCTTCTCAAAGAGACAGTCCTCATCAGGTCAAGGAAAGAGTCTTCCCTCCTCGAGACTGGGAGATTCAGAGTATTGCTCCCTCTACGCACAAAATTGAATTGAAGATCGGCCTTCCTCAGCCAAATTTTCATATTCTCGAAAAACATCTGTACGAAGTCTCGGATCCATCTCATACTCGCTATGGTCAGCACCTTTCTAAGGAAGAAGTGGAGGCCCTTGTAGCTCCTCATCCAGAGAGCTTGGAACTTGTGACTGACTGGCTTGTCTCCCACGGAATCGGGAAAGAAGATATGACCCGGTCCCCCGCTCAAGATTGGATTACCGTCACGGTTCCCGTGGGAGTTGCGGAGAAGATGCTCGATACTGTGCGTATACTGGTCCCGTATTGAGCATATATCGGTTCCAGGTGGGCTGATAGTATGATTTTAATAGACGTATTACGTTTGGAAGCATACAGCAAGTGGCGAATCGATTGTTCGAACCACAAGCTACAGTCTTCCCATTCATTTACACGAGCACGTTGACGTGATTCAGCCTACGACGACGTTTGCCCGTCTGAAAAGCTTCAAGTCGACCATTCATAGATTTGATAAGGAAACTGGGCAAATCGTTGAACAGAGCAATACCCCCATTATCAGTGCATCCGGCATCTCCGTTGACCCTAGCTGCAACAATACTGTGACGGTAACCTGTTTGAAACAGCTTTATAATGCTACAGAACTTACGCCATCTGCTACTATCAATAACTCTTTTGGCATCACCGGCTATCTCGAGCAATTTGCAAATTTGCAGGATCTGCAGTCATTTTATGCCATTCAAGTTCCTGAAGCTGTGAACTCCAGCTTCACGGTCCTTTCTATTGCTGGTAATTCAACTCTCAATCTCGACCGTGGATGGTTTCTCATGGTGTGTGCTCAGGCGGTCAGAATAACCAGACTTTGTCCGAAGCCGGAGATGAAGCGGACCTCGATATCGAATTTGGGTTTGGCATAACGTTCCCCATTCATGTACCTTATCATCGCTCGTATCGTACTCGTATTTATTCTTACTTCTCAGGGAACGTTCTTCACCACCGCCGGGAGCCCACCGTTCATCCCGGATTTGGATACACCAACAAATACCAACGAGCCTTACACTACAGTGAGTACTTACGACTTGACTTGTTTTGCTCTTCATGGTACTCAGGTCTTACCATAATAGTGGTTAGATTTCATTTTAGCTCAAGACGAAATTCCCTTGGTTATCACCACAAGGTGAGATGACTCAGTACCTGAAAGCAAGAGTTCGCTACCCAGATCTTTTCTTCTCAAGTTATGGGGATGGTGAGCAAACAGGTGCGCTTATCAGTTATATCCTCCGAACGTTTCTCATCCTTGAGATGTACATAGTACCCGAAAGCTTTGCGAAGCGTGCTTGTGCTGGTTTCGCTCAGCTAGGTATGTCAACATTAAAATCGCGTCATGTACCACCATCCTGATGAAAATGATCAGGTGCCCGGGGCGTTTCTCTTACATTCTCCAGTGGTGATGGAGGTGTTGGGGATGGAGATCCCGATCCTGCCACTCAAAGTTGTATCACGAACGACGGAACCAATAGGACAGAATTCCTCCCTCTCTTCCCAGCTTCTTGTCCATAGTACGTGCTTATCTTCCCTGATCTGCACCGGTTAGTGATCTAAAGTAGCGTAACTGCTGTCGGAGGTACTATCCACGTCCCCGAGGTTGCAGTTGACTTTTCTGGAGGTGCTTATTCATGCGGGCAGTTGATTTTTTGTCCCTCTCTAATCACGATATGCACAGGTGGATTCTCCAATTACTTTGCTCGCCCCGCGTACCAAGATGCGGCTGTTGCTGCTTTCCTTGACAACCTCCCTAATGGGACATTTGCAGGTCTCTTCAATCCGTAAGTGACTGCTCATGCCTTTAGGTTTGGGCTGATCATTCCAATATCACGTAGTAATGGACGGGTATATCATTCCATGTTGCTGCGCGGATGCATCTTGATACTAACTCAACGGAACGTCAGGCTTTTCCAGATGTCGCGGCACAAGCTGACAACTTCCAAGTGATCATCGGTGGAGAGACAGGCCTTATCGGTGGCACGTCCGCTGCTTCTCCTACATTCGCCGGCTTCGTCGCTCTACTCAATGATGCCAGACTCAAGGCTGGCTTACCGTCACTCGGATTCCTGAACCCTCTATTCTATTCAACTGCAATCAGTGGGTTCAACGATATCACTTCTGGGAATGCTCCTGGTTGTGGAACTGAAGGATTCAACGTGAGCTTCCTCCGTGGTGTTTTGTCTCCCAACTCGTTACTCATTTGTTCTGTAGGCAACTGTTGGCTGGGATCCTGGTGAGCTACTTCCTGGATAACGTTCTTCTGCCGCATGATGACATTTTTGGACAACCAGTGACAGGACTTGGGACACCTGATGTAGGGAAACTGGTTGCATTAGTGACATGATACATCTGTCTAAGGTCGAGGCCAAATACTTCAATTCAAACAGCGTAGCAGATTACAGTATACTCAAATCTTCCCTTCATCTTGAGAATATGAATATCGGGACAAAATTATCATTTTCATGTGATTGATATTTGGCTTATATCACCAATGTAAGTATGGCTGGGCCTGACATCCTACTTCGGGGGTTGTATATGATTATGTAGATTGCATGAAAAGCAGAATCATTCTCATATGCTTATTGTTACTAACTAGTAGCTAAAAGCTAGAATTGGCGGACATTGCAATTTTGAAGCATCGCTGGTTCGACAGAACCTGTTGCATTGGTAGCTGTGTAAATAATTAATAATGAAGCCAACTATTTTGTAAGAAATATCTCAAAATCTTCACTAAAATCACCTTGCGGAACAAGGAAGTTATGCAAATTCAATCCAGCACAAAGACTTAGATTGGGTAGTATATCACACCCTCATGCTTCAAACACAAAACTGTTGTTCGAGAAATTCATCAGTGTCAGAACTGAAGCATGTCAGGCAAAATTTATCATAGCGACTTTGATGAAGCTAAACTTGTACCACTGCCAGGAGCTGTACACATTTGATCACTTCTTCTGGAGTCATTGAGTTTTGGTGTATTCTGAACAGATAATTAAGGCAGAAAAATTTCTTTGACAAGTCAGCTCTTAGGGGTCACACAGATGGGCTGCTCCTAGCTACAGTTTATTTGTCGCTTTGTGGCCTAAGAGCTTCAAAAAGTATTTGTTTTTACAAAGCAATTCACAACATTAAACTTTTGGTCACTCCTTGCTAAATGTGTTTCGAGTAACGAGTTATCACATTACAACGGATAGTGACTAGTAGTTAGTGCTGTGTTTTATAGATTTTTCTGTCGTATAATACAGCGTATCATAGGTCCGGTGTGAGAGGGGTTTGATACGTTGTATAATACTGTATTATACAATGATAACGTAAGTGCCGCAGGCGAAAATTTTTGGGGTATAATACGGTATAATACAGGTATTATAGGTGGTATTATAAGTATTATAAGTATTGAACATAGTATCTACCAGACGTCGCTAGAAGACCATCGTGAATCCTTCTCAGACCACTCTTTGGCTTGAGACTTTGAACCCGGAATGTTCGACACTGATTTTGAGTTAGGTAGTTCTCGTTTAGGTGTAGGATTGTAACGTTCAAGAAGGCGAGTGCATGAAAGATCAACGAGGGACTCGATTTCGAGACGGTCAAGATTGGACCGAACGATATGTGGAAGTTGATCATCCAAGTCTTCATCATCTTCCTCGGTTTCCAGAGCATCAGCTCCATATGGATCACAAATGTTGAACGAGGGATTTTCTGCCGAGTCGGAATGCACTGGGTTCAGCAGATCTTGTATCTTTGGAGCGGGAAGCTGGATAGTGGCTCCACCATTATCCATCTGCTTGAGATCAAGCTTGGCTGTGTGAGTATACTTCGGATCTGAGAAACCATAGCGCCAAAATTGCTGAAGTTGAGCCATCCAGATAAGATTCTTCCCACTCAACCCATTCCGCTTTGCTGTGTTATAGGCAGCAAGTCTCGAAGCACTGCGTTCATCACACATTTCGGATGGGGAACAGCTAAACAACTTGATCCCAAGTTTCTACAATAGAATCAATCTCGAAAGTAGGACAAATAATTGAAAGCACATACGGGCAGTTGAGCAGCATTACTATCGCCTAGTTTACTTTGCCACCAAACCAAGCGCTGAGCGGGATCACTAACTGGCACATTGTATGGAGCCTCACGGTATATGTATGCTATTCAAAATAGTTCAAAGATGACGAAATCATGGCCAACAGTCTCTATTACTCACCAGTTAACTCTTTCACCAGGGTATGTGCATCGTCAATGTTCCCCATTTTTTCGCGCAACTGCTCATTCTTCAGCATCTCAATCGCTGATGAAATCAGTCGATGAAGAAGCTTTGAGCATGTTTTTGGTGAAAATACTGATCGTGGGGGAAGCTCCAAACGCAAAGCACCATCGGGATAGTACACTAAAGTAAAACTGAGTAAATGTAACAACAAAATGAACTAGATTCTCACTTGGATCAAGAAGATAACTTATGATAAACATGTCTTTTGTGCAATCGTTGAGAAAGATACCAAAGCGGCGATCGAAAACACCAAAAGTTTCAGTGCGATACTGGTAAATGTCACTTGCTGAATATAATTAGTGGCAAACACATTTAAAAGAGTAACATCAATCATACTTGGATCTTCGAAGACACGATTAAAGCCGATCGCGATCCCAATGAAAACATAGAAAACATCTGAACATGTAGTATTTTGCCCTTCAAGTGTCGTTAATCCACGTGCAATAGGATGAAGCAAAGCATCAATATGATTGAGTTGGATTTGAAGTTTGAGCCGGTCTGTGCCATAGACAATGTACTTTCGCAACTCCTTTGTCTGATGAACATGGTCAGCTGTTATTCAGTCAAAATAAGGTTCAATGACTCACTGCAGGAGTGTCGAAGATCAGAAGCCCTCTCGAAAGACATCGTTCCATTGCATCAAAGCAACGTAGAATACTACAGACATGAGTATGGAAAGTCGAAAACCTTGTTGCTCCTCCAGCTATAATCCCCCGATGCGATATATCATTCTTGAGCTCTTGTTGAAGATGGTGCTTGCCATAGTTGCTGTGAGAGAAGTATGTTGTAATCGCAGAAACAATACGCATGGGCTACAGCAACAAAATTAATAAATTGTAGCTAGTTTTCGTTTTAAAAGAATACCTCAGCAAACCCCTTGATTTTTGGATATTTTTTCGATCCCAGAATAACATCCTTCATCATAAGATTCAGTTGGTGACAGGGATCTGGACAGTTGAGGATCCATGGCCATTTTGCACATACAAGCTTGCGACACCTCTTCACGTTACCGGTAGTATCAGAGACAATCATGGAAAAGCGATGAACTGCATAACGTATGAGAATCTAAGACTTCCTTGTGAGTAACTTGAGATATATCTGAACAAATGCGTACCTCTCCAATTAAGGTAAATAAACTTTCCGCTGCTGTAGATTTACCAGTCATATCTAGACCATCTACCAAAAAGGAGCGCCGTGTTGGAGTAGTTACATGAATGGTGTAGATTTCGTTTCCCCCAAGACTTGACCATCCATCGAAAGAGAGTGTGAGGTGCGTAAACTGAGTAAGGAAAGCAAGCACTTGTTCAGCTACACTGACTGCTTCAGCAGCAATATGGAGGTCAAAAAAATGCGAACGGTCTGGGAGAGAGTAGGCGGGACATCTGGATTGAGATGAGAGACCTTCTACAATGAATGTACGATGTACTCACAGAGCATGTACAAAATCGCGAAAAAAACCACTGTTGACCACGGAAAATGCAACAGTGCAACAGATGATGAACCGTAAGAGAAAATAGTCAATTCGAGCTTGACGAGGAGCTGTAATCCGAGATGTTTCACCCCATGATGCCTCGAGAGTAGGCTGAGGCTGAGAAATAGGTGAAGTTCCCGGTTCAGTTAAGCTTGAAGGTGTAGCTTCAGAGGATGAGAAAAAAACTGGGACTCGCCCTTCACTTTCATCTTCGATTTTGCGTTTCTTAGTGCGCACTTTTTGAGGTTGACTTTGCCCAGTAATTGTTTTAACTCCAGATCGATTAAGAGCTTCTTCGCGAGCTTTCTGATATAACATTGGCCACTCTCTCTGTAGTTTCTGTTGAAAAGTAAGTGAACACTGAGATAGTATTTGAACCAGTAGTCAGACTCACATCGCAATTGAGAGCATGGGGAAGTGCTCGATCCAATGCATTGTTTGACCGCTTTTCGTCACATCCAATGCAGTAATAGACTCTGGTAACCTTTCCAGATTGATCTTTGGCTGATCGCTCAATCGCAAGTTGGACACAAAGCTTGTTCGGTTTTTTGCCGACTTTTTGCACTTGGGCTAATCTGGGAGCATTATTCCCATTCTCCCTTCGTTCCCAGCGCTCTCTTTCACGGTCCATTGCAGTATCCTGCAGGGCTGCATTCGAAAGTTCAACCACTTCAACTTGTGGCTCCATAACCGCATTGGAATTGTCGATACTGGTGGGCATTAAGGGAATCTAGTACCATATCTAGCGAGTCAAATTTGGGGACAGAAAATCCGGTGAACACTCACCTGAGCATCTTCAATACCCTCATGGAGTTTCTCTTCATAGACTTCGAGCTCAGTCCAATACTTTGTCCAAGCTTTTGCATCTTCTCCACTCATGTCTGTACCAAATACATCCACCATGACTCTTTCAATTTCTATGGGCCCAAATGCTGGATTCTGAAGAAATTCTTCCGAGGCTGTTTTGAGTGCTAAGTAATTTTCATGCGCAAGCATCGCGGTGAAGCGATAGGAGGTGGTGAGGAATCAGAATTTTTGCATTTGGGTCTGATACCTATAATACAGTGAAATTTTTGGTCTCCGGGTATTATAGGTATAATACGGTATAATACAGTATTATACAGTGTATGTATCATACAACTGCCTATAAAAAACAGCACTACTAGTAGTGGGCAGAATCAATAAAACAAGTTCGTCATAAAACTGTGAGCACATAGTCAAAGAAAGTCCTAAAGCTAATTTCATATAAAAACCGAAATAATAATGCTGGCGGAATCTCATGCAATAGTTGGTACATACATAGCAGATAACTTAACAAACAAAGAAGCGACTGACAAGCTGCTGCTGCTGTTATGATTACCATCTCGCTTTTGACTCTCCTTCCAGCGAACCAAACCCTTCGTCAACCTGCTTCTGTGGACAGCGAATTACTTTTCGGCCTCACTGCGCAGAGAAAAATCACTCACATTGAAGGGTGCCATCGAATAACTTTCAGCTGGTGCATCAGTTGTACGATCCACGTTGACATCAACAGAAATAGCTCTATTGAAGTTGCTATTGAAAGTACTGTTGGCTGAAATCCCTGGTCGATTAGAGGGAGGCCCTTCTCCATCCCAAGTATAGTTCACAGTGGAATGAATGTTTTCGTGCCTTCGACGGCTGTTGAAAAGGACCATCAAGGCATTAGTGTACAACTTGGCGAGAATGGCAACTGGAGCAGCATGGTAATTGTTGTGCTGAAAAACGATGTACATGACCGCATCAACAATCGCGACGCTGGCTGAAAACGTTCTGGTAAGAGGATTTCAGCATATATATAGTCATCTAAACGGCGTACTAGTGAGAAGACCTCCGCCGACTGTCAATCCGATGAGGCGGGACAACATATTCTCAGTATGACGGTAACTAGTGAACTTTCTAGCGCGGGTGAGCTGAAGAGAAACTGAATTTCAATTTTGCTGTAAAATGCTTCTAGGGTATAACGGTACTGACCAGGTATAACATACAGACGGAGATGATCACGTCGCAGGAGGCACTTCCTAAAAGCCAAACCTATTTGAATATCTTCAGCCTGATGTCGTGCAGTAACGTTCTCGCAGTAACACACCGTGGTCACCACAAAAGTCTTGCTTTGTAAATCGGCGAATGTTTGCACAGAGATCTTGATGGTGATTCCAAGCGCCATTGCAGCGCTGCCTTCCATCAAGGCGAGCTGAGATATAGAGCTTGAGTACTACTTGGCGAGCAAATATAGAAACTTACCGCTACAATAAACAGGGCCAGTGGAATGGACTTTCCTAAAACATAAATCCGCCATGCGTAGAAGCACTGCACTACACAACTTGCTGGGATTTATTGCAAGTGAGCTGCTGCGGTGGGGTTGTTATATGATATTTACTCACCGACACCACTCATAAAGGGTATATCAAACCAAATGAGTCCCAACGCTTCCAAAGCTTCTACATTCCCCCATCCAGAGGCTAAGGAAGCAAAGACTGTACTTGTATATAAGGCGGTCTGCAATATATCCCAGATAAAGAGTCCATAAACTAAAGCCTTTAGCCGAAGATTGTCTTTCGGAAATCCGAGGTAGTACAAGTCTAGTATGGATGCTTATCAGAAACATGATAAGGAATAATTCTATGACTTACACACTTGGACAGCGCTGCATCCAAAGAGACCCCAGTTTCCGACTAAACCTAGAAGCTGCGAGGCCAATCCATAAATCTTCGAGGTGTATCAACAAAACTACAAACCAGAGGTCCAGTCCTAAAGATCCAAAGTTAGTATAGTCAGATCGTCACTAAAGAATGTCACTGAGTGAGAGCACTCACAGTTGCGCAACGTTGGGAGGGATTTCGGACATGACAGAAAAGAAGAGGCCGGGGTGAAGGTGAAGCAACTCGAGCAACAGCCATTTTGTGTCCGGTAGGAAATGAATATTCGGGGAAACACGAATATGGATATTTCCGGATCCGTATACTTAACTCCCTGTTTCTTCGCATCAAATGTTAACGAAGAATAAGCCTAGTAGTGATGTTGACAGCGGGATGGAACCAATGCCATCTGAGATTTTAATTTGCTATGCACTGTGACTTGAGCAAAGAAGGATAATTCCTATGTTGTAGATACCGGTTGCATAGAAGATGTACATTCCACTTGCATCAATTCGGCCAGCGATGTGAACGAGCTTCTGAAACAGCTAAATGAGAGAAGTTGAGGGCACATATATTTGCGGGATCCTATGCGATATCGGATTTTGATAGCTGATTGCTTCTGGATCTGGGTATTCCGTAAAAACTGCTGACTAGGGAATCTCGTTCTTTGAATAATTTATTTCTGATCATCTGATCATCTGTCTCTTCTCTGATGGTTTACTCCCCCTCAAAAGCAAACTGCAAGCCCCCCCAAGGGAACCAGTTAGTTTTGCATCGACAATGACCTCCGCTGAATCCTTTTGTTCAACATCCTTCGACTATGTCATTATTGGCGGTGGAACAGCAGGGCTTGCCCTTGCTGCCCGGTAAGAATGTTCTCGTTAACAGTTTCCAGTACTGAAATTTCCGAATTATCATCTTCAGCTTGTCAGAGGATCCCAACATTGTCGTTGGCGTACGTCCGTGTATCTGCTCGTATCTACGTCTATGCCATACAGCGTTTGCAAATACAGGTCCTCGAGGCTGGAGAACATATCCATGAAATGCCGGAAGTCAGTGTGCCAGGTGAGACTATAACTTCAGGCAGTTGAAAGTGTGACGACCGACTGTATGGTCTTCGAAGGGATGATGGGCCAAGCTCTGGGGAATCCAAAGGTCGACTGGGCTTTTTCAACTGTGGAGCAACCGGCTGTCTTGAATCGAAAGATTTTCTCTCCAAGGTGAGTTTTGAATTTACATTTTTTGCATGTATACTCATGCTCGATCAGAGGGAAGGGAGTTGGGGGTACTTCCGCTGTGCGTTGAACGTTTTTCAACATGCCAGTATCGCCGAAAATTGATCATCTTCATCCTAGTTGAACTTCCTTGTTTATCAAAGGTCTGTCGTTACCATTCTGATACAGGAGAATCGCGCCTAACATCTCCGAAAGAGCGTCCGAGGAAGACTATAATGGTATGTTGGATAATCGTTAGGTTAGATGGCAGTGATCAAATCCTTGTTGCATCTGTTAGCGGTCGAGGCTCTTGGGAATCCAAAATGGAATTGGAAAGATACTTTTCTCAAATATCTTATGCAGGTTCGTCTTTTTACAGTGATCACACTTCAAGTCGTTGTTTTATGGCGTTTTTTAGGTGGAAACTTACGTTCCGCCAACGGACCCAGAGATCGCCAATGACCCTCACATCGGCTACACGACGGACTATCATGGCACGAACGGAGCAGTCAAAGCTTCCTTTTCAGCCTGGTTCAATGATCATCACGCTAAATTCATGGACGCCTTGCTTAATATGGGAGTCCCGATTAATAGAGATACAGTAAGTTATGACCTACAATCAAGCAGGCTGAATACATCTTATCCTTGGATTTCTAAAGGGTAACGGACGGAACATTGGAGCGTCCGTTGGTCCCATCTCTGTGGATCCTGCGACAATGACTCGCAGCCATGCCGCAACTGTAAAGGCTATACTATACCCTCCCATTACGCTCCAACTGATGCAACGTGTTTTAGGCGTACTATACTCCGAACGCAGATCGGACCAACCTTATTCTCCTCACTGGTGCTCACGTTACAAAGATATTGCTTGAAACTCCCCCTGGAGAGCCTGTCGTAGCAACTGGAGTAGAGTTTTCCAAGGATTCCCAAAAGTTCACCGTCCGGCCTAAGTTGGAAATAATATTATCCGCTGGTAACTGATGCTTTTCTTATCAATGGTTGGGAATTTTTGATTGATGGTTTACTGTAGGTACCTTTCAAACGCCTCAGATTTTGGAGCTATCAGGTGCGTACATTGTATACAATATACACTGCAATCCTGAAACTCAGAGGATTTTAGGAATCGGAAGGACCGATGTATTGACACAGCATGGTATCAAGACAATTTTAGATCTCCCAGTTGGAGAGAACCTTCGTAAGTATCCGTTGCTATCTCGAAATTCAGTTACCAAATCTAACTCCGTTTCAGAGGTGTGTGGGTGAGGAATAATACAGACGGTCACGGATTCTGACAACCAGAATAGGACCATCTCACTTTGCCTTTTATCCATGAGATTTCCAAAGATTCCGCAACGTTTGACAGTTTGCGGGATCCAGCTGTTTTGGAGCAACAACTCACGTTATAGTCAGTGGGGCTTCTCTGTCTTGTGTTTTGAAATTTATCTGACTCCAAATGTAGCAAGACCGAAAAGAAGGGTCTCTTAGCTGGCTCTATCACTGCATATGGCTACCTGCCTTCGGAAAAACTCTTCGACTCGAAGGATTTCCTCGATTTACAGAAGCAAATACTCCAGGACACTACGCTAACAGCAACACCCAGCTTGAACAAGCAATCTGCGATCCTCAAGAAATGGTTACCAGACCCTAATCACGCTCAAATTGAGTATGTTGGTCAATTTCTCGACGTCTTGTTGAAATTGAGTTCTCTGTTTCCATTGTCAGGCTGTTGCAATTCCCGTTTTTCCTGTCCTTTGGGCCATTACCAGAGCGACAAGAAGGGAAAGTATACCATTCAATCATGATCATCGGCCTACACCCACTTTCCCGAGGCTCTGTCCACATCAAATCCGCCGACCCATTTTCCTCTCCCGAAATCGACCCTAGATACTTTTCCAATCCAGCAGATCTGGAATACATGGTCAGCGGGGTCAAGTTTGTTCGGAAACTCATGCGAACAGAACCTTATGCGTCCGCGGGATGTAAAATGTATGACCCTCCAGAGAAATCTGCGGAAACTAATGAGGACCTTTCGGATGATGAGATTCGGGATTGGTGCCGGACCAGGGTTATCAGTATTTTTCACCCGATCGGTACGGCAGCGATGATGCCAAAGGATGATGGCGGCGTAGTCGATTCTTCGTTAAAGGTCTATGGGACCAAGAATTTGAGAGTGGTGAGTTTTCTATGTCTCTGGAGAGTCGTGATTTTGATGAAAATATGTGTAGGTCGATGCATCTATCATTCCCATGGTACTTTCGCTCCCAGCTTGCTCTGCTTTCTCTGTCTTAACAAACATTTTATCATCCAGGAAATGTCGACGCATCCTCAAGCTGCCGTGTACGCTATCGCGGAAAAGGTGTGTTATTCAGGCTTGTCATGGCCTGTATACTTTGTTCATCCGCTCATTCAGGCAAGTGATATCATTAAAGCCGCACGAGCTTAGTAGAAAGACAAATAGATGAAGCAAGGATAGTAGTGTACACTGTAGAGATGTATGTACATATGGAATAGAAGCTTGTAAAAGTTTTGGACTATGAACATGAACATTTGAAGCTACTCAGACTTGAAGAAATGGTTGAAGCAATATTGCTTGTTTTGATACCGAGAACCCAATTTAGTAAAGAAATAGACTAATTCGGAGAATTGTTTCGGAGGATGTTGCCAAACAATGAGGTATCGTCTCGGCAACTCAATCTCTTTCCTCTAACTCATCTTTATGTCTTTTACTTTCAACTGGCCTCGTTTTTCGGACCAGTTTCACTACGATGCGATACAAATGCTCAACAATGCCCTTAATAAAGGAAACAAGCCACCAGTCATCGCAGACAAGATTGAAGTTGTAGAATTAGAAATGGGTACGAAAGTATGTCATATGGGAAACATATAATCACTATCTAACTTTTAATAAATTTCTTCAGCCTCCGGACTTGGAAGTTCGTGAAATAGGTGAACTTACTGTGGATCAGTTTCGTGGAATTTTTCGTCTTTCATATGATGGAGATGCACATATTGTCCTCAAGACAAAAGTTCAGGTGCGTGCGGAAGAAATTACTCGACCTTCGTCTATGACTCCTTACCATTTATCCAGGCGAATCCTTTGAACCATAAGCAACCTGATATCCACATCATGTCCGGTACAAAAGGCATGCTTGCTGCTAGGCAGCCCCTCGTGGTTCCTATGCTTCTGCGCCTATCCCATTTTAGGCTACGGTCTATCGTTGTTCTTGTAGTTTCAAAGCAGAAAGGAATTACTCTCGTCTTCAAAACCGATCCTTTACAAAACGTTGACATCAACAGTACATTTGATTCGATCGCAGTTATACAGAAATTCATTCAACGCGAGATCGAAGGGCAGCTTAGGCAGATGTTCAGAGAAGATCTCCCTGGTATCATTCATCGACTAAGCCAGCAATGGATCAAAGCTAAAGTGGAGGCTCCTTATCTTGCTAAAAGATCTCCTGCACCTCCTGCACCTCCTGCACCTTCGCCCGCACTTGATTATTCGCCAACATCCGCTCCTTTGTCCTTTGATAATGTCGCAGGCTTACCTTCTGCTCCTCTCCTGCCTTACACCCGTCCTCCGCTCTCCACAAAGCCCGGTGGTGTGCCCCGTTCACGGTCGACCTATTCGGGCGTTACCGGGACCACACGTCGTTCTATCTCTCAGAGATTTGTCCCTCCTTCCCCACCTGACGACATACCGAGTACATTTCCCGATCTCGAGAACTTTGATCCAACTTATGGGCTTCGTCCCGAAGGCCTACCAGCCAAAAGTGTCTTCAAGGGATTTCGAAACATGTTCACTCCCAATCGAGGTCTTGCAGATCTTACTGAAGAATCTAGCGAACCCGATAATGAACCTTCTTATGACCATGAATACGACGATTCGACTACATACGACATGGTTGATTGGAATGAAAATGTATCTGGATATGCTGGGCACTCAGAGATAGAACCTTCAGTGGACCATAACATGGAGTACGAAACGATCCCTGCTGTCGGCGGAGGTAGTATCATTCGTCCACGAGTGGTGCATTCACAATCATTGATTCAGGAACCTGCTCAGAGTCCGCCACCTGTGTCGAGACGCATGAGTCAACATCCACCCGATTCCATATTCTCACCTTTACATGCCGGGATGGTCCTTGGTCCGTCGAGCGCACGTCTACCAGGCTATAATCCCTATTTTTCCGATGCAGCCACAGGCCTTGCTTCTGCCAGTTCTTCCACCAGTGGCAACCCTCCCTTTTCCCTGCGTAGCGCACCCCCGTTTCTATCTCGACCCAAAATTGGCAGACCAATTACACCAGATAGTCTAGAAACATATCCATCCTATTCTAGTGGAGATAATACACAATCGTTACTAACACCCAAAGAAGAAGACCCAGTTCCAATTCCAATGAACGCCCGTTCTGCCCGATCCCGTCGACCTTCTGTTTCATCGAATCCAAGCAATTTTCTTTCTAGTTCCCCAACAAATCATAATTCTATATACGATATGGAAGATGGAACACCTAAGATCATACTCCGTCCCTCTCCTTTGAATAACACATTACATCAACTATCCACTCTCAGCCATTCCAATCACACACTCTCTCCATACACTCGCTCCCTTGAGCATTTCACAGTACGTAGTGTTCCCCCACGTTATGCTGGAGGAAATTCCGGCTCGTCTTCGAGCATGGAGCGCCAGCCGGTCAAAGCAAAACGTAAAAGGACCTATCATCTAGGTGGTCAGAAGGCTGGTACACCGACATCCTTACCTTTGCCGCCTCAACCGCCATCTAGTCATTTCGATGACCGAAATCCGTCTTCTTCGAATACAAATGGCGCGGAATTTGATATCGACGTATCGGACATGGACCGTTACTTTCCCGTGAATGTCGATCAGAAAATTCAGAATCCGCTGTCCGACTCGCAGTCCTCGCAATTTTCTGGCGCTGGTGCCGATCCATTCAGCTCTCCGAACATTCATCCCCATCATTTTCGGCTACGGTCTTCATACATCCATCCAGAATAGATTTTTTTTGGTTTATTTGCATATGCCTGAGGACATATATTTCGTGCTGATATATCTTACCCTATCTCAATTGTTGTTTTTTTTTGTATTACTATCATTTGTGGCATTTCTTTCACATTCTGATCATTTGTCACTGCGTATGGAATAGCGGATGAAAGGCATCCAAGGAGTTGACCTCAAAGTCCTGTTTGGAAAACGGCCAGCCAAAAAATGAATTTCATGGTGGTCGTTAGTAGTTTAATCAGGTCAGTTGACCATTAATACCTACATCCACTGTAGATGGAAGCATTGCTATGAGTTATGCAACAAAGTCAACAGTTGGATGAGACTTACCGTGCATGCTAGGAAGCCTGCTTGTATTCTGCCTTGCGACTGCGGCCTGACGCAGCTCACGGAAGTCATTATTGAGGTAAGTTTTAGTTAGCCTTGTTGCTGCAGGTGACCGCAGCATTGCCGCTGGTGGTGATATTACTAGTCCAAGAACATCCGGAACACTGGTTCTAGATGGTGTCGATGGCGGCACAATTGATTGGAAAGGAGAGGGAGAAAGGATATCTTGAAGCTCTTGCAATGAAAGCTGTAGGGTATCTGGTATATTCATGTTTTCTGGAATGAAAGTTTCATCCTCGTCAACCGTGAGGGTGGTGCGGAGTTTGTTAAGTGTATCTAGTCGGTCTCTAGGAAGCGACGCCGAAATGATATCGTATAATTTAGCCAGAGTATCAGATTTAATACCATAGAGGACAGTCAGCTTCTTTTCTGGAGGTTGTGTAGTTAGCCATGTCATAAGTGATAGTATCACGCTGCTTATTTCGGGAGACAGATTGACATCGGAAGCGGACGCTTCAATAACACCCAATGCCTGTCCGATATTTAGACGAAGCATGGCGAAATCGAGGTTCTTCGGGGATAGAGTATTCAACACAGCAACAGCTTTGAGCCATAACTGAGAATCGAGGTCTGTCGCTGATTTATCTCCTAGTTGAATTGTCCTTAGGAAAAGAACTACCAAGGTAAGTCTGAGATTGTTGTCTTCAAAGCGGTCGCAGTGGAGCAAGAGAGTTTGAACAACGGCGTCTAGACGATAAGACAACACCCGAGCGATCGATAGATCTGAAAGGGACGTCGTTAAACTGTTGAATGCCTCGGAGACGCTCTTCAACGTCCGGAGACACCATTCGAGCATGTCAGAGCCTGTTTGTAGCATATGCCCTAAGAGCCACAGATGTAGTCCAATCTGATACAGCAAGACAACCGTTTGAATATTTGTGTCTTCCTGGGAGTTATCGAGTTCAGTCGAAGACAGAAGAGTTTTTGTGCAGCGCTCAAGAAGCTTCATCTCTTCGCTGAACAACCATTCTGCCATCCCTACCAAGCTCTGACTGTCGAGCCTCACCAGGCGGCGAAGCAAGTGGACTTTACTTTCAACATCGAGTTGACGGAAAAACTCCTGCGTCTCGTCAAGGATATTTGGAAGCACCCGGAACACCCAATGCTCTTCCTGATTTTCTTTTGTTTGCTCATTTTCAGACATGGCATCTCTAGCATTCGCACCAGAATCCGAATCGGGCAAGATGTAGTCGATAAGAGCAAACATCTGTAAAAGATGATATGCTGGATCCCTCTTGGACCTCCCTACCCCATGCTTGAGTAGTACGCTCATCACGATTTCTGCACCGCTTTTACCTCCCTGAGGTTCAACAACAACGCCTCCTGCGCCAAAGTTTGACGCTGTACGAACAAACTCCAGACAGGCTTGACGAGTGTGTTGTGCAGAGACACAAGCAGGTGTGCCTTGTGCATATATGGTGTCAGCGGCATCTGTACATGCAAAGACGTCTGCAACGCTAAGGACAAGGGAGCGCAATGTGTAGGCAGATAGTGAGAAGGACAACGGTTTCGAGCTCGAAGACGAGGATGGTTCTAGGACAATGGTTAAGCGAGTCAGAAGTCCGAGTATGTCCTCCGCTAGTTGAAAAAGCTGAGAGAGAACCTGCGGAAGGGACATTGCTGTCGAAGAATGAAGCTGTGGTTGGGTTTCATGTTGGACAGGGAACGGTGAGGTTATACGGAAGTACCCATTTACATCTTGTGCAATTTCCGCTAAAAGCTCTGCCAGACGAGGAATCAACGCTGTTGATTGTTCATCCCAAATCGTCTGTAAAACATTCCAATCCACTTTCTGGGGATCCTCTGCTAATTCTCTTTCGACTAGCGCGATGCTCACGCGGAGGGTCCTCAAGCGTCTGTAAGATAGTGGATGAGTATTAGGCAAAGTGAGTTCCTCGATAGCGGCCGGTAGACCGTCTTCGACGACCAAGGCGATCTTCCGCATGGAGAGTCGGTCGTTCTCGTATATGTGGGATAAAGGTTGCTTGAGCGAGAGAATGGTCTGGACGAGATCGTCGTTGAGAGCAGCATAAGGTTCGTCCAGGAGCTCAGAAAGGATTTGTTCACCGAATATGCCAGATTTACGGGGTGTATCGTTAGTGGTTATCCATTTCAAACGAAGTGTGAATTGACGAAGGAGAAGAAGGTAGTTCACAATCTTTGGACATGTACTTATGAGATGTGCCTTAAAGGTAAACATATGATTGCGTACCTCTCGATATTCTCCCGTACCCTGCCAAAGTCTCAACACACCTAAGGTTCTCTCCCTACAAACATCATCACCCAAGCTATCTGACCATGCCCATACCGACAACACACTTGCTACGCCAATGAAGGCTCTGACAAACGCAATGAACTCGTCGTGAGATACAGCTCCCATAGCGCTCATCGAATCATTCACTCCATTCCTCACAAAGAGCTTCGGATAAGCTCCACTAGAATTTGGAACGATCGGATTTTCCGCAAGCTTGGTGACCAAATCAGTATGCCCTGTCATGCTGGCCAACCAGATGCCCAAGCTCTGCTCTCCGGTGCCGATGTCTCGCAGAAACGCAGTTGCAGCTGCGAAATCAGCTTGGGTATTTGATAACGCGTCTTCGAAGACCTCCCAGGCGAGGAGACGCGTAGTTAAGCGCTCGGCGGCTTGTTTAGCTGCCTTTGTTTGGGTAACGCTGTTGGACGGTGATAGAAAGTCTGTGAGAACGTCTAGGAAATATACGGTATGCAAGTAACGCGCGATATCGGCGTTGGCGGAGGCATCGAGTAGGTGCAAGAGTGTATCTTCATCGAGTGACCGAACGTCAAATACGGTATCGATTTCGATATTTTGCTGTCGTTGTCGAGCATGTCTCAGCATTTATTTCATTTTGAGTCAACGAATATATGCTCACACACAGAGCCAGCACTAGTGAAGGTCGTTGGGACGCAGAGAGCTTGAACAACTTCGCGATATGGAAAGCTTGACTTTTGCTTTTGGAGTCAATATGGTCTGCCACGGCCCGAGCAAATCTTGTCAACATGTCTTCTGCCACATCGTCAGAGATTGGTTTGGACATTGCATCCAATACCGCCTCGATGTCAAAATGAATTTCATCTTCATCTTCGCCACCGTTCACAGTTTCGTCGTCCTCTTCCAACTTCAAAGTGGATCGAAAGATATCTCTGTCGATGTCCACAAACAGGTAGGGAAAATCTGGATCGTCCCAGTCGTCATTGTCCGGTTTGAGGCAGAACATGAGTCTAGATATCAGTGAGAACGGAGGTGGCACTTCTAGCAGGGAAAGAAGATTCCTCGCGAGGAACGTTGGATCAGAGGAGTTTGCTGGGTCAATAGACGCGGATATTGTTCGCGTTTCCATTGAGAGTATCGACTTTGACACTGAGCTGGGTATTTCTTCCGCAGAAAGAGGCGGAATGATAGATTCTGATACAACTTCGCCATATATTGCAAGCGAAAGAGCGTCGAATTGACCTTTGACTATCATTAACCGTGTGGCATACTGTGGATTTATTATCAGTAGCAGTCTGAATAACGTATGAAAGTTAACGGACCTCAGTACCCAAGTCCACAGTAAAATCAACTTGGCCGCCAGCATACGCGATCGTAGAGGGCACTAGTGCGTTGGTTGCCCGCTGCTTCTCTTTCGAGTCAGATGAAGACTGTACTGGTTGAGCATTGAAGTAAACATCCAGAAGGAAAGAGTCCGGCTCAGTTTCACTGCCATTTTTTTTTAGCACATACGCGAACATTGTACGCTAGACAACGACAGAAACAACATACCCAACAATGTCCGGGGATTGATCAAAAGGTTTCGCGCCTGCTGGGAAAACACGAATGGACTTTACTCGTACAAGTTTGGCGAATCGTATTGCAGCGAGGCCAGAGGGTCCTTTAGGGACCAAAGTACACCAGTGCAGCAGTTTCATTGAGTGAGTGAAACGGGAATAGGATCGGAAGGCCGGATGAACGGAGAGCAAATCTGGTCTGATGTAGTGGGCCTCTACATATACATTTACTAGCACTAAACAATTAAGCCCCCGTTGTCTAATGGTTATGACGTCAGACTTCTACATTTGTGAATCTGGAGGTTGCGGGTTCGAGTCCCGCCGGGGGTTATCTGCTCGGAACTTTTATTCCACATATCTTATGTCTTCGTCAGTTTATATCAACAATCAATGCTCAATTTTGGTTATTTTTCCTCTAACATTGTTTTTTTTAAGTTCGTTACTGGGAGATAAGTAGTGCTAATAACGAAGGTCAATGCTTTAGTGAGAGAATAATGTATCGATGCAGTGCTATCCAAGTAAGTTTTGTTTACTATGCCCAGAAAAAATCTAAACGCAGGATGGAAATTCCGATGGGTCACCTCAAGGTGACCGTCTTTAATGAACGGGAAGAAATACATAAGTAACCTCTCCGGAATGACGGGAGTGTGTGGTAAAATCCCAAGAGAAGGCAAGGGTATTGCCAGCTACCGGCGAGACATTAACCTGTAAGTCGTATACCCTCCGATGACCGCAAAAGCGGCAAGGCATGCGATGATAGATACGAACCACGCATACCCTGAAACGTCCTGCCCAGGTACGTGTACGTTCATACCCCATAAACCTAAAGCCCAAAAAGAATGACATCAGATTAAATGCAGCTTTACAATTAGCATTAAAGAGCACAAAACACAAACAGAACAAGGAATTCAGAAGGTGATAAAGACGCTTACCGGTGACTAGATTCATAGGAATGAGGACCGTACCCAACGCGGTAAGCTTGCTCAAGACATCGTTGATTTGGTTGTTCGCTTCGGTCATCTCAATGGATATCTGAGCAAGGTAGTTCGAGTGCGACCTAGAGAGAATTTTCTCATAATGGTTCAGCGACTGGGTCATGGTGATCAAATGGTCCTGATAACGAGCGGGAAAGTCAGCCTTTCCTATGAAAAGATGAAGGTAGGCAAGCTCACCTGGATATCTGAGAGGTATAGACCCTGGAAAACTAGCCATTCAGCTGAACTCATGCAAACAGAGAAATTTCTCGCACAATATCACTCGTCGGAGCAACCTGCCAGTTCTCATTACACCTCTTTGCTAAACCTTTCACCACATCCGCTTTATTACCCATCAAGCGCAACAATCCCATAACTTTCTTCCTACATGTCCCAATTCGTCTCAACATGTCGCTTTGCTCGGTGCTGTCTTTTAAGATCAACACCAGCTCGTCAATAGAGTCAACCTCGTATTCGATGCTTTGAATGAGAGGTCCAAAAGCGTCGGTGATGTCGTCAATGAGAGCGTAAGAGATCCAATCAGATGTGACAGATATATAATCTTTCAGCTGCTTTATTCGCCTTCGAACAGAGGATGGATGAGGTGTTGGGCGGAAGTGAAACTGAGCGAAACCTTAGGGTGTAGAAAAGTGGGATGCAGATAAAAAGAGGCTTACGGATAACGTGCCCTCTCTGAAAACAATAATGTACATATTCAAAGGTTCCAGATATGTGGGACTGTATGAATCTTGATCGAAGCTTCGGAAACACACAAGATAATAGTTTCTGAAAAGCTCTATCTTCTCGCGCGTTTCCTCCATTTGAATGTCTTCAGTAGTAAGCGGGTGAATTCTAAAGACCTGTTCAAGTAGTTATGACATGAAACCATAATTCTTTGATAACATTACAAGCCCACCTTGCTCAACATCTTCATCTCCTCGTCAGTCGGGCTGAGTACATCCAACCACCATGTGAACGATTCTGGATCTTCACCTTCGTAGCTTGAAAATCCTAGACCACCGCCAAAGCCCGGTCTACTTCTATACGAGGGCTTTACATTTCCAGGGAAATAACCTTTCGGCCCTGCACTCAGTGGCTTCTTGTCTTTTGTGTTAAGATCATTCTGATCTCGATTGACACCTGCAAAGAGATCCTCAAACGTCTGTCCTTCTGCAGGAATCTCAGAGAGACTACGAGCATGTATAGTAGAGGAAAGAGCATTAGAGTAAAATGAAAACCGGTAAGGTCGATCATGTCCTGTGTTGAGGCCGGGTACTGAAGGATATTGCGAGGCAGGAACAGTAGCTGAACGGAATAAAGAAGGCGAGCCATTGTCGAATGGAGGTGGGTCATTTATGTTCGAAGCACCAATAGCACTGGCGTTACCGCCAGGCCCGAGAGAGAAGGGAATTCGATTTGGGCCTGAGGAACCGCCATGTGTGTTTTCAAATAGAGCAAGCTTCCCCCCGATCCCTTTGCGGTGAGAACGAGGATGTGGGTTGCTTTGACTAAGTTTACGCTGTCGGATTGCGGAGGCAGCTGCTGTGTCGGAGTCAGCAGTTTCACTGCTCGTGACAGGAACATCAACAGGACCGGAAGTATCTGCTGATGACGGTTGTGGTTGTGGTGCAAGAGGCGTTTGTTTCGATGAAAATACATCGTCTGTGAATAGTTTGTTTCTGAGGGGAGGGAGGCTGAATTTCGGAGTATGGGTTGAGGAAGATGTGATACCCAAAGCAAGCCTTTCAGAAGCGGCAAAAGCTTCCATCGATGCGAAGTTGAAAGCAGACTGTGACATGTTTGCTTGGTAGGTTGGAAGTATTCCGAAAGCAGATGTAGATTGATCGTCTCGTTGAGCAGATGAATGCACAGCACCGTTTAATGAAACGAGTAAGCTGGGATCATGGGATTGAGGTAAAAGATCTCGAAGGTCAACGGGTGAGGGCTGCCGCTTGGTTGTGATAGACTCTAAGTCGTCTATTTCCTCTACAGAAGGGCCTTGGGCGATATCTATGTCACGCTGCTCTCGGGGTGAAATTCCTGCCTGAGCGACATTATCCCGGCTGTCTGTTGGCATTTCCTGGTGTAGAGCTTGAGGAGAGGAGATGATAGTATCCCTACGAGCCTTGGAAAGCTGCATTGCCATATCCATATCCAGAGTTTGCTGGCGTTCTCTGACCTGAGGATCATTTGGATCGAATGACCTTGCTAATGTAGGTGAAAGTCGAGGACGATTGTCGGAATCATCAACACTGATGCTGGAGCTGCCTTTTCGACGGACAGGTGAGCCTCCTCGGGTCGAAACTGGCGAGCTGGACAGTACTCCACTGCTCGACATGACTGCTCAAAGGACGGAAAGATAAGATAAGATTTGAAAAACTCCAATGAGCGCTAAATTTTCCGTTATGTCTCTCAATGAATGCTCTGATACCACGCTTTGGATTGGGAAATGCTTAAACATGAGCCTCGATGGTTCGAATTGTCAACTGAATTACGCCCGATTCTAATTGAAAGACTCGATAAAAGATTCTACCGTTCTTCCTTCCGCCTTGTATAACAACTCTCATACGGCTTTCTCTTTCTCGAGAGGGAAAATATGCCTTTTCTTGAACATTTTATTGGAAAGTACATCACCACTGAGCGTAAGCACGCCGTTACAAATTCTCTATCAGGTGTCATAGTGTCCGGGATACTATCTCAAAGATACGGACGAGACAAAATCCTGGTCGACGAAATATCCAAAGCCATTGAACGTCAGATCAAGGCTCTGCAGTTTACGGACCAAAACAGAAGAATTGAAATTCGTACGACGGAAGGCGTGTAGACTCTGAACTATGTAGTGTTGGACACAGAGGACTTTTATCGATGGGAACGTCAGAATCATCGACGGTCAAATGAAAAGGGATCTAAGACGAAGGAGGATATCGATGAGATACAAGTCCGACATTGGAATAGATGTGATTGAAAGAGTGGTGAGTAGACAAGATGAGCGAACGAAGAAATCTTGTATGGTTGTTCGCGGCCAGCTGTGCTTGTATTTTCCTCTCTCGTATGAGAATATAGGGATAGATAGCGAGGTCAATACCGCAAATTTCAAAGACGCTGGTAACTCATGATCATCTACTATGAAGCACTCGGACCTTGCTTGGGAAATAGTGATCTAACACTAGAAGCTTGCATGGGAAATATTGTCCGTTTGATAGACTCGGATTCATTATTCCGTTCCCGGTAATATTTTCTGAATTGTTTGCTGAACATTCAAAATTCATTTCCTCAGAAAACAAGCATATGTCGAAGGAAATGAGTTGTTTCGATGGGAGTCTGGACATGTGAAGCGCATTCAAACGGGGAAAAAGACTCGATGTTCGGAGTGAAAACGGTCACAGTCCACTGAAGATGGAGATATGAGCGGGATCATGAGTGAGTCAAAGTTCAGATAATCTGACCTGCCACATCCATCAACTTCAGATGAGAGCCCAAGTTCACCTCTCAGAAAGTAGAACAAACCAGTTTTGGCTAGTTTAGTAGGCCCTTAGCTAACTATGTATTACATTCATCAAGCGAAAGTTCGACCACACTTTGTATGTACTGGTTCGCCTTATCTTCGGAGACGGCCGATAAAGTGCTCAAAGATTAGATAGTTGCAACGGGGTCACAGACAGATAGACGGACGAAAAAGTCCACTTGGGGTAACCTAGGTGGCCATAGGATCGGCCTCTCATCAGCGTTGTGCGTGCAGTAGACACCTGATATTGGTCATATGGGAGGATGCCCCAGATCATATAACCCATCGATAACAACCTACGCATATGCTGTGGTCCCCGAGGCAAAGCCAACACTGACAGTTGGATCGGGTATCATGTGGTTCGATGCCATGTGACATACTCCACCCCGCGATTAGGTAGTCATGTTCTATCATGTGCAAGTTAGAACCGGCAGGTTAGGGCAGCGGTTAAGCCCTCTGATGAGCTCCTTCGCGAGAGCGAAACCTGCTACAAAGTCCTAGCCTTTCGGGTTCAAACCCCAAAGCTGTCCATTATTACTCGCTTCATTCATCGAAAGCCGGAACTTCCGGAATCCGGATCGAGCCTGAGCTCGCGAAGTTGAGTCTTGTTCATTAGCACCCACGACCTACGGTTATTGTTAAAGGCCTACTTTCCAGGCCTCTGGCCACGACAAACCAATGAATGGTTTCCGCAGAATCCTCAATGGCGGTGGTATCACACAAAGCCCGGGGCCACCTCCATCACTCGACTTGGACAGTCCACCCTCTAGCTCCGCACCTTTAGCCTCGGCATCTACTGCTTCAGCCTACTCAAACTATTCGAACTCTCCCGGTCCATCGACACACCCAATGAGCCCTACAACAACAGCAGCATTGTTTTTGAAGAAAAAGGACAAAATGCGACCTTCACTTGGTGGTTCCCAGTCTTCATTGGATGAGATTCGAGCTATACCTGCTACTCCGGTGGCTAGTGTTACTACGAGATCAAGGTCTAATACTGCTGGCTCTTCATCTTCATCTGTGAATGGGCTAGCAAGAAAGTCTCTGTCGGGTACAAGGCCAATACAGCGCAACACACGAGACGACTTATTGCTCAGTCTACTTGCTAGCGAAGCAGTAGTGGAGAGCAGGAACTTTGCAATCCTCAGTTCAGAAGAGATAGATGAATTGAAGAAGGTAGGTTTTAGACACACATTGCTTTAAACTTCCTGTTATCGATCGTGCTGTACACAGGAAGAAAGTCTGCTCTCATCTCGACTTGGCGCACTGGAGAAAAAGTTAGAAACCGAACGCAAGATCCGTGATGCAGCAGCAACACTTTCTGCACTTTCCGGCCCAAGGAATTCTGGTTCAAAGTCTACGTCGAGCAACGAACAGCTTGAGGCAGCCACGAAACGCTTTGACGAAACACAGAAAGAGGTCTGGCGAGTCTCCCAAGCAAAATCAAATGTCAGTCGTCGGTTAGTGGAACATAGAGCGGGAGTTTTGAGCGAAAGTGCGGAGGAACGAAGACGATAAGCGCGGTGATACGTTGAATAGCTATGGCACATCTACCAACCCTACATCTCCTGCTTCATCCTCATTCTCCTTCTTCGCTGGGCACCCTTCTTCTGCCGTGCCAAATTCCTCGTCAATACTCCCGCAGGCTGCTCAACAACAAATTACTCAATTAGAGGAACAGTTGCGTGCAGCGACGGCCACATTATCTGAAGCGTCCAAGAAACAGGCTGAGACGACTAGAGAGTTGAACTTGTTGAAGTTGGAGAAGGATCAGATTGAGACTGTGCTTGGGATGGAGGTGCAGGCTGCGCAGGACAAGACGGCATCCTTGGAGAATGAAGTACTTCCTGAGATTGAGGCCGAGGTAGAGAATTTGAAACGCGAAAGAGACTACTGGGAAAATGAACGAGATTCACATAAGGAAGAGAAGACGCGATGGGAAAATGAGAGAAGGATGCTTGAAGAGATACAACAAGCAACAGGAGGTACAGATGCAATGTTGGCAGAGGTGAGGCAAACCATGCAGGGTATGCAAGAACAGCTTGACGCTAAAGAGGACGAACTCCGACAACTCCAAACGCAACTTTCACAATCACAATCACAACTCTCACAAACTCAATCGCAGCTATCTCAGCTTGAACGATCGCACGCCGAGGCTGTAGAGGATTTAGACTCCGGCCGAGGGTTCATCCAATCCTTAGTCCAAACCCATGCCATAGTTCTGTTTTCCCGCGATTCTTCACTAAAAGGACTGTTGTCGGCAATTGGCACTCACCTTGAAGGTCTAACGACTAAACTGTTATCGACAGAACAAACGAATGCTCAAAAAGATGTTGAGCACAGGCAAAGAGAGACGGATTGGGAAACTCAGAGAAGGAGGTTAGAGGAGGATGTGAGAACCGGTTTGGATAAGCGGGAGGAGTTGAGTCGGGAGTTGGACAATGTGAGGAGGGAACGAGAAAATATGAGGAGGGAGATAACAGAGCTGAAGGTGAGTTTCTAGACTCAACTCTCTCTATCGTCATGCTGCTATATACATTGTACATCTTAAGCATCCGTCACTGACTAGTTCTCGTCTAGGACTCTGCAGTCGTCCGTTCGCCATCTACACCCTCTCGACAGCTCTTTTCACCTCCGACCTCATTCACTCCTATTGCGCCCTCTCCGCCAACACAATCGATCTCGACATTGCCTATCGATAATGTTGAATATACCTCTCCTGAAGCACTTTCCATTCTCTCTGCCCTCAAACCCATATGGGCAGTCCTGCCTTCCCCAGAAGCACGGGCAGCGAGATTCGCATCGAGCCGTGAGCGTGTGTTCCGTGCTGGGTCTGGGCCAAGTAGCCCTACGATGTCGAACACCCAATTCAGTTCGAGTGGCAATGTACCCAAATCAATCTCAGACTTGGACGTGAGAAGTTTAAAATCACTATACGACTCGACAAGAAACCCCTCCTCATTATCTTCATCCCAGTCCGAGTTCAGCTTACCATCCTTCATTTCCCGCGTTCAGTCCTTACTCGCGGATGACCGACTGCTTATCGAGCGCTTACTTCGTTTCGCCCAAGCCCACGACCTCCTCAAAAAGAACGCTGAACGAGCGCAGAAACTTGCCTCGGAAGCGAATTCTGGACTTGAGACTTACCAGCGACAAGTACGCATTCTGGAAGGCCGGAACGGCGACCTCGTCAAACGTTGTGGGGAACTACAAGGAGAAGTGGCAGAGCTTCAGGGACTTCAAGAAGTCGTGGATCGAATATCCGCAGCCAAGAGCGATATTGAAATTCAAGCCGCCGAACAAGCAGAGACGTGTAGACAACTAACGGAGGCGAATAACACGCTGAGTGCAAGGGCCCTCGCTCTGGCGGAGGAGGCGGCACAGGCTCCGGAAATGATTCGGCGGCAGATGCAGAAAGAATTGGATGAGGTGAAAGGCAAACTTGCGGCGGCGCGTTCCACGGCTTTGCCTGGGGCTGCGACATCGTTTGGGGAGCAAGAGGCGTTACAGACGGAACTGGAAAAGGCGAAAAAGGAGCTGAAGGAAACGATAGAGCAGATGGAAGTCATGCAGACGTCGAGTCAGGCGCAGAATGTCATGCTAATGGATGAGCTGATGGTCACGCAGTCAGAGAACGCCGATTTGAAAAATCAATTGAGGGCGTTGAAGAAGTAGATTTATAGTCAGTGGGGAGGCTTCGATTTTCTTTATCGCTCGTTCTAGGTAGGATATATTTGAACGGTTATGTTTATGATTTTCTTTTCTTACGAGCTATGGGCTGCTGCTCATTAGCTCTATGCTCAGGTATCTACCTATTGTATACATAAGTATACATCATATGCACCGTACTATTGATGAGAAGGTATAGGCGCCCGTTCTATTCCCCTCACAATGTTCAAGAAAAGAAGTCGACCACAAGCTCGTGCTCGTGAATATACACCAGAACTTGAAACGACTGTAGATTTGACTGAACAAGACGAAGAAGAGCAACTCCCGTCAGTCCTCTAAGCGGATTTACATTGTTTACTCATAGACCTTTTCCCATAGAATAGCGGATCTCCTTGAGTTACGAAAACTGAAGAAGTCACGACAAGGAATCGATTCTGTCAAGTTAGCCAAAGGAGCAGCCAAGAAGAAACGAAAACGGACTCGAGAAGAAGAGGAAGAGATTCAAGGTGGTTTGAGGAAAGGTGCTGCTGTTGATGAAGACGAGTGAGCAGGACTATCATGAACTCTTGTACACGAGAAACTTACGTCTATAGAGAGGAAGACAAAGATGCCAAAGCTAGAAGAGTCGTACGAACGAATAACTTCACCCAACAGACAAATGCGCTCGATGTTGACAAGCATATGTGCGTCTCCCACACTGGCTCTCTGTAATCGACGAATTTGATAAAATATTATCTCAGGATGGCTTATATAGAGGAAAACTTGAAGATTCGCTCAAGACCTCGGGAGGAAGCTGACAAGAAACCACTCGACCCCCAAGAGGCTTTGTATCAAGTTCCGGACAGGTGGAAGGTCGAACAAAAGAAGGCTGCAACCGCTGACGAAGGCTCTGTCTCGAACAGCTTGACAATGCTTACCGCAATTCCTGAAGTCGATCTGGGAATGGAGTGCGTCTTAGCCTTTCGTCTAAAGTCATCCTCTCTCATATCGTGTCGTCATCCAGTGCTCGCCTGAAGAATATTGAGGACACAGAGAAGGCTAAACGGGTTGTAGCTGAAGAACGTAGTGAGAGAAAAAAGCCTTACAACAACGACGAAGAGCATCTAGTTGCTTCTCGATGCAAGTCACACCTTCGTTCATTTTTGGGATACATTGCTGAGTCGTCTACATAGTCTATCGACCTAACCTGAAGATGAAATCGGATGCAGATATCATACGAGATGCTAAGTTGGAAGCTATGCATTTACCTCCTTCAGAAGATCAACCTCGAAGGCAGGATAAACCTCAAATGGCCACAGACGAAATAGTGAGTGACGCATCTCACATTCTCGGAATATGATGGGCTGAACAGGATTCCAGGTCATGGAGCGCTTCAAGAAACGGATGCGTAAATGACTGAAAGATTACATTTCGCAGAATAACCTTACATCGGTTGGATGACTGGATAGATTTGTTGCCCGTTTTTTTCCCGCTTGACGCTTCCTGACCCACTTTTGTGTACTGTCATGGTACACAGCTCTGTCTTGCATGCACCAACTCCGAAGAAAAAAAACTCGACGTTATCAACATCCCCGCGAAACGTGTTCAAATGCACGAGCTCTATGTTCGCGTGCCCAGGGATATTAGAATCCTTTGCCCATGTCCGTACAAACTTCAAAATGCGTTGGTCTATCGGTGAACCCTTTTTTGCAATCGTATCCAACCCATTGGCATCGGGAAACCTGATAGCGGCTCTCAATGAGATTTTCATGTCGTCGACGGGCTAGATGTAGCGAATGAGTAGCACGCTCATGAAGGACCCGATTGGTCACTTACTTCCAAAGGTGCTGCATACACAACGGCAGCCATGAGCCCAAACATAATATAGACGGGATTGAAGCGCATGAGTATATAGATGTGTGAGTGGTCTGATTGAGTAGGAAGTTGAGTAGGAAAATGAGAGCGACAATGCAACTTGTGAAACTGGCCAGCAGTGCAGTAATGCATCCTATCCCTCGTTTATCTCTCTGTTAAATATGGACTCTAGCGCTGATACCCAATCTCCATCGGATTCCGATCGCTTTTAGACTATGTTTCGGTTCCATGCCGGGTCCATCCAAATGAAGGTCCAACACAGCGTTGAATGGTCAGGCAGTGCGGTAAAGTGAAATGCGAAGTGAATCGCGGAAAGAAGGCTAAGTATGTGTAAGGTTTCAATTCCTTTGCATAGGTGAAAGAGATCCTTGGAGTGGTGAGGGGGTAGTTGGACATTGACTCTATTATTAGTGGAGTCCTCAAGAGTCAACATGTAGTTAGTAGATGCAAATGTATTGCTCCAGGGTTTGGTCGACTCACCTGGTTTGACTGTCAGCTTTGGGGTGATATCTAGAGAGTGAAGTTCCATATTCAGAGATTGACCTAGTGCTCAGAAAAAAGTGGAGATGTTGAAATACTGGGGGCCGGAACGGTTCGGCAACAACCGAACAAGTGAACGTCGAGTCGGCGGGATGTCTTCGCTATGCTCAACACGAGAGCAGGGGGGGAAGAAAGGGCGGAATCCGTTGTCGATTCAGGTCTACATACTTAGTATATAAAATAACTAGAATATCAAATACATAAAGGCACTGTAGACTAAAACATGTATGATAACGAAGAAGGGCGCCGTGACTGGAACAACCGTTGGGCCTCTACCTTTGACAGGAGACAACCCTGAAACCTTGATTGGAGGTAACATGGTTTAGTACTCTGTGTTTGGAGAAGACATGAATGACAAATAATTCATCTAGTTGTTTGGAGGTGATGGTATGCCACGACCAGGTCCCTTATCTCTTCACACCTTCCCTTCCGCTCCCCGATCCTCCTACTCCGTTTTCCCGAACTCTGGACCATCGCCGCAGTAGATCCCCTATCTACCTGGAACTCTGCCCTGGACGCCGTTTACCTTTGTACCTTATCTTTGTACCTTTTCTTTTACTATAAAAACCCACCTAAATAGCCATGTACGGGGACAAAGTCCTCTTAGATTCTCTGAACGCACTCTTTGACACTGTTACAACGTGTGTTACTAAGAAAACTACGCTAAGTAACTTCTCCTATTTTCTATTCCGTGTCGCGTTACCCTTAGCTCGCTAAGCTACCGCGACATATTTTTTAACATATAAAGTAGTGTTTTCTAGCTGGACGGCACCCCAATCAGTCTGATCAACTGTTGAAAACCTCCAGCTTTCATTTGCAAGAAAAATGTCACACCGAAATCTCCGTTCTCGGCATTCTCAGAGCGACCCGGCTGTTCCCAGCGCTCAAAACACATTCAACAGAACAGGCGAGTCAGAGAACCGTTCTGACTCGCCGCTCACCCCGATAGAGTCCGAAGGACTGTCGGGGGCACCTTCGCCAAAGGGGCAAGGTTACGAGTCCGCGCTATCTGAGCCGGAAGAAGTTGAGTTCGAGGAACTAGCTAAAGAAACTGCCGAGCCGCCACAGACCAGCGGGATGACTGGAGGGCAGGCAGACCCCTCTGGAGATCAGCTCTCCAGAACAAAGTGGACTGACGAGCCCGCAATAGATATGAAAACTGTAATAGATATACATAATCGAAGACATTCTTTGAGTTCAGAACAGGAACTCACGATACAAATGGCGGAGGCCAATTTGGAACCAGAACAGCGTGAAATCATTGAACGACGGCAGAGTGCTGTCCGAATCCTGGACGTGGATGAGGAGTCCCGTGGAGAGGATTCCTCATCTGGAAAGGGTAAAGGGTTTGATCCACGCAATTGGGGAAACGTTGCCCTAGACAACGACGGGTCCAGCCCTGAAGTCCAAGCTCAAATCTTAGCAAGCATAGGTGAAGTGAGCAAGGGGCAAAAAACTCCTCATGAGCGTCAATTGAACATGCAGGAGATGTTTGAGGAATTCCAGACGTGGCAACGTCAGGAAACGCGGCGAATTGAGGAGAAATATCAGGCCAAGCTTGACGCATTAAAAAGAGCCTACCTAAATCAAGAGATTATCGAAGCTGATATCCTAAAGTGTCCGGAAAGTTCGACCACTGGGAAGCTAGCACCGACGGGGGAGAACAAGTTGATCAACGGTGAAAATAGCGTCCGCAGGCTCCCCAGCCGACCCTCAGAATTGATTGCAGCCACCAGCCATGTAGGACAATTATTTAATCAATTGACAACTGTGAAAAAGGAAAATGACGAACCAAAGGTGGATCCGGAAGAGGATCTATTGGAGGGCGTCGGATCTACACGAAAAGCAAAAGGAATGAGGATCAAGCCCCTCAAACCAACGGAGATCTATGATGGGACAGCCAGTCTCCGTTCGTTTCAGAGGAATATGAGAGAAATTATAGCATACCTTGAGGACGGTCAAGTCCCAGAGTATCGACAAATAGAAGTAGCGTCGCGGTTCTTGAAAGGAAAAGCATATACTTTCTTCGAACGGACGTGCGGTGAGAGCTCGGGCGATTGGACTCTCAGGAAATTCTATGAGAAACTCTATGATTTTGCATTCCCCATAGACTTTCGTACGGAGCAACGCCGAAAGCTTGTGAACTTGCAACAGAGGAATCGACGTATTCGGGACCATGTTGGGATCTTTAACGATCTATGTAACACAGCAGGGACACTTGATGAGCGTCACAAAGTTATATTCCTTTGGGACAGCTTTGAACCCGTTATAACAAAAGGCTTACTACGTATGGGCCATACACCTGAAACAAGTAAGCTCGATGATCTGATTGACGATGCTGAGAAAGTGGAGTTAATCGAGGGAGTGGGCAAGCATTCTCTGACCGACTCTCGTAGACCGGATTCGGGGAGTGGGAAATCGTATAACCCGCACGTGAATAAGAACCTCACTGAAAGGCGGTTCGTCCCGAAATCTGATAACGGGACAAATGGAAGACACACCGGTAACGGTGTGCCTGGTGGTCTGGACAATTCAAAAGAGAAAAAGCAGACTATAAGTCAATCTCGTTCAAGCCAGCGCGACCGTCAGTCACGAAGCCAACTGTCAGAACAGCAGAAGAATGATTATCGTGCAGCGGGAAAGTGCTTCGAATGCGGGGAGACTGGTCACCGCTCGTGGGACTGCCCGAAGAAGAACTCCTTCAAGGCAGAGTACCGGAAGGGGGGTGGTCCTCCTGGATTGTCAACCCATAACATTGAGTTCGACCTGCCTGAAGTGACCACGCAAACGTCGGATGTCTGGGAGATCACGCTGAACGCGACGCAGATTGACTGGTTTGAAGACGTAGAGGAGACATACTACTCTGACACAGAGAGCATCATCAATCGCGAGAACTCCATATACGATGACTCCGATAGATCGTACGATTGCTTGTGTGACTGTTCAACAGGAAGTGACTGGAATTCATGCGGTGATATAAATGATACAGATGATAGATGTACCTGCTGTAATGAGTGGAATGAGGACTGTACGTATGATGACGATCACGGTCTTGACAACAGTACGGGGCCAGCGCGCTCCGAATGGGATGATTCCAAAGAAGAGTTACTTGACATGAGAAATACGTATGCCAGGTCAGTGCTGAAGAATTTGCGTAATTCTGATGGCGCTGCATCCGTTTTCGCATGGCCCCCAAGAATCTGAGAGTGGAAGAGATTGTCGGTAGGGGTCTTCATAATCATCTAAACAACGCTCACTTTGGTCGGGAAACCGATCCAGTCCAACGCCGGTTTGGTGACCCCTTGGCTGAGCGATTGGAATATATCTTGACCCAAAGCGCTCCATTCCCTGGGGAATCAATCAACAACGAAGAGATGGGTAGTGTCGAACGATTTGTGGCTTACCGCATATCGGACGATACCCATCTGCTCATTGATTCAGCATCTGAGGGAAGGGAACACAACGTCCCATCACATTTGCTAACTAATCCGGACTTTGAGCCACACCCTTGGTTTACAAGGCAATTACTTGGTGTTGTAGGCTCAGGAGAGGCAGGAGACGTCACTTCGCGACCGATGGGGGACCCTCGGGCCACAAGAGTCTCTCAAATTCTGAACAGCGCGGCATGTTACCCAGGAGATACCTTACCTGATTTCCACCCGAGGCGTAACGAATACCGGGGTAATGGCAGCCGATTTCGAGTGTTCTTATCGGGTTCCTGCAACAGTCTTTATGTTGTAGAGGACAGCATGTATGATATACGCTGGCCGTTAAGCACTGTATTGCTGAACGAACCACGGTTCGATGTCTACCAGTGGTGCTGCAAGCAATTACGGACCTTCTTGCACCACTGTCTCTGCTGGAATATGTGGGAAGCAGGAACAATATTGGGCAATTTATTTGACTTACCCAACGAATGGAGGGCGGATTCACCACGAGCATACCACACAGGAAAGGCCCAGGGGGGCGAACCCACCCTCTGGACCTGTTTCGAGCTCAATGGTGCACAGATTGCCCCAGATAAGTATCCCGGTTTGCAGAGGAACGCAGCGAGGATAAAAGATCCTGGCCGCAAAGTGGCACGCCCGATTGTCATCGTCGTTAGAATCGATAGCCACCCGGTCACTGCGCTACTCGACTCAGGATCGTTGGGGACCTTCATGAGCACGACACTGATAGATCAGCTGAAGTTTAAGGAGGAAATAATAGATCCCCCACTTACGCTGCAATTGGCGGTCCAAGGGTCCCGTTCGAAAATAAACCGCCGGGTTCGGGTACGTATGCAATACCAGGGAATTGATGAGGAACGATTGTTTGACGTTGCGAACATCAACTATCCTATAATACTGGGAACCGATTGGATGTATGAACACTCCGTTACAGTAGGATTCAACGCAGCGCGGGTTGTCATTGGGAGCAATGAACGTCTACCATTGGAGGGCCCGACGATTTCGCAAATTGCATCTCAAAATGTTGAGATCGAGCGAAATTGGCTACAAGAAATACGCGAGCAATTGCTCGCGTATGCAAAACCCCTGTGTCGAACCATGGCAGAGACGGATCTTCCTCCTCTCAGGGAAATCAATCACAAGATCCCGCTCATCGACAAGACACTGATAATCCCTTGGAGACCTTCTCGCCTGCCGGAGAAATTTAGGAATGACTGGGCGGAGAAGCGAGATGCCTACATTAAAAGCGGGAGGTGGAGGATAACCACCTCGAACAACACAGTTCCGCTATTACTGATCCCTAAGCATGGCGCGCAAAAGAATCGCCTTCGTGTAGTTGCGGACCTGCGTCGTAGAAACGCAAACACGAGGAAATTGGCTTCGCCATTACCGGATATTGACGGAATCTTGAGAAGAGCAGCACAGTCGAAATTTCGATCGACGATGGATGGCAAAGACGCATATGAGCAAATTAGAATCACCCCCGAGGATGTCTATAAAACAGCGGTTTCAACCCCTGACGGGAACATGGTCAGCTTGGTTGTTCAACAGGGGGACTGTAACACTCCGTCAACATACCAGACCCTAATGAATTTCTTGTTTTCATCATTCATTGGCCGCTTCATGGACGTTTATCTTGATGACATTATCGTTTATTCGAATTCCGTTGAAGAACATGTGAGCCATGTGAAGTTAATTATTGACATCCTAATACGGGAGAAGTTATACTTGAGTGAGTCGAAGTTAAACTTCTTGGCACCCGAATTACGAATACTAGGTAGGATTGTTGATGAAAAGGGAATCAGGATGGACCCGGAGAAGGTGGATGCCATTTCCAAATGGAAGACCCCCACGAATCGCGATCTCTTGTGAGGATTCCTGGGGTCAGTGGGGTACCTGGCAGACGACATTGCCAGCGTGCGAATACCCATGGGCCACTTAAGTAACTTGACGGGGGATATGGTGCCTTTTCGCTGGGGTTTCAATGAACAACGAGCGTTTCAAAACGTCAAGCAGAGTGCTTCTGATTCGAAAACACATCATCGTGTCCCGCTCAACTATGCTCCGGACGCGCCTCCTGTCTGGATGGTAACCGATGGTTGTGCGACTGGTATATCCGGTTGTGTTTTGCAAGGGAGATCCTGGAAGGAGGGCGCAACCGTGGCGGCGTTCTACTCAGCCAAGTTGAACCCAGCTCAGCAAAACTACCCGGTGCATGAGATTAAAATGTTGGCAGGTGTAGAGACCATGCTCAGACATAGGGATATTCTGCAGGGCGTATCGTTTACTTGGATCACGGATCATAAGGGGCTAACACACCTTATAGAACAGAAAGACCTTTCAGGCCGCCAGGCGCGTTGGCTGGAGAAAATTGCGGAATTCGACTTCAAAGTCGAATACATCCCTGGCGCAGAAAATGTATTCGCGGACGCCCTGTCCCGTATGTACTCTAGCGATGCCCCAGGAACTGTGCGTGCGCATTCTGAATATACATACCACGACACCAACCAAAACGATGCGCTTGAGCTCGCCAGCATTACCATGCCAATCCACGTAGACGTCGAGGCGTGTTGTACACTGCCTGACGCGGTTTACTTGAACAAAATGGAATTACGGGCGATGAGATGTCCGTCAGCCAAGAAGGCTGAAATGGACGCCACGTCGACTGGCATGACCAGAGCAAAAAGGTATCGTGGAAAGAAGGCTCAACGAGCCTCTGAAGCAACAACCAATTCAACAACGGATCACGGAAATACGACGGGGATGGAATCTGAGATCACCGCCCCGGTAGATGGTTCCGCGGAGGCTGTTGGTATTACGTCCACAGCCTTGGCATCAGCGGATCAAACTTCCCCAAGACAACAGGTGACTGAGCAATCTTCGTTTCTTACTCTTTTGCCTGGGACGCACTCTGGAGTGGACCTCTTTGCTCTGGTCCAGGGGAAATACAATGCAGATACAATGTTTCGCGCGATTTTGGACAACCCCAAACAGTTTCGCAACTTCGTGGTTGAGAACGGAAGGATATACATTAATCTCGACGGTCGTCGACTATTGTGTGTACCAAAATTCAGGATTGAAGGACGTGAGATCTTCGAAATCATAATCGACGAGGCACACTCGTTACTCGCTCACCTAGGAGCCCGTAAGACTCTCGCGTTTTTGAGGGATCATTTGTGGTGGCGCACAATGGCAGCGAATGTACATAAATTCTGTGAGTCTTGCGTGATTTGTGCAACGACCAAGGCCACTAACCATAAACCTTATGGAGAACTGAAGAACTTACCAGTTCCTGCTGAACCGTGGGAGGTGATAGGTATCGACTTTGTCGGTCCCTTGCCATCCAGCAAGAACCGCAACGGTGTTTTCGACTCAATAACAACAGTCGTCGACCATTTAACAGGTATGGTCCACCTTGTCGCTAGTCGAACAGACTATGGGGCAACTGATGTAGCGGAACTCATATTCAGCGAAGTATATCGCCTGCACGGCCTACCGAAAGTAATAGTCAGTGACCGTGACTCGTTATTCACGTCCCGTTTTTGGTTGCATCTTCACACCCTGGTGGGTACGAAGCTGAAAATGTTGACTTCCTATCACCCCCAGACGGACGGTTTAACGGAGAGAGCTAACCGAACCATCACCCAAATGCTCCGCCAATGTGTGAATGACCTACAAAACGACTGGGTCGGAAAACTACCGTCAGTGGAATTTGCTTTGAATATTGCACGATCAGAAACAACGGGCTATGCCCCATTCTTCCTCAACTCCGGGAGAATACCTAGGTCATTCTTGTGGGACAACCCTGGGCCGTCTCCGTTCCCGGGTGTGACCATATTCACGAACAGAATTAAATTAGCATTGACCTCGGCTCACGACAGCCTACTCTCTCAGCGCGTGAAGCAAACTAGAGACGAGAACCGCCGAAGGATTCCCTCGCCATTTAAAGAAGGTGATTTAGCTTACTTATCGACAACAAACATCTCCTTTCCCAAGGGTCTTGCCCGCAAGCTACGTCCGAAATTCATAGGTCCCTTCCGCATCGTGTCTATCGTTGGAGAAACTTCTTGCAAGCTCGATCTACCGGCGGACCTGAAAAGGAGGGGCATACATGATGTCTTTCATTCGTCCTTGTTGCGTATACACATTCCAAATGACGATCGACTTTTCCCGGGTCGTTTGTATGACCAAGTTGTCGGACAGGACAGTGGGGAATGGAAAGTCGATAAAGTTGTCACTCACAGGGGGTTCAAATCGGACGCGATGTTCCTTCTTCAATGGGAGTCGGGAGATCAAACGTGGCTCCCGCACTCGAAGATCACACACCTTCAGCCGCTACAGGAGTACTTCGAGACATTGGGCATCTCAGACATCTCAGAATTGCCACCTGTGGTCAACGGCGAGGAACAGATCGAGGGCACCGAAAACTTATTTGCGGGATCGGTAGAATTCCTCGATTATAAAGGCGTACTCAACGCGAGTTATGATATCCCACTACAGCAGATCACCTTCCAAATTATGTCTACTACCCCAACCGCCACCTTCTTTGCACCTCACGACATCGCTGAGCTCGGCTTCAGTTGGGGAGAGCGCAAATTCGAGATCGCTCAAGGCTCTGGACTGGTGCCGTTTGTCATCAGCCTTGATGAAATGATCATCGCGATTCAAACATCCATGGCGCTTGGTCGTGGATGGAACATAGCGGTTAACCCCCGGTACCCCAAAATCGCTCGGGAGATGAATCGTGTCATCCCTAAAAGTTTCAATACTCATCTTTCCTTCATTGCGGATGGTCGCCTCCAACGCTCCCAGGTGATGTTAACATACGACAGCTTCCTCACCCCGTTCCAGCTCACAACTCTTCGGGACGAAAAGAAGATCTCAGGCAGCCTAAACAAGGACACTGCTGAAGCTTTCCCGAAGCCCGTTCGCCCTGGAGGAAGGTCTAAAACTTCGGGAAGTATTACGGGTGCAATGATAGCTGATTTTACTAAATCAGACCTGGACCAGAGCATTTTATTTGCCGGTTTGATGGCACACGCTCGCGAGATGCAGAAGAAGAAACTTTGGAAACTCAGGAAGGACACCAGGCCATCCAGATCGACCCGTGGTACTGAACGCTACGCTATTTCTGAAAGCGGGTCTCAAAGCACGACCACGGGTCTGAATGCGAAGATATCAAAATGGCGTCTCGACTCCACCAAAAGTATCGTCGAGACCACCGACAATGACATGGATGTGGCGAGCAACGCTGACAGCCATGGACTTCGCAAAGAAAGCGAAGATGGACCCTCCGGCGAGGGCCCTTCCAACGCTTAATTTTCTTCGAAATTCCTTCGAATTCCGGGAGGGCGTATGCCACGACCAGGTCCCTTATCTCTTCACACCTTCCCTTCCGCTCCCCGATCCTCCTACTCCGTTTTCCCGAACTCTGGACCATCGCCGCAGTAGATCCCCTATCTACCTGGAACTCTGCCCTGGACGCCGTTTACCTTTGTACCTTATCTTTGTACCTTTTCTTTTACTATAAAAACCCACCTAAATAGCCATGTACGGGGACAAAGTCCTCTTAGATTCTCTGAACGCACTCTTTGACACTGTTACAATGTGTGTTACTAAGAAAACTACGCTAAGTAACTTCTCCTATTTTCTATTCCGTGTCGCGTTACCCTTAGCTCGCTAAGCTACCGCGACATGGTAGTATGGATACTTAGTAAAGATCAATTATTTTGAACCCCTCTGACATCAGTAGCTCTTTGATAAAATCCATTGATATGGAATCCCATGGCCATACAGTTGCTTAAGCAATCCATGCTGGTTGATGTCACATGACTTGTTTCTTCCACAAGTAGTGCAGGAGGCAATGTAATCATACTCCAGTTATATTTTGGAGGATCCAACGGGTCCAACAGATCTGTGTGCTTTCAGATGAGCTACTGTTATATTCATGCAAGGGAGTTCACCATCATTCACATTCTACTTCATTTTTGTTAACTAACTGCATGATCAGACTGGACCGCCCAATCCAAAGCAGAGGTGGTTGGTCCTTTACTTGTAGTTAACATCTATACATTCCATCATTGAACACTTTTACATGTGTTATTTTTATTACTTTGGTTAGCTACAAGTGTTATGATCATGCACATTGACTGCATCAGACCAACCCCACTATTGATCCAGCTCCACATACTGCTGCACTTGTGTGCATCAATCGAACTATCAATCTGACTCACCAATTTGACTTGCAACAAGTCCATCATTGATGCGACGCACCAATGATATTGATCCAGGTGAATTGGTTCTGCAACTCTTATCTGCCCCTATCCTGTATCCCTTCACTATCCCTTCAGATGGGCTATACACCTAGACCACCACCGTTACCTTATTAGTTAGTCTTCTTCCTATCCGCACTCACTATCTTCTATCTTTACTCCTGTACACCACAACTACTTTAGGATATCTCGCAGTGACATTGGAGATAGCGTACATAGTATAAAGGACCTGTGGACATAGGTAGAATCCCTTAGTTATTGACCTGGTATGACCCTCCCTTAGCTCTAATATCAACTTGGTTCAACTTTGTTCTCCTATACACTAATATCACTGTATGACCTGATTCAACTTGGATATAATCTGTTACGATCATGCGCATCGGTCGTACACATCGCGCGTTGCTACATTCAGTTCTTTTAAAGAGTCCATCAATGGTCTAAAAGGCATTTTAGCTGGCATGTCGACTAAGAAGACAGAACCAGGCAAGAGCATCGTAAAGAACCCCGATGCATTCGATGGCTCCGAACCCAGAAAACTCAAGAACTTCTTGGTATCCTTATCCCTCATATTTCTCGATCGTCCCGAATACTTCACCGAGCAGCAAAAGATCAACTATACAATCTCGTACCTTAGCGGTACGGCTCGGGAATGGTTCGAACCCGACATCCTCGATCCCGATGTTACTGCCATGCCGACGTGGACCCACTCGTTCAAAGCTCTGGTCAAGGAGCTGCAGGACAATTTCGGTCTCTACGACGCGCAGGGCGACTCCGAAGATAAACTCGGTAACTTGAGGATGAAAGATAGCGACAACGTTCGAAAATACAACATCCAATTCAACACCCTAGCCGCTATGACCAGCTGGGACCATGGCACCCTACGATGGGCCTACGGTTGCGGTCTAGCATCCCGCATCAAAGACGAGCTAGCATGCATCAAGGAACCTGCAACTCTCGTAGAGTTCCGCGAAGAAGTACTTCGCATCGACAACCGATACTGGAGAAGAGAGGAGGAAAAGAAGCGTGAGGCGAACAGGAACTCTGGAGGGCAGACGAAGACTCAACAGAAGAAATCCGACAACCCCGCCACACCATCCACCTCGACTTCGACAACATCGACATCCTCCAAACCGCAAGGTAAGAGTTCGACACCACAGTCTTTGACATCGAACTCCAAGCCGAGCACTCCAAACAACGGCTCGAACCAACAAAAACCCGCCTACACTAATCGATTGGGCGCGGATGGTAAGATCACACCTGCGGAGAAGGAACGTCGACAAAAATTCGGATTGTGCAACTTCTGCGGCTCGGACAAGCACCTACTCGTTGACTGTAATCTGCGTAGGGCATGGGAAGCTAAGGTTAGAGCTGCGCAAGCAAACCCTGCGCAAGAGTCCGCTTCCTCAGCGACTCCGATGTCTGCCTCAACGGTAGGATCGGGAAAATAGTCCGCAACTCTTGTACCCCGGTACGAAGCGAGAGTTGCGTTGACCCGGTTCGTACCAGCAGTGGGGAAGTTGTTCTCAATGTGTCCGCTCTTTTGTTACACTCCAAGTTGTTTATGATCAATTTATCTATCCATGTACTTTTTGATAAGACTCACATTCCGATTTCTTTCAATACTCTCCTCGATTCGGGCTCTACAGACAATTTTATCGATACTAAATTCGTATATTTGAATTCTATTCCGACCGTTCCGACTTCTACTCCGATCAACCTCCGACTCTTCAATGGTTCGTTAACAACAAAGCCCATCTCCGAAACTTGTACCCTACCAATTTTATTTCTGTCCGGCAAGCTTATACCTTTGGACTTTTATGTCACACCTTTGGATTCTTCATGCAAGGCTGTTTTAGGTTACGGTTTTCTTTCCCGCTACAATCCGTCGATTGACTGGGTATCGAAAACACTTACTTTCCAGAATACTGACCATCCCGAATCACCGACGTCCTCTCCTTCGCCTGACCCCCTCGCGGTCTCCGAAGGAGTACCTTTCAAACTGTCGGATCGCACCAATCCGACACCCGCTGAACGGTATTCACAACCCGCCAAACAGCACTCGTATAAGGCTTGACCACTCTCTGACAAGTTTCCTTTTGAACCCATTTATTCCTACCCATCAGTTATGCAAATGGCGTCGCACCTACGGCACGACGGAGTAGACATTGCTTTGGTCAGCGCGGTACCTTTCCACCACACTTGTAAGCAATCAGGTATGGAACCACTTGTTCTCTATGCCGTTCACTCTGAAGTTGCTGCTCGATTGTTGAAAACTGACACTGATGACCCCCCACCCAAAAACGAGATCCCGGAAGTGTTACGAACTGACTCTTTTTCAATTTCTTTTTGTCTATCTTATTATACTTTTTCTTTTATCTTTTCCTTTTCTTTCATTTACATACATGTGACAGCCTTGGCATTCTCGCAATGTCAACACATTTCTCTCATGTCTGTCAGACTGTTGACAGACTGTCATTCCCGCGCTGTCAACACAACTCTCTCATGTCTGTCAGACTATTGACAGATTGACAGTGTGAGAATTCTCTCATGTCTGTCAACCTTTGACAGATCGTTGTATAGCCTCACAGATATGATGTGAGATAGTTCCCATGGATTCATTTCAGAATATGTATATAAGATAGGGCATTTCTTAGAGTAGTCTCTATCTCTGATCTCGTCTATTCTCCTCTGTAGCTAGACAAGTATCTGAGGGCATACTCCTCCCACATTATCCATTATCTTTTGATCTATTCTCTCTGCGTGACGCCTGGCCTTAGTATAAAAGCTATCGAGTCGCTGACAGAAGATCAGAGATCCTTATCGACCCACCCATCATGACCCAAATCTTCGACATTTGGTTGGATACCGGACGTCGCTACGTTGCAAACTTATTCTTTTCATATCATCACTAACAAGCCTATACCTCCTTCGTCTTTCCCCATTGTCCACCTCCTTTTCCATAGCTCGTCTGTGTTAAGGCCAGCATTGACCTAGACACTTTGTTAGTACATACCTACATCGAGACACTGTGGTACGGCTCAACCCGTGCTGAGAGGAAAACACTCTCTCTAGTGTGCCTGACTCCTACCAAGGAGTGTAAATCAGGGCTAGTAACAGGATATCGAGTTTCTTCTTCGGAAGATTCGATAGTAGGCGTTGGAGCATAAAGTGTTTTTGTCTCTGACCCGAAAGGCAACGTTGCGCGAGGAGCGAACGTAGACAGCCTTCTGGATTAACACATAAATCGACACGAGCCTCTACCTCTAAGCACCTCCCCCTCCTGTCCTGGCGTTCTCGTCAAGACCTCAGGATTTTTCACTCCCATACCCATCTCGCTCTCCCTCTCCCGCATCCCCGGATTCAACCATCCATTTAGGATCCCCCACACCCACTCCATCCTTCACCACCAAACTCGGCTCAGAAATGTCTGACCCATCCAACCAATCCATGCATGCCAACACCTCCGCTACTACCGCCGCTACCATCACCTCCACCTCCAACACCTCTACCTCCCGAAAAACCATTGTAAAAGAACCCGACGTATTTACAGGAGATACCTCCAAGTTCCGAGCATGGCTCAGAACACTCCTTGCGTATATTCATGACCTGCGAAGAACGCAGCAGGTCAGCAATGATAACGAAGCCATTAGCGTGGCTATCTCTTACATTCGAGGAGGAAGAGCTGATGACTGGGCGTGTTAAGATCGTGCAAGGTACCCTCAAGTACTTGCTTGATCTCCTAATGAACGGGATAGGACTCGGCAAAGCTATTAGCAACACCCTTGCTCCTTTCAGTCCTCGGAATGCTAGCGAAGACAATACGAGAATAAGCAAGACGACGCGAGATGTGCAACGCGATAGCGATGACTAAAGTCTCGGCGACGTGTAGCACAGTGACGAAGATAGCTAGAAGACTTTGAACTAAGTCTTAGAGTGTGCAGGATAGGAGAAGGACAATCTATGTCGATTTCGAAACTAAGGAAGCAAGTACAGTGAACTACAGTACTTATAGTAATTATTCTATTCAATAGAAAAGACAATAGACCACATGGAACAAGTGTCAGATGATAGATAACGGGTACGATGATCCGATGATACGAAGATGCGAAGATGCGAAGATGCGATGCGAAGATACGAAGTAGCGAAGTAGCAAATGTTCCGGCGAAGGGTTGCGAGAAGGTAGCGAAGATGTGGAAGTCATACCTGAGCTAGCATGATCGTAACAGGGCGGAAGTCTACACCAGTGATCACCAGGATGAAGTCGCTGGTGATTGGAACATAGACTTCGCAGAATTCCTAGAAGAACTAAAGAGTAGTTTTTCTAACGTCTCCCAGAAGAAGGAGGCAATGGATAAGCTGAATCACATCCAACAAGGTCGTATGAAGGCCGATGACTTTTTCAAGGAGTTCGAACTCCTGTTGAAGGAAGCGGGGTACGACAAGAGAAGCGAATATGTTCTTCAGTTGGCTGAAAGAGCAGTCAACCTCAACATCATGAGCGATCTAGTCCGTACGAGGACAGAGGAGTTTGACAGCTACGACGAGTTAAAGAAACTCGTCACAGCCAATGATCTAATCCGCCGCCGCTACGATGAACAGAAATGCGGATACAACAACATGAGCTGGAGTAACAGCATACAAGGACAAAGTCGTGGTCAAGGATCCACGCAACAAGCCTATGGCAGGCAAGAGCAGAAGAGATGGGAAGGACCTCGAGCAGTAGGATCTGTCGTGACAACTAAAGTACTTACATCATTTTCTTTCTTTCCTTTTCACATGCTCCAGTAACCACATGACCGTGTTCATTACTCATCGTTCATCTTACCACTCACTCTCGCGCTGTCATTAGTTTATTGTTCTTTTCTTGCTTCTCATTCGTCCTTCACTATTCCACTCTCGCGCTCTTGTTCTTTGTTCCTTGTTCTTTTACCCTTGTCCCTTACCCTGGTTCCTATTGTTTCAGACTCGTATATATAGTACAGTAGACAGCTACTAGTTCCCTATCTCGACCTCTTGGTCTTTGGGAACTAGGTTCGTGTTTGTATCTTTGGTTACACTCAATATTGACTTGGTCTTTGGGAACTAGCTTGCCTTATTTGACCCTTCTGATTGGCCCTTCGTGCTATCACAGTTGCTGAGATCACTTTTCCTTTCTACCTTTGTGTGTTGAGCGTTACTCACACTCAGGTTTGTGCTTGTGCCGTGCTTTGATCACTTCCCATCGTCGCTTCCGACTACGTCGCGACATTAGGTCGAGATATATTACTCGTACCATCAGCTCTATCACTGATCTTACGAGGAGTGGAAATCGGGATCCACCGATTCTCCACCTGATACTGCCACCACGCCAACTTTCGGAGTTAACTCTGACTGTTCAGACAACTACCACGCCTTCGACACTGTAGAACATTGTGACGTTCACTGGTCAACCGAAGACGAAGATAACAGACACTGGGAACCTTGCGACGAAAATCCTTGCCCCAATCGTTACTTACTCACAGTCAGCCAAGACTACGATCCAACCGGTCGTCACATCCACATCTCACGACCCGCTTCTCCAGTAGTACCTGAACCTACTGCAGCCTTCCTTAGAGTAGGACGATCTTCAAATCCTAGCTCCCGTGCTTCTCCCGCATTAGTACCCACCACTATCGCGGCACTTGAATCCGAATCCGAATCAGAACCGGAACCAATATTTGAATCAGAATCAGAGATCGAACCTGACCCCACTTCCGAAATGTCACAAAACTTATCTCTCCAAGATCTTGGAAATCTGATTGGACAGCTTGCTCGTCAGCAGTCAGAGCTCCAGGCAGTAGTATCCACGATGGCAGGCAACATTAGCACGAACAAAGGGGTTAGCAAACCTCAACCCTATGATGGAAAGAGAAGCGATGATGCTCGTCGTTTCATAGCGGCATTTGAACTATGGGCTAATGGAGTACGGACCCTACGTTCTAATGAGGAAGAGCGTATCAAATCGGCCATATCATTTCTTGAAGGTGATGCTGCAATCTGGGCCACTCCAGTATCGGAGAACATTAGCCAGGTGACTAATGCCACGCCCAACATCACCCTCATCTACCCCACCTGGCAGTCCTTCAGAGACGCCTTCAAGGCTCGTTTTGAAACAGTCAACCCAGTGGTGGACGCAAAGGATGCCCTGAAGACCCTATTTCAGGGGAAGACAACTGTTGCTGCCTATGCAGCCGCCTTCAAACAGTACTCAAGCCGTACTGGATACTCGGACCCCGATCTCCGAGACCGCTTCTACCACCATCTGGCATCATGTATCAAAGATGGCCTCGTTAACTCATCAGCAAACACGGACACCCTGGATAACCTTATCAAGGAGTCCGTCCGGATTGACATCAGACAAATTGAACGAGCTCGAGAGAAGGGACAGAGTCTGGTAAGCCATTCCCACACCCCAAACACGAGCACCTTTCATCCTACCCCATTCACTCCGGCCCGAGATCCATTCGCCATGGACATTGATGCCACTAGCCCAGGTCGATCGGCGGAGGATTACCGGAGGTTCATGACTGGAAAGTGTTATGGATGCGGGTCCAAGAACCACCGAAAAGCTGATGGACACCATGAACGGGACATTTGCAACCACTGCGGGCTCACGGGGCACATAGCGGCCGTTTGCCGAAGGAAATTTATGGGTCTTCCCAGGCCCACTACAGACCGAACGGTGGCAGCCTCCAACTTTACGGAACCCTCCACCTCCACCATCGCCGCAACACCTGCTCCCCTCCCCGACTTTTCCTCTATCCTGAAGCAACTGACGGACAATCAGAAAGCGTTGGCAGACCAGATCTCAGAGCTGCGTCAGAATTTTTAAAGTGGGAACCTGACTCGGCTGCTGCCTGGTTCCCTCAGCTGTACTCTAAATTGACATCTATTTATGCATCTACCTCCTCCTGTACAATCGGTTCCACTCAATTTAGCGATCTTTCTCATTTTCGCGTACCGATTAAGCTACAAGGCAGATTCAAGAGTACAAGCAACGCAGCAATGATAGACTCTGGGGCAACAGGTCTATTCCTTCACCAACGCTTTGTGGATAAACACCAAATCCACACCCGCCCCCTTCATCACCCAATCACTCTTTACAACATTGACGGGACCCTCAATAACGCCGGTAAAATCACACACTCCGCACGACTCCTATCCACAGTAGACAAAAACCCACCGCAGCTTCTCGAATATCTTGTCACCAACCTAGGCTCCGAAGATATCATCCTCGGACTTCCTTGGCTCCGGAAGGTCAACCCCGCTATAGACTGGAAGGAAGGACGACTAACGCAACTACCTGCCAAACCACCAACAATGACTATTGAGGAGGTCCCTGAATTAAAGGAAGGTAATGTTGGAGGAACGACAGAGGAAATCCTGGAGATCAACCCACAACACGTCCCTCTGCCACCATCGCTTATAAATGAACTCGAGGATCCAGAGGAAATTCACGAATACGGAGAAGGTACACCTGTGTATCGACTGGTTGGTAATCGAAAGAGGAGAAGAGCATTGTTACGTGCAGGAATCATTGGTCACACATCAGAAGAACTTTGGTGTGCCGCCGGTTATACTTATTCCCAACAGTTGGCCGAGGCAGCGCATAAGGATAAACCACAAAAGACTTTCGAGGAAATGGTACCTACTACTTATCAGAAACATGCTAAAGTCTTTTCAGAAAAGGAATCTGAACGCCTACCAGAACACAAGCCCTGGGACCATGCTATTGATCTGAAGCCCGATGCACCGGAAACCTTGCGCACTAAAATTTATCCAATGTCACCCAACGAACAAGAGGAACTAGACCGATTCTTAGAGGAAAACCTACGAAAAGGGTATATCCGTCCCTCTAAATCCCCACTAGCATCTCCAGTCTTCTTTGTCAAAAAGAAGGATGGGAAACTTCGTTTCGTACAGGACTACCGACGATTGAATGAATACACTGTCAAAAACCGATACCCGCTTCCTCTGGTTACCGACATCATCAGCCGCTTACGAAAATCGAAGATATTTACCAAGTTCGATGTTCGCTGGGGATACAACAATGTACGGGTGAAGGAAGGACACGAGTGGAAGGGAGCATTTGCAACTAACCGAGGGCTCTTTGAACCTTTGGTCATGTTCTTTGGTTTAACAAACTCACCCGCTACGTTCCAAGCCTTGATGAATTCGATTTTTGCTGACTTAATTGCCTCGGGGAAGGTGGCTGTATACCTGGACAACATCCTCATCTTCACCGAGACACTGGAAGAGCACAGAACCATAGTCCACGAGGTCCTCACCCGGTTGGCCCAACACGACCTCTATTTACGACCAGAGAAGTGCGAATTCAAGCAATCATCCATCGAATACCTGGGACTTGTCATCAGCGAAGGCGAAGTACGTATGGATCCAGTAAAAATAGAGGCGGTAAAGAACTGGCCTACCCCTACCTCACTTCGTGATCTCCGAGGCTTCTTAGGGTTCGCCAACTTCTACCGACGATTCATCGAAGGATTTGCAAAGAAGGCCCGACCACTTAATGATCTTACGCGAAAGGACATTAAATGGCAATGGGGATCGGCACAGCAGGAAGCATTCGAGACCCTAAGGGACGCCTTCACGTCAGCCCCAATCCTGGTGCTATGGGACCCAGGAAGGCCAACCCGGATTGAAGTAGATGCCTCGGGATTCGCTTCAGGGGGGACACTACTACAGCTACAGGAAGATGGACTCTGGCACCCAGTCGCATTCCGGTCGGCCTCCCTGAACCCAGCGGAATGAAATTACGAAATCTATGACAGGGAAATGTTGGCTATCATCGAAGCACTCAAAGATTGGAGACACTACCTGGAAGGATCGCCGGAACCATTTGAAATCATCACCGATCATCAGAACCTTGAATTTTGGAGGACAGCTCAGGATCTTAGCCGACGACAAGCACGATGGGCCCTCTGGCTTTCCCGATTCGATTTCCGTCTCAAACATCGCCCAGGAAAATCAAACACACAAGCTGACGCTCTCTCACGGATGCCCCATCATCAGGTAATTGACGCAGAAGACAACAAGGAACAGACAGTACTCCAACCGCAGCATTTTATCAACGCATCTCACATGGTACTATTCCACAACCCCTTACTCGAACAGATCCGGGAGGTTAGCGAACGGGAGGCAGAGGTATTGGATGGATTAAGGAGCCTGAAGGGACCACAAGTGCTGACGGGAGGATTGGACGAGTGGAAGGAGGACAACGGTTTGGTGTATTATCGAAACAAGGTATATGTACCACCCAACCAGGAGCTTCGGAAGGCAGTACTGGCACAATGTCACGATTCACCTACAGCCGGACACCCAGGGATGCATGGTACGTTAGAACTCGTTAGCAGACAATACTGGTGGCCAGGGATGCGATCATTTGTGGACAAATATGTAGAAGGATGCGACCTCTGTCAACGGAAGCGACTCAATCCACACCACTCTTCTCCACTCCAGCCTCTCCCGGTTCCAGACGGTCCGTGGCAGGATATTGGCGTAGACCTCATTGGAGAGCTCCCCATGACCCAGGATGGACATAATGCAGTGATAACCTTCGTCGATCATTATACAAAAATGATCCACTGCTTGCCAACGACAACAGAAATCACTGCTGACGGTGTAGCTGACTTCTTCTACCGCAAAATATTCCGACTTCATGGTCTTCCCCGACGATTCATTTCTGACAGGGGGCCACAATTTGCGGCAGATGTAATGAGGCAACTCTTGAAACGACTCGGGGTTGAATCAGCACTCACAACAGCATACCATCCCGAAACAAACGGTCAAACGGAACGAGCAAATCAGGAGATCGAACGATACATTCGCATGTATATTAGCCGACGGCAGGATGATTGGGATCAACTACTACCTACTGCTGAGTTCGTTATCAACTCTCGGATTCACTCTGCTCACGATCATTCTCCATTCGAAACCCTCTATGGATACACCCCCGAATTCACGATTCCAATCCAAGTTTGGAACAAATACCCAACGATCGATCAACGGTTGACGCTGCTACAACATGCTCGGGAGGATGCGGAGGCAGCCCTTAGGATGAGTAAGGAGCGTATTAAGGGAGACGACACAAGGGAGGTGCAGACATTCACAGTCGGACAACCGGTATGGTTATCACTACAGAACCTAAAAATCCGTCAGAAAAATCAAAAACTTGGGAGTCGGAGGCTCGGGCCATTTGAAGTAGCAGAAAAGACCGGGCCTCTGACATATCGCCTTAACCTACCAACCTGGATGAAGATCCACAACAACATCCATGTTAATCGGCTATCACCATGGAAAGGGAACGAGGTTAATGGAGTTAGACCACCACCACCGGATCCGGAGATTGTGGAGGGGGAAGAGTTCTATGAGGTGGACAAAATTTTGGACAGTAGGTTTTATGGGCGATGGAAGAAGCTTCAATTTTTGGTACGATGGAAAGGTTATGATGAAGGACAGGACAGTTGGGAAAACGAAGAGAATGTGAAGGGATCAAGTGACGAAGAAATCGCAGACTTTTACCGGACACACCCCAATGCGCCACGGAAGATCTCGGCCGCCATTTTTAATTCGCTGCCCTGGCAAGCCTATGAAAACCTTACGGAGCTGGTCGCTGGGACATCAACTGTAGAAGGGGGGTAATGTCGTGACAACTAAAGTACTTACATCATTTTCTTTCTTTCCTTTTCACATGCTCCAGTAACCACATGACCGTGTTCATTACTCATCGTTCATCTTACCACTCACTCTCGCGCTGTCATTAGTTTATTGTTCTTTTCTTGCTTCTCATTCGTCCTTCACTATTCCACTCTCGCGCTCTTGTTCTTTGTTCCTTGTTCTTTTACCCTTGTCCCTTACCCTGGTTCCTATTGTTTCAGACTCGTATATATAGTACAGTAGACAGCTACTAGTTCCCTATCTCGACCTCTTGGTCTTTGGGAACTAGGTTCGTGTTTGTATCTTTGGTTACACTCAATATTGACTTGGTCTTTGGGAACTAGCTTGCCTTATTTGACCCTTGTGATTGGCCCTTCGTGCTATCACAGTTGCTGAGATCACTTTTCCTTTCTACCTTTGTGTGTTGAGCGTTACTCACACTCAGGTTTGTGCTTGTGCCGTGCTTTGATCACTTCCCATCGTCGCTTCCGACTACGTCGCGACAGGATCTACCCCCATAATAGCAAGACGCGATGGGTCTGGGACGACCTTTGGAGGTTCGGGACGACCCATAGACCTGGATCGAGCAAGGGTAAATGGCCTTTGCTTCAACTGTGGCGAAAAAGGCCACATTAGTAGGAACTGCCCAAAGAAGAACAGAGCCGCGGTCCGTAGCGTAGAACTTACGAACTATAGTAGCGAGAGAACGGACAACGTTAGTGAAGAAACTAACGTAAATAGTGTAGATGTAGTACCAGGGTTACCAGCTGGTATGGACATGAATTTATTCACCGCCTGGGTGAATAGTATGGGTTTTATAAGAGCTCCCCAGTAGATATAGGTCTGGCGGAGCATTCTAAATTAAATACTTCGGACATAGTAGATAGTGGACTTGATTTCACTATCAAATACAATAATGTAGAAAAACACGCTTCTGCATTTACTCATAAAAAACCCCAAGTACTTAAAAAACCTATACGGTACGAACCCGGCACGGCTGAATGGACTGCTCAAAGGCTCAAGGAAGGGGAACTTCCAAACGCCGTTGGACTTTTAAGGACATGGGTACCTTCCTCGCGAATAAGAGAAGCTTCGGAGGAAACCGTCATGGAAATACAAGCATTGAACTGGAAAACAGCAGTCAAAGCTGTTAAGAGTCTCGCAACAAAGAAAAGCTACGTCCGTGGAACACACGGAAAAAGCTTGAAACTCCCAGTCATTGTTGAAACACTAGAAGACAGCAGGCAAATAGTTACACAAGGACTAGTCGACAGTGGAGCCACAGGTTCATGCATTGACGCAAACTTTGTAAAACGACATAGGATTGTAACCAAAGATTTACCTATTCGAATACCTGTCTACAATGCTGACGGTACACTCAACGAGAATGGCTCAATAACCAAATATGCTGAAGTCCGTGTAACTATCGGAGACCACTCGGAACGAATTCAGTTTGGCGTTGTCAATCTTGGAGAACAACACATCTTCCTAGGACTAGATTGGTTGCGACATCATAATCCAAGTGTTGACTGGGTTAAATCAGAAGTTACTTTTGACCGATGTCCGACTCGGTGCGGATATAATCCTCACTTTTGGACGCCTGAAGATATTCAAACAAGAGCAGTACTTGAAGACGGCGAGAGACTTTTCGTGTTTGATTGGGATCGATATGTACAAGAACAGGTAGATTCCAGGAAATGGACAGAGAAGAAGGCGGAAGAAGAAACACGAAAACACTTCGACACTTCCACTCCGTATATAAACAAATACCCGGATGTTTTCAGTCAAAAGGAATTTGATCAATTACCACAACGACGCCCTTGGGATCATGCAATCGAGTTAACACCTGGTTCTAAACCACTTGATTGTAAGATATATCCTTTGAACCCGAAGGATCAAGAAGCGTTGGATGCATTCCTTGAAGAAAACATTCGAACCGGACGAATTCGACCCTCGACATCCCTGATGGCCTCACCATTCTTCTTCATCAAAAAGAAAGATGGTACCCTTAGACCAATACAAGACTATCGCAAACTGAATGAAATGACGATTAAAAATCAATATCCACTCCCTCTCATTCAGGAGCTTATTGATCAATTGAAGGGCGCTAAGATATTCACAAAGATGGACATTCGATGGGGATTCAACAATATACGGATCAAAGAAGGAGATGAGTGGAAAGCCGCGTTCAGGACCAATCGAGGATTATTTGAACCAACTGTTATGTTCTTTGGATTAACCAACTCACCAGCGACGTTTCAAGGATTCATGAATCATATCCTTTGAGATTTGATAAATGAAGGACATGTTATAGTCTACATGGATGATATACTCGTGTTTACAAATGACTTGAAAAGTCATCGAATAATTGTAAACCGAGTCCTTGATATTCTTCGAGAACACAAACTCTTTCTCAAGCCTGAGAAGTGTTCTTTCGAGAAAACATCTATAGAGTACCTTGGAATAATCATAGAGAACGGAACAATTCGAATGGACCCGAAGAAGGTCAAAGCTGTACGAGAATGGTTAACCCCATTGAAGAAACACGATGTCCAACAGTTCCTTGGCTTCTGTAACTTCTTCAGGCGATTCATTCAAGGATTTAGCAAAGTTGCCAAGCCATTGACAAAACTTACTGGAAATGCAGTCTGGGAATGGACAGCGACCCAACAGTATGCATTCGACGAACTCAAGTGTCGAATCTGTGAAGAAGTAGTCCTCCTCATTCCCCGAAATCATGGAAAGTTTAGACTTGAAGCTGATTCATCTGACTTTGCAAATGGTGGTTGTCTCTCTCAATTTGTTGATGGAAAATGGTGGCCTGTAGCATTCCGATCTCGTTCACTTAATGAAGTTGAAAGAAACTACAAGATTTATGACAAGGAATTAATGGCGATTATGGACTCGCTCGATGATTGGCGTCAATATCTTCTTGGAGCCGAAGAACAGATTGAAATCTTTACAGACCACGCAAACCTACAGTATTTCAAGAAACCCCAAAAGCTAAATCGACGACAAGCTCGATGGGTTCTTGAACTTGCGGAATATAATTTTAATCTAGTCCATTGACCAGGAAAGACAATGACAAAAGTTGACATCCTGTCAAAGATGACAGGTCTTCAGACGGGGGAAAAGGACAACGAGAACATTGTCCTTCTAAAGCCAGAATTTTTCATTCGTTCCCTTAATATCTCCTCACCAGAAGATGTATTCCTGTCGGAAATCCAAAAGAATCGAAACCACGTTGATCGACTTGTAAAGGATAACCTTGATGCCAAAAACCCTGAGTGGAAAGAAACCGAAGGGATTATTGAGTGGAAAGGACAAATCTATGTACCGAAGAACAGAGTACTTAGGTCCAAAATCCTTACTAAGTACCACGATTCACCACTTGCAGGACATCCTGGACAGTACAAAACAGCAGAACTTGTCACTCGTGATTACTGGTGGCCAGGAATTACTTGAGATGCTGGAAAATATGTGGAAGGTTGCGAGAAGTGTCAAGCGACAAAGTCTCATCGCACTCGACCCATTGGACATCTTCATCCTCACACCGTTCCAACTGAACCCTGGCAAGTAATCGGTACTGACATGATTGGAGAACTTCCTGAATCTGGCAGTTACAATGTGATTGCAATCTTCATCGACCACTTCACAAAGAGACTGAGACTTGTACCAACCCATACCACAGTCACTTCAGAAGGAATGGCGAAGATTTATTGAGATTCCATCTTCTCCACCCATGGACTTCCACGCAAGATAGTTCATGATCGAGGACCACAGTATCACTCGAGGTTCATGAAGGAACTCTATCGGCTGTTAGGCATTGAAGCGAACTTTACTACGGCATACCATCCACAGACAAACGGTCAATCAGAGCGAACAAACCAAGAGATTGAACAATATCTCCGTTTGTTCATTAATTACCAACAAAATAATTGGCACAAATGGTTACCCTTAGCAGAGTTCAACTACAATGACAAAGTTCATTCGGCGACAAAAGTTTCTCCCTTCTATGCAGATACAGGAAGACACCCATATAAAGGCACGGCAACTCAAATGACTTTGGACAACCCCTCAGTACAAGCTTTCGTAGATGGAATGAAGAAGATACGAAAGGAAGTAGGATCAGCTTTAGAGAAAGCAAAGGTAGAGATGAAGAGGCAGTATGATGGAAAGAGGAAGAAGGGTATAGAATACAAGGTTGGCAACAAAGTGTGGCTAGAAGGAACCAACCTGTCGGTAGATCGCCCAATGAAGAAATTAGGTGACAAGAGGTACGGACCGTTTACGATCCAACAGAAGATAGGCGCCAGCTCCTATAAACTGGAAATCCCACATACATGGAAACATGTACACAATGTCTTCAACGAAGTTCTTCTCACTCCATATAAAGAACCTAGTTTTCCTACACAACCCCGAAACACACGCCCACCTCCTGTAGTTGTAGGAGGAGAAGAAGAGTTTGAAGCAGAAGAAATCCTTGATTCAAAGAAAGTAGGACGAGGAATCAAGTACAAAGTACAGTGGAAAGGATACGGTTCACATGAACAGACCTGGGAACCGCGATCAAACCTCACAAATGTTGACCAATTGCTCAAGGAATTCCATGAAAAGAATCTGACGAAACCAAAACCCGCAATATTTCGTCGAATTGAAATCCCTATTTCCTTGTTTCCTACAGAATTGTTTCGTCCTCTTCCTCTTGCCGACACAGAACCCAATCCCGCTTCACTACCCTCCGAAAACTTTCTTTTACAACAAGCACATCATGGAACTCGTGCCCTAAGGAGAGGGTGATGTTACGAACTGACTCTTTTTCAATTTCTTTTTGTCTATCTTATTATACTTTTTCTTTTATCTTTTCCTTTTCTTTCATTTACATACATGTGACAGCCTTGGCATTCTCGCAATGTCAACGCATTTCTCTCATGTCTGTCAGACTGTTGACAGACTGTCATTCCCGTGCTGTCAACACAACTCTCTCATGTCTGTCAGACTATTGACAGATTGACAGTGTGAGAATTCTCTCATGTCTGTCAACCTTTGACAGATCGTTGTATAGCCTCACAGATATGATGTGAGATAGTTCCCATGGATTCATTTCAGAATATGTATATAAGATAGGGCATTTCTTAGAGTAGTCTCTATCTCTGATCTCGTCTATTCTCCTCTGTAGCTAGACAAGTATCTGAGGGCATACTCCTCCCACATTATCCATTATCTTTTGATCTATTCTCTCTGCGTGACGCCTGGCCTTAGTATAAAAGCTATCGAGTCGCTGACAGATATGTAACGTTGTGCGTAAAAGATAGTCCAACCTCTATCTACTGTGTATATACATATATATACACGATGAACTATACAGTTCATTGTGGGACTATTTGACATATCTAATCTAATAGATAAGATACTACTTAGGGGTTATTCTGGGCCATTACAAGTTATGACGAATCAAGAGTAAAGATAGCAAGTGCGGATAGGAAGGAGACTAACTAATAAGGTAACGGCGGTGGTCTAGGTGCATAGCCCATCCAAAGGGATAGCGATGGGATATAGGATAGGGGAAGATAAGAGTTGCGGAGCCAATTCACCTTGATCAATATCATTGGTGCGTCACATCAATGATGGACTTGTTGCGAGTCGGGTCGGTGAGTCGGGTCGATAGTTTGATCAATGTGCACAATTGCGGCAGTATGCGGAGTTGGATCGATAGTGGGGTCAGTCCGATGTGGTCGATGCGCCTGATTGTAACACACACCTTAACTGATTCTTTATATATCCTTTTATATCATTCCCTTTATACTTACCCCTTTTATCTTCCACATGTTCGACCATACTATTCTAGGATACTATTGCTTAGCGACCCTTAGGTAGTGATTACAGTATAAAGCTACGAGAGTAGAATAGTTGGTCCTTAGTTGAAATATCAACTTTGATAGCGCACTTCGACAGTGTATACTTTCAAATAGAGTTCAATCTCAAACCTCACCCTAAGTACGATCACGTGAGTTCTCCTGCAATCAGAATTACCCTCATCTTTGCTTTCGGACAGCGGCGTGTCGGGGACGCTGTTAATAGTAGTGTCAATGTCCGACTACCTCTCCGTAGGATTGACTAACCCGCACCAGGAGTTATCCTGGTGTTCAGTCTTTTACCCCGCGGACTTATAGTCCACAATCCAACCTTATCCCTACGACCATGCATGATCATAACATAAAAGCAAAAGTATAATAAGATAGATGCCAAGCACCTACAGTGCTAATGTACCTAAAGGGGAACAGGTGTCTAAAGTACTAAAAAGGAATAATCAAAGAAAATGAAATGGAAAAAGAGTCTATTTGTAACACAGTCCTTCCAGGAAAGTAGCACAGAGAGAAGCAGTTAGTTGTTTGTTAGTGAATATAGTGCAAAAGTTCAGTGGATTAACTTGGGTGGAAGCCAATATCCCCCTCTGATTTTGGGTAGACATCCCATCATCTAGTGATAGAGTCCAGCTTTTACTGAGATCACTTGACCCCTTAGCCTTTGTGTGTTGAGCATTACTCACACTCAGGACTGTGCTTGTGCTCTTGATCACCTCGCTTCATTGCCTCTGTCTATGTCGCAACACATACTGTACTACAAGTTTTTCAACACTTCATATTCCATCACTACTTTCTCAAGTTTTCTAAAATCAGGAGTTCCCAAACCCGACACTGTTAGGAGGAGGTCAATTGAGTCTGTACTTGAATAACAAAAGTTAAATGGAGTATGTACCTGGATCCCACCCTTCTGTAGCCTTGTAATTGATCATCAGTTTACTACATTCATCATGCAAAGAGGAGATACAACAAACATTGAAGCCGCTTGTTCCACACCCAGGGTTATTACCTGTCGTAATATCATTCAATGCTTCCATGCCTTTCTTGTATAACAAAGGGTTCAAAAATCCAAGTGTTGGTAAACCAGCGCGTAACCGGGCGTCGTTCAACAGAGCGACAATACCTGCAAAAGTTGGAGATGACGCAGAAGTTCCGGAAATGAGGTAAGGATTGCCGTGGATGAAGACACGGAAATTGAGTCCTTGGGCCGACACATCAGGATAAGCCTGGTGGTAATTAAGAATGCAGCAGACTGAGAAGGGGTGGTCTTACCCTTCCAAACCTAGGAGAAATGAATTGGCTACAATAAGACTCATTCTGAACGAGCATACCGATTGAATAAACCATTGTAGGTGTCTTCACCAAGCTTCTTCAGAAATCCATCAACTGCATGGGACTGGTACCATGGGCGAGTGAACTGCATGACTGGTTAGGTCAAACCAAAGGGCATTGAAGAAAGGGGAACATCACGCTGGAAAGAATAAATGGGGAAAATACTACATTGGAATTAGTAAGGATACGCACTAGTTACTGAAACCACCACCAGAGAAGAAAACTGCTTCCTCAGGAACTCCTCGTGTGCCGCCTACGGAAGTGACACTGTTAGATCCCAAAGCATGTCAGCAAGCTGTGTAGGAGACAGTACGACAAAGGCTTACTATGGGCAGGAACTAGAGGTGAAGGTGAATATACATGAACAACCATAAGTTAGTCAAGGCAAGATCATCGGATCGGAGAACTGAGAACCTTGGAAAGACAGGTAGGAAGCGGGTCTCGTTCTTTCCGTCATTAGTAATGCAAGTTTGAAATTTAGGATCTGACTCTCCATCGCCAACACCTTCATCACCACTGGAAAAAGTCAATGTGACGCCGCGCGCACCTGATAAGCGGCGTTTGAGATGTAGGTCAGTCGAATTGCAATGAAAAGGTGGTTTACACAGACCAAGTTCCAAGAATCGCTGGCAAGTACGACGTGCATAATTTTCAGGAACTGCAGAGGGATTGAATTGTGCAATCAAAATGGATGTATAATCTAATATGTTTACCAGTCTGTTCATGGTCACCATAACTCGTCGATATCGTTGGTGGTGGGTGGTCCTGGGAGAGGATATAGTCTAGCCACTAAAACAACCGTGAGCTTTAGGGTAAACCGAATAACCGGCCTCAAGACGGCTCACCTTCGCGTAAGGTTCATTGGTATTTGACTCTGTGTTTGAGTCTGATTTGAACGGAGGTTTCCCGCCGGTAGAGTAGAAGATCCCAGGAGTTGGATAGCTTGTCCCGAGAGCAAATTGTACATCTAGGTTAGCCTCGTCCCCAGCCTGTTGAATGGATTGGTTGTTCATGCCGCCTAAAATAACATAAGCTAGGTAGGACGAGGAAAGATTAGATCGTACCGTTAATAAGGACAACGTCGAATGAGGGGCTAGCAACACCAGGTTTCTGATCCGCAAAGAATAGCTTGAGGTCTTCCTGATTAGCATACTGCTCGAGATATCCGGTAATTCCGATGGAATTTTCCGACTGAGCTTTGGGTATGTAACCAACAGTATTGTAAAGACTCTGAAGGCATTCAAGAGTCACCGTTTGATTGCAATTGGGTTGACTGTCGAAGCTTGGCGTCATAGTTGTCAAGGCTCTGGCATAACCTGTTTTAGTCTGGCCAAGAGCTCGCTCGTTGCTACTGTACACGGTAGCTTTTATATTTGAGAAGCGAGCAAACATTGTAGTGGGTTGGATGAGATCAATGTGGTTGACAAGATGCTCTGGAAGACTGTAATTGGTAGTCCGAATGATAAGATCTCCATCGTCGTGTTTCCAGACATTATAGCTCTATTCGCGAGCAAGCGGTCAGGCTGTCGCATATTCTTTAGGATATCAACGGTACGTACAGTGTCGAGCATTTTTTCCGCAACGCTGACTGTAAGGTTGATAACGATCCAATCTTGTGCGGGGGTGCGGTATGTATTCGCATCTTCGATGCCGAGCGATTTCAACCAGGCATTGACCAGCTGAATACTCTCTTCTGACGGAGCGACAAGATCTTCCACCTCAGCTTTCGACAGATGTCTTCCGTATCGTTCGTGGTCTGGATCGCTGATCTCTTGTATATGGTTTTCCAGAACGTGTATATGCGGCTGTACAAGGCCAATTCGTAGTTCGATACGACTATCAGCGGGGTAAGAACTATATTTTTTCCATTGTCTGGGAGGCACGACTGATTCCTTGAGACGACTAGGAGCCAAACGATGAGGGTTCACAGCGAGTGCGAGACCCGTAAAAGATATAAGCCAAAGCCAGATCAGGTCCATGGAGGGAGTAAAAAGAGCGGCGCAGTCCCATGGGGGAAGCAATTTATAGTAATTCGCTGGCTATGTAGGGGGTTCGATTAGTTCGTTGGTTAGAGTAGAAACAATTCCAAATTGGGTAATAGCTTAATAAGCGCCCACACGCATTTGGCAGGCGGCTCAACAAATTAGATAAACTCTTTGACCCAAACCATGTCATGGTGGCTAACCACTTCATGGTGGCTAACCACTCCTTCCTGGTACAAGCCTCCTTCTCAGTCTAGCCTTCGATACCTGTTCTACGGCATCATCCTTGGATTTTCCTTCTCATTGACTTCGACTTCTCTCGCCCTTTTCTTTCAAGCACGTCGTAGACAACGGCTGGCTGCTAAGGATCAGTTCGAGCCGAGGCCTATCGAGCTCAGGAGCGATGAAGTTTTGAAAGGCGTGACTGGATTGATAGGTAGCATCAAACAACAACTGCTACTTGCTTGAAATGTTCAACTTATTTGATAGGGAATACACCACTAATTCGGATCAACTCTCTCAGTAATGCCCTTGGTGTCGAAATTCTAGGTAAAGCTGAGGTGTGGTTTAAGATGTTATAACTTCGCAACCGTCCTAACTACTTACCACTAGTTTCTGAATCCTGGAGGCAGCGTCAAGGATCGTGTCGCTTTGCGAAGTGAGTTTCTAATCATACGCGTCTGAAAGATCTTGACATATATTTAGTGATTGATGACGCCGAGACCGTTGGCCTGTTGCATCCCTACACTGGTTCAAGAATCTTTGAAGGAACAGTTGGCTCCACCGGAATTTCTATTGCTACTATTGCACGCGCTAGGTAGCATCTCTTTTCTTAAACGTACACTCTTTCTGAAAGTTTTTTTTGTCAGAGGCTATGACGTCAGTACGTGAACTCACAGTTTTCTGTAATTAATTGTACTGACTCTAAACGACAAGCTATCATCATGCCAGACGACGTTGCTGATGAAAAGGAAAAAGCTTTACATGCTCTGGGGGCAGACATAGAAAGAGTCAGGCCTGCCAGTATCGTTGACAAAAAGCAGGCAAGCTTATTTTCATCCTTTTGCCTTTCGCCGTCTAACATCTGCTCCTTTCTAGTACGTTGTAAGCCGATAAGAACCATGCTGGACGGAATTTCGACTCAAATCCGTATCAGAACGTTGCGAGACAACGCGCGCTCGAGTTCGGAAGGAAATTTTCATCCGATAGACTACATCTGGTTCAAGCTCCATCTTCCATGGTCGTCTCTACTAGCGGTGACGAAGAGAACTCGGATGATCTTATAAACAAACCGAGAGGATTTTTTGCGGACCAATTCGAAGTGCATACAATTTCTTTAAACTTGGTTACAGTTCTGATATATGTGCAGAATCGAAGTAACCACGATGCGCACTATGATGGAACTGGTCCCGAAATTTGGAGACAGACAAACGGGTCTGTAAACGCGTTCGTCAGCGGTGCCGGTGAGTCTATCTCTTCTATCACGAAAACAATGGCTGATCATCTTTGCATATATAGGAACAGGCGGTACTGTTGCTGGAGTCGGAAGATTCCTTAAATCCATGAACGAGCAAATCATTGTCGCGATATCAGATCCCGAAGGGAGTGGACTATACAACAAGGTTAGCCCATACGCCTCGAATTCAAGCTAGTCCTTGTTTTCATCGCACTATAGATCAAATATGGGGTGATGTTCGACTCCAAGGAGAGCGAAGGCACCAAACGAAGGCATCAGGTCGACACAGTGGTAGAGGGCATGTGCGTAGAGAATCAAAGTATCCATGCTGCTGTACTTACCGAATATTGTTACAGTGGGATCAATCGTTTGACTGACAACATTTCGTTGGCCCTTCCAATCGTAGACGACGCGTTTAGGTCGGCACTTCACCCAATGATTACCGTTACTTTATGTTAACCTACATCAGGATTACTGACGTTGAAGCTGTCGCGATGTCAAGGTATCTCGTTCAGCACGACGGGCTTTTTCTGGGATCAAGTAGCGCATGTAATCTTCTTGCGTGTATCAAGCTCGCTCGTAAGATGGAATGGAAAGAGGGGCAAACCATCGTTACAATTCTGTGTGTATCTCTTCTAAAGCTATGAGTGAATGTGTCTGAATAAAGCTTCCTTCAGCTGTGATTCTGGGAATCGTCATTATTCTAAGGTACGAAGATGCTGTTTTTGTGCTGCATTGCTCAATGTACTGATTTGATATATAGTTCTGGTACATGAATGTCCTTGCTATGAACTGGTCTCATCTGATGATTTACTACAGGAACGATGAATATCTAGAGAAAGCTGGAATTCCTATTGATCCCGAGCTCGTCACGCAGTTGCTCTCGTCGTCTTGAGAGGGATCCTTCAAAAGCCGTATTATGTATATGTGGTAAATCCATTCTAGATGACTTCTCTATTCCAGTGGCAGAAAAGGCAGTATATAGCTTAGCTACGCTCAACCAGCAGTGAGCCTTGAACGATGCTTGCGCCACGCAGCCCATTTTTTCTGAGTAAGCGTCTACGAGCGTCTACAGACGCCCACGCGTTTCGAATATCCCTTGTCCACGCTTTTGCTTTACTCTCGTCATGGTCGAAGCTGGGCCACCGTTACAGAACGGCAGCACTACTAGAAATGGAACATTTTCTTTGAAGAACATTTTGAGTCCAGACAACGACTTGGAAGCAATAGAGCATCATCCCAAATTGAACGGTGAAGCTTCGAGCGGGTGGGACGAGGAAGCTATAGTCAGACCTCTAGCCGAAGGATATTGTATAGAATGTGAAGGTTAGCTTGCAGTCAGTATATGATTTCTACGGCTTGTGTTCTCATGAGAAATCGTGTCTTTTAGATCAGCCTGCAGAAGTCTTCTGTGAAAATTGCGCAGATGCTTACTGTGACGTTTGTTATTCTGCACAACATCGGAAAGGTTCCAGAACTACACACAAAACCAAAGCTTTAGATATTACTCAAAAGGCTGTTGAGAAGGCCAAAGAACGGGTTGAAGCTAAAGGAGATGAACATGTACGCCTCGTTGTTTCCGAGTCACGACCGTTCTCATGAACAACGAGCAGATGGACGTAGTCGAAGATGACGACGCCGATGAAGAGTTGGAGCAAATTACCTCGGCCATTCCTGCCCAACCATCCGGCGCTCAGCCAGCCATAGGTTCAACCGTAGGAGAATGGTTCGTCGATAGAAGCAGATTCATCCCATTGCGATTAACCCTTGGAGAGCGGAAATTTCTTCGTCTTCTCGAAGCTGCTCTTTCTGTCTCCGAATACACCGACAAGATTGATACTCTCAGTTCCGGTCAGTCCAAGGCAAAACGTATAGTGGCCCAAATCAAAGAACTTTGCGCAATCATGTCCGGTCTGTTGCTCTCGGCGGACTACAAAGCGGGTCAGGAACTATTTCAGGACCGGGACTTCCAGGCAAACGAAGAGTTCTATCAGAGAGTGTTCGAGCTAGGGCGGAGGCACAAAATCATGAATCCAGACAAGATGCGGACTACCTATGGGAAGCTGATCTACCTTCTTCAGGTATGGCATCTAGCATCTTTCTTTTTTTCTAGCTGCTGAGTTGATCCAGGATAGCCAAGCACCTGAGATCAAAGATCTACTAGGATTCAGTTGTGTCAAACCCATCAATACAGTATACGCTGTCCTCAAAGGTGTGCCTTAGATTGCTCATAACGCAATCCGTTTCTTCATGTTGAGCGATCTTCAGAAAACGACGCACTAGACATGCTCCGCGACGACCTCATTAACGCTGCAACGCAAGAGATTTACTCGGAAGGTCGTTCAAGGCGGGAAATACAACGAGACATCAAATCCAAAGAACGTGCCATCGAAACCCTTTCCACCCGTTATCAGCGCCGTGGTGTCTCTCAGGAGACCTTACGACAGTGTCTATACAGTATTGGTGACAACCATGCTTTCCTTCGAGTCAACCGGGACCCTTGCGAGCGCATGATCGATTATTTGCAGGAATACTTCCACCCCACGCAGGCAAAAGATCCTAAAAATAGTCTTGCGATTCGAAGTGGTAAAGGAGGAGCGCGTCTTTCACATGATCATAGCAAACAGTACGCGTATGTCATTCAGAGTTTGACGCTATGGAAAGAGATCTTACATGGTGAGTCAACCCGCCCCATATTTCAACATTGGCTCGATTGAGAATCCCGTTCCACGCAGATATGTTCCATCTATGGTCCCTTGCAGAAGAAGATCTCTTATCCGACTCCATTTCTTATCGCCTACGAGATACCGGCCAAGGTCTCAACCGTGTTCAGCCCTCACCCAAAACCTCCCGACTCATGCACACCATCCTACACAAAGCCCAAAAAAGCGTCGGTTCATGGGTTGGCTCCAGTGTGATCCACATGGGCGACCACAACGTGCCTAACGCTCTTCTCTTCATCGACAAATACACCCAGATCTACCGTATACTCTTACCCATCTGCAACACCCTCAGTCAGATCCCTAACTTGATGGAGAAACCCGCATTGCGGTCGTACATCGAAGACGATTTTGGCTCGGCCGAAAATCTCATGAAGGAAATCTTGAGTGATTTCTTCAGACATGGGTTCGATGGTTCAGGGGCAGATAACTTTTATGATGCGGGAAGTTGTATTGATGGGAGGCTGACGAGTGCTTGGAACTGGTGTTCGACGCTGGAGAAGAAGAGGTTTTTCCCTGTTTTCTTGCTTAGTGGTAAGCCCCTTCTATCTGGTCCTGGGATCATGCCCGCTGATCCACTACAGGTTTCATTGGGTTCGACGGTGATTGGTGAATGAAAATGGTTTGTTCTGCCATAGATATTCTGGTCTATTTGTTCTACATCTGTGTACAGCTTAGACTTACCTAAGACGTAGCCTACTGAGTATCCCTTGTCAATGAGTTGCACAAATATAACAATCAAACGCAAATGTGTATAAATCATGCGGCTACAGCTGTTACGGTCTGGGATACATGTCCTCCTTGTCTTTTTGCACTTGCTACAACATCTAAAACACTACTCAATCCTGATTTCCAAGCTAACAAACGCTGCTCCAGAGCTTGCCACTGTTCACGCTCAAATGAACGAGCCGTTGAGCGGATGATGTGTAAAGTCTGAGTATTTTGTGAAAGTTTTCCCGATAGTAGACCAGCGCGGATAACTTTAGAGTGAAATGTATGAGAACGAGGTGAAGGATGAATTTGAGAAACGGATTTACCATCGATGACCCATTTTTCTACTTCAGAAACGTCGACCTGAATAGCTTCAGCGATCTTGGTGTAAGATAAATTTGTTCCGATATTTTTGAAGCCGAGCGACGCAAGGGTAAGAAGTCGAATTTTTCGTTCCAACTGTGCACGATCGAGATCTGAATTGTCGTTTGGCGCATTGGCACTGCAACTTGAAACGAGGAAAAGACTAAGCTTACCATGTTGTCCGAGTGCACCAGGATGAGATGTTTCCCATGCTTTGAACTCAGAAAGTCCATCATTCAAGAAGACTTGAAGAAGGGCAAAGAGCTCGTGGTCTTTGTTGGCTACAACAGCATCAAGCTTGAATAGCGCGTCGAATTCAAAAATTGAGGGAATGCGTAGTGCGGATGCAATGACTCGGATAGATGCGTCTTTTGCGGCCTCGGACGTAGGAGGAAGAGAGCGGACATAGAGGATTGAGTAGTCATAGGATTTTATACTGTTGAGAGGTGTGAGCATTTGTGGATGAGGATGGTTTGTTTTACGCACGGTTGACTTGATTTTGCGTAAGCATCGACGATGTGTTGTAGGAAAGCGCTTTTGTCTTCAGAAGATACTTCCCATTCTTCAAGCCATGTTTCAACATTAGAACGCGACAGATGGAGTGCATTTATTGAGTTGTCGGCGACGGCGATATCGAGGATGGTGTTGTATACTGACAATCTCAGTGATGAGTTTCGGGGAAGAGCATTGAACAAATTGGAAAGTCTAGGTGAATGTTTCAATGCTTTGGAATGGAAAAAGTAAAGATGAGGTCGTACATCCGGTATTTGATCGAAGTTTGGTCTGACGGGGCTGAGGAGATGACTTTGAGCAGCGTATCAGTGAGCTGCTTTGCCTCTGGACTAGATGGAGAGAACAGAGAGAACAAGTGGGCGTAAATAAGGTTGAAAAAGCCTTCAATCTCTGAAGCCCAGCGTCAGCAAGGCTTTCCTTCACAAACAATCTGAATACTGCTCACCTTTCTCCTGACCACGGCCCAAACCCTTGATCGCCGATATAATCATCGAAAAAATCTTTTTTCTTCTCTCTTCATCTTCGGATAATGATTTTTGTCCCTCTGCAGTGGTGAGAGCTTCTTGAAACGGACGGATTGAAGCAGCACGTTCTTCATCTGACTGAGTTCTGACAAGGTAATTCACCAATTCTTGAACCTGATAACGGTGTAAACAGCATCTCTACTGGTGACATCTGTGTAGTTATACCTGCTCTTCAAAAGTGCCTTCTGCGAAAACAGATACCGAGTCCGTTACGGACATTTTTTTTTGCAACTAACAGTGACGCAAAGAAAAGAAGTTTTTGTTTGTTGCGGACAAACAACCGCTGAACAAAATTTCGATTTCTCCAGAGCTCTTTTGCTTTGTCCGTCGATGCAGCAATCTGTGCTGCACTCCACAGCTCGTATTATCCGAGTGCTGGAGTAACGGAGCGATGGCAGAGTGATTTGCAGTGTCAAACTGTTGTTCCTTAGAAATGTTTTTTTTACTCGCTGTGTATTTTCGTACCACAGCACTTTGATTTCAGGAATACACTTTTCTCAAGTATCCAATAGCAAAACCTTTCATGAGTCATTATTGCTACAGCCAAAGTACTTACAGGAAGCAAGATTGAAACTTGTACGATCCAAGGGCCTTGAACCAAAGCACCCATGTCGCGCCTTGTTTTCAAGCGGTTCTCTTCGACCATCACCATCAAGTCTACACCTTCCAAAGCTCATCATCACCAACCAATACCATCTTCATCTTTTCCCTCTGGGTTCATACTTACTGGTCTTCACGCTGGTGTAAAGAAGAAAGCGGGTGTTTTGGACGTTGGTGTAATCCTTTCGACTTCGGAACGTCCAACGTCGGCTGCAGCATGTTTTACTCGGAACGCCTTTAAAGCTGCACCAGTCATTATCTCTGAACAGATATTAGGAGAAAATGCTGGCAGAGCTCGAGCTGTAGTAGTCAATAGTGGCTGCGCTAACGCAGTAACAGGAGCTCAGGGAATAGAAGATGCTTGGGCAATGGCCAAAGAAACCGACGCTCTTCTCCCTCAAAACTCCTCATCTCAACATTCGACGACTTCCCAAACGCTGGTTCTGTCCACCGGTGTCATTGGCCAGAATCTTCCCATATCCAAAATTCTCTCAGCCATCCGTTCTCAGCGCGACGAAAAGCAGCAAACGCTTGGCAATGATTTTGGCTCATGGGAACGCGCGGCAAAGGCATTCATGACTACGGACACGTTTCCAAAGCTTCGTGCGAGGCGTTTTAGTATCAATGGCGTCGAGTATAGGATGGCTGGTATGGACAAGGGCGCAGGTATGATTCATCCGGATATGGGTCCGCCTGCCCTTGGACCTCTTCATGCGACTTTGCTAGGATGTATCATGACGGATGCAGCTATCTCACCGCGAAGCTTGCAGCGTGCACTTACTTATGCCGTTGAACGCAGTTTTAACTCGATCAGTGTTGATGGAGACATGTCTACCAACGATACGATTCTACTTCTGGCTAACGGTGCTGCAGCAGAAAAGAATGGTGTCAGGTTAGAGGAGATTGATGAGGAGACAGACAAAGAAGCCTTTGAAGTTTTCAAGAAGGAGCTCACAGATTTCACAGTTGACTTGGCTAAGCTAGTTGTCAGAGATGGAGAAGGCGCAACCAAGTTTGTGACAGTCACCGTCAAGGTCCGTTGTCTTTCCTTCATGGTTTTTGGAAATTGACGGAACACTTCCATCCAACAGGGAGCTCCCACATACGAAGACGCACATCGCGTCGCATCTCGTATCTCGACATCCGCTCTCGTAAAGACTGCGCTTTACGGAGAAGATGCTAAGTAGGCTTCCTTTCCTTGACCGGCTCCTTCAGCTCTGATCCACAATCACCTCTAGCTGGGGCCGTGTACTCGCCGCAACCGGCTCCGTGCCTCTAAGCTCTCCTCTCCACCCGAACAAAGTCAGCGTAACTTTCATGCCCTCAGACGGAACGACCCCCCTCCCAGTCTTGGTGAACGGCGAGCCAGAAAAGGTCGACGAAAAACGCGCAAGTGAGATCCTGTCTCTAGAGGATTTTGAGATTTTGGTCGATCTTGGAGGTGGAGAAGGTGCGGAGGCGGCACAGTATTGGACCTGTGATTTTAGCTATGTGAGCATTAAGTATTTGGTATTCGAGCCGATATGCTGATGTGTCTTTGGTTTTTAGGAGTATGTCAGAATAAATGGGGATTATCGTAGTTAAATGCCTTTGCTGTGTATATCGATCTAGAGCTACAGTGGGATAATCTATCTAATTGCTAATGACTTCGCAGAACCAAATGGACGCATATCAAAGCGAATACGGAGGATGAGCAGTAGGGGAACCATACTTTCGTTGATGGAGTGACGAGTCACTCGTCACTCGTGCTCCTAGTCTTCCGGCCGCTTGACTGGCGTGGTTTTCGCCTTCGTTGACCTTGTCCACTTCAATCGCAACGAATCGCGAGGGTAACCCGGACCATTCTAGGTTCAAGTTTGACTCCTTTCGCCATAAGCATGTAGCTTGCGAATTCTACTTGGTGATGTTTGCCGCTCACAATGCCCAGATGCCTTTGAAAGTTGCACCTGCTATTCGCTTTATAGCTGCTAAATATTTCCATAGTTGATTATTATACCGCTTCAAATCTGGCTCTCGAGAAATACGTTTCCTGAATGTCACTCACGTGAACTTGTCTATCATTCTGAGGATGACACTGGCAGAATCTGAGTTGCTTTCGTGTAGGGTGCTCAGCCAGGTGATGCATACTTTGAGGATTCATGATGTAGAATAGGCGTTACTTGATGCCAGTAAGTATGCCCATTTCGCGAAGCATGGGATTACCCGAATCACATACTCTCGAGGATTCCTGAAGCACCTTGATTAAGGGAATCTTCATGTCCTAAGGCTATAGTAGTGAAAATGCCCAAGGCGCAAGGTTGCTGGAAAATCTTTTGTGCCCTAGAATTATCCCAAAATTTCCTCAGGACCAGGCCATGTAGTAGAAATCAGATCCTGGAATCAGCCAGGTCACAAGAACCAGCAAGATAACCAAGCGTACTTTGTGCCAATAGTGTGGCGCGACGAATCGTGGTGCAGCGTGGTGCTCGCATCAACTCGCTTTGACCCTGGTCTTTTAACAAACAGTTCCACATGGACTGTGAGTACGGTCCTCTGTAACTTCAGTTTTTCGCATATCTTGCTTCTCAAGTTGGATTTCTGACTCGAAGGAAGTTGCAGCTAACACTAGTAGCACTCAACGGATTGTACCGCGTCACAGCCTTCTGCAACAGTCTTGTACTTAGCTCGTTTGAGCTTTTTTGGCTCTTTTGAATTGGAGTCAGGGATACTCCCTGCCACACACAACATCATGACTTTCCATCGGAGGGTCATGCGATTACCGACGTAACCCAACGTGAGGCAAGTGTCCGTCGGTTCAGTGTTCTTTCCGCTGTTATCCTCAAAAGCATAAAATGCTCTCGATTTTACGACTCAGCTTTTCCCTTCTTCACTATAAAACACGACACTATCTCGATGGAAATCCCAGCGTCTGGAACGTCAGCTTCCTCCAGTAAATCGACCAAACCGCCCCGAAAAACGAGATCCATTCAAGCGTGCAACTCTTGCAGGAAACATAAAACTCGTTGTGAGATCTTGGATGGTATTGACCAGCCACTCATTCGATGTCACCGATGTAAGGTTTTGGGAGCCGACTGTTCATATCAGACCATGGACCGGTCTTTGTTTGAAACTGCATTTCCTGTCAAGTCCGAAAACAACTCCTCAACCTGTAGATACAGGTCCGATCCCAATACTTCTCCCACAATATCCAACGCCTCCATACATAATGACATATTCCCCAACCTCCCTCACCAAATTTGGAGTTTCTTACGCCTTCCCAGAGGAACCCTCGATTGGACTGCTCCACTAGAAGCTATTCAAGGACTCATGAAACGAGTATCCGGTACTCATGATCGTCCTCCACCTCCAATCCCAAACGACACGTTAGAGGCTATTCTTTCCCCAGAACAAATCGATCATTTGATAGCAATGCGAGTATCTCTACAATATCACTTTCAGCATACTGACTGAACGTGTCATAAAGATTTGAACACAACTATCTGCCTTGGCTCAACTTCAACCTGATTCGCGATAGGGTCAGCCCATTTCTGAACCTCGCTTGTTGCGTAATAGCGTCGCGCCACCTTGGAGAGGGTACACGATCTCTCGTGGCTCCCAGGCTGCAAGCATTGTTCACAAATTGTGTTGCAAAGATGATATTGCAGTCTAGAAAGTCAGAAACGCTAGAATCTATTCAGTGTCTCCTGATCCTTTCGCTTTGGGTTCCTGTTTGTGGTATTGACGAGGGCTCCCGGGATGGTCGACTTCTCATAGCCTCAGCCGTGACCATGGCTATGAACATGCGTCTAAACGAAGCTTGCGATCTGTCAGTTGCACTTCGTGAATCTCAAGCAAAGGGGGAGGAGGTTTCGAGTCAAGACCTTCTCAGCGCAACCGACAGGGCTCGTCTAGTGAGTTGGATTTTGTGCTCGTATCTTACCCCATCTCACATTAACCTTCTCTTTCTTCTATGATGAATCAGTGGCTTGCTCTGACAAATGTTGAATCTCTGTGAGTCGTCCTTTACCGAGCCTTAAATTTGGCGATTGACTGACCCATCCTCTAGATTGTGCACTGGAAGTGGACGACACCCATTGTCTAAACGTACAGGGTCCTATCTCAAAATGGTTGCACTGTCTCCAGATCTTCCGGGCTCTAATCTCATCGCAGGGCAAGATTTGAGGCTAAGACTTTTGGCAGAACTTTTTGACATAACCGAAGCCGGGATCGCCATTCGACTACGATCGTTGTCGGATACAGATATCGAATATTGGCATGATGGATTCATGCGTGTTCTGGGAAGCATGGATCGGGTGACTCGCATCCTAACGCCTTTACCCAGTACGTATCTCTGTTTCACAACACAATTCGGTGAATTTTTGACGGTATATGCTCAGTGGTTGCCGAATTCGATGGATTTTACTTCAAGACACTTCATATCATAGAGCGCACTTGCAGATCTTTGATACTTTATCATGCTTGCCTCACCGCACGTCAGCACTTTGTCAATTCCGAGATTGATAATCCGTATTGGTTCAGACAAGTTCGCCCTCGCGGTCTGGACGTCCTTCTGATCTGGGGAAAAGAATCTGTCGCTGTGGCCGAATCTGTTCTTGTCACCTTCCTCGAGGCAGACGTCCGTCTCCTCGGAACAATGCCGGACTACATGTTCAACATGATTGCTTTTGCGTCCAGCTTCGTCACGGGTGTCAGATTCCTCGTCATTCATGTCGGAGTCGACTTCCCTGGTTCTATTGAGAGATTACTGGAACGAACTATCTGCAAGCTGAACCAATGCTCCCTTTCTTCGGACTCAGCTGCCGCAAAGTGCTCTGCTCTTATCACCGCGATGTTGAAGTTGTGGATGGACAGAATGGATATCGCTGAAGATGGGCCAAGGGAGAGCTCCCCTCCTCCATATTCGCTTTACAGTCGAAGATCCAGTGGCCATGTCAGTACTCGTTGAATTTTCATTCTTGCGAAAAGACTTGACTCATGTCTCGCAATGCAACACAGTCCGAGCCCGGAGCCCAGTCTCCCCGCACCACGTCGAGTGGCTTCTTCCAGTCATTGGAAAGCCGCAGCACGGACTGGTCGAACCCGGGTTTGCTTCGAGATAGTACTTTTTGGAACAACGTTTCTTCAACCCATAATGTTTATTAACTTAATGCTACTATTTATACAGGGGTTTCTATTTAGAAAGCATTCTCATTCATATGTCATTATCATTATCGTCGTATAAAATCACTCAGCCCACTCACTCATACATGCTCGTTATCCCTTTGACTGGAGTGAGATCATGGTTCATGTTCATGTAGCAATTGATATAATTAGCATTGAACTGATATTATGGCGTCGGAGAAGTGCACAAAGTCCATTACCTCTTGCCTTGCTCAATGCTTGAGGCAAAAGCCATTCGACTGACTTTTTCCAGAGAAATCTCCATTGAGTAGAACATTTTATTTTATCTCCCAGACATACTGAAAATAGATGCCTTTCCTAGTATTTTGACACCCAATCATTTGGAGAAACTTCTTGTGGCAAATCCCCGCAGTGTGAAAGGATCACCCGGACCGCTCTGGACCGGCACCTGACGAATTTTGGATTCCTTTACTTTACTTATTGCCAGATTGCTGTATTTCAACACTCTCATCATTTACAGCGCTCTCAAACTCGCGTCTGGCACGTCTTCTTGTACAGTGAGAATAACCAACACTCTAATAGTCTCTCACTGACAAGAGACAAGATCTAGGCAAAATTTCATATCTTGTCCGACTCTCAATATGCCAGTCGCGACTTCTACTATGATTAACACTCACTCGAACCCAGTATATCCTACAAAAACAGTCAATGTTATAAACCCTGTCGTCTCTGATGCACCTTCCAAAGAATCGAACGTCAAACGGAATAGGGCTTTGGACAAGGTATACCACCGTGCAGCGCGAGCGTTCTTGAACAGGAATGTAGCTCTGACACGTGAATTGTTGGAGACCGGGTTCAAATCTCTGGAAAGTGCATCCTCAAACCTCACCTCTCTACGAAAATGGGACATCCTTCGGATAACATTCGACACAATGCTGTATACATCGCCACCGCTATCGCCGGGCTCACAGATCAACAAAATTCCGTTTCTGCATGATATGCTCTCCAAGACCCCACAAAGTTTCGTTGAGGACATATATACTCGCTCTCTCCAGTTATTTTTACAAAGTGAGAACAATACAGGAACAGTGCTACCGTCCCAGGTGCTCGCTACGCTAGTCTATTCGAGCTTGAAAGCGGACGCTCCAGATGTTGGTAGAAGGATGATCGAGGACTGGCTGGCTGGCAGAGGAGATACTGCAGAATTATCATCGTCTTGGATGTCGACATCTACTTCGTCAACGGAGAATTCGATGTCAGATGGTTATGATGCGGATGGTTCGATGAACGGAGACAGCCCGAGTGACGGAATAAACACCGTCGACGGAGGTGACGGTTATTCCAAAATCCTCGAGCTCTACTGTCTCCAAGTTCTACCGAAATTAGATCAATGGGAATACGCGACTGAGTTTCTGAAGTATGAAAGTGAGCTTGATCAGGAAGTCAGAGGCGTAAGTCTGTATACATATCGCTGCAGAACGCTTGCTGATTTGCAGTTGTAGAACTTGAAAATATCTCTGCAATCTCTGCATGCTCAAGCTATTGCCTCACGTCTACCTTCTTCATCTACTTCCCCGTCTGCTTCATCATTTTCGTCCTCCTTATTAACACCGCTCGCCCCCACTATGCAGAGACCATTTTCTCCCGCTCCTTCCACATCTTCGTCGTCTTCTTCTCTTTCCACTACTTCCACACATACGGTGGTCCCTGCGACTCCCAGAGCAAGGCCGTCTGTACAAGGAATGTCTCCCAGCACGAATAGAATCCTTGAAGAACGTAGCTCAAACGGTTCCGATGGAACTATCACTCCACGGCAACGAACCAATGGACCACATCACAGGCGTACAGATTCCAAAGGCAAAGGTAAACAGAGAGATAGAACCCCTCTCGCGACCAGTCCCCCGTCGTCTAATATCAACGCTCATCCACTGAGTCCTAATGCATTAACACCCTTATCCCTTCCCAGTATGCATTTCAACTCCGCTTCACAGAGAAGGCAGGATTTAAGCACATTCGCGTTAATCAAAGCCAGCATAGAACCTTATATAAATCACATAACTGGTGCGAGCTCAGCGAACAAGTTTGCGAGCTTGATGGTCATCTTCGTTGTCGTACCTGTGTTCTCATTTCTGGTGCGAATGCTTCGTCGACGATCGAGGTTGCCAAAGTTGTCGGTGACCTCTGGGTTCGGCGCTGGTGCCGCTAGTGCAGACCTAGTTCGACTGCGCCTACAGTCTGCCAATGCCAACTCTTTTGCGATGGGTGCTTTAGGTAAAATCCTCGCGAAAGCTTGGTGGGAGATCATACGAGTCGTGCTAGACACTGTGAAAATGGGCGGAAGTGGTTTGGTCTGAGGTATAGAGTTTTGCGAGCTTCAGATAAATTGTATGTATCTATTGTAGCTGTGGTGCACATATTAAATCCATAGCCTTACCTACTTATCTTATTAGATTCATTTACCATCGAACCGTAAGGCTATCTTGAATCCGGCGCCTATGCCAGCGCTTATTTACCTCTCTTTGTGGGCTTCATCCATTTTTCTTGAGAGCATCCGACTCGAACCGACCGTAGAACCTACTACCACCTCTGTAAAATAGATCAGAACATATCTGGACATATTTCCACGTCAATTCAAGTTGACAGCAGCTATTATGGGGATGGATAAAGGCAAAAGGTGGCACAGGTGTTCAAATTTACGTCGAAAAGTAATCACTCAAGCCATAGTTTAGGAAACGGTCTACAAGAACCACTGTGGATCAACAATTTGCAGGGACTTCAGAAGCTGGGAGTTCAAGGATTTCGCCTTCTCCAGAAGCTCCGGTAGTCAAACGATGCAAGTCCCTTTTCGCAGTTCAACAATCTTATCTTGACTTCTCTTCCTTTTCCAATCAGCCAGACATAAAGCGGAGACTCGCGATTGTCCAATTTGCAATGAGCCTATTCCTCTCAGGTTACTTGGGAAACACGCTGAACTCGAATCTTCGCGTGTTGACGAAATAATTGGTCATATTGGTTCTGAAGAGCCCTTCCTGGATCTCTCATACGAATCTTATAGCAATCCTACCTTTGCTGTTGCTTCAACATCCGACTTGGCAACTCCGCATGGAAGGCGCTCTGCCGTCCGAGCCCGTCGCTCTATACTTGAAAAGACTGCTCCAGTGAGAGCACAATCGACCGTGATCTCGAAAGCCATTCAAAGTATCAAGCGCAACCGCAAGAATCGTCATGGAAAACTAAGAGATATGACGAGAGAGGACGATGAGGGACATCTTGCTTCCCGTCTTCGCTATACATCAGGTCGGGGAGATGTTATATGTCCTGTGTGTTTGGACACGGTGCAAGGAGACGAGGATGTTCAGGATGCCCACATAGAAGCATGTGTAGCGAATGAGTCTGTGAGATTGGAGGAAGAGCGTCTCAAACGAGAGGAACAGGAAATAGTGGAAGCTGAGGAAGTGGATATCGGAGATGATGCTGCTGCTGGACATTTTGGAGATGTGCGAGGTATGAGACTATGGTTCTTGATTTTTTATAACTCATAGTTTTGGTAGGGACTGGCTTTCATACAAGGAATCATAACGAACGAGATGTCGAAGACGAGATTGATATAGACGGTGATGATGCGGAATTCTTTGGTTCAGCTCAGTTTCATGAAGCAGATATACTCGACATCGATGCACCTCCGACAACTGCTGCTCGCACGCAGCCTACTTCAGGGCGCTTGCAGACAGGCGGCGTCGATGACTCATGTCCCGAACAGGAAACTGAGGAAGATCAGCCGGCAAAAGTCCTCAGAGACTTGATTGCTGACAGTAAGGCGCGACAGAGCTCGGCTACCCAGGAAGTGGCCATAATCCCAGAAATCGACAAAGCTGATGTTGCGATACTTATGGCAAGGAGTAGAGGAAACCAAGCTGCGCTAGTGACCGCACTGGAAAACAAGATTCAGCTTCTGGTAAGTCCATTCTCAGTCACCATGCATTCGAACAGAAGCATTTATCTTAGCGTAGGAAGGCCCACTGGCCCAATCTCCTTCATCTTCCCCTCCTCTTTGCCGGATTTGTATAGAACCTTATAGCGAGCCAACTGTGTCCACTGGATGCTGGCATACGTGCTGCAGAGAATGCTGGCTGCGATGTCTGGGGTCGACCAAACTGTGTCCCATTTGCAAAAGAATCACTGCGGCAATGGATTTACGGCGTGTATATCTTTAACGATGTTAATAAATTGTGTCAGCCTTCTCGATCTTCTCGCGGACACTGAATTTTTGGACCCTGATGATGGGCGATGGTCCTCTTGCTCTGGGGTCATACAATCGGTCACTCCCAAGAGTGCTCTCTGATCTCTCTGTGTTTTTCAAATCTTTGAGGGTTTCCAAATGCTTCACTGATCAGGTAGAGTGCGGCTACCATCACTCGATGCTGAACAAGTGCCATTAGACACTCTTCCCCCTCCTCAAGTTGAGGTAATCATTTTCGGTTGATGGGCCGTAGGGACATCAATATCGGAGAGCTACGACGTCGTAACCTTCTCGCGGGAAAACAGGCGAACAAAAGTGTGCCCCAGAAGAACCGCGCAGAACTTTTTCCCTTTCCATATTACTTCCCCGAGTGGCAAATTAAATAATTAGTACTCTAGTGACCCAGCGCAAGTATTGAAGCAAAAGCAAGCGGATACAAACGTCTTCCCAAAAGTTCGAGTAAAAATCGAGACATTACGAACTGGTTGCATGCACTACCAATACTGAAGCGTAGTCAACTACCAGACCCAGCCATATTATCCAACCAAGTTGGCCATTGCTGTTGAAGTTTGCTACAATAATGATGAGCGGTAATCCAAGATTAGGTATGACCATTCTTACCCCAACAGCTTTTAGGGATTTCCAAATCCACAGTCCACCACTGCATTATTAGATGCAGGAGCAAGCCACCTATAGATAGCACATAAAAAGCCAAGCCTTGGCCATTAAGGATACCGGCACCACAGAAGAGGAGTACGAAAAAGCAGCCGCATGCAATGAGGAGTGGACGTATGTACGACCCAAATAGTATGGCTGTAGATTGAATACCTATCTTGCGATCGTCCTCAATATCCTGACAAGCGTATATAGTGTCTGCATTGTTGGAGTAGGTCAGAACAACAAGGTGCAACTGTGCTGTATTTGAAAATACATACCGTATAACATGGTCCAGCTACAAGGAAATCGAAGAAGGAAAATTCAGAAATGATTTTTAAAAGAAGAAAGACCTTATACAAACCACCAGCACGCTGAACCGGCAGTCAGCAAGACAGGTATATTCAAGGTGTTTGTGGTTGACACCCAGGATGTCATGAAACCGAAATTCATAGCAAAACCAAGCCAGGCTTGAGGCCAGTACGTGACTCGTTTGAGCAAGGGATAGATCGCGAATCTGGGGAGATGCATCGAAACTGTACTGTTAGTCAAGAAACTTCATGAATGGACGGGTGCTTATCCACATTGGTAAAAGTTGAACCAGCGCCACACAAAGCCTGCAAAAGATCGCGTTTCCGCCCGTTAGCTACTAGAATCTCATCCGTAGTGAACCATAAAAATCGACTTACGCCAAGTCTTCCACAGTAACATAAAACCATGCAATCCCAATGGCATATTGGACCAAGACAAAGAATGAGGCCGCAAATACAGTGATGCGTCCGCTCGGCAAAGGCCTGTTTTTGGTTCTTTCTGATTCGTGCGTGAGTACGAGCGAGAGCCAAATGAAGCATTAACTCACCAACTCCAACGTCCATTTTGCGGTCGAAAATGTCGTTGATGGTGCACGCCGATGATCGTATGATGAACGCGCTGAGAAAGCATTGCATGAGTTTGAAGCTGTACGTGCTCCAGGGCATTTTAACGGAATGTGCTGCCATTGTCAAGCCCCAAGCTGTTCAAAGAAAATTAATGAGTGCAGGAAGGTCACGGACGGTGTGAGATCTGAAGCCTACCGAAAGGCCAAAACATCAGCTTGGTTCCAGTGGGCTATATTGATATCGTTATTTTACAAGAACGATACAAAATCCTGTAGCGGCCCACCTTTTCCAACCGAATCAATTCTAGATATGGATGCGCGGATGATGGAAAAATGTCTAAAGGCTTTTTTCGGATATCGAGGAACTCTGCCTGGGTGAATTCCGATGCAAGCTTTTCGTCGGGCTTGGTGGACATGGTTTGATAGCACGAGGAATGGGCGAATGGTTCAACCTCCCTCTGAGCTGGAGTATTTATACAAAAGTTTTCTACTCCTCCCCATTAGTTAATGAGTTGAGCTAGACTGCACAGAGGTCGATCAATTTGCTAACGAGTAAGCCTACATGCTTCTCCTTAACTTCTGACACTACGAAGGTGAGGACAGGTTGCGGGGATTCTTAGTCTGAACTCTGTGTAAAATTGAAGGTCAGTTTTCACAGAGTGATGCTTACTCGAGAAAAGATACGCACTAGCGGGAGATTTGCAGTGCACATTTTTACCTTGTCACCTCTAGCGAAAGAGAAATTTTGTAATCCATCTGTAGACTTTACGCTAAACAGGTAATATCAAAGTTGCTCCAAAAAGTTTTATACACTTGAACGATTTTCGTTCCATTCAAAAAAGCAGCATCAGTCATTTTGGAAATATGTATTGTTGTTCCGAACCGTGTGGGCTACCGCTTGCTTTCGCCCGCCAAAGGTGACAATAGAATGAGATAGACTAAAGTCCTACATGAACGCCTGCGGGTCCGAGTCATCCGGGTGGAGACCAATTGCATCAGATTCAGCCTACGGTCTGGGGGTCAGATACTAGTATACTTCTCGAAAGACCCGGTTCGGAAAAAAAATAAGCGGGGTCTAACCGCCGCAGCGCGGACAAACAGTAAGGCCTCTGGAGTCTGGTTAGCTGAGTCCAACGGTTTACTTTAAAAGACACGAGACTCACTATGACATTTTCGTTCCCGAAACTTAGTTCCATTAACGGACCTTCTGTTTTCTTGGCTCTAAGCTCTACCTAGTTGCTGTAAGGAGTCCGAGTCGTACTCATATCGTATACCACTGCGTTGGCACATAGTCAGTCCGGTTGGTCCAGGTACCTCATATCTCTGATATGACTTGCTACGTCTTGCCAGTGCTAGACGTACCAATGCCAGCAGCCTGAGTCCTCTTCCGTCGGGTTTCGGATCTGATTATCCACGCGTTATGCTTCATATTTTGGGGTACATCATGATCATGATCATTCGCGATTTCTCGAAAACTCATGAATTTTGGATATACCTCAAGGCTCGGGCCTCTATTGGCAGCTGGTGACCAGACTTTGGCCGAATAAGTAGTAGTCCTGCGCTGATGATGATGAATGGAGCAGAGTGATCAACTATATAGATATATATTCTCTCAAACTTGAGCTTTGGCTTCCATGAATGCTCATCAATATGTTTTTTTCTGAAAGAAGGTGATTGATTCTCCGGGCAATGCGGGCAATATCGAAATTTCAAGGACCATTAGTCCCCGTATTTTTCGGAAGTTTAACCTCAGTAGCTAGCCTTGAATTATTTTGAATGGAAAGAAAATGAAGCAAGGAACAGAAGAGAAGAGCTTATGCTATTCACCATTCTTTGTTTATATGGCATCTTATCCGGAACTAATTTAGCTATCATTGCGAGCAGGAACAGGAAGGGACTCCTAGCTTGAAAGTAGGACCGCGGAATGTAAGTCAGACAGCCGTATCTGTTTGTTGTTCAAGATAGACTGTACTTTGAGGCCCAGGATGCTTTCAAAATGAGCTGAGAGCATCGAAGATGGTCATAGATCAGTCTTCTCTTCAAACGCAATCCGAGAGACTGACTTCATACAAATGTTCACCAGAAGCCTACTTTCGTGTCTATAGCTAACAGTCGCAGCTTTGATACGTGTGTTTGACCGTTAGAATGAGACTGAGAGAGTTGAACGTAAAACTTCTTAGGCTTATACTAGTTCGAGGACATAGTCGAGCCAATGAACACACCCGATTTCATCCACCTGTAACTAGAGAGTCTGGAGTACGTACTTAAGGGTTGAAAGCCGCAGTCTGTTTGAGGTCTAACAAGGTTGTCCAATTTGTGAGAAATTCAGAGAGGGATTGGTTATCGCAATACCAAGCTAGGACCAAGTCATTACTACGTCGTAGGGAAAGAGCCTTGAAGAGATTACTTACGTATTTTGGATCTTTGGTTGAGCGTATTGGAACGTTCGGAACAACATTTTTGGCTTGTTTATCCGTTACACTACACCTTGAGCGATGGCTGATTTGAACCTTCCTCTTGGGAAGAGAAAAACAGCGCGGAAGGTGTAACCTCAAGGCACTGGCAGTGTAAGGAGTCCTCACTGGCTATTTTGTTGTTACATTTTCATTCTGCTAATCACTGGTACAAACTTCAAGCAGACTACGATCATGTTGCACTGAGAATTTGATTTTGCGGAATGACAGATAGATTCGCTATAGTTTCCGAGTTTGCATAAGCAGTGTATTCTGATTGCGAATTAAGGTGGACCAGTACATACATGTTCAATACGGTGTGGAAAGGATTAAAAATCACTCAAGAGAGAATCAAACGACGGACGATCGCATCAAAAGGTTTTAGTATTTCGTGAGGAGTCGATGCTTGAAACTAGGTCAGATCGAAAGGGGACGCAGCCTTTACAACGGCGAAAAAGAACGCGTTTACAACGAGGCAGGAACGCTCGTAGGTATACAGATGCCGCGGAGGGTATAAGATCTACTCGCCCGCTATAAATGTTATGAAAATGTCACACAATAATGGGTTAGAACATTCAACCTGGAAGCGACTTACTGACCCCGTACAATGATCATTCACTGGTCGACAGATAAGAGCAGGAACAAAGGGGGTTGTCTATTTCATGCTACGTCGCTGCTGATTTCTCGTTCCCGAAATATTCCTCAACCAATGCCTTCTTCTTCAAATCCAGCAAAACCTGTTCCATTTCGACTCTAGTCGGCATTTTAGGGGGCAACAAACTTTCTGCGGAGAGGAAGGGGATGTACGAGGCGGCTGTTTGGGCGTGAAGGAATGCTTCTTGAAGTTGATCCGCTGGGTTTGAACTTGAGATGGTTGCTTCAGCTGTAACTTTTTTCGGTCGCTTGTCCGAGGGAGACGGTTCCGAGTCAACAATTGCACCATCGTCGGTTTCAGCTTTCCGTTTCGATTGAACTGCTGATGCTGAAGGGTCATCCGCAGTAGATGATGATGATTCATGTCGAGGCATTTGTGGTATTGGTTCGTCTTCAGGAAGACCTAGTACCTCACGTAGAGTAGTGTATGCTTCCTCCCATTCTGGAGGATGCGTAAAAAATTAAGAATTTGAGATGCCAGATTTGAAGAACAATCTACCTTCCTCCTCAGCCAATCTCTCAGATTCCAATAAAACCCCGTCCTCTTGATCCAAGTCACCATAATATGCAGGCCCTTGATTCATGAATTTTTTGTAAAACGACAATGTTTGATTGTCTTCGTCTTCGTCTATCTTGCGACTCTGGAAAAGTTCGCGGACACCAGGTAGGTCTTTTGCTCGTCCAAAGTATCTAGAAACCGTAGCGCCCATCAGCAATAAGCCAGTACGAAGACATCATTCAAACCTACTTGTATCCTTTCGTCCCGGGGACCTCTTTTCCATCGTCGTCGAGCATGGCAACATTTCGGCGATAGTTTGCCCCACCAAGTGCTACTATTTGGTTTTCCCAATGTCTTTTTTCCCGCATGAGTTTGTTGATCTCATCATTGAGATCTCGAACCTCGTAGTCGGTCAGACCAGCTGCCAAGATGGATGTGAAAAGGTGGTACATGTTGCAGAAAACGAATAGCGTACAATCTTGGATCTTTGACACCTTTCGACTAATCTCCCTTAAGATCTCACCTCTCCACCGTTCGCAATCCCTCAGACTTTTACAAGCGCTTGCCATACGGGGCCGACGATCTGCTCGAGTTCCTAGCCCAAGCTCAGCAGCTTGTGCTTCTCGAAATCGGTAAAGCATGGATTGAGCTTTCTCTTCATTACGTGCCTACAAGAAAGGGTCAGCAATAAAAAGAGCATGACAGTATGAGATAGATTACCATTTTGATGGAGAAAAGTGGGTATTCGTTGAGATTGTTGAATTGGTCGTCGTTGTCAGAATGAAAGGCTCAAGGCAAGGGCCCGGCCAAGGGTCCGACGGTCCGACAGCCGGCCGAAGCGAGTCCTTACTGGAGGATTCACCCCATCAACTAACAGCAACAGTATGATTCATATGCAGGAGGTAGTATGTATATCACAGCAGTCGTGTATCCAGGAAGAAAGAGTTCTAGTGTCATGTACAAAGTAAAAATTGCAAGCAAACAAGGTAGACGGTAATAATAATGTCTTTAGTAAGCAGTAAAAAAGAAAACCAAGTAGCTATAGGTAGCGAAAATGTCATCAGTCAGTCAGTCCTATATATGCTAAAAATTAAGTTAATGCGCAATAAACATGTAACGAGGGTAGAAGCATAGCACACAAAGTTCTATAAAGTCAGGTGGAGCAAAGAGCGTGTGTTGGAGGGCTGGAGAAACTGCGCTGGATGCATAGTTGCGAGCCTTTGAAAGGTATCAAACTGTTGTGGTATGTTAGCTGTGGTCGGACAGCCTAAGAGTAGATGGGGTGATTCTTTCTTCGGGTCACGGATTTAATATGAGAACACCATTAACCAAGGGTTCAACACAATCTGCATGAGAGAACAGTAAGTAAAAATCCCATTCGGGGTCAATCAGAAGACAAGATGTACCGGGAATAATATATGGCAGGAAGCAACAACTGCCAACGGAAAAATGACTGCCCATGACGAGCCATCGATTCTCCAGCCGATTGGGACCAGACTTGTACTGAGGATGATTATAGCGAAGATGAGAATGGACGACACTATCAGAGGGAACCAAAACCTGTGGGTCTTGAATTAGAGACGCATCATAATGAGGTGGTCAGGCATAACTTCACCGTTTTGCAATTTTTGGAATTTCCTTAAAGAAGTTCGACCTTTGCACCTCCTTAACCGTGGCACTCCAAGTGATGTTGTAAGAGAACAGATGTGCAAGGAGCGCCTGGCTCACAGGGATACTGAGGCCTCCAAAGAAGAAGAAGCTGTTCGATCGGAAGCGACAAATGAATAATGGAGAAACAGGCCTAGGATAATTACTCACAAAAATGGTATCCACATCACATTTTCCAGGAAACCCCAAAGCTGAAAGATGATACGTCAGTCTTATTCATACACGGGTAACGACCATGAAAATAACAGGCTGAAAGAAAACGCAAAAAAAAGAAAAAAGAACAACAACGACAATTCTCAACCCCACAATGACCACATAAATGATCATTTGCGAGCACACGCATGAGGCACAACTGATCTTTTCAATCAACTCCAGAGCTTTCTCATTAACCAAGCTCCACCATCAACCATGCAAATCCAACCGAGGGGAAGGCGGAAGGAAATTGGGAATGCGGAAATTGATGAGCAAAAGGAAGCGCTTTCCGGGGTCCTACTCCTCCTATGCTATTACCAAACGCCACCACACCAATAAGATGAATGAATTGGCCCAGTGAAGCAGCGCGAGAATTTCGTGTCCACACCAGATGTTTATTGGAATCCCGTAAGTTGGCCCTGGTACGACGTGTGACATGCTGGCGATGCCGGGCAGCGTGTTACAACGCGGTGCAGCAAAGGAAGGCAAGAAGTAGTGCTTATGAAGCTCAAGATTGAGCTCTGTATAGGAGGCTGAACCCATCAAGATATGATGATGTTCAAAATCTGGAAGTTGAGAAGACACCCTTTGAGATGGAAGGTGCCAGCACCAAATGATGTATGGGCATGTCAAAGGCAGACAGGGAAGATTCCAAAAGCAAGAACGAGAGAAAAGAAAACCCAAAACCCAAATGATACTCACCAGTTCCCTTTTGCCTAATCTATATTCCAGCAGTGTATAGCCAACATTTCCACTACCAAAGAACACCACAGTCGTCGCGAGCCAAATCTCAAACGAGTGCATATAAAACCCGTCGACAGGAAATGCAAACCCGAGTAGGACATAGTTGATAATGCCGATGGTGATAGAAGCTGCAATGCCGTAGTAGGAGAACATATCTGGAGGAAAGTCATCAATATGTGTAAGATGAGATAGAGTGTAAACAATAAGCGCTTACAAGCCATCATACTGATCTTGTAGTGCACAGGCGCATTACTCCAGATGAAACGACGAATTTGGCGTGAGATAGGCCCGCGCCGCCACCATTGGGACAAAGGATTGAATAGCAGTCTGTGTAAGGATCGGGTTAGTGTATGATAAGAGAAGGAAAAAGAAACTTGGATGAGTGGGGTGCGCGAAGAGACAAGTTCACGGAAAAGGTGTAAATGCACAACACTCACTCATTGCATCCATACGCGTATTTTTGCCAACGATTCAATTCATCATCCACAGTCAAAGACACACCCTCCTTGAAGCCACCGTTCGAATATGTTGCCCATCTGATATCATAGCCCCTACCCAGCAACCTCAAGGCCATATCGAAGTCCTCGCTGACATTGTTTTCGCTCCACATCTTCTCCCTCGTCACCCTGCTATTATCAGTCAAATCCGTGAAACTGGCATCTTGGATTGCCCGCCATCGGAGGAACGCATTGTGACCGACAAAAGGGGCAATTTCACCATTGGCACAGGCCATGGATATACAGCGATTGATTCGGCGGGTGAAGTAGGCGATACCATTTTCGAAATAATGGTGAGCGACTTGCATTACATCGGACTCATGTTGGATGATGGCTACGTTGGGGGAATTCGCCATTTCCCGGGCGGCATCACGGAGGCAGTCCTATATGAATACTGTAAGAACTATCAGACAATGTTTTTGAGAAAAGATAGCCACCTCAGGAACAATTGTATCTGAATCGACCAAAAGGATTATTTCCCCCACTCGTATTGCCTTACCGTTTGCTGCCCACGGTTTCCAGCCAGGTAAATTAGCTGCTGAACGAGATTCTTCCCACATCTACGAGAGAATGAGATGGAAGACAAAACAAAAAGAGAGCTGCACACCTCCTCAATAGCCATTTCAAGTGCCTCTTCCTCAAGATCTTCAATCGAGTCATCACCATATAGATCCCCTAAAGGATCCATCCCTAACTCATAATACGCCTCTGCAGCTGCCGGATCGGGAGTTCCTGGAGTAGCGTTGGCGAACCCGGGACCGAGCGGGTCGCTCCTCATTAGTGGAGAGGTTTGTGACGGGAATATTCCAGAGGTAGGTGTAGGGGCCGCAATCGCATTTCCGGCTCCCATAACAGGTGAAGCATTGCCATTACCATTACCCGAAAGACCGCCAACACGCATATCATCCCCATCACGATTCAAATATTGCATACCGTACATTCCATAAGTTCCATGGCTGACGCGGGGCGATGCACGACCAGAGCCTGGTTGAACAAAGCCCGGGTTAGAGTTGGATAAATAATAGGACAACGAATAATACAAACCATTTTGAGGCGGAGGGTACGAGTGCGATATTCTTCTGGAATGTGAATGCTGAGAAGACGAAGTCGGACGAGCTTGAGTGCTGGCTTTTGGGTTGAGGTTAGATGGTCCTCGAGACGAAGTAGAATTTGCGTTCGAGTTACTCCTGCTGAACTGTTGTCGAATATATCAAAGACCCGTATAAGATATCTACGCACCCTGCGGTAGCATTCCTAGATTCAACCAATGCCATAAGATGTCTCTCCATACACAAACTCAGATTCAATCCGTAGTTCATGTTGGATGCTTTTTTGAAACGACCAGCGCGGTGGAAAGTCGGAATACCTTTGTGTGAGGAGTCGGACTTTGACTTCTTCTTCTTCGTTCCAAAGCCTTTCTCCGGGTCAGCCAAAGTATCTAGTGTTTCTTCTATCGAATCCAGACCACCGGTGGGACATCCATCCCGTGGCCTAGCTACCCAACCAATGCCTTCGCTGCGATAATACCTGATACGCTCATCACGATCCGCTTTAGACATTCCAGCCGTTCTCATCCCATCATCGCACACAAAAATCGAAGACGTTCCTCCCTGCCTGGCATAGGTCTGCATGGCGCGCTTCAGCGATGCAATCGATGGTGCCAGTACAGTTTCAAGCGATTCGCGATATACAGGCATTTGGATGGTGATGTGTGGCAAAACCTCGGGCTTATCTTCCTCAGTGCTAGACTGTGGTGCTTTCGGTGGAACAGCCGAGTAGTATCGAGAGTTTCGGTGGTAGTGAGCGATGGGCCCAATTGCCATTGAAACATTTTGCATAATTTGCAGTGTAAAAAAGAGCGAAACACAATAGAGTAAGGGTAATGTGACGGCGAGAACGAAGCGGAGGTATCTCTGCATTGAGGTAGGTTCAGGATTGGGCGTGTCGGGTACTGGAGCTGTGAGTAAATATTCTCGAACAAGAACTTGGACACCGTTGCCGATAAAGACTAGCGCAAGACCAGCTGCTAGACCATTGTAGATGGGGGCGTATAACGCAAGTTTACGAGGAGGTTCGGCACCAGTCGTAGATGTCGTAACTGGTACCGTACGCTTGCGGCCATACCATGTCCTGACTGTTTTGGTTTCGACCATACGCCCGGACTCTGCGGGGGGGAGCAAGCCTTGGGATTGCACGGATACAGAGGCGGAGTCATGCCCTGACACCGATCCGGCACCAAGAAATGACTGGGAGTGCAGCGACGAATTTGTGCCAGTAGGCCGAGATCGCCAGAGTAATTTGATAAGGCTCGCATCAAAGTCCTGACACACGGGAATAATCGTGTCCAACGAATTACTCCACACAACGAGCACCCTCTCGTCTCTAATGAACGCTGCGCATTGCTCCTTGTCCGCAAAAGGGAGCTGGAGCATCGTGTCGATAATTTGAATGCGGTTATTTGCGTCAACGTAAAGAGATGTATCGTCTGGAGGGGCTTCGGCGATAGCAGCATGAACTGCGGCTGAGCGTACTTTGACAGCAACGACAGGACCCAGCTTTTTTACTGCAGCTTCAAAGGGCTCAAGCGAAACATTCTCGTAGGGAAAGACTCGGTATTCAGGTACTGGGTCGTCAGCTACACGAATAGCAACTCCTGAAGAGAGATTGTCTTCTGCGGGTCTAAACCAAGCATCACCTACATTGTTTGTTAGTATAACTTTTCGCGTGCAGATTGACTATCAGATACCTTGAGTCTGCTTGAAGATGTGGTGCAGTAGCGCATCCCAGCGGTCATAGTCCATGGTGGGTGGGGAAGAAGAACCTGGGGGTTAAGGTGACCGCAGGAAGACGACAAGTGGTCGTGAGCACAAGAGTCGTGCAAAGCGATTTTTTTTTTCGAACCCTGATACACTATATACGCGCACCTATCCGTTATCGCGAGGCACGGGGGTGTCCGGAGTCCTGAGCCGAAGGCTATTTCGTAGTTTATGATGTCATCGACAAGAAAAATAGAAATTCCCGGGAAAAGTGGGCACCGTGCGCTCGACCGTTGTCATGTTTCATAAACTTTTTTTTCCATTGCTGGATTTGAGTGGTCGAGAAATCGGTAATTGAGAATCTACTAACCTTTCACGTCGTTGAGCTTGATAAGAGTCGAGAGCTACGGCGTACGCAGTAACCAGGCCACGAAGTTCCTAAAATGCATCCGCCTGTTAGGTGTAGCACTAGAGAAACTCCATGTTCTGATATGAAATGCTTGTGTAGCGCGGTTAGCTGAGCTTCCAAATGCTCATTGTTTACATACCCCCAGTAGAACGTTATGAAAGCCTTCGAAAGCTCAATGAAAACCACGACAGGCCACAACCCTGGCAGCTGATACATACATATAATCAATGGCCCCAGTCCACAGACGCGATGTCGGACGCATACTTAAATCAATCTTTTGTCAGCAAAATTGTAGAACAACGTACGTACGACGATGAATTCCGTACCAATCTTGTGCAGAATTTAGAAGCATCGAGAATGATCTCCGGTAAATATTCCAGCACAGACCAAGTCGGTTTGTACTCGGAGAACGACTTTAGGATACGTAAAATCCTAGGCACCAGGATGGCGGAGTTGAAGCTGCGTGAGCGAGGCATCGGGATAACTTGGTACAATGAACAGCTGAGCTATTTCGACAGGAAGAACGGGGCCAAACTTGGTCCGCATGAATCTGCGAAAGGTTCTATTAGGCAGACTGAGTTCAATGTCACGTCGAGTTTCAAGGGCATGCGGAAGATTGAACGGACCGCATATAATGAACAAAAGCGAACAAGCAATCAATCTCGGGCTTGGATGGTCACTAAGAACTTGCAGGCAGCACGAATAAATGAGGCTGTGAAGCTGCATCAGAGTATGAAGACAGATAGGGCCTCGTAGAGCAACCGACTCAGGGGGTATTATTCAAAGCGTGGAGGCTCTTCCACTGCTTCTTCATAAGTCTGCGCGCTCGATAACGAAAGCTTGTCCCGGCGAACTGCACGGAACTTGCTGGATATAGAAGCTGTTGGTGAGCTTCTCATAAGATTCCGAAACGTTCGTAAGCGTAAAGACGTCTAAACCTCTCGCGAATCTCTCATCTGGAATTGTTGGCTTGATATAGGAAATTTAGCGTCGAGACTTGCTCAAATCATGTTTTGTAAGATCGTACATAGTGCGTGCCATCTGGTTCGAGGTATTGTCAGCCGCAATGGAAAAAACTCTGGAGGATGGCAAAAGGATGGTCAAGCGCCGCGGAAGTTGTTCCCTATTTCCGATTTAGCGCTCGTCGGTCCGAGCAAGTTCGTTGTAGAATTGTACTGAGTCTCTGGGAAAAGACGAATGGCACTTGGATCATTCCTTCCGTCGTTTCCAGTATGTCGTTGACAGAAAAAATCCCCAAGCAGCCCCTTCATCCATCGATCATATCAAGGCTCGACCCAGAATATATCAAATTCCATGAGGAAGTCCTCCAATATATCACTCCTCCACATACTCTCCCTTGGGATCCGGCTCTACGAAATGCGCCTGCAGTTCCAGGAAGCACAGCGCCTCTTAAGGTTGGCAAGACGCAAGACTTTCATCTGACCCATACCAATATGCGTGCGTTCACGCCAGAAGGTGAAGTCCCCAGCGCAGGCTGGCCAGTGTTCATATTCTTCCACGGAGGTGAGTAGTGTGTAAGGTTATCAATGGTCAGGTGTGAAGGTATCGATACTGTATTGAAAGGAGGATGGACGTTCGGATCTATTGCAAGTGAAGAGACATTCGCAACGAACATGTGTGTCCGTAGGTTATCTTTATATCACGTTCAAAAAGAACCGGCATTATCGACTACCCGCAGGTGCCAAATGTGTTGTCGTTTCAGTCAATTACCGTCTAGCACCGGAACACAAGTATCCCATCGCTGTCGAAGATGCAATCGAGTCTTTGCAGTGGGTGTTGAAGAACGGGAAAGCAGAGTTGAATATTAATACAGCCAAGATCGCAGTCGGAGGCTCTTCAAGGTAAGCAAATCATCAGCAGCGAATTTGAACTGCTTAAAACATACCGAGCATGCAGCGGTGGCAACCTCGCTGCAATCCTAGCTCTCAAAGCCGCTGAACCTTCATTCACCCCTCCACTGCCCTCTCCGTTAGTTTTCCAGCTTCTCATAGTTCCAGTGACCGACAACACAGCAACCGATGGTCCAGGTGGATTATGGGAAGAGAATAAGCATACGCCCTGGCTTTCTCCCGCCAGAATGAATTGGTTCAAAGAGAACTATTTTACTAATAAAGATGATTGGACCAAGTGGGATGCGTCGCCGATATTCGCCCCTCGAGAGTTGTTAGCAAGAACACCCAATGCGTGGATTGGTCTTGGAGAGCTAGATATATTGAAAGGTGAAGGTGTGAAATATGGTGAAAAGCTGAACGAAGTAGGGGTGAAGAATGTAGAGACTGTAGTGTATAAGGGTGGGCCGCACCCGATCATGGCTATGGACGGTGCGTTGTCATTGCGTCTAGTGCGGCTTTGAACAATTCACTAACGTTTCGAAAACTGCGAAACCATCCATTAGCGTAAGTAATGCAATAGTACATCTTGCGATCTGCAGGCACTGACCAGTGACTTCCGATGTACAGGGCCGTCAAACTGGGAGCTAAACTCATCACAGATGCTGCCACTGCTTTGAGTAAAGCCTTTGACACAGCGTAGAGTGTAGCCGCGGGAGAGCTCACGTCATATACACATAAGTACTGCAGATAAGAAATTTGTTCTCTGGTATTGAGTGAGGATCATAAGGTATTATACATGATCTGAAGAGGATATACAATCAGAGAAGATCAAAAAAGTAGAAGGGCGAGAGAAACGATACCTAATAGTACAAACACAAGATCTAACCCAATGCACAGTCTCTAAGCCTCATGCCATGTATCCGCCCATTCATTACTCACTACATCAGGTTCATCAGTTTTAGGCCGCGTAACTGGCTTTGATTGTGTTGGCATTGGTATAGGAGCAGGGGAAAGGTTGAGTGGTGCTGGAGGAGGCCGGCGCTTTTTGTTAAGTTTATTTGCTTCTCGGATCGATGAAGTAGATGAGGTGGAAGTAAGGCTACTTGAGAGGCTGGGAGGATAGGAGTGTGAGTCTACAATCTCCGTTCGGCTACCGGAACCCGAGGATTTGGATTCATAAGGGTTGTCAGAAAAGGTGATTGATTTGTCTGGAGAATGGGATTGTGAGCTGGTAGAGTTGCGAGATCGAGATCGAGGACGATGATGCCCAACATCGCGTTGTGGTCGAAGGTTATCATTGTCGTCATCATCATCCGACGAGACACCAAATAAAGGCTCTCTATCAAGGTTCTCTGGATTTCCTGCATCTCCATCCGCTCCCAGCGCAACGGGACTGCTCGAAGCCTTTACTATTGAGTCAATGAGCCAGAATTGGAGAATGTTCATTATAATGGGGAATATTCCCATAACACTGTTTGCGATTAGCACACTAGTTGCAAAGACGAATGTACCAACTGCTCACAATATAACCTGGAAAGCGTCGCCTTCATCTGTCCATGTCCAGCTTAACAACCATGCCCCAATCTTGAAGAGGCCTGGGAACAAAGCAAGAAGTCCAATCACAAGGAACTTCATGGTGGTTAGAGCAACGACGTAAAGCGCGGCTTGACGCGCCCAGTACTTGACTCGAGGCGGATTGCCGTAAATTCCAGATTCAAAGCCTTTCAGGTGCAATCGTTCAGAGAATACAAGGGTGAGAACGTGGAGAATGAGGTATATGAGGGCGACACCTAAGCAAATAAGATAAAGATTAACTAGTGAAGGTTCGGATGCTTGGACCACTGACCGAGGGTAGTGTCAACCAGGATATTCAGAAAATAGGATACGCATGCGTTTTCAGAAGAGAATTGGGATAATAGATTTGATATCAACACGTTAACCCCATGCACGAACATTTGGCCTACTACTTGCTTGGAGATGTCGAAAAGCCTGTCGCCGCTCGATTTAAGGTAATTCAAGTGGCTAAGAGCAGAAAAACGGACCATATCTTCCAAGGCCTCATGGGCTTTTCTCTCTGACGTTTGAATATTAGTGAGAGAATAACAAGAATCCCCATAAGCCCTTGGACAATCTGTATAAACGAATTGAAAAACTTGGAGTTATGTTCAGTGACGATGGCATACTAGCGCGGTGGGTCCAAATAGCTGACATGAGTGTCTATCGACGTCTGGATACGAGCCGTCTTCGTTAAAAGACGGCCACGAAGAGCTTGGAGGTGGATATTCAAGTTCTGACTCTGCCATCGAGGAAGAGGAGTTTGAGGAATTTAGACCGTGGGTAAGTTCATCAAACCACTTTTGATCCGATACCTCAAAGTCTTCCGAATCCGTAGATCTTTCTTTGCGCTCGGACTCGGAATCGTTTTGGAATATTTTTAGTAATAAAAGCCAACCTGAATCCTTTCTCTCAATAAAACCACCACACTTAGAGGATACAAACTTCTACGCCGTCTCTCAGAGTTCCTGAATCGTCTTCTGCTATGCAAATTGTGATAGGATTATTCATTGCTAGCATCAGTGTATACCTGCTCACTGTTCAAGCACTTCGATGGAGCAGATACACCGCTATTCACCGCAAATTTGGGCACAAGCATGAATCCGGACTCCTTACACCTGAAGACGCTCAGGAAATTCTACGTGTTTCCTCGCTATATGATATGCCTGCTCTAATGAATTATGCGCTTGCCTTTGCCTTGTTCAAAACCTACGCTATCGTGAGTGATTTAGCGACTTCTTATGTGCCAACCTTAGATGCGTATCATTCCTTCAGCCTTCAATCTCCAAGATCCTTTCAAACACGAAAGAACTCAAGTCCGCTCAAAGTATTTCCAAGAGATATGCAGACGTGGGGGTTCCATGAATTCTGTTTCTCGAGTCAAGCTGATATTTCTTTAGACGGAGATTTTGATAAGTGTGTCTCGCGCAAATCCTACCCGTGTTCCTACTCCGTTCATCCGGACTTGCTGAAACTGGGCTTTTCGTGGACTTAGGTACCTGGGTCTTTTGTCCAATCAGTGGTAAATCATCTACCGTTTCACAACCTTCAAACACGTCTCGCCAATCATTCGGTAACACGGCGGACACTCAGAAAGCTGGAGCGACGGCGGAGCGAGGGGATGTGGACGATCCAAGGGCAATGATTGCGCTCGCACGGGTGAATTGGTTGCATTCAAAGTATTCTATTGTAAGCAGCCCTATTCCAACGGAAGGAAAACTTCAGTTTTCTTCTCTTACGTGTCTCTTTCAGACAAACGACGATTATTTGTATACTCTGGCTCTCTTTGCTTTCGAACCTCCGGTGGGTATACAACAGACAACCCTTGCAATACTGTTAACATCTATCGCGTGATAGAAATGGGCACGTTTGTACGGATGGAGAGCGCTCTCACCGATGGAGGAAGAAGTGAGGAGCTTGTTGCCGTGTTCTGTAATTTATACTGATCGGTCTTTCCTGTACAGGCATTTTATATTTTCTGGGTCGAAATTGGACAAAGGATGGGTATCCGAGATATTCCAGAAACCATCAAAGAATTCAGAACGTGGGTTGTGGTGAGGGTCTCCTTGTTGATTAACAGTTCCTTGTCAGTCTCATCGTTGCTGGGACTTTCGTTTCGTTAGGAATATGAAGCCAAAACCATGGTACCCGCTCAGACCAACTATGACGTCGCGACTTACACCACTGAAGAGCTACTTCACGTCGTACCAGAATCCTTCGGCTTGAAGAAGTTTTTCCGAAGGCTGACGGTCTGCGTTCTAGAGGAAAATGTGCGGATTGCTATGATGTGCGTTCCATCATTCCCTTTAACCTGTTCTACTTTTCATAACCTTAATCAAATGTAAATATCCCCTAATAGACAACCCAAACAGCCCACCTACCTTCATTTCATTTTACGAACGGTATTGTACTCTGTTGCATTCGTCCAAAGATACCTCTGTCTCCCGCGTTCAGACTCCAACCACGGTGCTGCCATTGATATTTCGCTTCCAGAGGATGCTGCTATTCCCGCCTGTCCGGTTCCGTCTTCGAAGCTGTATAGAATGCACCCCAAATGGTTCCAGGCAAGACCATGGTACAAGCCCAAACCACGCACATTCGGTGGCAGAATGAGGGATTGGGTGGCTTTTAAGATTGGATTGTATGATGCGCTCCCAGGGCCGAAGCTCCAAAGTGAGGGGTATCGATTGGAAGAGATGGTGAGCAATTTGTCACTCTGAGGAACTCTGTATACTGACAGTCTTCGAACGCTATCGTCGCAGGGGCCGGCAAAATACGAGAAAAGTGAGTGCTGCTATGTAGACATATCGAATCATAAGGGACTAACCGTTGTGATGCCGTGCTCAGGCGGGAACGAAGAAGCTATAGGTATGGCCGGAGAATTCTACGGTTGCCCGATTTCTGCGCCGTTCAGTAGGAGATAATAGAGAACCGTTTACTGCTCTTTTGAATACGTATGCAGTATGTGGACGATTTACTCAATAAATGCCAGTGACAACTATAGTCGCGCAGCTCGACGAGAGTGTCCATCCGGATCCCGCAAACTGTACGCACTATATCAAGCTGAATTGAAGTTGTGAGGGCGCAAACTTACCTTTTGGAGATGCGCTCACGAACATAACAGTGGCATACTGTATAATCCCATGGGAGATGAAGTATAAAGCAATTCCAGTAAAGACAAAAGAGAAAGAAAATAATCGAAAATGATATCAATTTCCATGGCTGGCGCCCAAATGTGATATGATGTGAAAAGTTGAGGAACTCCATGATGCATTATCACAGTCTTCCAGTCGAGGCACATTTCTCATGCAAGGTTCACCTCAATCTCCATCTCGGTCCTGACACTGGTGATAATTCCGAAAGGCTACTAGGCTCGTGCCGCATGTACATCCTCATGGTGAGTCCTTGCTTTGTCCTCCGAGCTGTGGGCTCATTGCATCCCATTCATTAGCTCAATCATCTCGAATTTTCCAAATCAGGACCGGTAAGTAGATTACTCCATTAAATGTTTGTCTGTAAGTGTGTCGCTGTTACCTGAAGGTACCAGAAATGGTCGACTTATAAGAAGCGTGTATCTAATCTGTAAGTGTTCTGCCCCCCTTACTGACCTCAGACCTTCCACTTCATTCTCGAAATACTCTCATTCTCGCGACATTTAAAGATGCTTTGTATCGGGCCCTACTCTGCATGGGTAGTCGTCGACGGCGTTGGTCTAGAAACCCACTGTGCTGAAGCGTCTCATAGTATTTGTACCACCAGCACATCCGGATGGATTTCTTCCGAAGCTGGAAAGGTATATATAGAGAATTCCATAGAAACGCACCGCTCACCGTCCGCTAGAAATTCTCCGTATACTGGCACAATGCAGAGAGAGATACAACACTCGAAGCCGTGGTGTCGATTGATGGTGTGGAATGCAATCGTCATGTTATGCTAGCTGCAAAGGATTTTCCTGACAGACCCGACACGGTTCGGGTCTCATACACAAGAACATCGGAGTCTACCCGTCGAGATTTCATCTTTTCAGTGATTAAATTGACTGGTGAGTGGAATCTGTCTGGTCTTGACTTCTATCTGTTTTTGAGAAGCAAATCTTATTTTTTCCTTCCGGACTCAAGACGACGATGAATGGCTACCTCTAGTCGACTACACCAAGTTCGGCGTCATCACCCTCGAGTTATGGCGACTTCGGGTCAATCGTGTCGTCCGCCAGCAACTTCAGCACGACTGTTACAAACCTCTTATTCTAGAACCGCAGGTGCTTCATGAACAAACAAAGAGGAGTGGAATTCATCATGTTCGGTGAGTGAAACAGGCTTTGTGGTGTAGTCTAGGATATAGATCAAGACTCTGGTTTTGAAGCTTTGGAGAAGAATATAACGTATCCCGACCTACAGTCGACATGGTCGACGGACAGAAAATGGACAGAGTACCGTATGCGTCGTTTTTATTCAGATACAGACCTCGAGGTTTGTTGAAATCATACTTCTCCTGACCATTGATTACCATTTGAACATTTACCTAGATATGCTTCTCGCACAAGGTGTGATTGCACCAAGAGTCATACGCCTTCCGATTACCAGACTGCTCTCTGATGGCGCTCCTCCGACGGAAAAGGTGTTTACTTCTAATTTGCGAGTCGAACTAAATATTGATTTCTCTCCAATAGACTTACCAGCATAAGTAATCGTTTTCCAAATCGAGGTCAATCAGTAATTAGTAGTAGGCGTGTAACAATAGAGTCCTTACTATCATGAATACATGGAAATTTGGACATGTACGCCTCACGGACAAAGCCAAGTCCTTCACGGACGAGAACAGCGAGGTAAGAATTGGATTAAAGTACAAACAAGGAACTAATTCAAGCAAGGCAAATATGAGATTTTGTCAGTATAAAGAGCACGAAGTATATATCATATTCATTGTCCATTATTCTATCGTTCGTTCCTTTAGTGAGTACCGTTGATACTGACTTTCCCAGTAGCCACCTCTAATTCTTGATCGTCATGGTCATCATCGCGGTCAGGCATTTCGTCGTCTTCCTCTGTCATGAGCCTAGCCGCTCTCTACAGTGTAAACAATGTTAGATCCGAAAATGGCAATAAAACAGAAAGGCCGAGAGTACCTTCATAGCTTCAGCCTCATTAGAATAGTGTCTTCCTCGAGCACGCACGAACTCTGCGTGTTTCTGAGCAGCTGTTGTCCAAGAATCGTTGAGCAATCAATTGAGGAAATTATCGGCGACAAAACACAAACTCTCTTCGTCCATTTCCTCGCCAAACTCAACCTCCTCTCCAGTCTTTCCGTTCCCGGCAGCCCTGATATCAGATCTCGCTTCGTCACCCAAGTTGAAACTCGTGCTACGACTCGATTGTGCACTGCCTGAACGAGCTGAGCCTGGACGGCCTGCGCTGGAGAAGGAAGTTCGACGTGAGGAAGGGCCTGAGGTGTTGGCTCCTGTGGGTGATGAAGAAAGTGTAGGAGAGGTCGGGACATAGCGACCGTTCAAATCCAGATTAGGTATCTCTGATTAGTGCATGATTATGGCTAGCGATGATTTGGAATGATAGAGTAACGCACCTCCTTCAACCTCATCAGTCTCAGCATTGTATCGAACATATGGCGTCTTAGGTTCCGTTATCTTCGTGAATGTTCCTTCAGGGAATTCTGTAGATTGGATATTCGCCTCGTCCCAGCGTAAGTTCCTGTAAGCATATCAGAATTGATCAGTGTACAAAAAAGCTGGAAAACTTCATACTGTTGTCCTACACCAGGCGGTGGAGCAGCGTTCTTCAGAATACCTTTCGGTTTAGGGTGAGATGCTGATCTTGGTAAAGGTGGCAGATGAAGTGGATCTTGAATGATTTCGGTAGACATGGTCGGGATTGAATAAGGATTCGAAGCACTTGAGAGTTATTCAAAAAGAGATTATGTGGAGTGGAAAATATTGGTCGTTAAATGACACGGGTTCAAGTGATCCAAATTGGAAATGTTGGTCCTCTTTGGCGTGTGGTATTTCTTATTATTTTCTTTGAACATTTTTGAACTGCAATAAAGCAGAGAAATGAACTTTTATCAATAATTAAATTATCGTTCAGAGTGATGTCATTTTATTCCTCGAATTACCGAAGCCCAGGACAGCACCTCTAAAAACCAATAAAAGCGTAGACGCCCATATGATTTCACATTCCTAGTCCCATCAGAGCCCCAGTTAAACGCTGCGCCACGTTATCTGGCTCCTGCCTTGCCATCTCAATCATACTCAACAATTTCTTAATCCCAATATGCAGCCTTCCAGACGCCTCCTCGCCCTCGGTAGAAGCAAAGCCGGCATCTTCCAACATTCGGATCGCCTCGCGCCTCTCTTGTGAAGAAGAGAAGAGCTCTACCTCTTGGAGCACATATTCTAAAGAAACAAGGTTGGAGATTGGCGGTACCCGTAATTCCGAGTCGAATACTTCTGAAAGGCCGATCTCGGTCAGGACAGGTCGCAAGGAAGAGGTTGCGATGACTAGGAGACGACGGCCTTTTGGCGGTCTGCGAGCGAAGAGTACAAGGAGTGCTTGTAGCACCGCATTTGAAAACCTAGGTCCAATCGGGGTCCATTCTAGTGAACAATTCGTCGTCAGTTCCCGCTGTGAAAGAGAGTCGAAAAAGTGATAAACCTAATAATCGCTCTATATTGTCTACGACGATAACACTTAACGGACTCTTGGAACTGTCCGCAAATATTTTATTGATGGCCGTCACCTTCTGGCTCTCAGAAAACCCGACCATGCTATCTGGTGAGATCAATTTAATGAAAGGGAACTGCGATGCTTGTGCTATTGAAGCTCCCAGTGCTGTTTTGCCAGACCCTGCGGGTCCATGCAAGAGTACGCTGACAAGGGGCGTCCGGGTGGATGTTCGAACTTGCTCGACAAATAGCTGTCCAGAGCGTAGTATTTCCTATTGAAAATGTCAGTCCAGTTTACCATGAAATCAAATCAAAACCACTTACGTCGATGATAGGATTAAAATGTATGATACCGTTCTGAATGACCTGCAACAACTCCTCCTCTGACACACCGAACGCCGGATGTACCTCTTCCAATGCATTCATGAAATCGATTCTGTTCACCCTCAAATTCTCCACATCATCTGAAATACCAGCCATCGTCCCCACCTTCACGTGTCGATTGAACGCAAAACTAGTTGCACTTTTGATTAAACCACCGATTTCCGCTCCAGAAAAGTTCTTCGTGACGCTTGCAATTTCCGGCAGGTCGACATCCTCATCCATGACGCCGTTCGTGCGCATCTTAGCAGTGTGGATGTTGAGAATTTGTAGACGGCCATGCTCGTCTGGTAATGAAATCTCCATATGCACCTCGAGACGTCCTGGACGGAGGAGGGCCTCGTCGATCATGTCCTTTCGGTTAGTCATACCGATGATGAGAATGTTATTGAGTTGGTCAACACCATCCATCTTGGAAAGAAGCTGGTTGACTACGGTGTCTCCAACACCAGTACCATTATTGGTAGAGCCACGTTGCTTGAAGATAGCATCGAGTTCGTCGAAAATGATGATGTGTAATCCACTCTCGTCGCCTTTTTCTTTATACTGATGATAACCAGATGTGAAACGAAGATCATACTTCAAAAAGAGGGTTGACTGACCTCCTTCTCCGCATCTGCGAACAATTTACGGATGTTTTCTTCCGAAGCACCAACGTACTTGTTCAAGATTTCAGGACCATTGACGATCTTGGGTTCCCGAGCATTGAGCATCTTTCCGATTTGCCGTGCAATGAGCGTCTTACCCGTCCCAGGAGGACCATGAAGAAGTATACCTGGTAGAATCGCTTTAGGAGAATAAAATGATAGAGACTTGAAAAGACATGCCCTTGACGTGCTGAATACCCAATTTATCAACCAGACCTGGAGGGAAGACACGGGAAGCAAAGGCTCGACGGAAAATCTCGTTGAATTCCGTATCTAAACCTCCAATACCCATGTCCTCAAACTTAAAGTTTGGCGCAAGGATAGCGTTCGGGGGCGCTCTACGTGCAACATTGAGACCGACGCGGGACTCAAGGTCACCAGAATACGTACTTCTTCGCACTGGATTTAATTTTGATTGCACTGTCTGAAGCTTTCATGAATGTAACATCCGTTTTGTCCATTAGTATGCCCATATGTTGAGGTGCTCTACCTCCTCCACCTCCTCCACCTCGTCTTTGCTCTTCCGCCAGTTCCAGAACGGAAACTGAACGTACAAAACCTTTCAGATTTTGTCCATGATACTCAAACACAATCGTCTCGCCGACACTTCTCAGTTTCCCATTAAACAATTTGAGGAAATGTTTGGACATATCGTCTGCGGAGAATTGCTCTGCGATTTCGTGGCCACGACGTAGGAAGCCGACTTCGATGTCAATGGATTGGAGGAATGCTGGAGCAGAAGGATGTGGAGGTGCAGGAAGAGGTTCAATAGTGACTGAATCGCCTTGTACAGAAAGCCCAATCCAGGATCGCTGCACAGCTGACGCTCCGACAGTTCCAGGCTGTAGTTTCCCTGTGTTGTCGTGTTGGACAGTGAGCGCGAAATCACCCTTGACCAGAACGTGTTCGCCTTGTTGAAAGTCCATGGGATGGACGATCAGACAGTTAGACAGTGCTAGCTGATCACTTGGAGAGCTAACAACACCATAACTATAACACAACAGGTTGAAGGACAGATCATGCAATCATTCATTCAGCGAGGCTTACCTCCCTCCAGATCTTGGAACTGGTTTTCGCTCGTAATTTCCTCTTTTCTCAAATAAAGCGCCAGAAGGATCATTGTATGGTGTTGGAGGAGCTTGATGCTGCATAGACGGTGGAGGCCTCATTCCTCCTCGCGGTCCAGACGGAAGTCCTGCATCTGGGGGCAATCGACTGTAGGAGCCTGGTGGTGGTGGTGTGTTGGTAGATCCTCGATTGAAAAAGCTCATTGTAAAGATGGATGGAAAAACCAAAGCTTTATACTGTATACGTCGTGAAGGATTCGAATTAAGGTTATAATGGGATTACGTGATCTCCATACCTATATCATGATGGCGAGTGTGCTGTGTTTGACCGATACATTCACGAATCACAGCTGGCCACGCCAGGTCAAATTTCTTTTACTAAATGTCAAATCGAAAATGCAATGCCCCAATTGTGATTCGACGGCTTAACCCACGCCTGAATGTTATGAACGACATCTTACCCTGGTTTACCTTCTTGAGACTTGCATGTGCCCGCTTCCTCCATGAGCTTCACGAATCCTTCACTCATTGTCGGATGAAATCCGTTCGTCAGGATCATCTCAACCGTCAGCCCTCATACCGAAGATCTCCGGTTCATTCTATTTCTCGTCGTCTTCCGACCGAGCTGCTAATCTAGATTTTCCAATCCGCTTGCTTGTTTACTGCCCGTCTCAATGGAGTCTTGAAGATAGTCTCAGTATGTTCACGATGGCGACGACTAGCTATTGAATGTTCTAAACACAATATCAAGTCACTACCCGTGACAACCTGCACATCGAGGATCTTCATCGCTTTCCTATCATCACCAAAGCTTTCATTGAAAGCCTTCATAGCACAGAAAGGTACTCTTTCCGAGCCTCTTCCTCTCCAGTCAGCTTTCTCCTTTTAATTGAATTCAAGGGGTCTGTCTCCCGGTTTCGACACCTACACGTTCATGGAGACAATTTCAATCCATCGGGTTCCAGACGTGGGTCAGCTAAAGCACATGGGGCTTACTTATTTGTGTTCGGTGGAGCTCATGCTTCCGGATAGTGAAGTTGATGAGAATGCATACCAACAGCTGTTGCCTTATCGAACAAGCTGTGAGGACCACCGCGCAGCAAAAAGGAAGATTGAGATACATGTTGTAAATCTTACTCCTACACAGCAGTGATAACTTGTAGATATGAGTTACATGGACTCAAGATTGAGTATAATCGGGCCGCAGTCATTTGTCAAAGCTGTAAATCACGAGCTTCGCCATCAAAATTTTTTTAAAATTCCCGCATTCGTTATCGATTACACAGAATGTCCACCTCTACCTCTGTTTCTGGCAAAGGTCTTCTACTTAAAGCTGATTCCATAGCAGCCACATTTCGGAACGAAGTAGAAAAAACACTCGCAAATTGTCCCCATGCCCCCAAACTAGTCGGAATACTTTCCACCTCTTCTAGTCCAAGTAGAACTTACGCTGAGTTCACGAGAAAGCAATGCGAGAGTCTTGGATTCAAATTCGTACTGAAGGAGACTGGTGCCGCTTTGCCTAATGAGGGCTTAGGCGAAGGAGAGGGCGTGGAAGAAGCCATAATGGAAGCCAATGAGGATGATTCCGTCGATGGAGTGATGGTCAGTCCCGTCTGACTGTCAGTATCGTTTTTGAAGGAGATGCCATCGAAATCATCATGCTAGGTTTATTTCCCAATCTTTGGTCCTCAGCAGGTATGTATACCATATGACTGGTCTCGACGGCACAGCGAATGACTCCAGGTGTTAGGACCACTACCTACAGCAACTTGTCTCGCCATATAAGGACGTTGAAGGGCTGCACGTCAAATTCCATTACAATCTCTATCACAAGTCAGTGCTATCAATCATGGACTATGGCTTATTCATTTATACCTCTTTCAGCATCCGATTCATCTCCCCGTCATCTCTTTCCATTCCGACTGCAAGCGCCACTGGCTTCACCGGCGACGAAGCCGAAAATGACATTCCTCCACCAGGGATGGTTAAATCTATTCTTCCGTGTACACCTCTGGCTATTGTAAAATGCCTGGAATACGCCGGAGTGTATAATAAGATCCTTCCCTATGGCGATCGCGCATATGGGAAGACCGTCGTAGTTGTAAATAGGTGAGTATCGCAAAGTGAATGGATAACAAGAAATAAAGACATAATCAAATTCTCAGATCGGAAGTTGTGGGCCGTCCTTTGGCCGCTCTGCTCTCCAATGACGGTGCTCGAGTGTTTTCTGTCGACATTGATTCCATACAGGTATTCATTCCGTTTACCGAGATGATGACCGATGAACACTGACCGCGTTAACACAGGAATACACCAAGCGGCCTTCTGATCCCGACTCGTCACGGAAATATCATCCTCGCCATATCGTACGTCCTCCTCCCGAAACTTACAACACTTTGGAGGCGTGCTTGGCAGTGGCAGATGTCGTCGTTTCCGCAGTCCCCAATGCCACGTACAAAATTCCTACTGCTTGGCTCAAGGACGGATGCGTTTGTGTGAACGTCGCAGCGGAAAAAAACTTTGAAAAGGATGTTAGGGACAAGGTGGGTAGCTAATGACATTCGCATTAGTCATCGGATCAATCAATACCTCAATCACAGGCATCGCTGTATATCCCAGCAGTAGGGAAGGTCACTATTCTCATGCTTCTTCGAAATCTGTACGTATGCGAGCTTTTCATCTTGCAGAAAAGTTTTGAGCACTTCTTTCCCTATACTCTAGACTTCGATTACAGCAATACAAAAACGTATCTCCGTCTTCAACTGCGGGATCGCCTGCGCAATGATCAACTACGCAAGAGCACGACGTCAGAAACTCGAAAAAACACCGAGTGTTCTTAGTTTTCACTCCAGTATTCACTGAAATTTTCCTTCCAGCATAACTTATGTTTATTTCGAGATACATACACAGCCCTACCGTCCAACAGAGTTGATGTCTTATACCGCATCGTTTGAAAAGCCAATATATAGACCGGATCTCATGGACTCGGGTATATCTGTGGTGAGGTTAAGTTATACGAATCGTAAAATATTAGATGAGTAGGAATAATGAATGGGCAATCGACCTTTGACTATTATCCGGGGAGAGCAGGGAAAGTTAGAACCACGAGATTGTGAGATAGATATACGTCAATCATCGAAAATGCGACTCGGTGATGATCACAGGAGGAGTACCGCCATTTACAGGAGTTGATGCACCAGATGGAGGAAAGCTGAGAGTAACCGGGGTAGACGCGCCGGATCTATCGTCAGCCAAAAAGCGTACTCGTTGGCGATGAAGCTGTGAGAATGCAGTGAGTATTTTGGACCGAAGATCAACGTAAGGGTACAGTAAGAGGAGAAGAGTAAGAAACACGATGTCGTGCAACACGTACTTGCGGTAGTTTCGGCAGCAGCGCAAATATGAGCGCACAAAGGTTTACGCCAAATAGCCACGGATTGTAATTTGTGTAATGTGTGGATGCAAGGAAACTGAAGACAATATCAGAGATCACGCAAACGAAAACGTAAAGGCAACTCACAGAACACAAGGAACCGAGAACAGCCACTTCTTGGCTGGCGTATACTGTGCTCCATCATCAATCTGTTCCCATAGTGTCAGGTCATCGTATGCGCCACCATGCATATCGCTTTGGAATGGGATACCAGTCACCCAATGGAACATGAGATACGATAACTGCTCAAACGTGAGCCAGGATGTATACTACGCGCGATAAAGTTCCCTTACCGCTAGATAAACCAGGTTCACAAGAGTCCAGCTAACCTGAGGTTCCATTCCTGGTATTGCGTCTATGATAATCTTGCCAACGCAGATGAGAACGACGTGGATTAACCAAGCGCCTACGAGTCCACATTGACTGAATATAAGGTTAATGAAAGAGAGAAGAAGCCGGCGTACCCTTTGCATCAACCCAGTTAGCATTGTTATTCACATACGTGTTCTGGTCTAAGTCTTCCACAGTACTGCTACCGACATGCTCGACTTTAAGTAAACTGCTACTGCGACCTCGAGAATTCATGGAAGTAGACAAAGAAGAGCGAGGCTGTGGCGTTATGTCAAGAGGTTGAATAGCGGTAGGCCGGTGGGACTGCATGGTCTTCCACGTATGGTTATGGTATTAGAAAGATTTGAAGAAATGTTCTTTTTACTTCGGGTAAGCGGCCCGCTAATATGTACCTGAAAGAGTCCTGAATACTTTTATTTTTATGAACAAATGAATTCTTCTGTGCATTCCCTATCAACTGCTACTCCCCTACATAGATTTGCCAAAAATTTCAGCGCCTCAAGGAACCGTGACAGCAGGGGAAGGTTTGGCGCTAGTAGCAGACGCGAAGGAGGAGTAGCAACGAGAGAGACCAGACGAGATCGATGAGTTGTATATTCAAGCAGGCAACAAAAATCCGAATTCTTCCAGTTCCTTTGGAGCTTCATACCTATCTGATGATGTGCTCACTGCTCATATACTACTATTTGGTATGAACTTTTAACAGCATGTAGGTGTCATATTGTAGAGAAATGAGATTTTATCTTCCTCCCAAGACTTCCGATTTTCTTTCATGCTACTCAGAGGATATTTTACAAAACAGGGCAAGGGGAAGAGCGAGAGATACGGCACATTGAGCTATCGCTAGTTTGAACATATTGTCAGTCAAAGGGTTAAAAAAATAAGTCGCCAGCAAATCGTTAGTTGAGTGATTGGCGCCGTGTTCATCTCACGATCGATTTTCTACTGTACTACATATATTACAGTAACAATCCTATCCATGAATTCTGCCAGCTCCATATCCTCCTTACTCCGCAGACCTCAGTCCGGTGTTTCTCAGCGCCCTGAATCGAGCCTCTCTCATCACACGATCCAACATGGCTCAACTGCCACAGTGGCTTCCCTGGCTCGTCCTGCTTCGAGTGCTTCAATAAGACCAACTTCACGCGCCTCATATCGCCCTAAATCCCGTCAACAAAAACTCACTACGGCCAAACTTTTGCCGTTTTGCGGAGACGTTGTGCGAAAAGTACTGGGTGAGCCTGGAGAAGGAGACGACGAACACGAGAGAAAGTATCATGAAATGGTAGATTGGTCAGTGAAGCAACTCGGCTCTGAAGGTTCAAATAAAGCCGCTTTGGTATTCGATATGGAAGGCATAAACAAGATGGTTCGTGGGTGCGTTCGTTATACTTCCTCATTGACCAATTGGTCAATCTCGAAACTGCTACCTAGTCATGTTGAGAAAGCGCGTGTCAAATCTCAGGACACGCTCGCCGACGCCCTAGAAAGGTGCCATGGACAGCTTAATGAGTTAGCTGAAGGTGAACACGACTTGGATGACGAGATCAAAGTGATTCCCTTCACATCGCTTCTGATTAGTTTCTAAAAGCTGTCTCAGAAATCTCGCCTATCTGCTCACATACAATTCCTGGCAAGTACAGCCTTGGCTTCACATTTGTCGTTCACATAATCTGCCTTCAGCTTGCAATGTCTTCCCCGCCTGAACCAAGTACACTGACACACGCGTCGCTTTATTTGGATGCCCTCGATAACCCACCACCTCCAGCTGAAAAGGACCAATTGACGTGGAAGAAGATCCTTCAAGAGGACCCTTACGAAGGAGACCATTGGATTGGCGTTCCTGGAGGAATCCCACTGCCTCGTAAACGCAGATCTCCCGCATATGCTGCTGAAGTCGACGACGACGAGCTCCTAGATGATTTAGACACGTCATCCTCTTTGTCGCCCTTGAACTCTGATGACCTTGCACTAGACGACACCGATTCTGAGAATGAAACTTTCCAACCTCTGGACAAAACCCCAAATTCCGGTGTATTACTAGCGTCTACAATAGATACCGGTCATAAACCACTGTATACGACCTATGCATACAGGAAAGAGCTCGAAGATCTCAAATCAAAACAATATTGGCAGCCAGATTGGAGAATGAACTCAGAGGTCGCACTGCAACGAAGGGGAACATTTGATATCGGTGATGCTTCAACTCTAGGTTCGATTTCGCAGAAAATTTGCAGCTGCGTGAACTGGTTGAAATCGCTGAATAGGACCTACGCTTCAACGTGTCTTGCCCAAAAATATGCCCTCGGAGCAGCTACCGCTCGAGTTGGTCTTGTCGGTCGATGTAAGAGCCTTTGTTGAAACGAAGGCCACATGCTCAAAATATCTATAGAGACATATTCGAGAACAAGATGCGGTCCGTGAAGTTCTCATTGCCCTGCAGGGAAGAGAGAACGCCCTTTACGACCAAGATTTCAAAGTAAAGCTATCGCGCCTCTTTGTGGCTACAAATGTCTAATCAATTGCAACATCTTCATCAGACCACGAAGAATACTCCCAAGCTTCTCCATTACTCTCTTACTTCGCAACAATCTCTTCTTAATACTATCGGGGATTCATGTAGGACTATTCAACGCCTTCGCCAATTCACATCTTCAATCATGCGTCATTCATTCGTCGTCCGGTCGAAGGGAAGACAAACAATCAGTGCTGTGGATAGGATGAGGGCTGGTCGTGTTGGTAAAATTACTCGCACAATTGAAGCTTTCGCAGACGCCATCGACGCCGAGATCATACTGCTAGAAGCGTGGTGCTCAAATCGGGAGGAAGCTTGGCTTCGAGCTTTGAATGGTTTAGTTCCCCATCCAGAGTTTGATACACAAGACGCAGGCCTCGTTGTCAGTTTATTAGGAACCGAAAAGGCATTTCGAGATCACTTTGAGGATAGCTTCAACACCTTGCTGGAGGTTGTCATTCAAGTTGTAGGAGAGCCTCAATTAGAAGAATGGGCCTTGCCAATTCGATCTCCCTCGTTGACCACGACCCTCCTTCTTGACACACTCTTCTCCATGATCCAGCAACGACTGGAGCGAGGCGACAAGATCACTGCGGAGGTGTTGATGAAAGTGTTCGTGGGGAGCGCTGAACCAGTATGGAATATGATTGGGAAGTGGATTGGCAATGGTTTTGAAACGAACGGAGGACAAGATCAGAGTCTCGCCCAGGTCGGAGGGGAACTTGAAGAAGAATTCTTCATCGAGTCAAATGGTCTTGGAATTGAACTAGGCGTCCTTGGCCTTTTAGATCCTGATTATTGGCGAGAAGGGTACAGTCTTCGAGACGACACATCCTCAGGATCAACTTTTCAAGTAGATGAAAACTCATCCTCCACTCAGACGCGCATACCGAGTTTTCTGAAACATGTAGCCGTAACGGTATTAGAGTCCGGCAAAGCCATTGGACTACTGACAGCTCTGGGTGTCGACATGCGGGACCGGAACAGCGGTGAGGCGCAGTTTATTTGTAACTGGGAATGGCCGTCCTTTCAGAACCTAGTCGTTGATGGTTCTACCTGGTCACCACAAAACAACAGTACCAACGGTCGCGCTCTATTTTCTGTATCTGTCGACCAATTATCGCGCCGGATCTATGACAAACTTACGCCTTATGGTCATGCAACTGGATCGTTACTTGCGAGAGTGATAATCGAGGAGTGTGACTTTTGGTCTCATTTGAGGGCGATCGAAAGTCTGTATCTGATGCAGAGAGGCGATATAATCAGCGACTTTACAGATATTCTCTTTGCAAAGGTAAGCTTACCAGCTTAGTTTGGACGTGAATGCGTCTGACGTTCAACGTAGATGGACTCGCAACAGAACTGGACCGATTTTCATTTCCTCAATACTGCCTTCAGTGAGATGATCGCTGCTAGCAATATCACTGGCAGAAATGAAGAGTTCATTGAGACTTCCCTTATTCGGCTGTCATACCAAGGCGGGAGCTTCAAAGAAAAAAATGCATTGCGAACGGTCAAACCTCTGGATGGGCTATCCCTTGAATACCTAATTCCTTTTCCCCTAACATATATATTCACCCCGGGGAACTTGCAACTATATAGTGAGATCTTCATCTTTCTGCTACAAATTCGAAGAGCAAAGAATTTGTTGGAAAAGATTTTAGTCAGAGGCGCATCTGGTAGTAATCCTGGACTGAAAGCCTTCTATGCGATGCGAAGCCGTTTGAGCTGGTTTGTCAAGTAAGAGCTTGGATTTATTGATACCGTTTTCTTTCTGACCTTCTTTGTGTACAGTACATTCCTCAATTTTCTCACTACCTATGTGAGCACATCCTGGTCAGAGCTGTTTAATGATTTTCATGAAAATTTGACAGGTCATTCAAACACCAGCATTGAGCTTCCATAAGGCACTCGCCGAGGCACAATCGCAGTCTTTTGACCAGGTAATCGAAGTCCACGAAGACTAGTAAGTCTCGATGCGCGAAATACAAGTTGAGCTCTAATAATTCGTATGAATCAGTCTGCGGAAAGTGCACAATCGATGTCTCCTTCAGACCAAGGTCGGATCTCTTGTTTGCATCAATGGTCTATACTCACGGCTTACGAATAGACAAACGCTCTATATCAAGCGGTACTGTCAATCCTCGACATGACACTCAATTTCAACGACCTATTTGGCGCTTTCGCTGGCGATGTTACGATGCACGATATTTCCAGCCACTCTCTAGTGCTCAAGCACCATCGGAGCCGAAGACAACGACGCCGACGCAAAAACACCATCGGTTTCTCTCATCAGATGGATCCTTCTTTTGATACCTCAGAGAGTGAAATGGAACAGGAGGAAGACGAGGTTGATTACTCGTATTCCGTCTCGATCAACGCTTCGACATTTGCGGAAAGCGATGACCTATTCACAAAGGTGAACAAAATGTCAACAGATCTTGATGGCCTGGTTCGTTTTGTTAGGCGAGGAGTTGAGACTTTGGCAGGAGGTACGAGCGACGCTGCGACTACGTTCGGAATTTTGGCTTTTTCTTTGGAAGATTGGGATCTGTGATTAATAATTCGTTATCAAGCAAAATTAATTCCTCTCAATTGCATTTCCTACAATCCTGTTTCTACTCGTTGGCGGAGGTTCATGACTATTCTCGAAACTTCCCAGTGGGTACAGCAACGGTCCATCTCATTAACAAAGAATTCATATAGACATGGACAGCATATAGATGTCATGGGGAAGAAGTGATCAAGAAAATACGGTACTAAGGTAATAAATGACCAGAAAAAAGTGTGGGGATTGTACGGAGAGACTAGTGACAGAACGACAACGATGCAAGAGATATAGATAATTCATGATCATGACAAGGTTTAGTGATGTGTATGTACTGGGAGAAAGTGAGGATAAAAGTGGAAGCTGAAGCCCAAACCTGCGAAGAAGGGTGAATACGTGAAGAAAAAAAGATGGAGATAGATATGACACAGTATTAGACAAGGTCAAAAGTATAGACGTAGATTTAGTAACCAAAAAGGCGATAGAAACAGAAATAACAACAGAAGAGGTTCGGGAAGAAAGATAACAAAGGAGGGCAGGCAGGAAAAGGGAGCGGAGCGGATATAGAAGAATTACTGGTAGTACACAGTACCCTGCGGAGGATACATCTCATACGGCGCAACCTGCGACATGTCAACATAAGGGTTGTATCCATAAGAAAGATCCGGGTAATAATACGGATTGTAGTAGCCCATCATAGGGTCCTGGACCTGCTGGTCCGTAGCCAAGGAGTCACCTTCGGGGAAATATTGCTCAGAGGGCTCAAAGGCGGCAGCATCTGACCTTAGCTCTGTGGAAGAATGCTGCTGTCTCGGCTCATCAGGGGCACGGATTCGGATACGAGAGGACTGGCGGGGGTACGAGAAAAGTGGGGGCGTGGGAGTGTATTCTATGTAACCACCACCATTGATGGGCGGAGTTCCTGCCGTGACAGGAAGAAAGTCGGAAGACGAAGGGTGATGGACGTGACCGGGCACGAAAGGTACAGGCTGCATCATTGGAGGAGGGTACATGTTCGATGGAGGCTGCAGGTATACAGGACGTCCAGTGGCAACTTCATATGTTATACCAGCAGGATTGATCACCAAGCCTGGTGGAAGCTGAGGTGCATACTGATACGGTGACCCGTAGCTTGGAGAGACCTGATCGGACGAAGTGAAATTGTGTGGTATGGATGATAGAGGAGGTTGTTCTTGTAAGTCATCCGGAACAGTCCCTGTAGGATTACGCATAACAGCTTCCTCAGTCTGTACCCACCTTGTGGAATCAGTCTTCTGCGGCCCTAACGACAGCTGTTCGAGCTTCTGCTGTATGATAGGATCAATGGAAGATATAGATGAAGACGAAGTATGGGTCCCGTTGGGTAGTGAGACAGGAGCTTGCCAGCTTGCTGGCTGTTCAGGCAATGGGATGGGTTTTGGCGATACGAGTCGAGGCCTGACTGTGAAGACTTCTTCAATGGAAGGCTCGCCGGTCGGGGGATTTTCAACCGTCTCTGCGACTTCGGGCGTTTCTAACGGCGCAGACTTCGGTATCCGTACAACAAGTGTTCGGTCTCCAATTTCGGATTCGGGCCTCGAAGTAGACAGGTTCGAAGTAGACGTTTGAGCAATCGATTGCATCGGGACACGGATAGGGGCAGTTTTTTGGCAGGGCAGCTTAACACGTACGGAAGCTGGCTGGCCTGCCCGTGGTTTAGACGAAGGGTCAGAGAAAAGGAAGGACTCAGCCTGTTTCGTCCACATGTGTTCCGGCTTTTTCAGGAACCAGACTCGACCTGGGTCACTGTGTAGTGAACGAGCTCTGAATGATGGTGAAAATGAAGCACGGTCTGCCCATCCACCTCGAGATGCAAAAGATCCGCGTGGACCACGAGGAGCGTCGGGCCTTCGAAGAGGTGCAGAGTGGTGAACTTGCTGAGGAGAAGAAGCGCTATGTTCATCATTGCGTTTGAGCTCTTCGAATCCATCGTGCGTCCACGCTTGGTTGACCGGTTGAACACCATCCTCTTCCATATCTTGCGCCGCAGCAGGTATGCCTGGAACAGGTCTTCCAGAGAATCCGCCTCGTCCACGAAAAGGGCCACGAACGAATCCTCCACGACCTCGAATGCCACCCTGCCTACGACCTCGCCACCATCCACTCAAGCTCCTCAAATTCTTGTCCAGCAATCTATCGTCATGACCCCAAAACTCGCCAACAGTAGGGACATAAGAAGGATCAGCGTCGAGTCGTTGTTGATAAGCCTGGCGTGCGCTCTGACCGGGAGGCCGCCGAGGTGCAGAGTGAGAAGATGGTGCACGAGACTCCTCTGTATCGTCCACAGATCGCAGTTGAGCAGTTGAGGCAGAAGGTAAAGAGGTGGCAGTGGCAGTGGCACGGTTATCATTATGTTTCTGGTTTTTCTTCGATTTCCGCGATTGGTTGGGTAGAGGAAGGATCTGGCTATCGAGCTCGGTAAAGTCAATGACAGGGAGACTCTCAGGACCATTTTCGACCTCGTTCGCAACCATTTCCGACCAATCCCCGGAGCTTCCGAAAAAAGGTTGATTATGGTCGCTTACGAGAAGATGAGAGGCACCTTTTGTTGGACTCTGACTCGTGCTGGGCGTGAGGACTCTGGATTGTTCATTGGGCAGAACGTCTTCAGAGGCTGGTTCAGTATCGGAGTCAGAGGTGGATTCGGATGAAGAGAGGTCAGCTTCGGATTCAGAGTCGGTCCTAACCTCCCTTTCAACTTCATCGTCACTGTCCAGGTTTGGCTTTCTTCCTCTCCTCCTGCCAAATCTCCTCCTCTTACTGTGTGAGCCACCAGTACGTGGTGCAAAACTATTATCGGCTGTCATATTCGCTGTGGCAGAGGTAGATGACGCTACTAGAGCAGGCATAGTAACGACTAGGATAGAAAGAGAGAATATGTATCAGAGAACAATTCTGCGAAAGTAAAAAAAAGAGAATCAAACCTTACTTGAGCAAGTGTAAGATAAAAAATAGAAAGCGAGTAGGGAATGAAGATGTTGGATGAAGATAAAGAAGACAGAACAAAGGCTTGGAGTGCGACTTGAACAGTAAAGTCCAAAAACAAAACACGGCTCCGAATTGATCAGTAAGCATCGGCAGCATTCGGCATTAATTCGACGTTGCTTTTTAATCCGGTTGTACTCACAGCCGACTTCACCGTAACTTACATTTCTAAATCCACCCCCCTCCGCGAGTCAATGAACTATGTATATTGACACGTCTGGCTTAAATCATAGGATAGAGGAACTCTCTACTCGTCGGAAGTACCACTTTGTTGATCAGAAACCTGCACACTACAAGCATGGACGTACACCGACGTTGCTTTGTGTACATGGCTTTCCAGATTGCTGGTGAGCGAATGAACGCGGTTCGAAGACCACAGTGAATCAAGGAACAAGCTCAAGACTATTAGGTATGGCTGGAGGTATCAGATCAAACCTTGGGTTCATCGAGGTTTTCGCGTCGTTGTCCCAGATATGTTAGGTGTGAACCGAACTACGGTGCTCCTTGGCTCGTAAGACACGCACTGATATTCACTTTCAGGCTACGGCGGAACAGACAAACCAAAGAACCCAGTGGAGTACTCTACGAAACGTCTATGTGCGGATTTAGCAGCAATCTTAGACCTCCTTGAAATCAAGAAAGCTGTTTGTTCCTTTCGTTTCTACCGATACCTTGATCTACTTCATTAGCGTGTATGCATAGGTCCTCATTGGCCATGACTGGGGAGCGTATGCCGTCAGCCGGTTCGCTCTCTGGCATCCAGATCGTTTACTGGCTTTGGTAATGTAAGAAACAATTCAATCTACGACATCGCAACAACTAATGATGGCCGCTAGATTATCTGTGCCATATAGCCCTCCGTCGTTAGAATACATCTCTGTAAAAACCATCGCAAAGATAGCACCCAACCTAAGCTATCAAGCTTACTTTGAAGAACAACGCTCTACGCAGGAGATAGAATCCAACGTAACTGACAAATTCCTCTGTATTCGGATAGGCAATTCATACTTATTCCAGCTCAACACGTTCTTACGAGTGATTTATCGTAACCCGAACCCGACACAACGGTTCAAGATATCGCAGCTATACAAGGGCCCAGAAGTCCTTGCAAAAATATATGTACCGGATTCGGATATTGTACTAAATTCTGAGGTCAGCTACTACCTTCATCTTAAGTGAAATTCGCGTGTCCTCAGCAGCTCCTACAGGAACTCAAATTCTACAACAAAATATTTGAGCAAGGGATGAACGGCCCGTTGAACTACTACCGCACATCGTTGTATCGACACGAAGAAGAGCTTGGTAAGTCGTCGTATATATATCCTCAAAGTCATCCTTGATTCCCAACAAACACGCGCATCTTTTAAATCCTCTTCGACTAAAATAGCCGCCAAACTCTCGCCCAACCTCCGACAAGACCTGCCGGTCCTATTCATCTGGGGCACCAAAGACACCACAACCACATCCTCGTTGATTCATAAAGCCCATAAATTCATTCCTCGACTGCAGGATTTTGCTTTGGAGGAGAAAGGTCATTGGATACTCGTTGAAGCGAGAGACGTGATAACGGAGAAGATTGCACAGTGGTTGGAGGATCTTGCGATAGAGGCTCGGATGGCTGCTAAGGTGCATTTGTGAGATCAAGGCCAAGAATTTCTGTTCAGGAAATAGCAGATATGCATGTATCATTATGGTCTTCATGCCCCTGTTGTCAAACAAAAGTTAAGAAATCTCGACCGAGGGCTCGCAAAACACAAAGCAAATTTTGGGAACACCTGTATGCCCTGAATATTGGGATGGAGATCCTGGTCTATGTTTATGACAAGGCCAAACTTTACATCTGAGTTATGGTATGCCAAAACCATGGCAAGTACCTTCGTGAATTCAAGATCTTAGTCTAGTCTCTAAGGACTGCCTTCCACCGCTTCCTTAGGAAAACCGGGTTACACGCTCTCGATGGTTGCGTCAATGTCGGCGGAGTGATTCTCCACAGTTGCAATGATGTCTTTATGTCTCGCGCAAGTATCGACTGCTTGATCAAGGCGTCTGCGGCCCAAAAGCAAACTTGGTAGGATCCTGCTTCGCTCATTTGTTTGGTCGGATTGATCTGGCGTCGTCGTCGCCTTGTTGTTTGGAGTGTTCCTCTGTTTGCTAGTTCGTTAGTTCGTTTTCTGCTAGGTTTATCTTGCTCCGGTTTGCTCCTGTCGTCGTTGCATCTGGGTTTATCAATCACCCAGTTCTCACCCTAGTGCTACTGAAGGTTCACCCTGGTTTGGCGGAGGTGACTTCCTTTATCTCCCTGCTTGGGCTAACCATCTTCAGCGAGGTCCATGCGGTAGGTGACCGTCTCCTCCGGCGCATCATTGGATTGTCGTTAGTACAAAGTAGATGAAATGAATGATTATTGGCGCCAATACAACCCGTAGATCTGTGATCTAAATCACCTTGATACCACACTGTTAACTTTTTAGCTGTTTTATTTTCAGAACGTGCGTTCTTTGTTCCTCTTCATCTAAAATTCTACTTCATCCTCCTTTCTCTTCCCCCTTCCTGTTTTTGCCCTTTTTTCTTTCTTTGTACTTGATGATAATCTTTCTTTCCACTCCCATTTTCCAATCTGCATGGAACTGTGCAAATTTCGCTTACTTTTCACTTTGCACTGCTATTTCTGCGATCCGCCTTTGCATGGTGTATATACCTCATGAGGGTCGTGAGGAGCAGTGATGGAAGGAGCAGCGTATTGCTATCTCGGAAAAAGTAGCTCGTGGTACGATTATTATCCCTGACAGTAAATGGCTCATCAGAGGATTGGAATCCTCCATTTCCAGACCTTATTTATACCCTGTTCATCTTCTCTCAGGCTCTCAGGCTCTCAGGTTCTCAACGCTGGTTCGGTATGTCACTTTCTCTTCTATGTTTTCAACTTTCATATCTTTCGATCCGCAAAATAATTGACTACACCTGCAGTTCAGTTGCCCACCAAAAAAATTGCTTTCTTTTGCTGGTAAACCGTAAAACAGCCAATCATGTATGTGCTCAGCTCATCGTTCCCTTTTCGTATTTCTTCGTCCGTGCCACCATTTGTCCCGTCGTCATCATCACCTCCCCCTTGAGCCTACGCACGCACCGCACTGCTGTTCTTCCGACGCTGCAACATGTTGTTCCGAGTGGCTTCGTCGCCAAGTCGATTGCTTCACCTATATCTTCTCTTGTCCTCACTCTACTCTCTCTCTCTCTTCCGTCCTCGCATTTCCCTTGTCACCCCGACGGCCCTTTGTCGAGGGTAATGAAGATAAGTTATTGGGAAGAAATAGAGGGCGGGAAGCGTGGGATCGTTACCTCCAACCAGGTCCTTAACGGTCTAGAATCTCTGCAGGCCAAAGTTCATTTCAATATTGACGGTCCTGGTACACGTAAGGAAAATTTTCCACTACCAACGCGCTTTGTGGTTCGGGTTAACAAACGGGACGTATCTTGAGCAGGAAACTGGCATTAAACTCAACAGTGACGTGGACTACGTTTCAGCCAGCCTCCAACTGATAATTAAGCAAGGCTTTATTCCAAAAAGATCATCCGCCAAGACATTGAAGAACTGGGACGCCTACAAAGCTCGTAATGGTTTAATGTGACAACCTGGGGAAGTGAAGGACTATGTAGTCAATCCGGTACTGTTTTGTATCCATCGTACATAGTCTCATTTGTTCGCGAAAGAAGGGCGTGTTTTTTTGTGAGAGATATCTCAATGGACTTGTATCGTTGCCTGACTTATCCGTTGCAATCCTATTCCACCAATCCAAACAAACTAACAACAGCCATCGCTGGAGGGCCTCCCTCGCGAGCGTTCGTCTGACCGCAATAGGCAAAGAGATGTTTGGAGGGATGCCAACCGACCGTCGACGCTGAGACTAGGGATGTCACACGGTGTAAAGGTATACCAGTCTCTGTGGCACACTATTAGAGAAATTAGAGAAACGGACGGGGGATAGAACGTCAACTGCTTCTCACAATGTCAATGTAGTTGCCGCCAGAAGCGATAGCGATGTATTCACCGTCAAAAGAAAAGCTCAAAGCGTTTATGGAGTGACTAGAGGCCATCAGTTGAGAAAAGTATTGCAAGAAAGGCATTCGGTACTCACTCGCACGAAGTGATCGTGCGTACACATATCCAGTCTTGCAAATCGAAGAGGTTCACGATGGAGTCGTGTCCACCAGTGGCCAGGTATCTTTAAAATTATTCAGACTCTCTTTATACAGCATGCGTATTTGAAAAAAAAACCGACTTACCTGCCACGAGGATCCAGCGAAACTGCTGAACATCCTCCCACATGCGCTGCTGGATGATCCCTCACCTCAAAATCGGGGAAATCTAGTACTCGAAATCCGTTTTCTGAAATATGAGTCAGCACCAGCCCCGTTCCTGAATGATTAAATATGGCGGTCGTGCCAGTGACCTGCACGTCGTCGTGAATAAAAAAAGCACATACGAGACGAAGAAACACTGATAACACACTGGATCCTTATCAGACAGCCGCCACTGTTCTTTGGTTTCTTCCCCGACTTTACCAAATGTGAGAGTGTACATTTGGTGTTGGGTAGAAGCCCAGATGAGCCATCGACCGTCTGGTGAATAATTTGTATACACGGGAGCGGATTTGAGAGAAATTTGTTGGATGTGCCTGCTTTCTGAATGGGGCCTTACTCAAGTACCTGACCAATCACAGATGATTTTGAAACCTACGTCTTGCATCCCAAAAAACAATCCTACGATCTCTCTGGCTTGACGTACAGAACAAGTCGGGATGCGTTGGGTTCCACGAGACGTAATCAACGTCGTCGCTATGTCCACCAGAGAACATCGTTGCAGATCGGGGTTCCATCTGAATATACAGCTATTGTTTAGGTTAAGGAAATTACAAGGTCGATTTACACGCACACTCTTTTCTGGTGTCCAAACTCGCGTAATCTTGTCAATGCCAACAGCAGCCAGCTTCTTGCCATCACAGTTCCAGGCGACATGGTTCATCGCCTGTGTGCTAGTTATTCGATAGTCTCTGGGCTTGAAAGCAGAGAAAGTTGGAGGCTACAGACACAGAACCAGAATAATTTCGGAAGGGTCCCGTCAATCAAGATTGCCGTGCTTTTTCAGTGGGGTTTCAATCGTACATGAACGCCTCTGGCAGCAAATGTAGTGTGTGGAGGCGGAGATGGTGGTTTTTGAGGAGGCGGTATCTCCTCGATATCATCCTTTCCACCATTTGGTTGGGCAGACATTAGTTCAAGAGCAAAATCAGAATCGTGTGAATATTCATAACACGCTCACGTTACCTTATAAAAAGGTGGATGACAATTTTAGTTTTGTATATGTATACGAGAGACGGTGAAAAGCATACGAGTCGAGGAAAGCACTGGAAAGCATAGAGGTACTATATCTACTTAGAGTTCGTCAAAAGCAACTGAAAACAGGATAGCAGTGACAAAGCGTTAAAAGACATGTTCGTAAAGACGGTATAATATACATATGTCGAACCCTGTTCGAGGAAACGAGCATTTGCATAACGACAGCAAAGCAAAGCAGAAACGACGATAGCAAAACGGAGATTTGAGAGAGCAAAAAAATCGATAACAGAGGATCACAGAGCAGTGGAAAGCGATATGAAATCAATATAAACAAAGCAGATTTTAGTTCGAGAGCAAAATATTGAATGTTTTTTTACGATTCGAGAACGGTACCCACAGCGAATTTGTTGGGTATAATCCGACTGAATCAGTCGCGGAAAGTATACGCGTAGACCTGGTGCTCAGTCGTCGACGGAGGTCTAACGACCACGTCAGGTAGCAGCTCGTCCTGTCTCAAGATGGCTCGCATCTTATTAGTATCCGATCTAGCAAGATTCAGCGGCTTCAGATTGTGCTTGTTCGATCTAGAACGAGGCGCATCTGGGCTAGCATTTTCATCTGATGGCTTGGCCCTGGCTTTCTTCGAGATAGCAGCACCCTCCCTCTTGGCAAGGGCAAGAGGACGGGTCCCCTTGGAGTTGGCAGCTTGGACACCTGGTCCAGCAACGCTGTTCGTATCGCGCTCCTGGAGCAACGACAGAGGTCGCAGACCTCCCCGCGGGGACTCCGGCTTGGAGGTACTTGGCGCAGATGTTAATGCTTTGGAAGCCTTGCGCTGGAGCTTGCTGGATTTCGGCATAAGAGGTCGTACCGCTCGGGAAGACCATTGTGCGAGAGAAGACATGGCAGACGTAGACGACGTCGAGGTGGCGTTAGGAGGCGTAACAGTGGCGTTTTCGTCGGATTTGATATATACAATGCTGGAGCGACGGTTCGAATTTGTAGAAGAGCGGTTCTTGTTGACTGAGTTCCTGTTGGATGCGGTCGAAGTTGTATAATGATTGGACGAGGGCAATGGCGGGACTATGTCTTCTGAGACCCGTTTGTGAGCAACGTTATTATGAGGAGTGCTCTCGGCTTGAGGTCCGGTTTCCATGCCGTTTACAAAGTCTTCGAAAAGAGTGACAGTAGAGGCAGCAGAAGGAGGAACATTGTTGTTCACCGAAGCAAAGGACGATCGGGCCGTGTCGACGTTATGAGGAACTTCCGCTCGTAAACCTAGAGACCGAGTGGACATGGCCCGTCCAAGAGGAGCGGCCCTGGTGGTAGTTTGATGAACGATTTCCTGAACGATTTCCTCATGTGTAGCACGCAAGTTGGTCAAGTCGTTAGGGATAGATTCCGCGCCAAAGACAGTGTTCCTACGGAACTCTACATTGCTGGGAACAGCAGTGTATTGACCGAACCGGTTGTCTATTGCGCGACCGAGTTCATTACTCCAATAGCTTAAAGATTGGACGCCATCCCTCCCAAGACCAAGACTACAAAACAAGGAATAAGTTTACCAGTTCGGGTCTCGCAAACAATCATACCTAGGCAAACTGAAGTGGTTCCGTTTATGAGCAGAAGTCTTGCGGCCACGAGGCTCCTTAGCCTTCGAAGCTCCCGCGCGTGTTCTCGCAGGGGTTGAATGCATCTGCGGCGAAGAAAAGTCCTCCCCAAATTCATTCAATGCCTTCAAGATGCGAGCGGCCTTGCCTTCTCCTCTAGTTCTACTCGTGCTTCGACTCCTGCTCCTTTCGCGGCTAATCTCCAACTCAGCCCTAGCACGTTTTCTCCAAGTAGCCGGAGGGGAATCCCTGATCTTCATATCATCGCCGACTTTCAGTCCTGGAACGAGAAGAGGCAGAACACCGGCAGTAAGTGCGTCAATCTCATTCATATCGTCTACAGGGCCAAAGGAGAATTTTCCGGCAGAAATGGAAGAATAGCTTTTCTTGTGCTTCGCGAGGCGAGCAGCACGGACACTGGGAGGCGTAGGAGGAAGCGGGAATGCAGGCGGAGGACTGGGACTAGCATTGAACGAAGCGAAAGTGGGCGTTGGCGGACCATTGACAGAAGTCACTGAGCGAGTACGAAGGTGTTGTGAAGCACGATGGTTGCCAGAGGCGGGAACATCGACCGCACTGGTGCTAGCGACCGGCCCGTCAAGGAAGAGATGAGCGCCAGCTGCAGGCCCCCTCTCAGGAGAACCGTTGACATGGATGGTTTGTGCTAATGCAGAGTAGTGCTTCTGCGCAATCATGATTTTGGAGGCAAAGGCGATTGATTCATCAGCACCAGAGAAGTAGGAGCTCGCCTTCGAGTCTTTTCTGATACGTCCGAACTGAGCACTGGTCTCAGAGTACGAGCGACTATGAAGGTTGACAGGCATGGAAGAATCGCCATCTTGAATGGGGAGCGGAGGTGTGGACGGCTCGTCTTCATTCTCTTCTAGTGGCAAGACTGAAAGTTTGGGCATCGGAGACATCATACCAAGTGCCCGGCTGACTTTTCCTTTACCATCAGCAGCGTCGCCATTCGAGAGCCAGACATCACCACTACGGCGGCCCTCGACAACAGTGATACTGCCGCTGCGTTTGTATTCGCGGGACCATTTAACGGTATCAGAAGTAGGAGTAGCTCCGCGGAGAAGATTAGTAGGCAAGTCGTTAGGAGCATCGAACAAGCCGGAGGGTATCGGAATGGGGGCTCGGAAGAGAATGCTAAGTGCCAGGATGGGCGAAGACATGGTTACAGACAAGGTAAGTAAAATCGAAGTTGCTAAAGATGTGGGAATGTTCTGCGAAAGAGTAATGAGATAAGGCAATGAAAGTCCCTGTAACAAAATCCATCGTTCAGCGAATGAGTGCGCAGAGCACAGGTAGAATCTTCTTACCAGAGGAATCCAAATGAGAAGCAACCAACCTAGAGAACGATATATCGAAACGTCCAAAGCGGTACCTGGCAGGGGCGCCGAACCACCTTCCTTCTCAGAATCCTTGTATCCATATCCGCCCAAGACCTGCGCATTCGACAGCGCGGGTGTCACCGGTCTTGAAGCAACTGCAGCTGAAGAGGGCAGCAATGTCGTATGCAAGTTTGGAGAACTAGCATTGTGCACGCTCTCTGCTTGTGTAGCAGGGAATGACCATGCGGAGAGCGTGGTGTGTGATTCATTCGAGGACGACAGCCACGAGTTCTGGGATCCAAGGAATCGTTCACGAGGGTGTTGAGGTAACGGAGAGGGAATGCGCCTGAAGGGGTCTGGTTCAGCGAGGCTCTCAGAAGTAGGCGATAAGGGACCATACTGAGAAGGCAGAGGAGGAACCGGAGGAATAGTGTTGAGCTGCGACGTAGAGGTACCGAACCAGTATGAAGATTTGGCAGGAATCGATGGGTGTGATGCAGTCTGAGGTCGACCGCTGTGTCGAGAGGTAGTGACGGTGTGATGGGTAGAGAATGACCAAGCAGAAACAGAATCACGCCTGGTGCTGGCATTGGATGTAATCCAAGAGGCACCATCGCGAAGGGCATCGATTTCTTCCGTGGCAAAGGATGGGCGGGGCTTCTCTTCTATTTGTCGCATGGGAGACCAAGGATCAGAGTCACCGTTCATGGATGATGACAAGTTCCTTCGAATGACGAGGAGCGTAACTGCTAGACTGACGAAAGCGACACTACTTAAAATCGCTAGAAATGACGAATAAGCTGCCAAGCCAATGAACAGACTGTCCAAGCCAGCGGCAGAGAGGATCCCCGCCACAGCAGTCGATGTGAGGATTAAAACAGAAGATGGACCCCACACCATCCAGTGTTTCTGTCCAAATGACACAGAACGACCCAACCGGATATGCAAAAGGGTCAAACCGGCGACAACCAACAGACATGTCTGCCTCGCTGTCAAGATAAACCAAAGTCGAACCGAGGGAAGGGGTTGCTGGCCAGCTTCGTATCCCGTGGGTCCTCCAATGTATTCGCTGATAACCTCCCAAACGAAGATACAGAGAGCAAGAATATCAAGCGATGCGAGCCAGACATGACTGTAACGAGGACGATGAGCAGCAATCTCTCATCTCACGAGTATCACTCACCTCTGGTCTGCTGCTGAAAGAGAACGGAAGTTTGGAAGACCGAATTCAGACTAAAAAGATGACGAAGTTCAGCTTGAAATGCGATTAAAAGGTCATAAAAACGCACTGGAGCAACCCGACGGCTCAGAGGGTGAGGAGGCAGAATAGGTATTACAATTCGAAGAACAACAAAAGCTGAGCACAAGAACGAAAAGAAAGCAAGAGCAAGAGCAGGAATAAGAGGAATCATTTTTTCAGAAGTAGATTATCGTGGGTTCGTCGATTTGTTCTGAAAGAGCGTTGGTGCGTCGTGCGTTATGGGCGTAAGGCCTGCGTGAGCGCGAGCCAGTGAGGCTGAAAGATCACTAAGAAACCGTGGCTTGGGAAGAAGGAAGTTCGGAACGAAGAGAGGCAGACAGACGTTATTTGTTTGTTCCAAGTTGAACTGTTTTCAAACACGGACCCTCATGGACTTACAATTCAACATCACGTGATCGTTCGTTTCTCTGTTCAATTTTCCGTCATCGCGTCATTACAGTTTTATGTTGTTTGATTGCTACATCGATGAGTCTTTCATCTCGAATAACCACAAAATATAAACACTGCAGGTTCAATCTCTCGGTCTGTAATTATCGTTCGCTTGCCAGAGCTCACTGTTGTCATCTTCTAATACGATACGCATACTAACTTGTTCGAGAGACCATCGGACGAAGATTTCAATGTGATTTCAGTCCATAACATTGATTGAACTCCTAAAGTACTTAGCTGTATCGCTTCTCATGTCTATATTTCTCGGGTTTGAACTATATAAGCCTTTTGCTTCATTAGAGAACATCGCAAGTATTACTCCAACTTTGAATTACGATTATTAAATATGTATACGACCGTACCGTGTCCAGAAGCCAGCTACTACACATTTTCCCCGTCCTTGCGTTGTCTATAAGTGAGTATATGGATAAGAGACAATGGATGTTCCGCCTCCCATTCAGGTTCTCTCAACTGTCTCTCTTTTCACTTCGCTTACATGTCGTTTCCTAACCATCTTCGTCGTCCCATCATCTCCTTCCAAGTCTCTGCCATCCTGCTCCTGACCTGAATCAATTACTTCAACCTCCTTCACGTTCGGTTTTGAATCCAAGTCCGTATTTCCCTCATATAGATCACGCTCTGATGAACCAACATCTCTCCCTTGCAACCTATACTCAAGATTTCCACTACCATGACTCGCACCAGTACCCAAAACAGCAGTAGGTTTCTCCTCCAAAATTGACTCATATCTTCTCAACAACAACCTTTCCACCCAACCTTCTTTTGGAAAGTTCTTCTCCCACTGATTATGTAGATGAATGCCAAAAGTCTGAGAGAGGGCGCGCGCGAGAGCGGGTGGGTTACCGGTGTAGGTGACGTCCATGCTCGTAGCCAAACTCACAGGTTTGTCAACACCAGACGTTCGTTGAGCGTTTATTGCTGGGTTTTCTACCGCTCCTTGGGATCCTTGTAAAGCATCAGGCCTCTGAGACATCGTCATCCACCAAGTCCATGGCATCCACCACTTAGAACGTCTAGTTGACTGGTCATCCTGCTCCCACCAACCGATGCCGGCCTTATGATCTTCTTTGAATGGGTCTGGGAGTCGATTGTCAAGTCGACATGAACGGCCCTCGGTGAAGCACCAGGGCAGGACCTATTTCGAAAGGAAAACACTATAAGCTCAATCTGTGCACATAGGCCCAACAGGCACCTGGCATACCTTGAAAGGCCGCACGCCACCCCTCACAAGCCGTCTGTACAGCTTCAAATAGAGCGTGCTTCCCCAATCCGTTGAATGTGGACGTGGTGGTGAGTCGGTCGCCATGATATGAAAAGCTTCACAGAGGTAAGGTGAATAAGCATGAAAGCGCATAAGCGCTCCATTCAGAGGTGTATATTTTTTGTCTGTGGCGGACGGAAAATCAGCCAACGAACGTGCAAAGCGATGAAAAGAGCGTGATGACGTTTTGAGAAGGCGATAAACAGAATTATGATACTCACCGTAGCAATCCCACTGCGTAACGAATTCATGCTCCAGGAGTGGTTCCAGATCTCTCGTTAACAGGAAATCCATGTCCACCCAAACCCCACCAAAATTCCACAATAAGAGAAGACGAATGAGATCCCCATCAAGCCAGGCTTTGGAATCGGATAATAGAAGTCGATGGGCAGGTGGAAAGAAATCTGGCTCAAACTCGACCTCGTTTTCATTAGCGTGATATTCGAGCTCCGTACCCCGCGCCAGAACCGCAATCTCAGCGACCCGAACGTCAAACGAGCCTCTTTCAGAGCCAACGACGTCGTCTTGATCACCCTCAACCGCTCCGTACCTCTTCAAATACTTCCGCAAGATCGGGTTCTCTCTCATATCACCATTGCTCCATAAAATGAATGTAGAAGTGGCGAGGTTCTGCGTAGCGAAAAAGGATTTTAGCATATATTCTTGCCGTGGGCCGAATGTCGCTAGGTCGGAACGCCAGTAGGTGTGAAATTGAGTTCGTGGATGATAGGAGGAATGTGATGGCGTTGGACCTGGATTCCGCACTGTCCCGGCAAACTCGTAACAATCCAACCCAAACTTCATTTCCAGACCAGCATGAACGTCCGTTGCGCGTGGCCCATACAAGCGCTCAGTGACATTATACCTCCAACTAGAGCGATTGAAGCATCCAGCCAAGGGTTTCACAGGTAATATTTCTTCCCTCGCAAACTTGCGTGAGTAGAAAGCCAACTCGATGTGAGGTTCGTATATCCGAAGTAGGAGATAAAGTAAGGTGAAAGAGGCGATTAGAAGGAGGGTCCAGATGATCTTGGGTAGAAAGGAAGGTGATGGATCTTTTACTTTACGAAGGTTGATCCGTCTAGAATTGGAGTTCGTGGTGACAGAGTTGCTTCGAGAGATGGCGCGAATACTCTTCCCGAGATAATATATGGGCGTTCGCAAGAGTTTTGACCCTACTCTGCGTACAAAACGCGGCAAGGGTATAGGTATAGATGGTATAGGTATATTATTGGTCCAATTCGAGTCATTAGTCCGTACGGGAGACAATGATGGTCCACGTCTCCTGGAACTTGGGTGGGTTGAGTATGAAGAGTAGCCGTAACCTCCGTAGCCATAAGAAGCAGTAGAGGACCTTTTTCGGTGTCGGTGTTGGGTTATGGGGTTCGGGGAAGATACGGAAGCAGATGCGGAGGTCGAGGCAAAATTCTCAGTGTCGCTTGGATTGCGTGAGTTGTCGTTGTACATCGGTATCGTTGTTGGGAGCCGGTCATAGCTCATGTGTAGCGCGTAGCCCTGTCTAAAGCAAGTCAGCTCTTTGCAGTACAGTGTACATATCTCAAAATTCACCTTCGTCCGCAAGTTTGCGTCGCGTAAGTCGAAAACTTTTCTTGCTAGTTGCTTGTGGTGATGAACAGCAGGTTGACAGTAAACTTTTGCCAGCCGGCAGATGACGCCGTCAACATTAAGCGCTGGCTACATAAGCGCACTCCAAGCCCCTATTGTACGTTCTGCCTTCGCTGTAACTCTGCCATAGATCTCAATAGCCGTGCATTCTCCATGGTAGAGGAGGACAGCACAGAATACAAGGTAGCACACTGAATACTAAATAGTAATACCACTCGTACAGACGATTGGTTCACAGCTACACTCACGCTCGGAATTTGCTGTACCTGGTAGTCCTGTGCCTCAAGTCAGTATTCTCATATTCTACGTTAAATGCTTAACCCAAGCTCTAGTACATCACCGGATAATATCCAGGGGTTTCTCAGAAGGACTCAACCGATTCTTTCTCCTCTTTAGCCCGACTTTGGGAACGCTGAGCGTGTATGTCTCCGCTCTATCGTATTCCAAGTTCATTCGAGTAAGATTAATGTAAATGTAGGTTTACAATGCAGTGGGACACTATCCAATATTTCCTCTGTGTACCGGTAACCAGCTTCCTGCGGAAAATCTCACAAGCAGTCGATCCTGGCTTTCCTTTGCCTTGACCAACTGCGTGTTGGCCACTTTGGGGATGCCAGATGTTACGAATGATTTGTTTGTTTATATTTCGATAATCACATTGCCTGTCATGGTAGGTTTGGTTCAACAATTGTTCTAGTCCTCTTATCAACTTCTCTTCGAGGGTGCATCACTGGTTCTAGTCATACAGACTCGGATGATATGAGGCAGAATCAGCTTAAGACCACCATTTCGGGAGGCTACTCGACAAGAAGATTTCGGATTGAACCTGCTGGAACGTTCAAGTGACTTCTCGAAGGCTGTCTACATTCTGCCAGCGATTGTGGTTCTTTTGAGATCGCATATTTCCTGTCACTAGCTTAGCAGCAACGTTCGATGTGTCGTAATAAACACTTGAGCTCTACAAAATTCCTCTAGGTCTGCTATCTTTTGAATTTCACATGATTTTCTCCCAAAAAGATTGACTCACCTTTGACTTATGATTCCGCCGAACATCAACCAGCTGTATCAATGTAGCTTCAACAGTTGGAATTGTCAGTAGTGCGTTCTGCGATCAACATATGATTTGAGAACTTAGCTTTTTCGCGCTTTCCCAGTGTCTTCTCGGCCTTGCGGCACCAGAACAGTTACGCAACCCGTGGTCTGAAGGTGCTTAATGTAACTGGGTGGGGGAGGGGATATAGACCGTTTAAGATGACACCTGTCCTCGCTGTGCTTACTTGGAAAGTACACCCCCCATACAATCCGAAGCACAAGCGCCTAGTCTATATCCTCACGACTGCCTAATACTGGCGGATGCCAACCAACTAAGTTACCAGTAGGCAAGCTTTTGCAACACGGGACGGTACCAAACATGTAGTGGAACGAGTGCTTGCAGCTGTGTTTCGTCGTGGTTGACATATACTATATCCTTTAAGATGTGGCGGGTTTAATTTTGGTTGAACTCAGTGGCCACAATTTGTAGATGAGACAAAGGACTACAGGAGACAGAAAGTAAGACTCAATGAGACTCAGACTGCGTTCATGACTTACCTGTGTAGGGTATGCTCATTAGTAGAAGTTAGTAAGGTAAAACATCGCAAAAAGTCTGTGCCCTGTAGGTCAGCCGAGAGAGATGAAGAAAGCGTCAAGCTCACGCATACAGCATGTACTTGCATAGATATTCCCTGATTGTCATGAAATTTCAGATCGCACACGCCCAGTTGAAAACTGGGGTGTGTAAAACACAGCTAATCGGATAAAATAACGAATTGTATCACAAACCCACGACGCTTATCGTTACGTTGGCAGCGACTGAAGGGAACGTCGAAATCTTTTGAGTAAGACGAAACATCTAGCACAGAAAGCGGAACGTTCATTCATTGCAGCTAGGTCGAGCATAATTCAAAGTACAGCGTAACTTTAGTCTGAATCTGTGGCATGTATCCGCGCGTCCGACCAAATCATCAGAATTTTTCAGAAAGCCACAAGAAGAACACTGACAGTCGTTTTTTTTTCGGGAATGACAGCGTCTTAAATGATAAAGACCGTGTCACTGCAGTATAATTCTTCAGTCTGTCTTCTTTGCATCAACAAAACAAATCCTAAGCCGCGAAAGCATTTGGTTAAAGGAAGCTTATTCAGTTGGACCAACCTTCCGCTGAGGCGCTGGAGATTCAATTTTGACGCCCGTCAGTCCCTTTACTGCCATCATGTCGACATGCGTTCCAGTAAGGCCTACTTTTCTATTTACCATAGCCTATCAATACTTCATGCTTATACTCTATCTAGCATCATGACTGGTTCACAGCCGTGCTAACATTCGGACTTTGTTGCGGCCTAGTCATTTCCTATGTTCCGCAGGTCAGTCTATTTCAAACATTTCAGAATGACGAGTACTCAATATCAGCACTTTCAGCACTACCGAATCATTGCCAGTGGCTCTTCGGAAGGACTCAGTCCAGTCTTCTTACTCTTAGGAGTGACCAGCGCTGCTGCAGGGATGCTGAATATGTACGCGATTCCCCAGCCACTGTAGTCGAATTGTCTGATACGATTCCAGGTTTACGATGCAGTGGGGGATAATTCGATGTTGTCACTTCCTTGTACGTGGCCCCGCTTTATCTCGAAAAAGAGCTGAATAACTTTCCGTTGGCAGAGTTTCGGAAGTTGCATAGAAATGACAGCCGGAGTAATACAAGTTTCTTTACAATGGGCTATGTTCTCACTAATGTAAGTCTCCTTCTACACTGATCAATTTATAACCTACCCATACGCCTGTAGATTAATCCTGTACATGATATACTACCCTCCCCACCTCAAATACGCCAACTTGGGTTTCGAGTATGATGAATCGCACCCTTTGAGGCTGTCAAAAAGTACCGAGAAGACGAAAGAGTGGAAGACATCCATCGCTGTAAGCTGGATCGCCATAGCACATCTGTGCGTATTCTGAATTGATCAGCTTTATGAATTCCCTATTCATACTTGTCACTCACATGTTAGCCTCATAATATCTATCACAACCGGTTTCCTGCTCGCCACCTTCCCTCCATCTCCATCTCCATCTCCGTTCCCATCCCCAGACCCAATTCCTTCTCCTTCACCCGACGACAACACTATGTCGCACTCTGTTACCCAATGGGCCACGTTTCTCGGTGTTTCTTCCGCCTTTCTAGCTGCGATCCAATATATTCCTCAAATCGTACACACATTTCGACACAAAGTCGTCGGAGCCCTATCAATTCCAATGATGTGCATTCAAACACCAGGCGCAGTCCTCATGATTCTCTCTATCGCCCTTCGTCCAGGCACTAATTGGACTTCATGGGCCACATTTGCTGTTGCGGGTGTCATGCAAGGGACGCTGCTCGTTATGTGTATCTGTTGGAAGGTCCGCCAAAAGAGACTCGGATTGGATGATTTCGGCAACGATATCGTAGATGACCCATTGTCGGGATCGTATCTTTCAACCACGTCCTCCCTCGCTAACAGTACTCATCATCATCCTGCAGCAGATGTCGACGTTCCTGGGCTGGTAGTTGAGGATGAGGATGCGGTGGCGGTCAGAGTTGCTTTAGCGAATGCGTTGGAGTCGGCTGTGGAAACTGATGTGAGGAGCGGAGGAGTGAGAGAAGTAAGAGAGATACCCATTCATGCGAATCATGACCAGGAGGATGAAAATACCCCGCTATTGGATAACGGAAAGCAAAGCTCTGTCACTGTTCCTGGCCGTTGGTTCGGCTTTTGACATAAACATTATCATATCTTGTATGCATATTGACGCAGTTGTACTGAATAGCACGTTAGAACTACTAGAAGACTATCCATCCAATAATCACTTGCATCTGGCGTGCGACAATATGACCTCTGTTTTGGATTAGTTTGAGATTTTCGGGTGAAAGCTATTAACTTTATATACTGTATGTACATTCGGAGATTCCAAAATACGTGGTCCGTGTATGATACATAAATAATGCGTAGTATGCTACATTAATCGCTCATAAGAATGGAACGTTCTTCATCTCACCTGCAGCCAACAGATCTTCAAAGAATGTATCCTCCTCTGCCGCCTCATCGATTTCTTCGCTACCATGCGGATCGTAATCTTCGTCATAGTCAGTACTCTGTTCATCATGGCCGAACTCCGCTTCCCCTTCATCCTCATCACCAAGGTTCATATCCTCTAGGGAACCAGGCATACTAGTCGTACTCCGTCTCCGCTCTCGTCTACCGCCATTGAACCCAATTTCGTCATCCTCATCTTCAGATCCAGCATACGAGGACGAAGAATACGATCGCGAGTCAGGACTCTCGCTTCTCCGGCCGTCTTTGATTGTACCATTGGTATTCCCTGAAAATCCGAGCGTATTGCTCAATCGCTCGAACGAAGACATCTGTTGCAACTTTGAATTCCGTAACAGTTGTTCGCCATCCGAGGCACGCGATGACGATAACGCTGCCGCCACCATAGCAGTGGCTTTAGGAACATTGCTCTGTCTTGACCCAACCAAGCTGAAGTTTCTCAACCGAGCAAATGTACTGGTATCTGATCGCGCGCTGAGCGCAGGTGACGGTGGTGAAAAGTCAGGAAGTGGAAATTCCTGGATAGGAGGCTTCCAGAAGTTGAAATCTGTGAATTCCGGTGCCCATTTTCTATGTATAGGAGGAAACATTTGGTCCACAAGATCTGTCATGTGGATATACCTGCAAGGAGACTTCAATCAAGTTACCTCTTGACCAACTTTCTACTTACGAAGATTTGTATCCTGCAAGTTCAAGCAGTTCGCATTTGACTTCGCCAGTGGAATCGATGGTGAAGATCCTAGAGCTAGGAACATTCACAGTTCGATAGGACAACGCATCCGTGATACGGTTACCAAAGCCAGCGTAGAATGGGTTTCTCGAGGCCTCTCCAAATAATCTCTGAATATCACGAAGACAAGCCATCTTGAACAACTCGGGTTTCCGCATGATCACCTCACTGTTAAAAAAAAGACGAGATGCCGATCATCACACACTGCGGATGAGAAAGACCCTAAAGGTAAACCCACCGATGTAACGAAGCCATCAGTCTATCAGGACTCATGATAACCGGCCCCTCCGGAAGTTGGTAATCGTTCTGCTTGATGCCCTTCAAGTACCCTCTTGTCGCATCTGCCTGGCCAATCGCTCTGGACGTCAAATACAAAATTTTGTACCCGTTTCGAGATATATCAGTGTACAACTTCGCTACTCCAAGATGTGTCCAGTCCCTCCCGATCATGGCGAAGACGTGCCCAAGGCCATCAGATCTTTGATGATCGGGAAAGATTTGTTGAAGAGATTCCAGAGATTCAAAGTCAGCGAAACAAACAAATGAATGTTTTGATAAAGACAACATACTTCGTGATAGTGCCGTCAATGTCCGAGATCACAACGAGATCAGTGGAATCCCACATGAAGATTCTCGCTGTGCATGCCACTATACCGCTCATGGACAATGAAAAAGTTATCGAGTTAGGACCAGGTTTTAGGTTCAAGGATTTCTGGCAACATTAGACGTGAATCACTTTTTTCATCAATGTCATGGAATAGACCTACAAGTTGCTCCGAAGTCAATCTCAATGTTTTAGCGTACTTCTTTGGACTGCTGGTAGGTGGAACCGCTGGATCAGGCTGATGCTCAGTGGAAGGCTTTTTCTGCGGAGTAGAAGGCAACGCTGGAGCTGAGCCTCGGACCAATTCTTCATGTGATGTTGATAGAGGTTGAGTAGCCGTGACCTACAAAAAGGAGGTCACAATGTGAATATACGAGAGACAGAATTGCAGCTTACTCCATTGGGAGCAGAGAAGGTCTCTTTCAATTCTGGTCTGGCAAGTCTATCTGGCGTGCCTTCAGTAGTCGTTGTAGATGAGACATTCGTGGCCTTCCGACTACGACGCCACCACTGAACCCATGAAGACGACGTTGGTGGTGGAGGTTTTGCTCCCCCACCCGTGAGATCTTTTTCCCTGATGACCTCTGGTGGCTCTGACTTTGATCTTTCTAGGGCAAGTTTTCTGCCTTCTGTGTCGACAAAGGGACTTAGCGGAGTGATTACTTCTGGATCTTCATCTGGAGACGCAGAGGAAGGAGATATCGGGCGCGTGGAGATACGCTTGCCTTTCCGTCTGATATACAAGTCCCGCCACAATATTAGAGCATCCATTAACGGGGAGCCGTCTCGCTGTGAGATGTATCTGAATCGAAAGTAGATTGAGAAGAATACTGGCTGAATTAAGGATCGAGACGTACTGCTGTCGGGTCCACTTCAGAACAAGCCTTGGATCTCTGGCTATTTGATCATCCTGGATAAAATCCTCGAAAAATATTTTACCCCTTTCGAACAACCGCGCTGTCTCGAATTCATCGATGCCTGGCCATCGACCATCTGGAGAGAAAACTCGCAGATGGTTCCGACTATCGGAGGCGCGATGCGATTTATGGGTTTGTCGACCTCGAGTGAGTTCGTCATGCTCATGCCCTTCATCCGCAGTGTCATTGCCAACACGGTAAATCCTGTCATCCTCAACATATTCCACCAGACTCAGCTCAAACTCGACCATCTTCCCTTCAATGGACACCCTAAACACCGTGGGATCCGATTTGCTGACACTCAGCTTTCCACCTGATCCATATGCACTACTTCCTGACGATGACGCAGCATCTTCATCATCCTCTACATTTACCTTCTCAATATCTGCGTTAACGAACTTCCCAACCAAATTTTCCGTCCTTTTATCCCTTGTGGGACTTTCGTCTAAGCCAGGGGGCACACTCATACTCCTAGCATGCACATTTTCTCTTTCGTCATCCGAGTCGACCGTGTTCAATCCAATTATCTTGCCCTTCCCCGGGCTTTCCAGGGATCCAGCGACAAATGTGCGGCCCCGAGCTGTGGCAACCTTGCCCCGATGTAAATCCCTAGATGCAATGTTATAGTGGTCTTCTTCAGAACCTATCTGTGCAAGACTAGATTCAAGTCTACCGCCTTTGCCAAACGAACTCTTCATTGGTGACGGCGTTGGAAAGGCACCCCATTCCCAGGAGTACTCTTGCACCGGTGAAAGGACATTCAGTTTTCCGGGACCCGTAAAACGTTTCGAGACTGAAAAACTGGAAGACGCAGAGTTGGGAACAGAGGAGGATGAGGAAAAAGGAAGATCAGGTGGAGGTTCAGAGATAGCCCTGCTAGGGAATGGCAATGCAAGAAACTTGGCTTGGAAATCATTATGTCGTGGGTGGACTTCGTGTTCATCATTGATTAGTGAGTCGTCTAAATGAAAGTCGGGATTCGTAATGTCGTCTGATTGAGCCTGTGTATGCTTGACAGGAGTGGAACTCAAATCTGGGGTGGTGATGAGCCGATTTTGTGATCAAGCATGTAAAAGCCTTACCAGATTCACGTGTAGAATCGCTGGGAAAAAGATACGAGCTCGTCTCCTCATCATCCTTACCGCGTATTGTTCGATCAGAAGTCTCGCGGCCATGAAAGCCATTACGTTTGTTCTGGGTGAGCTTGGAAGGCTTTGAATTTAGCTTCTGAGAGTGATAACCCTCTGCATCCAACGCAATTCCTACGGGAAATTTTATAATCAGCTGAGCATGTACACAGAACATACCGATTCAATCAAAGTGAAACATAAACCGGATCTCAACACTTACCATCCTGATACTTAATTTCCGGAACATGAACTTCACGGCCAGGCTGTTTGAGAGCGGCATCTGCGCGTTCATCCTGCTCCTTTTCCGCAGGAGTACGGGTGGGTGAGGGTGGTGGGGAAGGCAAACTGGTTATATGAGGTGTTGAGACAGAGACAGTGGATGCACGTCTTCGGGTAGATTGTTGTTCCATGAAGGCCGGTGAAGCTGTGACACTTGACGTCGATGCGGATGATTTATGTGTAGGAGTAGAAATACGTTCGGTGGGGACATTCACATTGTTATGGTCGTCTAGAGCAGTACCAAGTTGAACATCTTCCTCCGGAGGGGAAGGCAGAGCATTGAGGTCCAAAGGCTCCGGCTCGTCTGTGTCCGAATTTTGTCCGCTTTCTTTCGTAGCTCCGAAACGAGTGGTCTCTATATCAGTGCTTGCGTTTATCTTTTCGTTCATAGGAGACGATGGGCGGAGCAATGGCGAGGTTATGAGATCCTCTGGGACATCATCGTCAGTTTCAAATATGAAGAAAGCTTCTCCAGCCTCTCCAATCTTCATATCGAATGGAATCGGATGACCATTAACTGAAACTGTAACCTGTAGAAAGTTAGCGAGGCAGATGGCAGAGCCGAAGAAAGCACCTTCTTCTCACTGGGCCTCAACACTTGCCATTTGCCAAATCTAACGTGAAATGGGGAACATGCAAGTTCGGTACCTCCATTGTCAGAAGGCCGCTGGATTACAATAACATCGATGGCGCCGGTAAGTGTTGCTGGATTGATGTCCTTGTAATATTGATAAGGCGCACTGATAGCGTTGACGGCGCCTCGAATGTAGTTCATGGAAGTAAAAGACAAGGAACTCAATTAACCATATCCGAATCGCTGTTTTTGGGGATCGGAATTCGGAGGACTGGGGCGAAATGAATGCTTCACGTGTTAATGTAATGTTTCTCATAAGTTGCGTCACTTTTACCCCTAATTTCGCTCTTACTATCCGTCGTTATACAGCACGCGTGGCAGTAACAGAGACGAGGGAGTTTCTGCATACAAATTATGCCTGCACCACACATACAGTACATGTACAAGATCAAAGTGTACGATACAATCCTTGAAACTCTTTACCGCTGCTGAATATAGATCTATTTCCACCTGATGCCCAACACATCACATTCCAGGAGGCCTAGGCATACCCACCACATTTCCCGCTGAATTTCCACCATTTACAGCGAACGCGTTGGCAGTCGCTGCGTTGGCCGATGAAGCACTATTAAACGATGCCGTCAAACCCTGGGCATAGAAGTATCCATCGGTATTCGACTTGCGTGAGGGCGGAGATGAGGGCGGCTTTGGCTTTGGCTTCTTCTGTGACTTTTCTGTCTTTTTTCTAGCGGAAGAGGACGGGTCCGTGAAAGCTTCATCGGCAGTGGAAGTTCCGTTGTCGGCTTTAGTCGAAAGCTTTGACCTGTGCTTTGGTTTAGAAGATTGGCCAGTGCGCTGGGCCGGGTCAAGATTGTGAACATCGTTCACTTTTTCGTTAGTGGGAGAATTTTGCACCGGCTGTTTTGACCTTTTAGATGATGTGTCGGTCTGGGGGTCATCCGTCGTTTTGGACCTGTGCCTGCTAGGCCTCGACGGCTTGCTTGGATTCTGGGCAAGTGACCCCTCTGGTTTTGTTCGTCCCGACGATTTTCGAGAGGATCCATCTGGGATGGAAGTGGTGGACGGATTAGTGACATCTGTGGAGTCTTGTTGGCTAGCTTCCTCGACAGGTTCGACAGGAGAAGGTTCGCTATCCTCCTCATGACGAGCCTGCGGACTGATGAACTCATTAGAGTCGATGTCGAGAGCGCGAGGGCTTTTGATGTGCTCATCCCGTGGTAGGAACCTGGTCAAGGAGTGAGATAGAGAACAAAGACCAAGGGTAGTAAATATGAATCATAACGAATTTGGTACTCACGAGAAGAACGATACCGTATTCGGTGTTTTTGGTGTGCTCGGAATACTTGGGATATTCTGGTCGAAGATAGACACTGGGGCCGCGCACGCTTCCAGAGCGGAAGAAGCGAGGGAAACCAGAATCAATGCAGAAGCGGTGGTAGGGCACTTCATCGTCAACAAATCTGAAGGTTTATTCTTCCGAAAGATTGTCAAACGATGTTCTGAAGGGGTCGGACAAGGATTGACGGCAATTGTTAGCCTAGTGAAGGCCTGCTCTAGATGTGCGGAGACCAGCTCCTGCCAATGGAAGAAGATGGAAGAAGGGAAATTTTTTCGTTTCGTCTTTTTAGGAGTTACTCAGAGCTACTTGCACATGTATACCGTTTTTTAGGGTGACTCGCATTCGTATGCTCCATCAATACATCCGCTACGCGCCCGTCGCTCAAAAAAAAACAACAAGCACTGCATGGTTAGTCGCTCAATCAAATTTTCGAATCCTATTCATGCAAAAGTTAAAGATCTCCTTCATCCCTCATATGAAATATAATCGATACTGTTGAAGTAATAAAATTCGAATCCAATCCAATGGCTTGCATTCCTCGAACGGTATTTGTCCATAAAAATTCTACACCGCCTTGCTTCGCCTGTGTTACTGCCCTAAAAATCCAGGAACATAAGTATGCATCAACATTAAAGCTGTGAAGATTCGAATAATGCTTACGTCATATCAGCTTCGTATCGCGCCTCCTAGTCTTTCCTGGGAATAAATCAAGTTTAACTGGAATACGAAAGTTTTTGAGCCCACAGTCTGAGTATGTATTATAGTTCATAAAATATAGACGCTCGAATCTTTTCTTCCGAGTGATATCATTTTGTCACATCCATCCATCTATCATGTATCTATCTAGGCGCTATTGTCCAAGGATGTAATTCGTAATTTAGAGAACACAGAATGTAAGCTGAACGGTTCGGTGCGTAGGATTTGTACACTTTCCATCCAATCACACCTCAACACATGTTCCACATCTTAACCCAATCAACCCTCAATGCCTTATCATCTTCAGTGGTCGGCCATGTCCCATACCAATCATCCTGCGCTTCTGCAAAATCATACATCGCCTCCGTACTTCCATCCGTCCACATTTTTCCTCCGTCCCCATCCGGGAACCACCCGGAAGTCCCTCCAACAGCCAACTGAATAATAAGGTAGAACTCCTGATCGAAAGGTGCATTCCATCCTCCTCCTGCTTCATCGTAGATATTTTCCACAGCGACTGTATCGCCAGAAGAGGAATTCATCGCCGTGGTAGGATATCCGGCGCGGTTGAAGAAAGATTCCTTGGAGGATTTGATAGAAATGTCGAGCATGGCTTGGAGTCTGGAGTCGACGTACATCCGCATCCATTTGTCTGTCCATTCCAAGGTATAGGTGTGGAATCCAGTGCTCCATGATGAGGAGTCAAGGCGTTTCGTAAACCACCAGCCGTATAAGGAAGATTGGGAAAGAAGGGAGGCGAGAGGAGCGTAGTTGAGAGAGGAGCGAACGTAGTTGGCCCCTTGGTCAGGGTAGTTGAGTGAATTTCCGCGGGCTTCCATTATCTGCGAACGCTGAGCGAGAGAAGGGTGCACAAAATCAAACTTGGAAGCTTACGTCAATTTCACCTGAAAGAGGCCAGACGCCGTAGGTGCTGTTTACCGGTAGCATCCATATACTCGGCCAAAGCCAGTCTCCAGTAGGCGTCTTGGCACGTACTTGCACACGGCCGTATTTCAGCGAATACGTCCCATTGGTCGATATCCGTGCGCTTTGCACAGGGGGGATTACGGTCTTCGTACTCGAGTCACTCGTAACTGAGCAGGCAGTCTGGTTCGATGTCGTACAATCATCCCCAAGATCATACGTATACCCATCGAATATCGCAGAGGTGTTACCTATTGTGTCAGAAGTAAGAGTAGGAATAAGGTAAAGCTGAGAGTTCTGGATCTTGAGGTTCTCGTCCTTGTTGGTCATGATTTCGAATTCTCCGTTCCCAAATCCACCCAATTCGACAGTACGACTCCATATTGAAGTGTCTAAACTCCCCGAGGTGAAGTCGTCAAAAAAGACGGTGCAGAGGTTGGATTCGTCGAGAAGATTCAAAGATTGGAGCTCAAAAAAGCATAAAAGCGCCGCTCCGGCAAGACCAAGGAATACCCCCAAAAGTGTGAGCCAATAGCTTACCCGATGGCGTGAAGGAGGTTTAGCAAGCCACGGTTTATCTTCCTTTGGAATTTTCTCTAAAAGCAAGGTTGACTGGAAAGGTTGTTTAGCGCGGTGTGGGAAGGCTAACGCAGTGGAGCTGGCCGTAGGGGAACTCGGGCGTGTTTGCGAATAGGTAGGAGGAGTCCAAGCATTATTCGCGACATTAGATGATGGACGAGAAGCTGGACTAAGGAATGGAGCACGAAAAGTGAAGCTATTGTGACGGGAACGGGAAAGTTCGGAAGTTGACCCTTTTGAAGCAAGGCTGGCACCAACGCTGCCATTGTAAAGCGAGTTACCTTGGTTGGGTACGTGACCTGACTCGGCCATGAACGGGGCATTGGGTGGTTCAAGCTCATTGATGAAATGTGCATCCTGGGACTGTGGTGGAGAGACTGGTGAAGCTGGCTCGTCAGAGAAACGGCGTAGGTACAGTCCAGCGGGCATATTGCTTAGACTTTCTAGTGAGGACCGACGCGAGGGTCCAGATCCATTGTACAAGTTGAACGATGATGGTGGTGGACGGTTGTTACCATCGTCGACAACGGGAGGCGGGACCATGGCGAATTCCAATGGTACTATGTGGTGGTACTAATAGAAGTGGTCTTTAGAGATAAGCCACTGCGGTAAGCTGTGCTGCGTTTCTGAGCACGCGATTACATACAGATCGCGATTCGTTTGATCGGATTTTTTTTTCAAAGTGCTAGTGGTGTGACATCATCAGGTATAGGCTGCGATTTGTCGCTTTGACATCTCCTTTTATGTAATAGGCAAATGTGAGTGTTCCAATAGCAAGCAGCAACTTGACAGCCTGATAATAAGAGAATTAGACAGACCATTGCAGGTAAGTGCGTCAAGGCAATGATGTAGGGAAATTTGCAGTTAGAGGGAGGAGAATGGCTATTAACCATGAATAGTTACGGCTACGTAAGCGGAACAATGAAGTAGATGCGGTCAGATGACGGTGAGAACTCCAATGTGCGGCGCGTCGCTGAGCTTGAAGTTTCCTCTCTCCTCTTAACTTCATCAATGTCATCCTTGAAAAATTCGCCATTTGGAAAGCGTTTGCGTGCTTCCCGTGCAACTGGAGATGAGAACTCTCCATCTAGGAAACGACGGCGGCTCAATCTCGATTCATCTTCATCACCCACAAGAACGTTAGCGACAGCTGCGTTGAACGTGACCAATACACCATCCAGGCGCCACAAATCTCGAAATAGCCTTGGCAGCGAGGACAGATTCATTCCTTCTCGAGATCAGAACAGCTTTTGGGCATCGTACGGCTTGGATGAGAAGGCTAATAATAATACTTCGCCGTTTATGAAGCCATCAGTTCGTCGCTGGTCTCTTCCAGACCCTAAAAAAGGTGTGTAGATATCTCACAACGCTGATTTCTGTGCTCATATCCTGACAGAACAAGCCGATGAGCTGTACAAGTCTGTACTTCGGTCTGAACTATCTAGTTCTCCCGTCGCCTTCCATTCACTTTCGCGGACATCCTTCTCAGAAAATTCACCTAATCGACTTGACGACCCAATGGGCAGCTCATACCAAGTGAGCCCACTGCACCAAGAGACGGGCAAGTTAATGAACCAACCTCGTCCCGAAATTCGTCAAGTGGCGAAAATGCCTATTCGCATGTTAGATGCACCAGGCCTTTCGCACGACTTCTACACCAATCTTGTCGACTGGGCTCCTTCCGGTGCTTTGGCTGTGGGACTGGACACACATGTGTACCTCTCGTCGGGAGATAACGAAGGTGGAGCGAAACTGTGCACGGTCCTTAACTCCTCCGATGAGTATACGTCCTTGGCATGGATGAAGACTGTGCGTTTATATTTACCTCTCTTGTACTGTGATCGTCTGACTGACATATCTTCACAGGGACCTACTATAGCGGCCGGTACCGCTGAAGGTCACCTGGAAATTCACGACGCCTCCACCCTTCGTTTGATACGTAGATACGAGCAAGCTCATGTACATGATGCTGGTAACCGTATCGGCACACTTTCCTGGACTTCCAACACTCTCACTTCAGGCTCTCGAGATCGAATGATCAAGCATTGGGACTTTCGCGATCCAACGTGCAAACCAATCAAACAGTGTGCTGCTCACACTCAGGAAGTTTGTGGTGTTAAATGGAGTGGAGACGGGGGAATTCAGACATCTTTATTGGCGACTGGTGGCAACGATAACAAAATGTTTATCTGGGACCTTCGGAGCTCTGTACGAGACTTGACTGCAGGTGCCGGCTGGAGCTCTTCTATACTTAGCGAAAACAAAGGGGGGTCTCCTTTGTATCGATTCAATCAGCACAAGGCAGCCGTCAAGGGTCTTGCTTGGGATCCTCATCTATCAAACGTATTGGCGTCAGGAGCTGGACAACAGGATGCGTGTATTCGACTGTGGAACACGGCAACTGGGACGATGTTGAATGAGACCCGAACCGGGAGTCAAGTAAGGCCTCTCCTTCATTACGTATCCGCAGGACTAACGTGCGTGTTCATGTGTCCAGATATGCAACTTAATATGGTCGATCAACACACATGAGCTTGTCACCACCCATGGTTACTCCACTCAGACTGTCCCGAACCAGATCCGTATCTGGAAGTATCCGTCAATGAGTTTGGTCGCCTCTCTACCTGGCCATACCGAATGTGTTCAATACGTTGCATTGAGCCCAAGCGGCGATACGATAGTCACTGGAGGTGGTGACGAAACACTTCGGTTCTGGAACATCTTTCCTGGTCGGGTTTCCCCTTTCAAGGGCAAACATAGTGCGCTGGATTATGGGAAGCTGATACGGTGATGAAAAAAAAAACCACTGGAACTCCCTTTCATCGGGTTTTGTACTATATCTATCGTGATACCTCTAAGGTCATGTTTTCTTCTAGCGCCTACATATTTTAAAATGCTTTTGTTATGTGGATTCAGATACTGCTGTGAATATAATACATGTTCTGCGAGTTCAATAACCAACTGCCATTACTCGGAAATGCGGACCTCGATTTCCATCTTCTTTGAACGGCGTCAAAAGCTTTCCTGGAAGACCTTGCATTGCTCAACCACCCCCGCTTTGTTTCGGGATAAAGTATGCACAAGCTTTGTTAACAAGGACGGCCGGGCATGGGGGCGATAGTTGTTGGCAATCCTTATACTGGAGAATTTCGCCTATTATTTCGTGAGAAAGAGTCTGCTTCGTCCGCCCGGAAGAACCTTTGCCTTTGTTGTTCCTCCAGTGCTATATTCACCGCTCGTAATCGACGAAGCTCTGTTTCACAGCGGTCTATCTCCAATCGTGCCTTATCCAATCGTGCCGAGAACCACAGGCGTTCTGAAGCAGTCGGACTTCATCCAGAGCGCGAAAGAGCGAAGACATCGTCGTAGTTGAGTAGCTGGGGGCCAAGCGAATCGAATCGCCACATTTATCGCATGACGCGTCAATTTGGTCAATAGTAGAATGAGATGACTGGCAGCAGTCCGGACATGTATTATCACTGCAACACGACTACCTAGGTCATGAATACGTATCTTGGGTCCCTATCGTTCATTTCATTCGCCTCAGGTAACGCAGCTTTCTCATCATCCGACATTTCACTTAACCGCCTAAAGTTACGTTTATTGAGCCATGAAAGACGAACCCATAGAGTGAAAGCCATTAGTATGGACAGGAAGACACAGCTGCGATTAAAACACAATTAGCAGGTGGTGAAAAGGAAACAAGTACTGCGAGAACGCACCCGGCGGATATTGCATGCCCTTTAACATAGTCATCCTCTGGATCGAAATAAATCTGTGGGGAAGCACTGTGAAGAATGAACTATGAATCGACCAAAACCAAGTAAGCAACCGATACTCACATAGAAATAGCGTTTGAGATAGACACAATGAATGCGGTTCCTACTCCTCGCTTGGATGTAGGGGAGAATGCATTCGCTGCCCAGCTCCTGCAAGCTATAGTCAGAAGAGAGCTCTGCCGACTCTAGCATAGATGATACTCGCATCACCAAAGGGAACAAACTATACAACCCTCCAACGACCAAGAAGAGAGCAAAATACGCGGCACCGACGCTCCTTCGTGCGGATGTGGCCAGTACGACGTAGCCTACAAACGATATTATACAGGAAACGATGATATGCCATCCTCTATCGCGAGTTTTATCGCTATGCCAGGCTTGTAGTACGACCATACCCCATCCAACGACATAGGGTGCAACAGTCAAGCCCTGAGCGTTTATTGCGGTAAAACCAAGCTCATTGATGAGCTATAAGATTGCGTGTAATTAGTGATAATTGGAAATGGAGAAGCTTTGAGATACACACCGTAGGTAGAAAGTACGAAATAGTAGCTACTCCGACGTTGACTACGAAAAGATTCAAGTTTTCAATTTCTATCGGCACCTCCAACATTGCAGGCCGACTTACAACTGGCATAGATTGACATGAACATCCACGCGTTGAGGTCAACGACGATTGCCTTCAAACCTTGCCACCCAGTCATTCCACCATGTGACTGAGGTTTATGATCGCGGTTGACACGAGCTTGAGCAATGGCCTTCTCTCGTGGAGTTAAAAAACTTGCAGAGAAAGGAAAGGAAGGAAGAAACAAGAGCGTCACGAAAGCCATGATTATAGTAGGGATGGCTTCGACCTGTGTTCGCGTATTCATACGTCAGTAAGAACGTAACATCATCTTGGATAAGCCACTCACGAGATAGAGAAACTGCCACCTTTAATGTTAAAAGATGAACAACTGGATTTTGGAAAAGATTTCCCGGATTTACCCATCTAGAAGAGACGTGTGCGCCCTGACAAGACCGAATGCAAGAAGGCCCTTTGAAAGATGAGATACGTTTACGAATGGAATGAGATAATAGTCTTCCCAAACGCACACCAATAGCACCAGAGTAAGTCGCAGTCATACAAAGACTTCAAGTACTGGCCATGAGTTTCGTACTGCCAACGGTTACAATTTCTGAGCAGACCTGATACGCATGGCGAGTTCATGTCTACATAGATAATCAGTCCGAGCTGAATTCAGCACTCAGGGAGTCAAAGAAACTAACCGCTTGTACCAAAAGGATAGGTAGTATATCACTCCAGCATAGAAGCCTGCTTCACCTATTCCTAACAGAACTCTGAGCGCGCGTATATATTATGCATTGAACGGTGATTATATATAGTCTAGGCCATGCATTATTGAATGGTGAGCTTACCGTAAAACGAGAAGAGCTATATATCCTTTCGCGTACACAATTGAAAGGGAAGATAAACCCCAGAAAGTCAAGGAAAGGAAGAAGCTGAGAAAAGCAATGCCGTCGGTACTTCAATGGAAAATGAAGGCGACATACAATCGATTGGCACCAATGTGTCGCTGTAGGACTGATACCAACATAAGGTGCACATATATGAGGATGATACCAGTGAAGATTCACCGTTTGCTGGTATTTCCAAGAGACCTAGTAAGAAGTCTTGTTAATATCGGCAGCGAAAATGCAAAAGTTAATGAAGCAGGATCTCACAATATCCGACATAGAATATGCTCAAAGCCAGAGTCCATTTGTTGTTGTTAACGATACCCTTCAATAATTCGACATAAGTCTTCGCGGCATACGCACTCGATGATACTGCGTAACTGACAAAGTTCTCGTTGAAAGCCGGTATGATATGGGCGTTACCGCTATGATTACCCTTATATCAGTTTCACTCCAGAGATAAGATGCAGACTACTTACATGTTCGTCCGGTCTTTCAGGTTTTGAAACCTGATTGAGCGACCAAAATCTGGACTTAAAAACTTGGTGACCTACCAAATTGATTGACTATATGTACATCGTCGCATTGAGTGTAGTTTTGGAAAGAACTGTTTTAATTTCGTACAAATGAAGCTGAGATGGCGATTAGCGTCTAAGCCACAAGTGAATGAGATAGAGGTATGCAAAAAAGTACCTGCATATGATCAATGGAAGGACCCTGTTGTCAATTTTCCTTTTAGTCTTGGTCTATTGCACCAATGAGTACAAGGTTGGAAGAGCTATAAGACGACGTGCATCCTCTTCCGGAGTATATACCACATGCTCTGCATCCAGATTGACAGCTTTAGCATAGTTGGAATCCAGTGGTGAGAAAAAAAAGCGTCTCTTTGCCCTGGCCCCAAGTTCATTTTGATGACTGACGCCAGTATGATCTTTCAAAGAAGTTGTAGGGGGCAGAGAGGCAAATGATTCGGATACATTTGAAGGACGCTTCTCAACGTCGAGGTCTGGATTGAACGGTTGAACAGAATCGTTCATGGTTTACAAAAAGGAGGAACAGAAGAAGGAAGCCGCTAGCTTCAAGCTTATCAGTTAATGAGATGTTGTAGGTCAGCGGAATGGACGTAGGAGCAGCTGCTCGTTCCATGCCTGATGCTTCGATACAAAAACCATGTCATCTGAACATAGCTCAATACCACTCCGCTGAGAAATTGTCAAGACGGGTAATCTGGCTCCCATAGAAAAGAGAATCATTTGGGTCACAGGTTCCAACAACATGACAATGGAATTTTCGATTTTGGAACGGGATTGTGGAGGGCAAAAGTCAAAGCTGTGTTTATCATATGCTCGGGCCGAAGCTTTGTACATGTTGATCAACCATTGTAACCATCATTGTCAACTAATCGGAAGCCTCGTTGCCTTTCACTTACATCTTTCCCTCCATATTGCTGGGTTATATCATTTAAAATGGGAAAATGGTTAGCTTTTCTTACACTTCTCATCTGGTGGTTTCCACAATGAACTCCAGGACAACGGGCTATTACGACGATGTTTTGGGCTCCAAAATCAAAAGCCTTGTGTATGTGGTCAAATTCATGTTTTCACGTCCTAACAAAGATCTGTATTGATTCCACGTGGTGCATATACTATACACCGATAGTTCTGGGGCGATCATAAGGTCCAAATTGGAGAAAACGGAACCGGAGATCAACTTTGAGAGGTTCGTAGAGGAGTTGGATGCTGGGGACTCTTTTACTACTTCTTTGTTCGATATTTTGGTCAAGGTGCAATCAGAAAGTTGACTGAACTCATCTTTCTTTGCTCACATGTATGAATAGGAACTCGCAGATAGGCAATCTCGTTCAAATGTGGATGACCGCCAACTCATAGGCGAACGGACCGCAAAAAGTCTTCGAATGATAACCAGCTCCAACAGAGTCTACTTTTCTACCTCATTCTCTCACCGTGCCGCCGCACGCACCAGGTCGCACCTTCCAACGTACTTGACTGCTCCTCCAGAAGAAATAGACTGGGACGACGAGGACGAGCTTCACGCTCTTCTCAATTCGGACCCAGCTTCACGTCGCCAACACGATGTAGTAACGGAGACTGCTGGTGCCACCACTGCATTGCCATCTCTCGCTACCAGGTCTTTGAGTCCAGGACCGATTCCCTCAACGGACGAAGTACCTACATATTCACCCACCTGGGTCCCTTCGCGGTCATATCCTAACTCTGGATCAAATCTCTCTCGATCATCTTCCCTTCGTCGTCCAACAAGGTCGAGAACTGTAGATTTCAACGATTTCACGTCCAGGAGACGATCCACTATCCGCAACTATACCGAGTCCGGTGGTGGTGGCGGTGGTGGCAGTAGTGCGTCTACTGACGCTTTGACTGCCTCTGACACACGAGACAGAGACAATCATTCATGGGTTCCGATTGGATCAACACGCAGATTCTTCGGTCTCAGCCGAATACGGAGGTCAAATCCTGAACTTAACCTCTGGAGTGATCTTCCTGAAAGTGAAGACGGGCTAGCTGGTGGTGGGAACCCTGTTTTGCCATATATACCTACGTCCTCCTCCTCTACTTCTACGTCTTCACCTCATGGTATCATTTTACCATCTCCTTCCGAAACTGACGGACAAAATGTTGACTCGAGCACGACTTCGGCTTCAAACCGTGTCCTTCCTAGAGCTCCCAGACTTCGCAGAGGCGAACTGAGGCATCTAGAGTCTTCACTGTCGAGACAAGCGTCTCCAGCAGAAACAGTGGTGCTGCCCGACGATTACGGTTCTTCTAGGCGTGCACCCTCCCCTCCCGAGATATCTGGATATGTTGTAGAAAGTTTTGATACACATCGGTTTGGACTGGGTGCCCTTTCTAGCCCTCCAATCCAAGAGGGTGGTGGTAATTTTGGTGAGAGAGAGGTTGGAGCTACGTTTGGTATTGTTGAGACTGCCGCATATCCAACGCCAGGATCTCCAGGATCAACGGTCGACAATTGAAGGTATCACTTCAGACGGTATTGACAAATATAATTTCGCTGTTCTATCTGGTTTCATGGTTTGGAAGGTGTGAAAGATGATGGTGTACGAGCACGAAGTGTTAGTGTATTTGGGGAAAATCTTGTAGCCTTTAGCTTTCCTTTCTCGTTCTAATGTTCGTAACTAAGGAATGTTAGTGCATTGCTTTGATCGAATCATTGAGCAAGGCTTTATTACGCGGCGCTCGCTCGCTGCTTCTGCTCTGCATCGTGAGGCTCATGAGGGAACTTGAGATATTTTGATTTATGATAATTTTAATCATACGTCCAAACTTGTATGTAAGTTACCAATTTTATGGTTTAAGAATCTCGTGTCAGTTTTCCACAAAATTGGCAGGTACTTACTGAGATGATACGACCACCACCATGATTTGACACAGTCTGGATATCCCCAGCTTGGTACAACCGGGACCGGGAATGATATGTGCCAGTCATCCAAACAAGGTCAATTTTGGTGAGGTCGTGCCACAATTGTTCTGTTATATGTATTCCTCTCATGTCTCCACATAATTTCGACGAGATTATAATAAGCGCCCGCTTAGTCAGTGCACGCTCAATTAGCAGCCGTTGCCCACATCATGATACCCACTGTTAAGTATTCAACGAACGCGTTTACTCTTCGTTGAACTATCAGAGTGGCTAGCGAGGCGAGTTTTTTCCGCAAGCCTAAGGATTCCTGTGCCTCCAAATCTTCACCTCGCCCCTACTAGGTTTTGCAGCTTGAGCTAGGCGTCCCTTTCGGGTCGCTTGCGAGAGAATGCGGGTGACCAAACACGCTTGTTTGCTTCGAAAAAATTACCTCTCGCATCGCCCTCTCTCCCTCAGCATACGAGCACGCATAGCGCGATATTCCAATGATTCCACACGAAATTTCTGGGTCGAACAATAAGTCACTCAGTCTTGAATCAGCTTGGCTAATTGTATAATTAAGGTTCCCCGGTTGAAAAATAACTCACACAGCTTGGAATCAGATTGGCTGATTGTCATAATCAAGGTTCCCCGGTCGAAAAATAAATCAGCTTGGCTGATTGTCATATTCGAGGTTCTCAAAGAGTAGCCGTTATCCCTCCGCGGAGGGTAACCAAAACAGTGGCAGGTTAGCACTTAAGCTGGTAAGAGAAAGTTTTTCTTCGGCGAGTATCTTCAATAAGTCTTTCGATAACTCTGTAAGAAAACCCTCAACATCAGTCCGCCGTGGTAGGACATGATAATTGGTGATGAGTTGGCCGCTTAAATATTTAAATGCTGCCAGGTACTCCTTGAGTTCACTCATGAAACTCTCGTTCCAGCGCATGATGTAAGCTGGATAATCCTGCTCTGCAGAGCCTTTCACCAACTGACGATTTCCACATACCGATGATGTGGTGAGGCGCATATTTAATAGCTGCTATGCAGGAGTTTCGAAAGTATCTTTCCTTTCCTTCTACCTTTTGTCTCCTCCTACGCTGGTTCGTCCCTAACGCTGGTTCGGTATGTGTCCCAATGTACCTCGTTCTATCTCGTTCCATTGCCGCCCTTCTTATACACCCTTCGTTGACTGACTCGTCCTTTCTGTCAGTTATCAATCATCCTTCACAAATCCCCCAACGCACTTCAAGGAGTGACTGTTCAAAAAGTTTGCTGGTCCAGATTTTTTGGTAAGTGAATGACATACTCATTCGATGGCGAAACACAGCCTAACACGGGGATTACAGTTCAAAATAAAACACATTAACTCGAGAATTATCTCTCCCTATACTCGTATTCTTTCCGCACCCGCTCGCTGTTATGCCTTCTCTCCGATCTACGTTTTGGCATCTACTTGCGCTATGCATCCTGTCTTCTGCTGTGCTCAATGCAGTAGCCAGACCTTTTCCTCTTGATAATGTCCTCCTTGAAGCGAGGGCAGACTCACAGGCTAGCAGTGGTGTGTATCTTTCTATGTTGTGATCCTAGTTTTTTTCTTATCCTCTCATGCAACTTTTTCTAAATTATCTTCGTGCAGCGGCTACGAATCCCGGCATTAATCACGGCCCTGGCGGTTCTAGTGAGTATCTTCATCCGCTTTGCTCACTTCGTCTCATGAAGCACTTCACCATGCCTATAGGCCAACCTCATTATGATACTACTAAGGTTGATTCGATATTGCTCCCCATTTCGAAGGTCATCAAGAATTTGGATGTCAAGCTCTGGCGATGCACTGGTACATTTCAACAATGGCGTAATCCGTCCGAACCTGTTATCAAGGACGAAAAAGCGTGGCTTTGCGTTGGCATCGATTGTTTTGGATTTGATGCATCAGAGGCTCCTGTGATGCAAAAGATTTCTGACGATTTAACCAAACACTTAGAACAATCCACTACGATTGGCACCATGACGTTCAAGGACCTCCCGAGCAAGAGTTCAGTTTTGAAACCCTTCGCTTTTAACAATCGTTACGCTTCACGTGGAACAAAACTGGATAATCTTAAATTATTCCTGGAAGAATTGGAGGAAGTTCACGCAAAGAGTACAGGCGAGAAATTTTTTGCGGGTTATGACAAGTTCAAGAGTTACTATGAAAAGATGAAAGAGTTGGGAAATTCTGATTGAAGGTTTTTAGAAGATGTATGTACACATATCAGTAAATAGTCAATGTCCAACATGTAACATCGTCCAGTCTGCTCCTTCGAATTCTTCAGCTTTGTAACTTTCGAGATTCTTATGTTACAAACTTCGCTAGTCAAGAAGAGCAAAAACAAAGTTTGGCATACGTGAAGCCGCGCCAGAGAATACATAAAATGTGTTTCGAAATTCGAGGTGTCGACTTTTGGTCTCACTATGGTCAATCCTTTGTGTCACCTTCAATCATATCTTCATGGATTCTACGTGGAGTCTTTCTGCAGCGCCTCATCATATTTTCAATGGATTCTTCGAGTACCACTGTTGCAATTCACAGCTTACCAGTGCTCATCTTCGGCACTCTCAAGGAACTTCCCAACACTGAAGTCTCATGCTAAGAAAATGTATTGAGTATTAGGACATACTAGTATACACAAGCATGTTAATGGATAATGTAGTTTTATGTACAGTCTAGCGCATGAGACTGCAACGATGAATAACAATAGGTCACTGCAGAAAGACGAGATTCCATATGGAAGCGATAGCTACAGAATTAGAGCTTATTAGCAACGTTGAACGCGCGTGTCAGAGTTCCTCTCTTAGGGTCTCTGCTTGCCTCTCTGTCGACCGTCTTCGAGAGGCATTCATCGTCTGCCTCCATTTCGTTAAACCATCTCTATGAGAGACAGAGGTAACCACGAATAATATCAAGTTAGATTGAAACTTTGCTAGAGGCTCGGGGATCTTTACAAGACGAAGTGACTTTATAGCACGGGTGCTAACTATCGAGTGAGATACGGCGACCGAAAGTTCACGCTTGAAACCATTTCGGCTTGACCTTGTTTTTTTTGCATTTTATTATATTTTTTTTGCAAACAGCAATAAGTAGAAACTTCGTATTGCGGAAGAATGGGGGATATTATCGCACCGAGCATACAGAATCGAAAGAGTAAGTACTAGGACTGCGAAAATTCGGGAAACTAAACACACAATGTCAATTTACGGACTTCCTTCATCTTTGTCAAGCCTATCTCTCTCGCCTTTATCCTTCGAGCTGCCGTTACTCATGACACTCTTGGGTCTCCCCGCAGAAGGACTTGCTGCCCCTCTATCCCTCTCTCTCTTATCCTTATTACTTAACAAGCTCTGGAAAAAGTTTTGCAGAACTTCATGTTGACTCTGTCCGGATCCGCCGGCGCTTTGGGCTCCTCCTGTGGGTGAGACGCCAGACGTGGGCGAAGGCGAAGAGGGTGCTTTTCCCGATGGAGGAGAAGCACCTGTTGAGGTGAGCATCGTCGGCCGGTTGGTTGTCGGTCGCGTTCGTCGCTCATGACCAGAAGAAGGCCGGTCATTTAGTGAGGAAGACAGTCTATCGGATCTATCAGGGCGGTCTGACAACGAAGACGACAGTCTGTCTGAGCGATCAGACGAGCTACCCTCCATTTCCATGAAAAGGCGCTCTACGTTTGGGAGGTTGAACGAGTTTGTTCCCATTGGACCAACGATGCCTGCGCCCGCTCCGGAAGTTGGGTTGGAACCTAGAGTCAGATAGGAAACGATTAAGTAATCAGGTTGAAGGACGAGCTCTTTCTTTCCGATAGATTCGAGAAAAGAAGAAGACGTTGTACAGATACGTACCATATGCTCCTCCGTCAACTTCGACTGGATTTCTGAAAGCACCTCTGGGATCACGGTCCGCCTTTTTCGTACTCTCGTCATAGTTCCTCGCTAGGAACGATTGCTCGGGTATCGGAGAGTTGAATGGCGGTAGAGGAGCAGGCTACGAGTCGGACAAGAAAAAAAACAAAGAAGAAACGTGGTGGATCAGCAAGCAAGCACCCCACGAGAAGAGGATAAACAGTCTGACAAACCTTCGTCCCTAAGTCAGGTACAAGATCTCTGTACATTTTTCTCGCTCCATTCTTGTCCTCTTCTCTTCCGTCAGACTCGAGGTCTGTTTCCCAACCTTCACCCCAAACAGCGGGTTCAAACTCTCTTAGGACGGTGATCTTGCCCCAGGAATCCCACCCAGAGGGAATGACGACCCGATCTCGGTCGAGCGTGTTGGGTCGGTGAGTGAAAGGGAATGGATTACGAGTCGTGGTTGAAGTGGAGTTTGTTGTTGTTGCGGCTGAAGTGTTGGTAGTGGAATTGGTGAAATTCTGACCTTCACCAAGGACGAGGACACCGTTAGTCGAAGATAGGGAAGTAGTAAGAGAGGGTGCTAAAGGGACAAATAGCGTATGGAGGGTGTATTGACGCAGGTTGGAAAGCGTTTCTGGGAGGGAAGTTGTGTAGAATAACGCTGCGCCGTCTAAAAGTGTCACGACCAAATGAGCTTGGAGTTGACAAACGATGAAACTAGGGATACAACGAAATTTGAAAGACACAATCGCAAAGATACTTGATGAAGAGTATACTGAATGAGTGAACAGAAAAACGCACACTTCAAACAAATTGTCCTCAAAATCTGCATGATTCCATCTGTCCTCTCTTCCCACTCGCCTCCTTTACCTTTCACCATTCCACCGCCGAGGCCAGTAGATGCGCCTTCCTCTCGTTCATCTATGAGATCGGCCTTGGTGCAAACGACGATGATGGGCACACCAGCGGCATTGTGTGTTAGTGTACCAGGTCCGAGGGGAAGAACAGTGTTCGAAGATAAGTTTGAAGATGTTGAAGGTACAACGGTGGAAGGATCAGAAGAAGGTTCCGTGTAATGCTGAAGATAAGATTGCCCTACAAGACAACCAGATGATTATAGGATCATACAATCAATGAAAAAGTCGTCAACTCACATCGTTCACGGTTTTCCTCGCGAATCATTTCCAATTCTCTTCCGCCTTTCTGTGGGTCTCTAGCGTCCTTTACCTTGATATCTTTAAGGGTGACTGGATTACTCAATTCACCTCCTGCCCAGCGTTCTACCCAAGCAAGCCATTCTTCCATTTCCTCCACAAATGTCCATGGTTTTGTCCAATCTAATACTACGATGACTGTTGTATGTCCGAGAGATGATTTAGGAGAAAGGAAAGACGGTATTAGAGGGGTGAAAGAAGGATGGGAAGAAGGGACAGTATAAATCGATAAACGAGCGAGGGTATCTGAGTAATATGGATGGTCGGTCACTTCACGGCAGTTGCAGTGCTCGAATAAATCAACATACCTTCGTCGGCATCATCTCGAACATCTGCCCAGTCGTAACCTACGGCAAAGTCACTTTTTGATTCTTCTCCATCATCCTTACTGTTGACCTTCGTTCTACCCAATAACGCTTCACAGATTGTACTTTTTCCACTCCCTGGTTGACCTAGGACTAACACATTCTTGGACGGTATTGAGCGAGAAGATGATACACTATCGAGAATTGAGGACCAAAGATCCTGTGGTGGCGCAGGAGGCGCGTCTTGTAAGTCTTGAGTTAAGGAATCCCGTGGTGATTCTGGTTCCATATTACGGTTGAGTTATTCTGCAGAAGATGATTGATTAGAAAAGGTGAAAGAGCAGCGCAGGTTCTATAGACAGCAGACTCTTCAATATTGGGATTGAAGGAGACTGCAAAGCATGGATAAAATGGAGCTCGACGTGTTGAAGGTAGTAAATAGAAATTACGGCATCAACCTTCAGCGGCCCGCATCAAACCACTGTATGTATGTGCTCACTCCAGAATATTCATGAATCATCCCTCAGTTATCATTTTGACCACCGCCCAGTTGAATGATCTCATAAAATCAGGCTCATCCTGAAGGATAATACTGTCAGGGACGACTTTGCGTTCGACAGAATAGAGACGGACATTGTTACTGTAAGTAAGTATGTGCTTGTGTCACCTTCGCAATCATTTGAATGCTAATAGCGAAAGAATTGGTATGTTTTCCCACTACACCTATGTATAAGTAGGAGGGGGGAGGGGCATCAGAAATCACGGTCGTTAGGGGCTATGGCTGGCCGAACAACCGGTAGTTGCCGACAATTATCTTTTGAAGGCTTTCCTTCTCACTATCAGGATGCCTCAACTGGAAGAAGAAAGCTTCTTCGAAAGAGAACGCGATAAACTCTCTAGGGAAATAACATCGGTAATCATGAATCCAAATCTCATCCTCACTCTTCAGTGAACAACAACTCTGCGCAGGGTTTTGAGGACTTGTTATCTACCACCAACGGTCTCAATCGGAAGCTCGAGGAAGTTTTGGGAATGACGAGAGAATACGAAACTGTAGCTGCTCTTTGGCGGTGCTTCAACGATCTCATGAAGCTGTCGGACTTGCCTGAAGGCAATACTACGATAGAAGAAAAACCACCAGGACTTCCTGGGACCGGAGGGCATGTTATCAAGTAAATTGACGCACGCGAATGGGACGAGGAGAGAAGAGGAGTTTGCGAAGGAAACTATGTGAGCACTCACACTTATTGAAGCTTGGTATCATTTTCTTCAATCCGTGACGACTATTCTACAGCGAAACAGAATTGCTAGGTCCCGTCATGTTGGTCGCAGCATTCGACTTATCACAATCTCGCCTCTTGACACAGCTTACGAATTATTGAATCATCATTTCGTCAAGACCTTCGTGTCCACTAAACAGCAAATATTGAAATGACTATAGGGTGACTAGGGGAGAGACGCTGGAGCAGAATGAACCAACGGCGTACAGCTCACAACTTGCAATGTAAAGGCTGGTAAAGGATAGTAAAGGAATGAAAGGACGACATCAATCATGTGTATTCGGAGCCAATGCAGTTCTTTCCGTCTTTTACTGCCGACATCGTTGTAGAACACCAGGATCAATAGTCTCTACTGAGACGCTTACATCGCTTCCCTTAAAGTCGACATCCTCCTTAGTTTCATCTTATATCCCTAGTCCAAATCATCTTCACTCCAGCTCAGAATTCGGCGCTGAGAAAAGGCTTTAGCAGCGTCCCTCTTTCCAAGTTTGTCGCTTTTGGGAGATTTGTTAACCTATAGGACAGCGATAGTTGTTCGTAATCAATAGCAGCAACTTTGTTCCAAAAGAAAAAGATTTACTGCTTTGCTACAATCACACCTCTTTGGCTTTTCTGGTAGTTCACGTGGAAAATTTCCCGTCGCTGCCATTATGACTACGGGGGACAACATGAGGCACACGCCGACGGCTACATATTCACAGCCGGCCGGAATTTCGATTTGACCGAGCCCTGATCCCTGGGGACGTGCTTGCATCGCGTTCGAATTGGGGACTGGCTGTGTAGAAATGTACGGGACTGACTGGCCAGAACCATACATGTTTGGACCTCGATTGTTGGCGACGGCGCTATACGGTGGAGGTGGTTCAGCTGGGTGATTATGTGCAGTGTTCGAATCAGTGGTGGCCTCATGATACGACGGTGGCTGACCAGCTTGTTGAGCAGAGGGGTGATTGGAATGGGAGGACGGATGAGATAAATCAGAGAGCGGGATTGCCCCAATGTCCTGTTCAGCATGATAGGGAGTAGACTGGCTCGAGACGTGCACAGCCAGGGTGACCAAGAGGAAAAGTTTACAGAAGACTCGCATGGTGTAGTGATTTATTGTCCCCGTACGATAGACTTGACAAGTATTTGACCCGGACCAGCCGGGAACAAGAGCGTTTGGATGAGGATGAGGAGACTTGAGGCGATGGTATATATATATTCGGACAAAGATGACTGTCAATTATGATAAGTTCGAATATTGCTTGAAACATGACTACTTCACAAAGTGAAATTACATATATCGTCTCATCAAAGAGGCTGTTCAGCTGCGAACTCGAACCTGAGCATATTCAGCACAGACATTTAAATTTCCTAATCGAAACATTCCGATATCAAGCTTGAATATAGATCAAAGTGATAAGCTCTTCCTGTACTCTCCACGGATCAATCGCGACACATTCTTGAGCCATTGCAGAAGCTTGTTGCAGCCTATGCCTTCCTGATGAATATTATTACAATTGTAGCAGTGATCTATGCATACTACTGGAAACTAGGAGCACTTATCGCAATTCTGCATTCACAGGATATGCATGGATCCAAGGGGTCAGAATTTTCAGTTAGTGCCAACTTACTTAGTGGAGTGTCTCTTTCCACAGGCAATTCAGGCATATGAAAGGTGGAACGAACTTCTCAATTTACATGGAAAAAGACAGCACAACAAAGAGTGCGACGGAGCGCGACGGTAATATTTGGTAACAATTGTGGTAAGTAACATTGAACAAGGAACGCAGGAAGCTGAAGAAGTCGGCCAAAATCAATACGTCCCAAGTCCGCAATAGCTTACTTATCACAGAATGGTTGAAATCTTTCCCATCGTTTCGCTTCCAACGGCTTGATGAGCACCGGATTCGTATCAACAGATAAGGCCTAGCCTCTTTGAGTAAGTAAATGTTATGACAAGCACTATGTATCGCTATGGCATTTTTTCAACCGAGCGAGAAATAGACATATATCGCGTGGAGGAATCGGAGTATCGCGCAAAAGCAAGCACCTTGCTTCACGATTCCCCGGAGATGTGGAAGAGCCAGGCTGAATTGAATGATTTACTATCCGAAACCTCAGAAGGTTTTCACTCCTCCAAAGGATAATGAGCGTGATTGGTTTTTGTGTGCTCTAGAGTGACTTTCCAATTCTCATCCACTCACACTTCTTTCCCAAACCTCTCCAACCCGTCCCTGCTCCCGTCGTCTGAGATTGGGGTAGCTCGGAGAGAATTTTCGCAATGAACAGAGGGTCCGTGAGCGGCGTGAGATCGTCTCGTTTGGGTAGGCGCTGGAGAAACAAGAGAAATTGGAATTCGACAAGAAAGACATGGGACGAGACGAGAATGGATACTGTACTTACATTCTTGACAATATCGTACGGTGCTTCCCAGCCAGTTGTCTCTCGTACCACTTCCGTTCCCTGCAGATTGTTCTCTAGAGAAGAGTAAATCCGGGTATCAAAGGTTCGAAACAGGACACCATCGACGCGAAGTGTGAATCGGGAAAGTATGAATATGCACGTTGGCATTACGCGCTGTATACGGCGGCGTTCAGTGGTGCAGCAGTATATATCATAAATGCAAATATACTCACGATCCGAACGATCAACGAGCTCGACCCATTGTCATGTAATTCGTCCTCGAATAATGGTATTTCAGCATAGAACAGAATAGGGTCTGGACGGGTTAATTCGGCAAGGGGAATTTGGTGTTTAGCTTCGGTTGAGTCGGATGGTATCCATTGGGAGTTTGAGATTTGAGAGCTGATAGTAGTGGAGGTAGTAGACGAGGTAGACGAAGAAACATGGGAAGGACAGTGCCCACAGTACGTGGTGGTATACGTCCAATCGTAAGGTTTCGTAGGAACAGTTTTAGGCATTGGGAGCAGTGGAGAGGGACCAGTTCTATGCAACGCAATAAACAAATCAGTATGAGGCTGCGAAGAGGTGAAACCGAATGTGTAGATTTCCCAAAGGTGAACGAAAGGGAAAAATCGAAGAAAGATACAAAGGCTATTGATTCAAAATCGGGCACTGACCGACTCTTAAGCCATTCTTCCGCATATCCGACCTGTACGCCTCCATCTCCAGGTCCTAATTGACCCTTTTTGACACCAAAGAGAGCATGCAAAGTGTCAAATTCGTATATCCATTGAGACTCATTCTCTTCCTCAGCTTCGCTCTCACTGGCATGGTCTTGCTCCTCAGGACCAACCTGATCTGGATTGCGATTTCGCTTCCGCTGTTTGTCCCGACCAATGAATCCATCCGCCTTCCATTCAACCTTCAATGAGTTGCTTCCAAAAGTCATTTCTGGCAATGGAATTCCTCCATCGTTTCCTGTACCAAGTTTTGATTGAAGTTGATCACATTGAGGAGCATTAGAGATTGGATTTGTCGATGCTGTTATGCGCCAGCTTCCTGTGAGTGCACATGAATTAATTTCACCTCTAGGAAGAAATTCTCGCGAAAGGAGAGCACAAACAAACTCGCCTACAAGAATAGTTCGTGAATTTGGAGACTCCAGAAGAGTATGTTTTGGGAGGTGAATCGCTGGCTTGAGCACTGGATCAAAGGTGGGTGTTGCGGAGAGTCGGGGAATTGTAGTACTAGAGACATTCATCTTCTGTGCGTTGTTAGTTAGAAGTTATTCTGCATAGTAGATGTCGTAATCACATCACAACAAGACTACGATGTGTCATTCTGTTTGCTGCTCAACAACTTGAAATCGTCGAATGATAGTAACAGATGGCTGAGCATTTTTCCTTTTTTTTTCTGACAAGCTACGCTGGACCCCCTACGCTATTCATTGCCTTAAGATACGCGACCCACACATCTCGTTCAATATCATCTTGTATCCCCTTCCCCGTTGCTTCCGAACTCTTGAACCAATCAATTATGGCATTCAGATATCGCAAGTTGGTTCGCGGCTGCTTTGCTTCAACAAGACCTTTCCGAAACCACTTGATCGTGCTGTACATCTGATTTACGTCCTGGAAAGTTACCTTCCCAAGGCCGATATAATAACCTTTTTCTGCCAATTCATCGTCCCAAAGCATTCTTGTAACTATCTTCAGATGTTGTGGTGAAACATCAAAAATAAGTGCAAGGCAAGATCCACCAATGCAAAGATGCCAGTCTTCATCGACGCTGGGGGGCTTCACTTCTTTACCGTGCTTGTCAATCGGTTGTGCAACGGGTTTATGAAATTGGTCCACCCCCGGAGGCGGTAACAGATGGCCGGTTTGGTCAGTCTGGGTCGCTATCGGATTTTTGCCAACATGAGGGTAACGAATGAGCTCAATCTCTATAGTAGCCTGATCTGCGATGCAGAATCAAATGAAAAAAGAACATTGAGATAAAGGGAATAGTCCTTACTGTTGGTGCGGAGAGCTAAAGGACCAGCGATCACCTCATGGATGGCAGAGAAGATGCCCAGGACTGCTAAATTTGGGAAGACAAACAGAAGGAAATGGATTCGCATCCAAACGCAAACGAAAACAGGCGCAAGAATGAGCGTGATTGCAGGGTTTAGAGATAGTGTGAGGTTGTTGAAAGCTACATGGATAGAAATGATATGTGAATGCATTCACATATATGTTGGAGGCCAAGATATAACCAGCGACGCACCGAGAAGTGTACTATCTGAACCAGCAGATAGTGTATAAGCTGTTTGCAGCTGCGAATCACCGTTCTCTTTGAATGTGCCCGGGCAAATATGACAGGAGAAGACGTGAGAAGAGCAACGCGTTGGAATGGGCCGTCGGAGGATAGCCCCTAAATGCTATGCGAACAGCCCTCACCGAGTACATCAGTTTTCGGATAATCTACGGGAAGACTTTCGCTTGATTACAAAGTGGGGATGAAGAGAGTAAGAGGCATAGAACGAAGTATATAGATTTAAACATCAGCCTTTGTGAGATGGGATCGGTGGCTTCACGAAGGAGCCGGTAGATGTATTAGTGTTGATACCCTGTGCCTCTTTCTTCGCCTTCTCATTCTGCAAAGCCTTCGCCATGGCACCATAGTATATGTCCCATACATCCTGATTCAATTGTGTCTCCTGTTTCATTTTCATCTTGTGTTGCAACTGGAGGTACTTGATCATCGCGTTCAGGTACTGGAGGTTGTCTGTAGGCTTCGCTGCTTCTGGAAGTTCCTCCATGAGATACTTGACAGACATGTCCATGTGGCTTTGAGTGTCAAAAGTAACCACCCCAATTGCTGTATAGCAGCCACGCCTATCCAAGCCTGCTTCCCAATCTCTCCGGTAAACCTTCATTTGTTGCTGTGGGTCGAACACACTCATAAGGCATGCCGCGTCGACGCAGAGTCTCCAATCTTCATTGGCATTTACCCCATGAGACTTTATAGTCTGTAGACTTTCCTCCGAGATAGGAATATTGTCTTCGGTAGTGCGTGAGAGTTCAATTTCTGCAACACAGTGATCTGGACACAAAGGGTCATTCAAGAAAGATTGTGACTAAGAGAATGCTTACTATTAGCGGCGCGTAATGCCAACGGACTAGCATCCACAGTGGCATGGAAGACAGCGGGAAAAAGAAAGCATACGAAAATCAGGTGCCAGGAGATTTGCATGGCGGCTATAAATTGGACGAAGAAATTGTGAATAGGTAGCATTTTGAGAGTACCATTACATACCCAACAGATCTTTCGAATATTGTGTAGGGAAGATTTGAACGTATAAGGTTCAAAACTGCAACTGCGAAGTGCAAAGATTAGTCTTGCACACATGCTGGGACAGTGAAGGGGCAGTGTAGAAGGAGGGATACGTGAAAGCATACCGGACCAGCGTTGAGGAGTGGTAAGAAAGAGAAAGATCTTTACAATCCTCTTGCAACGGCAGTGTGATTCCCGCGACGGAGCTGCTGCGCCCTTCGTTTAACTTTTCACCCCTGCTACCGTACTTCCTTCTGCCAACATCGCTCTTCAAGTTGACCATACTGGGACTTTACTTTCTTGGGTCTTATGATTTTTGTTCTCGATGGTCCAATCCTGGTCAAATTTCAATTGCTATGCAAAGTACACTTGAAGTTGAAGTAATCGGATCTGCACTATCAGACTCACATTGTTTTATCAGTCAAGCTATGACACACACATACATCATTATCTCAATAGCAGTCGTTTTGAAGCCCTTGAGCCTGATCCCTTGCAAAGGTTGCTCATTAGGTCTTATCTGGTACTAGACTTTGATACACAGGTATCAGCTTCAAGGTAATCATTACTTGCGTACTGGATTCACTCCATAAGATAATTTCTTGATTTGACATTCACAGGGGACACCCGCTGATTGATAGATACATAGCATCCTCTTCAACCAACATGACAGCTTCTCCTCGGAGTCAAGCGTCTGGCCAAGGCGATTGGGGACATGCATTTCTGTTTTTTAGATGCCTTATGTGAGCGCGGGATTCGGTGAATCTTCTTCCACAGTATTCGCACTGAATCTTCTTCTCTAATCGGAAATGCTTGTAGTTGATGTGCGCTAAATAAAATGCAGGTAAGGTTACTGGCAAGCTCAGAATACTCGAGGGTCATTTTTGACATACACTGTAGGTTGTGCTTTGCTGTGTATGTCTTTTCGCATATACCACATTTGAACTTCTTGCTGATCCTGTCGTCTGTAGGATTCTAAAAATTGAAACGAGTTATAGGAGTTGATAAATTGCCACACTGTGGTTGTAGCGTACCACGACGACTCTGGGATCGGATTTGACCCTTAGACTTTCAGAATCTGAAACCGATTTGAGCGAGTTGGTCTCCCTAACGCTCATGGATAACTCACCACGACTCTTTGGAGAGGAGGAGCCCGGTATTGGATGAGCATCAGAGGGCGAGCGAGTCGATGCACTTGCTGGGCTGCTTGATATACCAGGAGGCGCAAACCCATCGTCCCAGAGCGGTACATTTTGCGATGTTGTAGCGGACTGAAGCCCGAGTCTAGTGTCACCAGAACGATGTGCTGATCCATAAGCTGCTGCCATGTCCCACATTGCTTCAAGTTGAAATGACTCGAAATTCAAAGGGTTTCGGGCATTGCTCAGGCTGGTTGGAAGTTCCATCGAGTCTGACAATGGCTCAGACGACGTCCTGCAGACAACAATGGAAATACATTAATCTATCAGGATACTGATAGCAGAAGCAAACGTTACCGGTGCATTGTACGAAATGGTGCGTGCATGTGTGTTCAAGGTAAATCTCATCTTATTTGTAGCTGCAGATATACTTACATACTCATGGCGTCTCGGAGACCGAAACAGCAGAGATGGATAATAGTGCGATGCTTCTAAAATACTAGTACATCAACATTGACCCACCGAGGAAATCCGCTGCCATGAGCCTGCCACTGGCACGGCGCATTGAATTTCAATATCAGTGCATATGAAAAGATGCGTATGCGAAAATTACATAATTAATCACAGCCTATACAAACAATTCAAGAAGCTTCATTTCTTAAGTTTTATGCAATTCCGAGGGTCACTCAGGAACTCAAAGCTCGTTCGACTACCGCGGGACTTGGTTGTGCATTAGTTATCCCCCATATTCACCTTACACTATTTACACTTCATCGATTGAGGTCTTTTTAAAAGCAATGCGCTTTGAGTCGGTAAGGAAGAATATTTTGTCCCGACACTTTCTCCAGAATTCCAATACCACTCTCGGGAAACGCTGTGGACTCTAATGGAGCCGGAATCCTGCGCCAAAAGGCCTTAGACTTGGCGGGAAGCGGGGACGTGGCCGAAACAGCTCTTAGGGAGATTACACTCTGGTATACGGACTATCCCGGACTGTCATGATTTATGAGCTCGGGCGACACGGATAGCAATGAACACAACAATATCACGGTGACCGTGTAAGCTATCATCCGATTGGTGAAACCCTTGTACCTTGTACAGGGTTAGTAGGAAACTGATGAAAGCAAAAGAAGCTGCCAGCGTCAATATCATGAACCAGACATATGGCTCTTCATGTCTCGTCCATTGTCCAACACAGCAGGACAGCGGGGGGATAGAAGGCTCCATGCAATCATGAATTGGAGATGAAACATACAGATCACGGTTCCATAGTGAGTCACCATTCTATAGAAGGAGAAATTTGGAACCATTGAAACTGGTGGCATATGGCAGATTCTGTTCGTGGCATCATGATGATGTTGCGGGTCCCCTGGGACCCGAAGAAGCCTTCACCCTTCGCCAGAAAGGTATTCTCGTGCTGCATGTACCTAGTCCAGCTCCATTTTTGCTGCGGATGATGGAGTGTCACTGTGTGGGTCATTCATGAATTCTTCGAATTTGAGAAGTACCCGATGACTTGATATCATTCCTTAGGTTATTTACATCGTTATAGCTCGATCCTTCATAGGAAAGACGTGGAAGTTGGTCCGTGATACCAGTGGCAAATGTGTACATGGCTTTTGTTTTGACGTCTCGCAATAAGTACGTACCAAAATTTTAGGAACGGACAGAATAGTATTGCACAACTCCAATGTTCCAAAGTAGAAGCAAATATCCAAATGAAATTCTAACGGGAAAATCGCCATGCTCTGATACCTGCAGTAATGGTAGTGATAAGTGTTATCCAGATTTCTCTATAGGTCCGATGGGAAGAATATTAGAAGAGGTGCGTGCTGTATGCCTGGCATGTCCTTTGATGTCTTCTGAGGACATGTTTAGTGCCAAAGGAACGACCACATTGTGGGATACAAGGATATGGCCTCTTTCCATAGTGCGAATTATGATGATCTAACGGAGCTATTGAGCATATACAAACATATCACACTAGCCACTCACTGATCAGGTTATGCTTCGCTGTGAATGTCGCGCCGCATAAGTCACAAGGAGGGACTCTCTTTACCGGTTTAGTCTGCGTACGTCGTCTTCGACTAGCAGCCAATACCCTTTCGGTAGCTACTTGATTTCGAACAATTACTTCTGCGCTTGATTCAACGTCGTCGAGAAGATTTAAATGTTGCAACTCCTGTGTGAAATCTGATCCGAGTATTTCAGGAGAGATAGTGGTACAAGGAGCACTGAAATTGCGGTGAAGTGTATAGAGTTCACTTGACTCTGACACTTGACGACCATCACAAACAGGTCCCATATCATGGTGACATGGAAGTCCGTTAATGAAAGTATATTCAGAGCAGGTGGGACGTAGGGGAGGACTGTATTGCTGGCTTGTAGGATAAAATAAACCAGGGTCAGTGGAACCGCTTGAGGGTGAAGGGCTCCATGATTGGGTTGATGCTGAGAATGAATCGTAGTCATAATCGGTGGCATCGACTCGAGTATCAAGTCGCGGAACCCGTTTCATGTTAGATTGCACTTCCAGAAGGCCTGCAACCTCGGAGGATTGACAGGAAAAGGCAGCAGAGCGGTATTGGATAGGATCATCTGAGGAGGAATTACAAACAATGCTCATATCCGTTTGAGCATTGTAATTCGAGTCATTAACGACAACGCCCGCGAATGATATGGGCTGATCAGCCTCGGTGTGATGGTATACCGAATGTGTATCAATCTCCCTAGCGAACTGAGGGGAGGGGGTCTGATATTGGACAACCCAGCTGAAAGAGAGCAGTTAACGAGGTGATGCTAACTTTGAAAATCGACTCACTCTAGATGAGCGGTATCGCTGAAGGACATCTTGTATCAGTGTGAAATACAAAGAGAATTGTGAATCCTCGAACTTATTATACACACCCGGATACCAATACAGAAGTCCCAAAAACAAGACAGCCATTGGGTTGCTGTGATAAGAACCAATACAGCTACTACAAGTCAATGCTGTCTAGGTTCATGACTTCAGAAGCCTGATGGGGTCCCAAAAATACCAGTAGCGCGCAGTCTATTCAAGAACAACGTTAACAGATTCAATATGCTTTTGGAACATACCAGATTGATTGTGAGATATTGTGTGACTTCCATTGGATATTACTAGAAGAGACTTTTTCATGAGCTTTCAGAGGAAGTTGAATGGAGTAAGATATGCTTACAACCAGGGGGAGAGAATCTGAACCATGAAATCGCCCCCCATCCCGGTATGGATTCGTGCTCAAAAAACCAAGAATGGGTCGCAATAGACGTATCTCTTGACAGTATGTTCTACAGCTATGCTAAGACTAGACAGCAAAATTCTTGCTGTGGAGTATGCTCAAATCTGTAGCACTTAGGACCAATCTCGGTAAGGCGCAAAGAACACGATTGTATAGAAATAGACATGAACTTTTGAGAAGAGCTCGCAAGGAGCACACGTGGTTGCTCACTACTCAGGGAGCGTTATATAATGAACCCAATTGCATTTGCGCCAAAAGAAACTTCTGCATTCGTTATGGCCTTCGAAAAGAGCGGAACGCGGCCACCACGAGTCATACGGTTTCCTGAATGTGAGCTCAGTACAAAGCTGTAAAAACTATGTCGATGAATAATTTATTGACGAAGTGTATCCAACAGCTGGACAATAGAATTGGGCTCTTCCGACGTTGACAGATCTTCTACTACATAGCTTCTCCTGATTTGATAGAGATTTGGACTTGCAGGATAGTTATGATAACTATATTAGACGTTGGACTCCTGGACAAATAGAAAGTCTGAAACAAAGCACTCCTTCCAAGTTCAAAGATGGCGCGAGATATAGTGAGCCCAGCATGTGAACAAAGTGAACTGGCAGTCGTCGTAATCTATTTTGTGACGATGCAGATGACTCTATGTACGCGCCAAAATGGGAAAGAAATACTAGCAGGTTACAACGTACACATCCTACACGCCCCGCAGCTTCGAAGATCAGATATACAAGACGGAGTGCACAAGACCTGGGGAACACAGTGACCAACACTTTCTCTGTATCCACGTCAAAATGTGTCGCATTTGAGAATAATTCACAACCATTGTTATCTGCTGAATGCTATTGGTGGGTAAGATTCCTGCGCGCGTACCCATTTAACATTTAATGCGCGTCCGCTGCTAGATGATCATATAATGGCCCCATAGGAGGCTGAGAGACAGTGTTGTAAGCAACATGACGGAGATTACCTGGATGTCGAACGACGTACAGGAATGTTTCTCTCCCTGGTTTGGAGCAAGAGTTAGGCTCTACACCGAGTAAGTAAACAGCGGACACATACCACTTAGTGCCACCAGGAAATAGAGGCGCTGGGGGATGTATGAGGGATAACAACATTGGTGCAACCAGGTGAAGCTCACAGATAACTGGATCCGGATGTTGGTTGCGAGCTAGATCAGCCTCGGCCTTGTCAAATATTACGGCCAGTTCACGAGGGTCATGAACATTTCTAGAGCAGGGAGACATCATGAAAGTCATCTTCACGCAGCGAACGGTACAAAACTTACCGATTGCTTTCAAATTCAGCCCTTATCACAAGTGCGCGCCTGCGCCAAAGTTCACGGTGGATGGTCCAATTGAGGCTATCGGTAAGCATACGCCTGTACAAGGACTTGACATAGCGTCTATGGGCTGCAGAAAAAGTGGGAGTTGACATGGTGGTGGCGATAACGAAGAGAAAAACGATGGAAAGGACGGGGAATCGAGTCAAGGAAGTCGAGACCAATTGCAATTCTAGATGCCGTTGGAAATTTCTGAGCGTAAGTTGCTGAGCTAATATTTACCCACGGGGTTTGAAAAACATTTCAAATTGCTCGTTACTCTTTGCATCCATCTCTATAACCTCTACAACCTGTATCAAGCCTCTTATTCTCCCGACGCCGTATTTGGCCGAACAGCGCCTTGCTGCTCAGCGAAACCATGGATCTTCATTCTCGCTTCTCGCATTTCGACAATAAAAGGAATCCAAAAGTTGGGCCACAATCCTTATCACAAAAACCACGCTTCATGGACAACCCAATTAAGCCCAAGCTTGACAGTTATGCATCCACGAAGCAGCAAAGCCGTAAAACTTCTGGCAGTCGTGATGATACCTTTTTGATCCCAGTCTTACGGCCATTTGTGACCAACTCGAGAGTAAAGCAGGAGGAAAAATCACGCAAGGATATGTACCTTGCATTCGTCAACAACGCGTTACAAGAAAAAGCAAACGTGTGTTATCCAAAACTTTCTATCATCGCCGTTACTTAACTACTCGTATATATAGGGAAATAATGAACCCTTTGAAGAACTCGTCAGCCAGTTCAATCCAAAACGCTCACCGACCGAGTTACCATTTCCGCAACCAGCTCAATTGCGCCTTTGGATTTTGGCGTTATCGCATGTTGTATCTAGACTTGAGCGAGCACACTCATCGCTCGTAGAAGCAATTATCAACATGCCTTGGGTTACGATGGACAATGCCACCGTCAGATCATACACGGTATTCATTGGGATGCTGGTTTCTGCTCGACCAGAGTATCTTTTCCTCGTCCTCGGAAAGCTGTCGCTAGGTTTCACGCATCGTATGTTATTTCGTTCCTGATTGAACATCCAATCCAATCATCCTTAATTCCACAGAAGCTGGTTTTCAGGCCCTGTCTACGTCACTACCTGAGCCATCTTCAACTCCACTAACCCGTCGATTGGTTTATGACCGGCTGCATTACCTTCTACGGCATCTATTATCACTGATACCAACTCTTCCTTCAACTCTTATGCCTCTCTTATCTCGAAACTTCCCTCATAAGCGGCAAAGTCAAACTGCTCAAACAACATACATCCGAAATCTCCTTCGGATCTCGGAGTACTGTCCTGAAGTTGCAGATCAGATCCTTGGAGTTATCGTAGACAGGGCGATACAGATAGATGTATGAACTACTCTTTTTCCATTAACTAACAAATGCTTACGTTCATCGATAGGTCGAAATACAGATAGAAATCGATGAGATTGAAGAAGACGCAGTTCAAGAGCAAGATGATATCTTTGAACTCGATCCTTTCGACGTCGTCGTGGGTCAGGAAGGCGACGAGGACGAGTCTGACGAGGATTTTTCCGATGATGAATTTGAAACTTTTAGTGATATTTCGTCTGAAGGTGGTAATATGGATGATGACGGTGGCTTGGCAGGGCGAATTGATGATTTGCCCACGGAACATGGGCACCTTCGCGAGATGGTGAAGAAATTAGACGCGATACTGACCCTGGTTCTTGAACATTTCGAGGCTTACGCATCCATAGCCAACATGTCTAATGAAAATGGAGATGGGTCTTCTCCGTCTTCATCCCTACCTGAATTGCCCCCGTTACCGCCCATAAATGCCGCGGTCAATCCTTTTTTTGACGGCACACATTCATCTCCCATAATAGATTTCAGATCTTTCAGCCAACCTCCTCCATCAAATCAGGCGCAGCTGGCACAACTAAACCAACTTGCCTCATCTTCTCGCCCTTCTACGCCAACATCAGCCATGGCTAGCTCCCCATCATGGTTGCTGCCAAACCAGCCCTCACTACCTCCACCGACGAAAAAGATGCTTCGTGCTCAATTCCATGCCCTGCTCTCTATATTTGATCGTACGATACTGCGAACATTCAAATCCAGATATACTCAGTTCCTTCTCTTTTGGTACACATCCCTTGATCCAGAATTTTCGGACATCTTCCAGGGCATGCTCGTGGATCGCGCACTCTTCCAACCTGCAGAACACGAATCTGGAGGTGGGAACGTTGCACAAACACCAATTGTCACCCGCGCGGCTGCAGCGTCATATATCGGGAGTTTCGTCAGTCGAGCGAAGTTTGTCGACCGCGAAGGCGCAAGACGCGTTGTCGGCGTCTTGTGCGAATTTCTCAAAGCTCACCTCGACGGTGTTGAATCTATTTTGAAAATTTCTACTTCCCCATCCAATAGCACCCGCACGGCGAACGCTGTTGTTGACGCGCTGAACGTGATCGGAGATCAAAACACGGTCTTTTATGCTGTGGCGCAGGCATTCTTTCTGATCTTTTGTTTTCGCTGGAGAGATTTGCTCGAGGACGGCGAAGGAGAGGAGGGCTCGGATTTGATTGGAGTGAAGAATACCAAAACTCCTGGAGCAGGCAAGAAATGGATGAAACAATTAGATGTGGCGCAGAGGGTTGTAAACTCGGTGCTTAATCCACTCAAGGTTGATGATTTGCTTAATCATCATGGTTTTCTTTTGCTGATTACTCTCTTTAGGTCTGCTCACCCAATGTTGCCAACCAGTTTGCCCGTGTGGCGCATGCAACAGATTTTATTTACTGTTTTACTATCCTCGAATCCAATCGCCGGTCTGATGCTTCTTCTTGTGACGGGCCCGCTCATCAAATCTCTCTCTCTGCTCTCACTCATGGCCTCCATCTCACCTCCGAACTGAACACGTTTTTCCCCTTTGATCCGTACAAACTCCCCAAGTCTGGCGTTTATATCCAGAAGGTCTATCGCGATTGGACTTCTGTAGCTTTTGATGAAGAATCTGATGATGACGATACATCAGATTCGGATGATTCGGATGAAGGCGAGAACGAGAACGAAGGAACGGCGCATGCTACGAGCGAGTTTGGTGTGCCTATATCGATAACTGTGGCGGATGGAAATTTACAAGGGAATGCGGATGAATCGGCTCCTGGTTTGGGTGTGTCGTTTGATGCGATGAGCATCAGTCCTGCAAAAGACGGGATGGTCACTGCTGAACAGGTTCTCGGCTTATCATGAAGATTACCAACACATATATGATTTTTTTCCTCCTCTTACATTTGCTGTTCATCTCGCAATTGCTTTGATTAAAACATTCAATACATATAAAATACACCGATGTATTCTATCCACATTTACTTTCTTTTTTCTCTGTCGATGTAGCATTTATGTAGACTGGTTTTGGATAATTTAGCATTCTGTTTCTCTCTTCGTTCTTGTCACAACTTGGATTTCACGGCCTTTGTCGACCCTGCTCCCCCTTTCGACTGTGTGGCTTGATGCGAGCGATCTTTAACCAAGATTACTTGGGGATTCTCCTCTTGAGGTCTGGCCACTTGGTCTTTGGAATTGTTACCCGGAGCTAATTCGCTGGGCTCTGAAGGTTCGGAGAACGCAGAGGTCGGAAGGGTCTCGTCCTTGGATGAAGGTGTCATGCTCGTAGCAGACATGAGGCGATTGAGTTTCTCGTTGAACGGTGAAGACATTGCAGACTTTTACGCAGGCTAAATGGAGAGTAGAAATTCAGAGCCAATTTGCTCAAGTTGATGAACACGTACTGGCAGAAAGAGTTTTCAAGTAGATATGGATGGTATTCATATCGTTTTGCGGTTTATATAAGAGCATTTGGTTTTACACAACGTCATGGAACATGTAAGATCGATTGATAAGTAATGTCTGTGACTCTGGTTGTAATACTCAATTATTGGTGCTACTCGTATTGAACACGAATCTGCGCCTCCAAGCCACCGTGACACCTTTCTCAAAGGTCCATCGGCGTCGAGTAGTCGATCTATCAATGAGCATCAGGCGTCCGACTTTTCTGAAGTTTTTTGAAAAAAAATAAAATAAAATAAAATAACCCCTGTCAGGGAGTCCCTTAATTTCAAGGCACTGTAATTAGGCTACATACGGACCTGGGAAATAACTGGACTGGGGTACATAATACATAGGCATACCTCAAGGCGCATTCTACGAGGTTGTTGCGAAGAGTGAAGTGAGGAGTTTTTCTGTTTACGAGTACAAGGGTTTCAAGAGAGCACAGAAAATATTGAATGGATTTATTCCAAGATTTGAGCCTGATACACCACGGCTTTGTGCAAAATCATTGCATTGTAAATAAGTCAAATGATAAGGCTAAGAGTCCCGATGCTTAGCTTAGTGGGTACCTGGGTACCTCAGTCTCAGATATGTATCAAAATTTATCCAGTCTATGCATCGAGGTATCTACATTCGCGAGCTTCCTCTTCACCCCTCTTCTGCCTGCACTAAAGCATTGGGTGTACAGCTGCATGAATATAGACCTGTAGTGACTTCAACTGTCATAGACTGTCATAGAGAGCACAATGATTTCAGAATCAGTATCACGTCAGATCAAAATCAGATCAACGATGAGGAAGATGGAAAGATGGAAGGACGGGGGGAATTTGGAAAACTTAAAAAGAGCGGGGGAAACGTAAATTACAGGTGCCGATGTGCAAAGGCACATAATGCCGAGCCTGCCGCTGATAAAGAATACTCGGATCACGTCCGGCCAAGAGAGTTTGTGACCACCGACTCCCACGCGAAGTTACCTTTACCTGTAAAAAGTTGAACGCGAACCTCCCCTTCTGGAAACCGAAATTCCGTCAGAATTCCAAATTACGTTCTTAACCCAGACTCTATCTTGACCCACTACCCTCATCATCTCGCACACACAGCATAATAACACACAGCAGGTCACACTATTTTCTATTTCCCCTTCCTTCCTGTCGCTTTCGTGTTTCCATTGCTTGCTCTCGTGCTCTCGTTGATCTTGAACGATTTTTGCTTCTCGCTTCGCATCAATTGGGACTATCAAGATAATATTTATCGGTGAAAAAAATGCTGGAACGTATAAGAAGGAGAGGTCATAGTCATAGTCATAACCGTAGTGGAGGAGCAGAAACTTGGCCATGGGACGAGAACTGCAATAAGCAGAATAACTCTACAGGATTCTCATTACCCAAATCCACCAGACGGCCTTCCCTTTCCTCGCTATCCCTGATGACGCTCAAGCCATCGAGCCGCAACCGCAAGCAGGTTGTTGGTGGCTGGCAATTTGACGCGCTGGATGAGACTAGGCCTGGAAGAGTAATGCCAGAGTTGCCAAGAGAACTCTGGATAGAAATTTTGGCTATGGCGAGCTGTCAGTATCTGGGAAAGGCCTCAGGATTAGTTGGAAGTGGAGGCAAGTACGACGCTCCGCGAAGAACAGCCAATACTCGGCCACTCGGAGCTAAATCGGACATCCTATCTTTTTCCCTCGTGTCAAAAGCCTGGAATACCTACTCCCAACCTGCCCTTTATCACACAATCCATATCCGAAAAAGTTCTCAGGCGAAAGCTCTAGCTCTGACGTTACTCAGTCAAATCTGCGGTGGACCGCTGCCACGAACCAAGTTTGGTTCCTCTTACTCTCCGCCACCGATATCGTACTCGACCTCGTGCTCGAGTGTCGGTTCGGCGACAGTGACTCCCAACACTGTTTTTGAAACCAGTGGGAGACATATCCGGTATTTGACACTGTCCACACTCTCGTATGACCGGTGTGATCCCTCTGACGTCCTTGTGATCTTGTCATCGTCGCCGCATCTGGTAGGGTTTAGTGATGAGGGAGGTATCAGATGTCCGTTATTGGACGAGTGGTGTGATTGGAGAGCAACGCCTGAAAAGCTGTTGGGTGTTTTAGTAGATGCTGGAGCGCAAGCGAATGAAAAAGAAAGTCGAAGAGAAAGTAAGCGACAAAGTTGTGGTTAGTGAGACTTCCAGGCTGTGCATTTGTCTTGCTAGAACAATACTGATTGTTCCCTTTGTCAGATACTATTTCCAATTCTCACATCTCTTCCCAGTTGGAATGCCTGACGTGGACTTGCTACCCACATCTTCCGCTCCCTCTACCCATTCCATTCTCTCCAAACGGCGAATTCAATGGCTTCAACGCATTGCGTTCCCTACACCTCTACCTTCCATTCGATAGCGACGCCGTGGATTACTTTGCTGTTTCCGAAGGCGTCAAGCCGAAATCCCAGTTTCCACTACACCTTCCTTCACTAACCAAGCTTACTCTGACACTATCCGATCCGATTATATCCAAATCGTCCAAGGGTTCGACGGGTTATACGTATTCAACGCCACCCAACACCCTTCTGACGCTACTCGCAGAATGGGATCTACCCTCGTTAAGAATCTTGACGGTGAACACACCTTACACGTTGCATCATTCCAGTGACGGAAGGGGCCAACATCACGATGCGAACGCGGGTGAAAGGCTAGGCGATAAACTTGGAGATGGTTTTTGGCGATTTTTCCAAGCTCATGGAAGTCGAATTGTTGTGCTGGAGTTTGGAAGGATCACCGCTGGCTCGCAGATATCTCCGCAACAAAATACTAGCCCTCTCAGCCGTCTCACATCGGGTCTCTCTGAAGCACATGGTGGATATGGTAACGATGAGGCAGCCGGTTATGGATATGAACCAACGTACATGCGAGATGTACAGGAAATGGAAGATCGTTGGATTGAAGCTCAGGTGAAGGATGCAGATAGGGAGCGATGCGAAGCCGAAAAACTGGCTGAGGCTAAGAGGGAGAGAGAGGAGATCGAGTCAAGGACGATGCCCTTCCCTCCTCCTTCAAGTCCATTACTACCTTCCGGAACAGAGGAGTCCGCGACAGCGGTATCACCGATGTCCCCATCTTTCGTATCGACATTGTTGCCTGCATCTTCACAGACTTCTCAAGACCTCGCCTCACTCACTCCTAACCTCAGAACGTTCATTTGTTCCGCCTCCCTCTCTGCCTCGCATGATCCAGCCCTGACTTTCAATGGTCTCGATGCATTCAATGACGCAGTTGATGCTTTCGATGCGTTAGAATGGGACTGGACACACCCTGACTGGATTGCTCCACATCCTCTGTTACCTAGTCATCCAAATGTGCGGATGATTGGTATACGTGATATTGGAGAGAGGGTAAGAACTGATTGGGATGAGCGAGATGAGAGGGATGGCTGGGACCAGGCTCCGTTCGGAGGGTTTGAGGATGGCATGGGTGACGATGAAGGCGGTCACAATCCTTTCTTCATGCTCTACCTCCAACTATCCTCTCTCTTACTTCCTTCGACTGACGATGTTGAACTCGAACTACCGGAACCATCCACTAGGAGAGAAAGACAAAAAGTTCCCTTCCCCTCCTTGAAGTATATCAGGGACTTGGACCCCGACAGTGATCTTCTACGACGAGGCGTGCGTCACTTGGGGAAAACTTCGATACCATCTGCTTTGAGTCCGATAAAAAGAGCCGGGTCTCCTGCAATGACGCAGGATCATGGCCGAAGGTGGACTTGGCGTCGTCCTTCACTCCCTTCGTTCCTACCTTCGACATCGAATATATCGCCATTCTCGCCCATGATATCCTTTCGGGACTCTTCTCGCCGTACCATGCCCTTCTTCACATCGAACCCCCCGCGTCTTTATTCCGTACAGTCTGGATTTCAGTCTGATCAGCATCATAGTAACGCTCCAGATGCCTCTCACGGCTCCCTCTTAACTTTCTGGTCTCGTGTCTTATCTGCTACTCGTGGAGGCGAAGTTTGGTTGGAAGACTGGCGCGGGTGGAATCTGACCAGGGGGAATTTGGGGAGATGGAGAAGATGTTAGCTGCCAAGAAAACATGAACAGGGTTGATATAAGGATCCGAGGATTAGGAAAGTTTGGGCATAGAAATCTTAAGAAGGTTGAAATCTATGCGAATAAAGATATGCTATTTGATTGATATCGGGTTTTATTTTTTGTATGTTGCATATATCTAAAAGGACTATCTGGTTTGTCGTAGGCGCATTTATTTAATACCACTTTACGATTCGAGCAATTCATTGGCTCCATGAAATACCAGCACAGAGGAAAAGGACAAGATTGTAGAAGAAAAGAAAATTCTACGTGTCCCTGATGAGCCCGGCAACGCAGACGTGAGTCGGATCTCTTGGTTTTCATATAAAACATGTAATAAAGCATTCAATCTCACAAAAAAAAATCACACTACTCAACTCTTGCTACTTCCTTCTATATCTCCCACCCTTTTTCAAAGCCTCCTGCTCCACCATTTCTCTCTGCCTCCTTTGCATCTCTCTCGCATCTTTATTAATCTCCTCCGCTCTCTGCGTGTTCGGAAACCCAATTTCCCAATAACCCGGCGGTTCATTTCCTGGTGCCCAGACAGCTCGATGTCGTGATATATTCTGCTTGTGTGCAGATATTTCTGATGCAGAAGTCGATGGCGCTTTTCGTTGATTCCCGGTCTCTCTTAGTGAACGACCGCGTTTACTGGGTGAATCAAAATCATCAAAGATCAATTCGTCGGCGTCAACGTTCAAGTGGTGATTTCGCTTTTTCGAAGACCCGTTGTTTCGATGGTGGGGACAGGGTTTTGAGGATGGACCAGCATCATGACTTCTTTTGACTGGAGACTTCCATAGAGGAGGCTGTAAACGTGGAGGTTTGGGACCTACGGCTGTGTAATACTGTGTGCGATGATAACAATGATATCAGTACGTGACTGATGAACATGGAATCCGATTCGCGTACGTCTCTGCAGTCATCGCAATCTCCACCAATAAGCTGTCTCCTTTTCTCCCTTCCGCGAACCACCTCTTCAAACTGGTATCGAAGCCCTGCGTTTTGCTCTGAGTCAATTTCATATAACTCATTGATCGTTGCATCTTCCTCTCTATATAATGGTAGAAGTAAATGAGCTAAGAGGGAGGAAAAAATTGACATTCGAGCTTACCCTCGGTTCTTATCCTTACCGTACCTCCCCCGACCTTTGTATATCAGATAGTCATCCAAAGAGCCCTTCGGAGTGGATCTTGCAGCAGCGTCCAGCTCCTTGTCCTTGCCTTTTCCCTTATATGATTGCAACGTTGTTTGATTGTCACCCAGCTTTCGCTTTCGCTTTTGTGAATGCCGAGCACTGTTGGGAATATTACTGACATTTTCATTCTCCTTATAATTGTCGTTGTCCTTCTGTTTATCTCTTTCTCTCGCGTCACTCCAATTCCGGCTCTCTTTCCGACTGTATGGGCTCATAGATTGAGACATCGGGATGGCCGAAGATTTCGGTGTCGCAGGATCTTCTGTAACTTTCAGTGTACTCGGCGCACTTTGTCTTCGGGAACGGCTGTCATCCCCAGTGATTTTGTCACTTGGGATACGACGCCATTCATTTGACTTGAGGAACTTTTTCGGAGGAAGCTCGTCGAATCCTTGTCCATGTTGCTGAAGTCTGTCATCCTTCTCATGTCGCGGTAATACCGGTTGGCGAGTTCGTGGCATAGGTGTAGGCGATGATGGGTATCTTTGAGCATACCGGAAGCTCATTTTCGTCTGCTTGGATTTGCCAATGTTGTCATTTCTACTAGAAGACACGAGCGTTGGAGAAAAGGGGACCGGAGAGGAGATCCGTCGCTGTTGATGCAGTTGGGGCGACAGTGGAATATGCGAATGAAGGTTATTGGTGGCTGAAGGAGATGGATTCGTTGTTGGGCGGGAATAGGCTATAGAGCCCGAAACCGCTGGATCTGGGGTTTTAGCACGTGAAAGAGAAGGATTTACAGGAGATGAGGATTGTGTAGGAGTCCGAGAGCAATTGTTCACGGGTGCGGTAATAATAGCATGTGGCGGGAACTGTGACCAGCGGACTGCAGCAGGAAAAATGGATGTTCGGTTTACGATGTAGAAGGCAAGATGGAAAGAACGTACGGGACTGTGATTCATCTTCAGTCTCGGAATCAGGAGGGCGCATTGCTATCCCCTCTGTTGGTGCAGAAGAAGCAGATTTGTCATTCGTCGGTGGAATAGCTGCAAGGAAAAATAAAAGGAAGGTAAGCATTTTGAATAGAAGGGCCAGTACAAATTCTATCACACACGCACATAGTGTTTCTTGGTTTGTTTGAGTATCGACAATTGGAGGTCGTTTCATATTACTGTCATCCTCACCAGTCGCCGTGAGATCCGATATGGGGAGATTGGTAGCTAGGCCTAGAAAACGAGACAGATGAGTACTCTGATTTTATGCAAGGAGCAAGAGTATGTACCAATGTCAGATCTGTCGCTCATACAATGTGCATTTAGGGTAGTCTTAATCGCATTAGACCTGAATGATGGTATGAATCGTGGTTATTGAAGGTGATCCAATGGTAGAGATACCTAATTAGAGTTTGTGGGGGAACTACCACTGTGTTTGGATCAAGAAAGGGCGATGATGGACTGGGATTGTTGAGCGTTACAAGTTTGTTAGCCTTTGAAGAGGGGCTAAAAGGCACGGCAGATGAGGCTTTCAATGCATTATCAGGTTTCCGGATAATTGAAGCGGGAGTGGCAAAGAGGCGGGAGTCATTCGAATCCCGTTCGACCAAATCGAAAACTTGTTGAATTGAGCATTAACGAAACGGGTAAATATACTAAAACGAAAGACCTACGCATCTGATCCTCCAGGTTGTCTAATTGCGAAAGCTGGTAATGCTTCCTCTTCACAATCCTGAAGAGCTCTTTCGCGCCATCCGCTCTATTCACCTTGTCGAGTCCAATCTCCTTCTCGTGATGCTTAAAGTGCTCGATATCAGCGGCGCACAGGATCCAGCGTTTGAAACCTTTCCATTTCTCGTAGTCTTTCTGGCGACGTTCCTGTGCGGCATTGTTGGCTTTGATAGTATCATTGTGCCGTTCTTGGAGATTCTGCCGTTCTTTGACGAGTTGGCGATAGGCAGAAGTACTGACACAGATGAGGAAACATGATTATATAAAGCAAGCCTCTGGAGGCTTACCTTTCATCTTTCGCCTTCCTCAGCACACTGCATTCTCCTTCAAGCTCTTTCTCTCTATTCTCCATCTTCGCAATTAGTGTCTTTGCTTCCTTCAGCTCGTCTTCAAGGCTTCCAGCCAATTTCAAACAATCTCGATAAGTAGTCTGACCATCCTCTGACTTTCTAGCGTCAATATAGACCTGCGCCTCCATGAGATCGTCAAAACCAAGGCTTTGAACCAAGCGGTTGGAGCGATTCTTCAAGTCAAATAGCGAAGTTCGTAAATCAGCGTTAGCCTGATTCATTTTATCAAGGGCGATTTTGTGGCGACGAATGTCATCTTCATGTCTTCGTTGAATAGCTTTATCTCGTTCGCGAAAGGCAGCACTGGAGAAAGCGTTGGTTGTTTCATCTTCCAATGTCATTGACGATAGGTGGAGAAATTCAAAACGGAAGCATTTGCAAGCTAACTCAACCACGTGATCACGCGCTCATTGCTCACCTGGTCAGAAGCAGAAAAAGGCCGTTTCTCGCCTTGACTCCGTAGATCGCACGCTTCATACTATAGAAATCTGAAAACCGTACTTACAGTCATTCTATAACTCGCAATGCGGCCAATCGATTACGTGAATCCGGGAACAATAAGAGAGGACATTAACTTTCTTCATCAGAATAAGTACTTCCTTCCAATATTCATACATGTCTTTGCAACGACCACTGCTAGCGAGCACCAGCAGGGTTCTCTGATCCAGCCATAGTCAGAGTGAGTGGACTACTGCACAGCGTCTTTCGTATGCTGACTGACAGGTAAACAATATATAGATTACACGGAATCGAAGCACCGCACAACGAATGGATCCTAACCATTTGGTCCCAGACATCGCTAAATTGGCGGAAATGTTGGAATCCGTCGCATCAATCACGACGGTCAGATGATATTGCGGATGTTAATATACTGATGTGCGGGATTACGGTCTAGGTATGATATTGTATGAATATTGTACCGTCTTATATACAAATGCTGATATCGCGACACGAAAGGATCTGATACAATGCAAATGGGATATCATAGACAACTCGAAATGTATTCTAAGATATCTATGATAACGTGTTCCGTATCAATCGCGGTAAATTGATTATTTAGCGCCGTAAAATTTTTTGCTCTCTTACCGCGATGGGCGAGCCCGCTCCACCTTTGCCTGGTACTGCTTCTTCTTAGCCGGGCGGAGGTACCTTGCAAAGGAGGGCTTGCCTCTGATCGGTCTTCCACTCCCTCTACCCATTCCATTCTCTCCAAATGGCGCATCTAGCATAGGTTCAAATGAGGAGAATCATGCTGCTGCAATGAACGATTTCACGCAAGATGCTCACTATGCATTAGCTCGAAGGTTTCAATACGCTGTATTTGATCTTCTTCAAGATATGTCACAGAGGATCTAAGTGGTGCGCTCCTCTCCGCGAATTAAACGATTGAAAACGTTCTATACGTACTCAACGCCACCCAAACTCCCCATTGAAACTTGGATGAAACCTATGTCGATGCCAAAGGTAGAGAACGTCACAGAAGACGTGCGATTTCACCTGGATTATCCTCTCGAGATGCGAAGATTCTCAAGTCTGTCCAGCGTCGTGCACATTATCTCGACCAAGTATTTAATACCTGCCACACGTTGTATCCCCATTATATTATTTTTGCCCTTTTGCTGATGAATAAACTCCATTGTGATTGAGAAATAATACCTAAGCAGATCCATATCCGTCGTCCCATTGCCAGCTATCTTCGCCATCATCTTCCTCTTCCTCCTCCTCTTCCTCTTCCTCCTCTTTATCTGTATCTTCTTCCTCTGCAGGAGGCTCACCTTCATCGAAGTCATCAGCACTGTCCTCGGGAGACTGCTGATTTACTGAAGCATCCAAACCCGGTGGTGAATTGCTTTCCTCATCCGAGTCAGTGTCTAGTTCATCATCCCCGCTATCACCTGGGCTAGCACCTTGCTCGTTGCTTTGTTGAAAAAATTGCCAGTTAGCCACATGCCCAACACCTCCTCCTGGGAAGTATCGCATATACATATCCCGATCCACAAAGCTATGATGGATGAGAGGTGTTTTTGTGAATAGAGAACTTGAAGGACAATCTATGAACACTCACATTCCGACATAGAAGAATTGCCAATCTTGAGTTTCCCCCAAATTCCGAGCTCGAGTTGGTCCAGAAACGTGCAAAATTTGATTAGTCTGCCCATCACTGAAGGAGGGCATAAGATGGCAGGCTCGAATGACGCGCGCAGGATCCAGAAAGCCAAACGCAAAGGGATCCAAATCCTCAACAAAGCCAACTTTCGGTAGCCGAGCATACTGGTGCCCGGATCGATAGCTGTTGTCAATACCAAGCCAACGTACCCACAAGAACTCCATGTCTCGAGGCCCCGATAGCGTCAATGCTTTAGGGTGTGTAGAGATAACAGATGCCCTAAAAATGCCAAGGACTCGTGCATACCAATAAGGATGAGCACCCGGCTTAGTTTCGGGGGAATGCATCATGATGTCTGCATGTGTGCGTGGATTGATAGAGTCCTGGTCGCGACGGACATCGTAGGTAGTATAATTAATTCGGAGAGTTTGAAGAGAGATGAATTGACCGTTTTTGACACGAATGTGGTTGCGGTCAGTATCCGTAAAGGTTTCGTGAGTATCGCCATCGAATTCAATGCCCATCAAGCGACCAAGAAGATGGTCTTGAAGTTTCGGCCAGAAATCCTGAACCATAATCGATTAAATTAGCGAGAGCACAGAACTTGGACTGATGATGACGAACCTTCGCAGCTGGATCTCCACTATGAGTTTTCTCGAAGTTGATATTATGTTTTGTTTTACCTGACTGTCCAATGTGATAATGTTTCGAGAGGCTCGTTGCATCACCAACATCTACCGAGCTTTGGTATCGGCGTCGCTTTGTGAAGATTCCCCGTTTGTCATAAGCACGCTTTGCCCATTCGATGCGTCGCAATCTACGCCCGATTTGTTTGGGGTCTTTCTTCTTGTTTCCCAGACTGTAAAGCTTTTTTACAACCCGATGAGCAAGCTCTCCCTAGCGTGACAATATGAAGATGTCAATGATTCAGAATTGAAGGATTACGCACTAGTTGTGTAGAAAATGAATCGCTGGGCCCGAACAGACTTATTGCGGAAACATAATCACCCAGGGCATGGAACTTGTATGTGAACAGGTTCAATGTCTTGCGCCTTTTACCTTGTTGTACATTCGGGACAGCACCTCCAGCTGCTGCTTTCTCAGCATTACGACGATTCCGGTTCACTTGTTCTTTTGGTAGTTCGAAGGTCTGAAAGTTATCATTACAGAGATCACGGAACTGGCGCATGAGTTTTCCAAACTCTTCTGTAAGTTTCTGGAGAGTTTCTAATGTTCGATCTGTTTGCACGCGAAGTTTCGCCAGAGCATGCCATTCCGCCGTTCGGTAAAGCAGTTTCATGAGACGAGAGTTGAATGGCTCCGGTATTAGTCCCTCAAACACAGGAATAGAACACTATGGCTTTGTGAGTTAGCAAATCTTCACCAAAAGTAGTTTAACCGACCTGAAGAAGATCCTCAAAATCTCGCGCTGCTAATTTTTTCATTTCGGAAGCATTGTTTGCAAAGACTCGAATTGTATCAAAGCCGAAAGATGGTATCTGACGAAAGCTATGCACCATAGAGTGAGGATAAGAAAGTTCAATGCACACTTTACTTACCGATGGTCCAGTTCCTCAACGAGTTCTGGATTCACTGCATGGAGGACCCGGACAAGATGTGTGAATAATGCTTTCCAAACACCGAGTTCGAACTCGTGCATGAAATCTACAGCCAACATTTGGGACAGATCGAAATCAGTTCCGAGTCTGTCAATAAAAGCATTCTAAAGGCAGATTAGTGTAAGTAAACCTGAGTGGAGGAGAAAGATTACAATGGTTGGAACAGACGATGTCTCTTTCAGAATGTTTTCAACTGCTGACCCTTTGATTTTATATCCTTGGTGGTAGATCCACCGGCGTGCGAGCGTCACTTTGTCCATCAAGAACTGCCGTGCTGTCACTCGAAACTTTGAGTCTCGTCGAGTACCCATCTGGTCCAACTTTGACTTAGGACAGAGACAACGAGGACAAGGACATGCCCCTAGATCACGTATACCAGCTAGGAGAACTCTAGAAATTGTTGTGAGTATGTGAACAGCCATGAATGCGATATTCCACATTACTTTTCAGGGTAATCTGCAGAATAAGTGAAGAAGCGAGGGTAGATGCGACGTTCAATGCCGTCAAAGCATTGAATGACAAACCCATGGTGATATGCGTGGACAAACTCATCATCCAGAATAAAACTCCAGAATGCATGCATCAGTTCACGGTTACAGTGCGTTAGGATCTCCTTTGATTGGGTCTTCCATTTTGTGTGGAATACTGAGATTTCGTGTTTGATAGCATCCGGGATGGATGGAATGTAGGCAAGATGATGCACAGCTCCAGAGTTGGGCATCACTCGAATATACTTTGATAGATTACCGAAAAGCATATACAGCGGCCAGAGCTTGGCCGTACCAAAATTAGCAAGCTGGGTAGCGTCTGACCAGCACATGAGAGCAGCGACTACCTTTTCACGCTTACAGTGCTTGTCATCGGTGGGTGCGAGCTGTATGTCATCGTGGGCCTTCAGGAAGGCATCAGAGTCATACAGGTCTGTCCTAATGCGTTGAGCACCATCACCTATTTTCTGGAAGAGTCGAAATGGGGAGAAATGAAATTTACTCGCCAGATGGTCCGTGAAGGCAACATGAATGACGGCAAGTGGTTTTCGGTAGAGCAGTTGAGGGATAGAAAATTTCTTTGGCGGAATATTGGAGTCACCGGATGGAACTTCAATCTCAAGTGAAGTTTCGGAGAATGAGTCTTTGAGCCGATTATAGTCCCAGTTCTCATCGCGATTGGTAATTTTTGAGTTCGCTGTATGAGCATTGTAATCTTGAAGCTCTTCAGCACGAAACTCAGATCGCTGTATGATTTCTGCAAGACGATTCATTTCGCCATTTGACTTAGTAGGGTTACCATTGTTCTGCCATGCGGTGAGAAGAGTCTGAGTGGGATTGAGAGGAGAGTCGCTACTCTCAGAACCATCAATGGAATCAGTTGGCTGATGCGGAAGATTCGAGAGGTCCTCAATTCCCACTTCTTGGTCGGGATCATGAGACGGCCTGCGTGGATACTCACGCCATAACCCAAATGAGTTAATTTGGGTTATAAGCTCATCACGGAATCGCAGAATAATTCGGCGGATGTTGCTACCCCATGGAGCTGGTGCTGGAAGAAAAGTTTCTTGAGGCTCAGTTGTTGCCACAGCTGCCGTCCCTTGTGGAAGAATATCTCTGTACCGAGCAGGGAGCCGACGTGCGCGTGTACTACGTAACAGTCTCCCAGCAGCAGACATTTCTGCAGCCACACCAGCATCTGGCATACCACTGTCAGCTGCGGGAGCATTCATTGAGCTTTGCGGACTCGGATCGACTTCAATTTCTATACCCATTACCTGTCATGAATTACTCGAGTTAATAACTGATGCTGTGGAACAGCAGAATGAAGTTACCACGTTCGGGGCAGGACTAGAAGAGAAGTTCAAAACTGCGGGTGCAGACTCGAGAATCTGCAAGTCACCGTCCGATAAGAATTTTATCTATTAAGACCAAATCAAAGAAACTAAATACCTGATGCCTTGTTGTGATACTACCGTTGGGCACATTTAACTTCTGTCTTTTCTGAGACTTTTTCCGAAAGTAAATCTCGGGATCTTCATCGCTATCAGTATCGGCGTTATCTGGAGTTCCATCTCGGCGGCGCTTTGCTTCCACGCTAAGATGTGCTGCCCATGCCGAGCATGAATATCTGTGCACTGCAAGAGCACGCTGAGACTTGAATGGTGGATGGGTACACTCGCAGACACACGGGAAAGGTGTGTCCGATGAACTCATGAGATGGGGGTTACTTTGGACTCGGAGCCTGAGTGTTGGAGGTGATATAGGGGGGTGTTCTCCTGCTTGTACCAAGAGTACAGAAAAATATGGTATCTTCAATCTTTTGCTCATAGTAAGGAGCACTTTCCGATTTGATTAGACCCAATATCGTGACAGTGGTATTTGAAATATTTGTTTCATTTGAGGTACAATTTGAAATCGGAATTTCCATAAGCACGACACGCCCACCTGATTCTAGTGGTAGCTACCTGGTCACGGTTCATTGTTTGTCTGTTGATTCGAGATTAGTATCACAAAAGACTATAAAAATGTGTTTCAACGGACCTATCTCATTCCCTTACCCCCAACTCGTCTTCTAAAACATGCCAACCCTGTCTCCAGCATCTTCTCCCTCGTACCGTCATTTCCAACTACAAGCAATACGCAGCTCACCACTGCGTCGACGTGACCATGGTCAAGCCCAGAATGAGTTCCACTCTCATTCCCAAAGCTCCCCTGTACATGTCTCTCATCGCGGTGAAGCTTCCGACCAGATTGTTCGAGTGCAACGAGATGAAATTCAAGAGTTACGCCGTGAAATTCTTACCTTGAAGCAAACAACAGTACCGAAAGACATTACCAAGAAACGGAAGAAAGAGTAAGTCTTATGATGAGATTTGTTTCGAATGAAAACTTACTTGTTGCCATTCAGCGAGTCAGAGGATCAAGTAGTTACCCAAGGTCGAGCTCTCCCTCGGCTTGTATCTGTATACGAGGACATTCATATGATGATGAGTCATTATGATGAATGTAAGCGCAAGGGTTACCACAGAGTATCTCAGCCTCCTGAGGATGAGCTCGATGAGCTCGATGATGAAGAACTCACGGCAGAACAGCTAGCAGAGAAGCGAATGCGAGTAATTTACCTGCTGACTGATGACAGTGACTGAACCTTTTTAACTTCAGGCTTCAGCGAGGGTACACCGGGGTTCTGCTGATGGGCAAGATCATGAAAAACATTGTCAAGATTCTTGCAACTGATGAGGGTCCAAGTATTATCAGACGCGTAAGCATGTTTTTGAATACGTACTTGTATTACTTATAATTGAGAGAATTTGCTAGCTACACCAAGGTGCTGCTAGCGCAAGAAGCCATGACACTCTGCAGGTCAAAAAGCTCCTGGGAGCCGAGCTCAACAAACGCGTCGATGAGTTCAACGACGCAATGAGGAAAGAGTTTGAGAAAGCCGTGTGGAAAGCACGGGCCGCATCCCTCCGTCGCCCAGGTAATGCTAACAGTGATACTGTTAGCGCAACAGCCACTGTTACAGCCTCTTCTGAACCTTCATCTTCTCCACCTCCTGTGGTCTTCCCAGCTCCCCCAGAGTATATTGGACACTTCGACATCAATACTCGAGCTCTGCGAGGCTTACAGAACGATATCACTGGCTGTCTATTATGTCCAGTCCAATTTGACTGGGATGACATTGAGTGTGTTCCCTATTCACTTCTTTTCCTCACCTCTAACATGTCGTCTTCCAGGGTCCGTGCCGCTGTGCGGAAGTTTGACAAAGACTTTGACTTTGCAGCGCACGCACACGCTCGCTGCTTCTATCGGGATGACAGGGCCAATCCAGATGATCTCGACGAGGGTTTTCTTCAGAGCCATTTGCTTCTTCAGGTGCGTATGGTTATCCATTGTCACCTTTCAAGTTTGTTTATCATCTCTCTCTAGGTTTACCGAACAATTTTTACATCCCCTTCATCGACTTCGGATCGCTCAGCTGATCCTGAAAACCTGCCGCCCTCATCAAAATTTCAAAGGACGGCTACTCACCGCGCAGATGTCTCACAGAAGATGCATACGTCAAAAGTGACTCCCCGGTCAATTGCATATGCTGCCATTCACGTAGGCATTGTTTTTCCTTTGTCATTGCCCAACTAAAACATGCCTGGTTTAGCTTCATTTTGGTCTGACGGATGCCTCTTCATGGAACGCAAGATATCTTGGTTATAGCTATCAGGATTTATGGAACTTTATCGTGGATTTTTTTGAGGATCCCGAGGATGATGAGGCAGCGAAGCAGGCTGAGAAACTGCTTAAGTGGTGGAACGAGTATGTTTTTTTTGGATTGCAGACCACATATATCTTACATGTTTCATCTAGCCGTATCTTTACCGGAACTCGTAATGCGGCCAATAATCGTGGCACCAAGATGATGTCCCGAAAGCAGGTTGTTGCAAAGCAATTCATTATACCTCCTCTTCCCCTTTCGTCCCCTCCTCCATCATCTCCTGAGCCTGCAGATACTGCATAAATATTATCATTTGAATTCATGTACCTACGTACTCAATGTGATCCTTGCTTTCTCCTACCTACCCTCTGTAAGCTGACAGAAATACCATGAATGATTCATGCCGAAGCCACAATCCTCAATGAAAATGTTCTCCCTTCGTAACATCCTTGATTCAACATGATCCGTTGCAGCCTCACTGTGATGTTCCTTCTGGCTTGTGGCTGGGGTATGATATCCTCGACATCTTACAATGAGCATGAAAGATTCCAGCCATATCATGTGCTGAATATAACATTGGTTACATATCATGATATGATACGGTATTGACATGATGTTGGACTAAGATTGTAATCCTCTGACAACGGTTGCGAAAAATTAGGTGGATTATAAGGCCTCGCAATGGAATCGGAGATGTTCGTAACATCTCATCAATATTATATTCCTTGCCGGGATTACAATGCGTTGCAACTCGTTATGGTATTTCCGCCAATTTAGCGATGGAGTATGCAAGCTATGATCTTCCGCAAGGATCCACCGGAGAGCAGATAATGCTATTTGATGGCACAAAGGATGTCTTCGAGTCCATCGATGAGGTTGAGAAACTCACGGAATCGCGAGATTGGCTCGGTACATTACAGGGAGTGTCGACTCGGACTCTGGATAGTAGCTGTAAACTCGAACTTGTCAATATTCATATTAGGCATATCGCCCGGTATCTATCCGCATCCACAGGTGTGGGCAATATAAATCAATTTCAAAGCTTTTGCAGCCAATGTTAAATGTATATCAAGTCAGAGAGCACTGCGCATGCACAATTCAGAAATGGAGATGTTCGGCAGACCTCTAACGTCCTTTGAAGTATTCAATGATGCCGCCCGGATTTCGGCATTGGGTTCGCCCGGGATTTGCAATCCGCTTCTGTACAAGTTGTTAACCGCCATCATCTATGAGAGGTCCCCTGCCTTTTCTTCTCGTCCTTCCTTTTGATACCTCGGTTCTTGAGCAAGAGTCCTGTCTTTCTGGAAAACTTCTGGGAAATTACAGAGATGGGTCTTCTATCAAAAGTGTTATGATCACAGATGAGGAATGTATATCTTCATGGACCGCCCAGACCGAGTCTTTATCCGCTTTCTTTGCACCTGCAATCCAAGGCTTTCGACAACTCGTTTGGGTAGCAGAAGAGGCCGTAGATGACTCACTGAAACTACCAGCACCGCAAGATGAATTCACCCAATTTCTTGAACGCTTATCTTCGCCTCCTCAGGGCGAGGAGACTTTTCTTGATTCTCAGCAGGATATCTTCATAGAAACTTATCAGCGCTCCAACTACGAAGTTCTCTACCAAACTCCAACAGCTGCTCTCCTATCTGTCAACTCCCAAGTCGCTCTTCATCTTGACGAAGTGTTGCCTAGATTCTGGAAATCTATTCCGGTCCCCTCTTTTCCAATCGAATTCATTCCCGTTCCTCCGTCATCTATCGAACCCGTCAAATCCGTCTTAGAAAGTCTGGCCTACAACCCCGCTGTCTCCGCTGTCGTTGATAGCATATCAATCCCACAAATGAAGAACGACGTCCGATTCCTCACTGGAGAAGATGGCCAATCTGGCATCCTCTCAAGACACTCATTTGCACAGGGCTCCAGAGTAGCTGCCGCGTGGCTCAAACAACGATTTGAGGAAACTGGAGCTACTTGCCGACTGATGCCATTTATGCAAGGTTTTGCTCCTAATGTTATATGGTGAGTCTTGTTCTTCCCCAGCCGACTGTTTTTTGACGCGTCTCCCGATTTTAGCCGCTACGAGTCCATCGTTAATACCACTGGAACTGTCATTATAAGTGGACATTACGATAGCCGTGGGTCTTTTGGTAGCACTCGGATGCCCGGAGGAGATGATGATGGTTCAGGTGTGTTATCACTACCTTGGTTGTCATTCATGCTTCTAACGACTCTAAAATCGCAGGAACAACTGCAGTCCTTAGCATAGCCCGTGCCATTGCACGCAACGGCGTGAAATTCCATCAGAACGTTGAACTTGTAGCATTTGCTGGGGAAGAGCAAGGCCTATATGGCTCCAGAGCCTATGCTAGTACGTTCTTTTTCCTTTTCTTTTTGGAGATGATTGTGCCTCATCAAACCAACTTTCTAGATCAATTAAGAAGCTTAGACGCGAACGTTACGCTCATGGTCCAAGCCGACATGCTTGCATATCGAAAGCCTGGTGAACCTATGCAACTCGGTCTACCGAAGTCGTAGGTGCATCGTCTAGCAAAGCATGTCAATCTCTAACGTTGTCACCCTTCAGAATTGGAACACCAGAAGTTGCACAGCTCGTCGGGAATATCTCGTCACTGTATAGTCCTGAGCTCGAAGTAGGATTCACACCGGCATGTTGTAGCGATCATCAGGTATAGGAAACGACCAATGACTATTTCATCTCACAACCTGATCTTATCACTCAGTCATTCTATGAACAAGGATATGCATCGACACAAGTTTTCGAGAGAGCCGGCCCTAGTGAGTGCTGTCTTTACTTTGCTACCTTTGCGCTCTAACCATCCGTTGTAGTTGCAGATCCCATGTATCACAACAGCGGAGATTTGAGTGACCGCGAAGGATTTGATTTTGACCAGCTGAAAGCGATAGCCAAGGTCCAGGTACGTTCTACACTTCTACATGATAACAAGTCTTTAGCGTCGTCTTTCAGTTCGCTACCATTCTTCATTATGCCGGCTTCGAACTTGACAAATAAATATCATACAAGGTAGATTGTGATGAGCATAATTCGTTATTTACGCTTGCAAAGATCATGGTAAAACTTCGTTGAGTCTCCTACCCAGGGATACTCTACACGGAATAAATATCATAGGAAGTATACCCTCGTCTAGCAATCGTCTTCAAGTCCAACGGCCGAGCGAATGGCATCGAGCAAAATATCGTTATAGTCCCCTCCTGCTTCCCAAATCGCAAACCCAGCCAAACCGTAATCTGTGATGAAATTTCCTTTGGCTGTGAACGATTGTGCATTGTCGAATGATATCATCAATCCAGAGTCTTCAATATATAGGTAAGGCTGAGAATGAAGATCAGCACAACGGCATCCCCACTTGCTTTAATTCAAAGCTTCCTACCGTTTGACTGCATTCATCAAATCTATGAGGAAAAGCAGAAGTAGAGTTTCCTTCTGCATCAAGGTAACCATTTTCTATCAGACTCCAAAAGTCGTACACTCCTACAAAGTTGAAGAAAGTTGAATCAGGATGGTTGTGCGCAAAATGTTGATGTTAATCCTACATACCTCCATTATTCTCCAAGAGACCACATGCATCAGGCTCAGTAGCAGCAGTGTCCCAGGAATCTCCGAGAGGGAAGTCAGTTGTATTGAAAGCAGGGTAAGCAGCGAGTTCTATTGTTGAATTGGAAACGAAAGCGGAAGTCTGGTTGACACTAAAAGAGTGGCCATAGCTAGGAACGCCCAAGACTATCTTTTCCACCGGCATTCCAGCAGTGTACCAAGCGGTGACTGCAGAGACAGCTGACCCCTGCTGATTAACTTTCGCAGCGCATGAATCATTCAGAGGTGCATTGGGTCCAACACCAGTATTCCATGATCCCCAAACATCGTAATTCATGACGGTGATGAAATCAAAGATATCGGCGAACGCGGAAACATTAGTCAAAGCAGTTCCGTTGGAATCAAAAAAGGGTGTGAGGGCTGTGGCAGCGGAGAGTGTAAGGTTTGCACCAACAGGATCAGCTCGGAGTTCCTGGAGGAAAGCTAGGAAGTTGTCTGTATCATCTGCGTTGACGACGTTGCAGCCTATGCCTTGATGGTTAGGATACTCCCAACTATCCAAAAATATATATATATGAGATTAGCAACATGGTACATAACTGTGTGGTAGCGATAGGCTTACTCAAAGTTAATACCGTCCAGAGAATAGTTGGCCGCAAAATCAGTTATCGCCTTGACAAATTGTGTACGATTTTCGGCGGAGCCTACTGCTGTCGAAAAGTAGATAGAACCACCCCAGCCTCCTACGGAGACATGAGCGTTGACTCCCTGGAGGATACATTAGAAAAAGGGGATTGGCGACAAGAATGAACACACGTTGGTATGGGCCTGTTCAACAAAAGAAGGGAGAACCTCGCCGTTTGAGCCGTCCAGTGTGAGCACCGAAGTATCTACAGTAGGTAATCTAGAATGATCTTCAACATCGAATCTAGCGGTTGGTGCTCTATAGTACCCACGCAAACGAGAAGTAAAGGTCTGTGTATTTCGACCAACTGATATTGTTCAAGTCAAATGTCGGTGTAGCATTTGCGGTATGCCATCCAGCTAGCCATGCTGAAGATATCATCTTGGGCTCCGCGGATGTTGTTTGACCATGAGCACGTAAAGTTAATGAACTTAGAAGGGATATAGCTGTGAAGAAGGTCAAGGTCGGAGAAATCATGGTGAAGATGGAAGAAGGATAGGCAATGGTTGTTACTTCTTATACGGGGGAAGGAATCATGATTTGAACTTGGAATTGCCTCGTGCATATGGTGCATCACAGTGCATTTGAGTTTACAGTTATATACTTATTGGCCAAAACGAAAACTGTGAAAGCCTGCAACAGGAGTTGATCCGTTTCGGAGCCAGATCACCGAGAACCGATCAGCCGAGATCGTCAAAATCAAATTGAGATTCCCAATAACATGGAGAATATAACTGAATACAGGTAGTACAAGCTCTTGCAGAAGCCCGAGTGAATTAATGATCATACTACTTCATTCTCGACATCCATCACCTCTACCTGACCACCTTTCTCCATTACTGCAATCTTTTTCTTTGCCAGAGAAGCTTTCACAGGATTGGGACTCTGAGAAGCGTCAGTACTTGGCTGAATTTAATGCCCAGGCGAGAAACAAACCTCAAATATGTCGTTCAATTCCTCGCTGTGAAGGCAGTTAGTGTCTTTTTGACCCTATGGATGAAAAACATACAGGGTTCGTCCTCGCGTCTCTACTGCGAAGAACCAGATCATTGTACACTCAAAAATATCCCAACATACATAAACGATGTAGTACTATCCATGGCCAGTATTTCGATGAACAGTTCTTCAACATAGGGAAATTTTCGTCGCACCTTCCAACCAATGTTTTGAAGCGCAATGGGTCCTGCGTAGTTGCCGACAAGGCCTGCACAGCTCACCGCCAATGAATACCTGTGGATCATAAGATTGCGATGAACCTCGAAAGTTCATCTTCTTACATAGCCATTCCTTTCGCACTGATTTTGTCTTTTAGTGGCGAGTTGCCTAATTGCCGAGTGACTAGTGACACGTACCGGGTATTATTTGCCAAGCACTCTGTCGGAACCAGTGCTTGGAGTGGGGTATACGCAAAGCTAAAAACAAATCCGAAGAGGACTTTTTGAATGTAGCTGTGAGGCTGAATCACAGTAATGTAATAGTAAGATGTTCTCACAAATGAACGCAATGGCGGCGTTAGCACCAGCAGGATTCGCGTCGTTTTCGCCAAATAAGGCAGTACAAACTGGATATTAGATGCACAAATCGACCCATATTCAGCGTAGAGCAAGAAGTCATGTACCACTGACCAGTGACAATGATTAGAGTAGACGCGCTAGCAAATGTTCCCCAAAACCACATAGTTCGCCTTCCAACTTTAATGAAGATCATATCAATATCGAAGCAAGAGTTCGATCCACTCAAAGCCTCACCTGTATCGCAAAGGGATGTACCAATAGACGCTCCAATGGCAGAAACAATCGTATTCACGAAGTTCAATACCAGACGGCGCTCCTGAGATTCAACTCCAGCATTCTTGAAAAGAACAGTCAAGAAATAGCTATAAAGTTTGAGCAGAAGCTAAGACTCAAAAAATGACAGCTCTCACCCAAGGCCATTTCCAGACCATTGCCCAAAAAAGCCCATCATAAGCATCATGAGTGTCCGGTACCGGGCATTTGCAGTGTTGACAAGCTCAGAATAGTCCCACCTAAGGTAATCGACGTATCAATTTCAGTGCTGAAGGAGCAACATTGATTTTATCACCATCGTTTGTCTGAAGCATCCAGCTTGATTGATTCTTCGAATTCCCTGAGCTCAAGCTGAACCAATGGTGCGTTGACATCTCCATTACCATGGTATTTTGCAAGGACCTCGGCAGCTTTGTCAGTCTTTCCTGCGGATACATACTAAAACAAGTCAAATGATAGTTGCCGTGCAGGTGCATTGACACAAAACGCATACCCATCGAGGTGACTTGAATTTGGGTTCAGATGAAGTCAGAGTTTCTACGAAGCCTTGGACACTTACTTCAGGTAGAAACCACACAAAAGTTACCAGAATGCCCGCTGGCACAATCTGGATAGCTAGAGGAGCTCTCCAAGACGTAGTTGAGCTAAGACGAGCAGTAGCGATCGAGATCCCAGTACAAAGCATGGAACCCGCATAGTAGAAAGCTATATATATACTCTTATCTCAACCTCGTCCCGTATCATACGAGATGAAATAGGAAACTCACTATTGAATCTATGTGATAGCATTTTAATTTTTTTCAGACAAAAGGTTTCCAAAAGAGAATGAGCTTTGGCTCACAGTCCAGTCAATCGTCCTCTCCACTGCGACCGTGTCAGTGACTTGGTGAGTGATATTCAGTGCATTGAATATACCTGAGGGGGAGCCATTTCAACGACATATGAAGGACAGGCAGTAGCAGTGATGGACACGCCGAGTCCAAGAACAAAACGTCCGGCCAGGAGGTACGATCGATCTCGTGCTGTTGTAATGACAATGGCACCTACGAGAATAATCATGGCTCCGGTAAACTAGAACCAACGTAAATTTATGGATGTCGGGAATCGTAAAGACGGAAGGCGAACCATTCCACCTCGCCGTCCGAGTCTTCCATCTGTCAAAGGACCAGCTAGTAGAACGCCGACAATACTTCCTACAGCAGCTACTCAGCAACAAGTGACTCTCAATTCAGGAGAACGACACACCTATTTGATACTATTCAGAATAAGAATCTGAATATAAAATGATCCAGCGATATATGTCCACTCACAATGCCAAAGATGAGAGCGGTAGCTGCGATTCAAGTCATCAGGAATGGTAAATGCATATGGTATTTGTTAAAAAACTCACCTGTCCCCACTCCTCCGCCCGCATCGGTTCCAGAGATCCCGAAATAATTGAGATATTGGCTGATAACAAAATGATTAATTTAGTAAGAAACCGACGAGGGACACGCACTTCATGCCGTTGACAGCACCCATGACCTTTCATACCATCATACTTAACTCTTCAGTCTGTGATAAGAGACAGAAGTACTCGCACCTGACCGTCAAAACCATTCGACATACTACCCATGAATGCAACCACCAAGATGAGATATAGCTGGATGGATGCCCAGCTGAGCGGGTCCAGGGATGTTGATGTGAGTGCAACGGCGAGGTCAGCGTTCTTCACTTCCAAAACCTTTGCTCCTTCCTTCTCTGCAACAGCAGTAGGTACGACATGGTGGTCATTGTCGTGTTTCTCATCAGAAGATGAGCTTTGAGGGCTGTGGGCTTCCTTGGCGGAAGACATAATTCGATTGATAAGGGCGTGGAGAACCGTCAAAACGACGAGAGGAAAGATTCATAAACCGGCACGGGTTTTTATACTCGAGAATCAAGAAGCTGGTCATTTCGGCTTTCCTCTCGTGCCGGGAACAATTTATCTTTGATCGAATAAAAACTGAGTATAGTAAGGGCAGCAACAGAACCATCTCCTCAAGTAACAGAGGATCTAATACTTTGCTTACTGCACATCACTGCCATCCAAGGGAGACTTGGTTTGCGAGCATCTTGTAGAGAGTACGATGAGACGAGAAATGGGTCAACGGAGAGTAGTCGGAGAACCCGCCTGGGCGTGGTCTTCTAATCATTCATTCAAAGTCAGGACTGAGGAAATGCGATAAAAAATGGTATAATATTTCGAGCAAAGTTCCGATATTATTCCGCTGGAAGAACGCCGGCATGAATCGTAATGGTTTCATTACTCCCGGGTGGAAGAACGCAATGAAAGCGATTGGATCATACCTATAGCTTCAAACTGTGTCAATTCTCGAGCCTTATCTCTTTGCGTGAACGCTTCAGATCATGAGAAATTTTGGAGAGATTTCTAATCTTCAGACGCTATACGAATTGTCCTGTAAATCCACGGTGAGGAGTTTCCAGTGCATGATTGTCGCCGTTGTAAGTTCTAGCCTTCGAGCACTATGTCGACGCCTTCCGACCGAGCCTTCTCGATCGCTGTTCGCTCTTTTGCGTCAGCAAACGCAAGAAGAGAGTCGAGAATGTCCCTTTGGCCTACAAGAAATGGTGATAAGTCTGGATAGAATCTAGGGCACAACGCTCAATTTCTCACCTTCGATGTAAGTTCGGAACATCTCAATCACTTCAGGCCGTATTCGTCCCGGATCGTGAGATCTTCCAGGTCTTGGTAGTTTCTCCATAACGACACGAACCATTTCTCCTAGCATAGAAGACGCATCTAGTTCGTCCTCGTAGCTAATCTCTTCGTCTGCAGATGTTTGACCCACTAACGATAAGATTTCCGCCCAAAGACCCTCCACTCCTCTGGCAGAACGTCCGATCTCCCATTTCTTAGTGTCCGCGTCGCTGCCTCCAACTTTCAAGATAATCGTATCGTCGGGATTTTCAGCAAGGGAGAAACCGTAGCCGAGGATGAGTTCTGAATTGGGTTTGGCGCCGTAATTGTTGAACAGTTCGGAGCCGGCGGAAGTTGGACTATGGAGAATCAAGGAAACACAAGGCTCGGAGACATTATCAAACGCATCAGGAAAGGTGACAGCCCAAGACACAGGTTGGCCCCGAGCATGATTTAGAGAGTCGATACCAGGTAGCAGTATCGGCTCGGTAGATGGGGAAGACACGAGAGAAGGAGTTCTGGACAGTAATGTAGACGGGAAAGCTCTTGAGGACATGTGCGATGCAGAAGCAAGATATAATTTCCTAAAGCGATCGAACAGGAGTCAGAGAGTAAAGAGACGGAAAACCTACCATGTGAAAGCATCCGCCCATTCCGCATTGACGCTTGCAACGATAGCATGACATCGACTGAATTCTGACCGCCATTCCTTTTCTCTATCTCGTATCGCGCCATACATGTTTGTGCCTTGGAATAATTCACGCTCCTCTAATGTCAAGAAAAGGCCTGTCCGAAGTTGCTCGGGAGTAGGTAAGGTTTGGACATAGTGATAATGCTGAAGATGCAAGCTGAGGACAGCTTAATAAAGCGAGAATATGGTTCCATGAACGGAACGCGTCACCTTTCTCCGTTTAATATGCGATGGAAACAGAGATAGGATGCAATACATTGACGTTCATTCCAAGAATCCAACGCAGAAGGAGCTTTCAGTATTTGAGCCAAAGCCTCCACTGCATTTTTTCTGGTGATAGCCAAGCGAAAAGGAATTGTGACGATTGTTGAATCAAATGGTAATAGTTCCTTTGCAATGACAGAAAATCCAGAGTAAGCTGAGTTGCAATGATAAGCAGATGCATGAAGAACTGTTAGAAGTAATCAGATACTTCTGGAGAACCTCGTATCAGGGTTGAAATATCCGCCATTTCGGGCAATCCATTGTTTCAAGGCAATGGCGTTCGAGTCTTCATCAGAGGCCATGGGGCGTTGGCGAAGAATAAATAAGGGCGCTTAATAATATTGCTTTTAGCGCCAAGATTGCAATTTTTGCATCCAATGATCAAAGATGATAATTAAAGCAAACTCAACTACTCTAACAAGCTCATCACCATATCTGACGCTTAGATTGCTCCTCTAGCATTCAATTCGGCAACATAGGTCTTGCAACGATGGTTTTCACTAGACCGGCGCGTGAGGGAGAAATTATCCGTTCAACTCCCCATCCTGCACTGCCTAGCAGGCTCTCCATGTGTGTTGATGTGCGCTCTTGACCGTCCAGAACTGTCATCATCTACAATACGAATAGTGAATCATCAACAAGAATATCATTGGAGTATCTGCTTCATTACCTGAATATCCATAAGGTGAGGGAAATTTCCTGCTAGACCATAATTGCTCAGAAGGGGGTAAGGTCCCTGCTTATCGGAAGACATGGTATCGCCAAACGTATCAGGAGATGATTGGCACGCAAATGGTACCAGGGTATCGATCACAACAAGCTTCGTAGCTTTTGTAGCAGCCGTCCGAAGCTGCTGCAAGATGGTTCTTGCATCTCTGTCGGACCAATCATGCAAAATATACCGTATCAAGAAAACCGCTGCATCTTTCACAGGTTGTCCCTTAAAAAAGTCATTTCCTGTTCAAGAATCAGCTCGAACTCTAGGTTCAACTCGTTGTGACTGCCTACCTTGGAACATCACTCTCTTGTTCTCGACTGCTTCTGGATAATGTTCGATCCAATACTTCGAATGCAACGTGAGCCCAAATTCGACCATCTATAGTGCATCACTTGCCTTGCGAGCATCATCCAACACACTATGACGATCTTGCACAACCGTCTTTAGGTGAGGGAAATTCTGCAGGAGCTCTAATGATATATGACCTAGTCTAGCACCGACATCAACGACGGTACTATCCTTTGGCAGCTGACTCCATTCGAATCCTGCAAACTCCATGTCAGTGAAATGTGAATACACGCAAAATCTGGTCAGTGGAACCTGCTAGTACAGTCTCAGTTCCAGCATTCTTCATGGTGTTATTCATTGCAATTGAGAATCGTTGTTGTCGAAGCTTATTGTCCGGCAATTCGTACCATTGGAACAGGTCAAGAGAAGTGTTGAAGGAGAGACTTAGAGGGGTTCGATATACTTTGTCCTTTACAGACAACTTCAGTGCTTCTGTCAAATATGCTGTGGCTTTGAACGCCTCATCCGTACTGGATGGTGGAACCCGTTGAACCGTGAACGTGCTTTCAAGCTCCGGACTCACTGAATTTCCATTAAGGCAGACACCCCATGAGCACCATTGATGTACTTTTCCTCAGGACTAGCGCAAATCAGTCTGACAATTCCGCGAAACATGGTAATGTAAATTGGCTGACTTTGAAAAAAGTATATCAGATGCCTTTCCGGTGTCCAGAAGATGGGAAATTCGATTGTTCGCAAACACGTTTGGTGCAACCTCCCGAAAAACATGGTGAGTTGCTAAAGCTCGCAGGATTCGGGCTGCCACAAAAACAAAGCATCAATCAATGGCCAGCAAATTTGGACTAGTCGAAATCTACAGACCACATATCTGCGGCTCGAGCCCCGATTTATTTGCGATTTCCTCAGTTCTACACCCCTACATGTAAAGTAGGTTGCTGGTTTGCTAAATTTGCACAACTTCGGAGTTAGGCATACCTTTTCTGCGCCAGTCTCTCTGATAATCTCGGGAAGATTGAATGCACTTGCTGCTCCCAGTGCCGCCGAAATGAAGAACTCGATAATATTGAATCAGTAGAGTTACTCGAGGTACGAACCAGATTCTACCTTTTGGGAAATGTCTGTTACATTGTGCTCTGGTAATCGGACTGTCGCAATGAGCTGAGCTGCAGCGGCGACTGCAATGGCTGTAGCTTCTTCTACTTGCTCATCCTTGAGCAGTGTCGTCTGTATCGTTGTTAACTCGGTGTCCAAGTTGAGATCTGGAAATTGAGATTGCTGTTCTTTGAACTTGTGGTCAAGAGTGGCAGCAGCAGCAGCAATCAGTTTGGACAAAGCCAGCAAGTTCTCCGCCATGTTTACAAGTTGAGGAGCTTTTCGTATAATGCGCTTGAATCTGACCAGCTTTTATAGAGTTTGTTCTGAGTGATGCCGACCTTGTGAACCATAGCATGAACACTTTAATTCCTGCCAGTGAGCAACTAAGTACTCGCTTGAATCATGATACGACTCTTCACGGTCCTAGTATGCTAGGTAAGTTCCAACGTCTACTTATCTCCGAACTTCAGATTATTCGGAACAGACGTAAGTACACGACCTTGTCTTCAGAGTAACATCATGATATCTAGATTCCAGTAAGTAAACTGCTTAAATGAGGAGTGTACTTCAGTAAAATCCCGATGTATCCACCGCGGGGATTTACACCACTTTTCCGAGTGTCAGGTCACGTTGCTAATAAGCTCCCGCCAGGAACGATTCGGATTCGGATTGATCAGTTCCACTTCAACTCTTTCACTAGTGCTGTTTTTTCATTGCGCAACTCAAGTTTATTTCTATCGACAATGGAGGAGCCTATAGAACTGGACACAAGGCTAATCTCTCGCACCAAAACAGTCCCTCTCGGTAGTGTTATCAACGCGATGACCAATCCGAACGTTGCAAACGTTTCGAACTCTGAACAACAGTCGAACGTGGTCGAACTGCCACCAGTGGATAGGGTGACTTTCCTGCTGAAAGGCATTTTTACAATCACGCAATAGTAATGCAGATAGCAGGGTTTCAAAGCTTGGTCATTCTGTGCATCAGCGTGTGCCCTGGAGACATTCATTTGGGGCTGGAATAATACTTATGGAATATTCCAAGGTGAAAGCAGCCACTACTCCTATGTTTATCTCATACTAACTTCGAGAAGAGTTCTACTCCACGAATCCACCCTTTCAGAACTCTTCGTTGATCTCAATCTCTGCTATTGGAACGGCGTCTTTAGCAATTCAGTATATTGAAATTATCGCTGTAATTGCAGGTGCGTCGGACTCAATCGCACAAGGTGACTTGACGCAATTGCGCAATTATTAGTATGTCAACGTTACCCGGAAAAAGTGAAGCCAGCGATGTGGTTATCGCTATTTGTCTGTGTGGCGGCGCTCACGGTCTCTAGTTTTGCGAATCAAGTCCGAACAACCTACTTACCAAATTTGTACATTCAAAAATCGTTAATCTGACTCTCTAGGTATGGCAATTAATTATCCTTCAAGGAGTCATTTTTGGACTTGCTGCAGGAGTCCTATATGCTCCAATCATAATGTGGCTCTCTGAATGGTTTGTTCAGAGAAGAGGACTAGCAGGTGGAATCATATTCGGTGGTTCTGGGATTGGAGGGTATGCTCCATTAAGTCAAATCGATTCTTGCTCTCATGATAACTAGTTTTGCTTTTCCTCTTGCAATTGGCGCATGCCTCGATAAGATCGGCTTTAGCTGGACAATGCGGTATGTATTGTCAATCGCGTTCTCATTAACCCAAATGATTTATTCAGTGAACCAGAGTATGGGCAATAATACTGGGTGTCTGCTGCAGCTTGGCCCTGTTTGGTTCGAATCCACGCTTGCCAGTACGAAAACCCGGAATCGACAGGCCCAGGTCATCGTGGCCGTCAGGAATGACAAATTTTATCAAAAATCCTCTCCTTCTATGCATGGTAGATACTCCGGTCAATGATTTTACTCGGGCTCTCAGTAATCGCTTTACAGTTAGCAACGAATGCTGTCCAAGCTCTTGGTTTCTTCCCCGTCAGCGTATTCATTTCTACGTACACATCCGCATTGACCACATCCACTATTTCCCCGACAATTGTACTTGCATTATTCAACGCTTCCTCTGTGGTCTGCTATATATTTTTTGGCAGAATATGTGACTCTTATCCGTATGCAGCTGTGATATTATTCAGCGGCTTGGGTAGTGCATTGGGTGCATTTTTACTTTGGGGGTTTGCCACCCATCTTGGACTCATTTTCGCATTTGCTCTCGTATTTGGAGGTTTAGTGAGTATTTCTTTAGGTCGTTTGTTGTGTGATAGCGGTGATCTTATATCTGTATTTTTTAGAGTGGTGGATTTCCTGGTGTATGGCCTGCAGCTGCTACTGAGATTGCAGGTAGCTTAATCAATATTGCGTATGATCAACTTTTACATCACAATTTTTATTTTCAGGGCCAGTTCATGAACACGTTAGCCTCGCATTTGGAGCGTTTGGAGTGGTCAAAGGTATAGCAGCAATCGTTGGGCCCATTATTGCTGCAGCTTTGCACGACAAGAGCAAAACTGCATCATATGAGAGATATGGCAGTCATGGGTACCGAAAGGTAGAAATATTTGTTGGTACGTTCATAGTCAATCTGAAATTCTGGGTGAAGCTATCTTCTCATTGAAGTCAAGGTGTTATGGCTATCGCAACAGCTTTTTGCGCTATCGGGGTGGCCTTTATGTCAAAATCAAAACGAGTGTAGTGGTACAGATTACAGATATTGTATGAAACAAACACACGCCAATATCTGTAGACGAACAAGATTTGCAGTCATCTTGTTGTATTCAGATTGATAATTGCTTAAAACTCGCTATGTTCAGTTCCCCTAGCCTGCTTCCAGCTTTCCGCCGCCTTTGGACAGATTCAGTTCCACAAGAAAGGGTATTGCATATAAAAAAACGTACAGAAGTTTCTTCATCCTTATGGAAGTATTTGGTCCTTCGTTGGAACCATTCGACAGCTGAAATCCCGTGAGGGAATGAATTGGTACTCTCTTCTGCCGCACTTTTGATAATTTCGCTCTCTATCAAAGGTCTCATCTCGCAGGTACCATGCGGCCTGAAGAAATACACAAGTGTCCAACGATCCCAGTGGATCTGAGCCCCGGGTTGCGGACTACAAGATAGGATTAGCTGCGAGCAACCCCAACATAAACATATTACACCTACATCACGCGGTGAAGGTTCGACCGGCTGGAGATGTTAGAGTTACCCAAATGCAGAAATATCAAAACTTACAGGAGTCCTCCACTGAAAACTGACAATGCATCACCCAGATTGCAAATGATGTGACCGTCAATGGGCTTGATATAAATCCACTCCTTGGTGGTCGGAGGTAGGACTTGCAACCCTCCCAAGACGTTATGGAGCAAAGACTAGATGAATCGTTGTTCAATCACCAAAAGGAGAACAGAAAAGAGAAACTGACGATAGATCCGAAGTCAGTATGAGCACCAATGGCAAGCTGTTCCTCCGAGAAACTCATAGCCTTTTCCCTTCCAGGATTACGAATCAGGGTAACTTCTGATGTACTGGGCTTTGAGGCGATATGACAAGAATCGAGGAACCCTTCAGGAAGACGGAGCATTTCATTGAGTATCTGAAGTAAGGTTCGAGAAACGCTTTCTGATTTGTCCACGAAGTCTTTGAGCTTATCCATGGCGTCCTGAAAATGTATACATGCTGTTGTTAGAGGGAGGGAACAGCTACTCTGGAACGTTATGCAGACACCACTAACATTGATTGGTGCAGCATATGTGCGATATGCGATCTGAGGATAGAATAAGACATCGTCTTTGGCAATGTTCCACCATTCTACTGTATCGACACCTCCAGATGCGTTAGTGAGATTGGCACCGGGAGGCTTGTACCTACACAAGTTAGCAGTGAGGATTAGTACAGATAACGATCAACTAAAACCAGTGCATTACCCAAAGCTGTCTCCAGCGTTGGCATTGTGAAGGAAAGTAAGCTTTTCTTCGAGAGGAAGATTACGCAGAGACTGTCTGCCTATCTCAAAAACATCATTTGCTTGGATTTCGTGCTCGGAGAGACTATCAGAAGAAATTGATCAGTGGGGAACTGCACTCATTGGAATTTGGCGATACTGATTGAGATGAATATTTACTAGAAGAACTATTGATACGTTAGTAATGCGAAAGAACCACTGGGGCTGGTGAGGTTGGCAATGCGAGAAACTTACCCCAAGGGTCTTGCAGGCAGTCCAAAATTTCTGAATTTCAGCTTGATCTTTACCCAGAAGAAGCTTGTAGTTGATAACTTCTAGAGGATGAGTCGGCACATCCTCAGGAAATGGAGGATTGGCAGAGGGATTGGCAAGAGAGTCCATGGGATCAAGCTGTCCTTGAGTCAGCGACCAACTTAATAAACACACTATCCTAGTACTGCCCAGCCTGTTTCCTGTAACCATCATTTCAGGCCGTCTTCCACCACCATTCTATTCCCAAAAGGTACCACAGAACTGGAACCGTCTGGACCTTATTCAATGATATACAGATGCAAGACAGATTGACGCTTTTACGAAATGGTTCAAATCAAAGAATGCTAAATGCCGCATTGATATCATGAATGAGTAATCACAGACTCGGAATAAACTCGTATTACCCCGGGATCAATCTTTCGCTTCTTTGTGATTTCAATTTGTGCATCTGAGGCTAAGTACATGTGCATTTGGCTTCAATCTAGTCAAGCATCGTGACTGACCGCCGTTTGAAGGGTCGACCGTTCATAGCGGATTCAAACATATCCAAATACCCTCAGTGGGACCTCTTCAAGTCGTTCCGAGTTAGCCACCTCAAGAATTCATCCCATAAATACTAGGTGCAAGCCCGGTTAAAATTCACAGTTCCATGGCTTCAGCTCACTTGGGTCTACTTGCTTCCCAGCTCTCAGCTCTTCAGTCCTACGACAACGGCACTGGCTTTGCTTTTATTGATGGCCACTCGTTGGACGTACCTTCGGTCATCGCTGTTTCACGGTACGTCAATTTGATGCATATGTTTCCTCTTCAATCATTCAGTCGTCCGAACGGTATCTCCAGCAAAAACCACGTTCCCAAGCTTGACGATTCAGACGCCACCAAGGAGCGCATTTCTGCTGCTGTCGATGTCGTGCAAAGTCTGGCGCTGGAAGTCCAGTCTCAATATGGCGGTAAACAATTTCCAAACTACCCGATCCTTTTCCACGCTGAGCTGTCTCTGAACAGTTACCACCGGTTTCGGTGGAAGTGGTAAGTAATCACAGATCAGTTTGTCCCAATGCTCATCCAACGATTCTGTGCAGCAACAACGAGGACCAAGAGAACTGCGCTATTGCAGGTGCTTTTTGCGTAATCATTGCCCCACTGCTCAAACTGAGGCACATCTTTAACGAACCCAGAAAGCTCTTCTAGCTAGCATACAGTGCGGTATTCTTCCGGACTTTAGGTCTTCTAAAGGGGAGAAGGTTTTGACTCCAGAGGAATATTCGCTATTATTACCTCAAGACTGGATTCGCGGTACTATGTTCGTGCGACTCAACTCCATTATACGAGCTCAGTCGGGCACGCGTTGGATCATCATCGAAAATCTTCATAAATTGATTCAAGAGAATGTCGCACCTTGCGCCCCCCTCCGTCAAAGCATCAGCGCATCTGGGGATCTGGGTCCCTTGGCTTATATCTCGAGCATTCTCACCGGAAACCCCGATATATTCGCTTGGCATGGGGAAGGGTAAGTATCTGCGGGATCCTCGTAGCAATTTGACTGATGGTCTTGTCAGAGAGGACAGAAAAATTTACGACTCTGCTACGTTGTTGGAGAAATTGAATTTAGAGCCTATTGATCTTATTGCAAAAGAAGGCCTAGCTCTTGTAAACGGAACCGCTGCCTCCGCTGCAGTATCAGCTCTCGCAATTCACGACTGCCATATTCTTGCCTTAGCTTCCCAAGTTCTTGGGGCCTATGGTAATAATCAGTAATTGATTTTACAACATCTTAACTCACAAAGACTTCACCGTGTCAGCTGTTGAAGCTATCAAGGGATCACAGGAACCGTTTCAGCCTTTTTTGCACGAGCTGTCTCGCCCACACAAAGGGCAGATTGAGGTTGCGACTAACATACGATACATTTTGAAGTCATCGAAGCTTGCCCGGGTACAGCATGAAGAGTCAGATCCAGAGGGCCAACTTCGTCAAGACACTTACTGCGTTCGGGGAACACCTCAGTGGATCGGACCTTCGCTAGAGGATTTGCTACTCGCCCAAGAGCAGATTGACATTGAACTGAACTCAACTACAGGTGAGTTAGATGACCACATCGAAGTTCTTCATCCAACTGTTTCGATTCAGATAATCCGGTCGTCGATATTGATTCTAATTATATTCACCATGGTGCTAATTTTATGGCGATGTCGTACGTTCCTTTTAAAAATCATTCTGAATCGAGCACTAAGTCGATCCACCTGCAGGATTACGTCTGTATGTTACCCACCTTGCTTCCGAGGAGGTCTTTGAGTCAACACTGTCCATAGGCTAGCGAGAAGATGCGCTTAGCTTTACACCATATGGGTAGATAGCCCCATAAATTTCTCTCTACGTGCCTACTGAAAAAGAAAATGCAGCAAAACTCACATACACACAACTAACGGAGTTGCTGAACAACCATATGAACAAAGGTCTTCCACCGAATCTGTCTGTGAATGAACCGAGCTTGGATTATTGCATGAAGGCATCTGACATTGCGGCCGCCTCATATCTGTCTGGTAAGCCGCTTCTCCTAGTTTGTCATAAACCGAACCTTCGATGCCTCCGAAAGAGATCGCATATTTGGCCAATCCTGTGAGCACGCACGTTATCTCTGCGGAAATGCACAATCAGTACGTGTCAAAAATTCTAAGTTCCGGAGTAGCAATCCTCATTGATTGGTTCATTAAGGGCTATCAACTCTTTGGCTCTCATCAGTGTACGTTACACGATGGACGCGGTCAAGTTGGTTAGGATGGTAAGATCCATACGATGTTTATACTATCATACATTCGCGGCTTACCGTTTATCCAGATCATGTCAACCCACCTGTATGCTCTCGTTCAAGCGACTGATCTTCGAGCCATGGAATTTACTTTCCGCCATTCACTATTCGAAGCCCTACGATCTGAAACTGTCGCTCATTTCGGCCACGTTGCCTCTATCACCACCGATGACGAAGCCTTTTTCCGGGGATTAACTCACCCACTCGTCGTGCTCTTGAATGCCACAACATGGGAAGACAGCCATTCCCGGTTTGAGGGAGTATTCCGAAAGCTGTCTGGATATATTTTCAAGCAGCTGAAACGTAAGTTGTATGCGAAGAAGGATATAACGCTATCATCTGTCGAAGGATGGCAAGAGACTATGAGCACTCGAGCTCAAGAAGCTTTTGTCCATACCAAAGATGCATACATCCCTTCGGCGGAATCCAAGGGCTACGAACTGCTAGGGCGTACTAAGGCATTGTATAGGTTCGTTCGTGGTGAGCTGGGAGTTCAATTGCATTGGGGAGATCCCGAGAAAGACAAGACGGAGATTGGAACAGAAATAGCAAAGATCTTCAGAGCGTTCGAGAATGGGAGTATTGCTCCTGTCCTCTTAGACGTCGTAGGCAAACAGCTTTAATCACTGATGATATGATATGTAGCAGAGGGTTCCACGGAATGGTTTGCAAAATAGAATCGCCCATTACATAGAAAAAGCTGTGAATAAAAACATCGAACACGTTGAAACTGAGGGTGGAATGTCAGCGTAATTGCCGATAATATTGAGGACAGTACTGAACATTGAGAAAATTTGGAGAATAAAAGTACCAGTTCAAGGCTTTAAGTAGTGGCGTGACTGCTATAACGTCACTATTTGTTTTGTTCCTGTCCCTTCATGACTAGTAGATAAATCTTTCGTTATACCCAGGTTATACCTTTCCATGGGTATGTTCTCATTATCCTACACGGGCACCATGGCTTATTTCCAGCAGATTCCGCGGTTTCTAAACAACTCGTTGATAAAATCTACGAAAAGCGCAAGGCAGCTGCTCTCGAACTCGAAAAGTAACCTACCATTGGAGGTTATCGAAGAATTAGCTCAGTTTTTCTCTCTTGTAGGCTAATCCGAGAATGCCACCAACAAGGAGATGACCGACGTATTTCATTGATTATCGACCAGCTGGTGGACATGTTTAGCAACCCAAACAATGCTCTGCATGTCCGGAACGGGGGTCTCATCGGGTTGGCTGGCACCGCTATCGCCTTGGGGGTCGACGTTGCGCCTTACATGGACAAATTCGTGTATCCTGTTCTCGACTGCTTCGTGGATCCTGAGAATCGTATCCGATACTTCTCTGCCGAGTGCCTGTACAATATAGCGAAGGTGTCGAAAGGCGAAGTGCTGATTTATTTTAACGAAATCTTCGATGCTCTGAGCAAGGTGCTTTTTCCCAATTTCATCCATACGATCAAGTTGACAATTGCTTGATAGCTTGCTGCAGATTCGGAATTATCTGTGAAGAATGGCGCAGAGCTGTTAGACAGACTTCTGAAGGACATCGTTGCTGAATCTGCATCAGTTTACATCCCAATCCACGCTGAAACCGAAAAGGCCTACGACGAAACCCAGGGAGTCCTTGTGCCGCATCCCGTTGATCCATATTCCGCCAAGAAAGCATTTTCATTAGCTCACTTCATCCCACTGCTACGCGAACGAATCTATGTCGTCAGTCCTTTCACTAGAAGCTATCTGGTGTCATGGATAACGGTGTTGGACTCTGTTCCCGAGCTCGAGCTGATATCTTATCTACCAGAATTCCTCGAAGGTCTTCTGTGAGTCCCTGTTCTATAATCAAATGCTTGTTCTCTAAAGACCGCAAAGAAAATATCTTTCGGATCCCACGGAAGACGTCCGAGTAGCTACAGAGGTTTTGCTTGCAGATTTTCTTCGGGAAATTCGTGATGTTACTGTGATTCAACAACGCTCAGAAAAGTTGGCCAAGTCTACACATACTGGAGGAGACAACGAATCCATTCTACCTTCGGAAGGTGGCCAAACTGTGCACACCATTACTCATTCGCCTGAACGTACAGCGTTTCTTTCTGATCACGATGATGCTCGATACTCGGACTCGGAATACAAGGAAGACTCCACGTCAGATCTGGACGCTAGAGATGCTGGATGTACGTCTTTACCACCTTGTGTAATATTTGCATGCTTGATAGGCTCTCATGTAGCTTGGGTTCCCGGCCAGGGCGTAAAAATTGACTTTTCTGCCATCGTTGAGATCCTGATCGAGCAGCTAGACGGAGAACGTATGCTCTCTGCTTCATCCACGTTAACTCACATTGATCGCCAAGGCAGATGACGAAATACAACAGTCTACTGCTTTAAGGTGGCTGGCTGAGTTCATCAGCTTCGCCTCTGAAGTAATGATTCCATTCACTCCACGCTTAATTCCTGCAATTCTTCCGAATCTTGCCCATCATGCTAACATGATCCAGACTATCGCCGTCCGTACCAACAAGCTCTTACTTAACGTCATACAAGTCCTTCCTTCCCCAACAGAACTACCGACACGCTCCCAGGAGAAACCACCGTCTACTCGTTTCCAAATTTCGCCAACTCCCACCGCTGCTTCAGCTCCCACTACTGCTTCGAATTCGCGGCAGCCTACGATGGCGAAAGATCCCAGTTCCTCCAGAGATGCATCATCTCCCGAAGCAGCAACGGAAACGACCTCACCTCCGCTTATAAATGCCAATTCTTCTTCGGCCAGTGGCGTGTCACTTGTACGCCCACGCGGTAGTGGTGTAGATTTGTCCATGACTCCCAGAGCAGGTGTCCCAGAAACTCTACCGTCTCCTAGTCGACCTCAGTCTCCAGTTTCCGTCGTCAGCCATTCTAATCAGAACCTGCAAGCTTCTATCACAGAGGAACCGGATATCTTTGACTACCAGGCTACAGTCAACGAGTTGACAATACAGTTCCTGAGCGAGTTTGAAGAGACGAGAGTGGCTGCCTTGAAATGGTTAATCATGCTTCATCAGAAGGCACCAAGAAAAATATTGGCTATGGATGATGGAACGTTCCCTGCGCTACTTAAGACTTTGTCAGATAGTTCGGAAGAGGTTATCAAGCACGACCTGCAGCTGTTGGCGCAAATCTCTTCTAGCTCTGAAGAGACGTATTTTAAAGCATTCATGATGAATCTTTTGGAGCTGTTCAGCACGGATAGGCGGCTATTAGAGACAAGAGGAAGTCTTATTATCCGTCAGCTATGTCTGAACCTGAATACCGAACGAATATATAAAACATTTGCCGAGATTCTGGAGAAGGAAGATGTAAGTGTCGATCCTATCTGCCGCTGAACATTACTGATAAACTTACCTATAGGATCTTGAATTCGCTAGTGTTATCGTGCAAAAGTTGAACATCATTCTTATCACATCCCCTGAATTGGCCGACTTCAGAAAGCGGTTAAAGAGTCTTGAGACGCGGGTAAGCTATCCTTGGTGTATCAACTGTCTTCGTCCCTGATGTAACTTCCAGCAAGATGGTCAGGCACTATTCACGACGCTATATCGATCCTGGTGTCATAATGCGGTGGCGGTATTCTCCCTGTGTCTTCTAGCTCAGGCATACGAGCATGCATCCAACCTCTTGTATATCTTGTAAGTTTTGGCCCGTTGTTTGCTCTACCCTGTGTTTATGATTGTCTGTCCAGCGCCGATTTGGAGATAACAGTCCCTATGCTTGTACAAATCGACAAACTAGTACAACTCATCGAGTCGCCTGTTTTCACTTGCGAGTTATTTCCAACAAATGAGCCATTCGAAACCGCGAATTGACAGTTGTTCCTAGATATCCGTTTGCAACTTCTGGAACCTGAACGATACCCTCATCTTTTTAAATGTCTCTATGGATTACTTATGTTATTACCACAAAGTTCTGCTTTCGTGTCTCTGCGAAATCGCTTGAACGCCGTCAATTCAGCCGGCTTTCTTCACATTGCTCCAAAACCGTAAGTCACAACCATTTTTCCTCGATAGCTTATTCTCATTGATCTCTTTATAGCACTGTTGGCCCGCTTTCAGGTCGCTCAAAATTAGCACGGGACGAAATTAAGTGGCAGGAGCTGCTACAACACTTCCGGGCAGTCCAGTCAAAGCACGAAAAAGCTCGCAGACAGGCTCTTGGCACAGACATGACTTCTTTCTCTAGCTTCCCTGAGTTTGACAGACAAAGTGATCAAAGTGAGCGAGTTGGGCGTTCCCCAGTGAACGGTCGACCAGGGATACGAAGGAAGGTGACGGGTGATCTGTCCGTCAGTATTAACACGACGTCGCCGCCAGGACCAATATCGCGAGCACCGATCCTCTCTCCGTTGAACCCGAGAGCTCGTGGTTCTAGTGGGGCTACGAATCCTGCTGCGGCGATTACGCAGCAAGCACAGAAAGGCAGACGGACGATTAGTTTGACTAGGAAGTAATTTGCTGATTTCTATTCATGGGACGTTTGGTGCATACTTACATGTATTTCACGCTTTTTAATGATGACGATAGACCGACTACGTACGCACAAACGAGTACTCAAACATCCTGGGGTAATGAATTATCTCCGGGTATCATCCTCTTCTGCTACTGTATCGGAAGATACAAACATGTTGTTTCGAATTATGTCGATGTCGCTTTCGGAGAGGTGGACATAATTTTTGATGTACTCTACAACGCCACCATATTTTGTATCAAGTAATTCGAGGAAAGCAAGCATAGTTTCTTCACTGAAGATATCTGTGATGGGCATTCAGAATGTGTGTTTGGTAGACAGAACATACCGGCATGTAAACATGATTAAAGCAGCTTCATTATTTGAGGCAAAGAGAGGTTCTTTGGATAGTCGTTCCATTATCTTTGCCCGTGCTGGTTCACGACCTATGCGAGTCAATGAATAGTCGTTGGCTATGACAGCATTGTCTACCCCTGCGAGCTTAGATTTCGGCGACTAATCAGCGCAATGGACAAGCAAGAGAATTTGATGCAACACACTTTAAGTAGAATAGCTGCCATGACCCCAGTTCGATCTTTGCCAGCCGTACAATGGAACATGCATGCTTCGTTGGCATGATCGCGAATGAATCGTAATATTGAGCCAAAGGCTGGACCTCCGTGATCAAGTATTTGAGAGTATAGCTCCATAAATGCCTGTGAAGTCGACTGATGTTATCGTGTACGTGTCCAAGAGACTTTGAATGGGTACCTCAGTTTTGCCACTGGCATAAAGTTGGTAACGCCTGGTTTGAAAAGTCAGCTGGGTTGCATTGAGAAGTAGAGACTAGATGCACGTACTTACTTGGCCATCATCTCCGGACTATAGTCCTCAGTTTGAAAAACGGGGATATGCAACAAGTCTACGCCCTCAATTACAGGCAAAGGAGCGTTGTATTTCGAGATTTCGGTGTCGGATCTCAAGTCGAAAATCTTTCGAATTCCTAAGCGACGAACTTGTTCCTTTCCTACGCAGTTCAGCCCAGACACGGAAAATCATCAAAGTACAATGTGCACCTTCATCCGTGATACCAGCTACTTCTGCGGAACGATAGACGAAACGTGGCTTTGTAAGTTTGCCTGGGTGAGTACTAGATGGATGTCCGCCAAGATCCCGTACGTTTATGACGCCTGAAACGTAGACAAAAGGTGGTCTAGATAGGATCTGTTGGACATAAGACGGATCGAGAGGCTCAAGGTCCTGCATAAGCATCGACGTTGAGTTTGTGTGTAGCGCTAGCTCGCAATGCACGTGGTAAATATGACTTTAGGGCAAGTCTTTTGGTGTAGTCCTGCACAACCATCATCATGTCAGAACCTTCCTCTCCTGCTTATCGTCGTTCATCTCTTCCTCCAAGCAGTGCTCCAATACCAACTCAGTCTCAATTAACGAATGGCCGTTCAACACCCAAACGACGAACTGACGCTCTGGCTCTAGACGACGACGAAGCAGGGGCCGAAGCAGGCGATTCGCAGGAATCTGCTGCTTCGCGCAAAAGGAGAAGGCCAAGGACGCAGCAACCTGGAGATGTGCCTTTGGTTCAAGATACAGTAGGAGAACGAGTGATGGAGAACTTCGAAACTTTTCTCAAAACGTGCGCTGATTTTCTCTTTTGTTTCATCTGCGTCTTCATCAAACTTGTATTTCAGATTTACAGAAGATGTCGCGCTTGCTTCTACACCAATGTCCGACGGCACTCTGCCTGATATTCCTGAAGGAGAATTAATCTATGTAGAACAAATTCACACTATGCGCGCATACGAGTTGACGACTCTCTACGTGGACTATGGTCATATTCTCGCCAAAGATGATGTGCTCGCAACCGCGATTCAGACTCAATATTATCGCTTCCTCCCTTATCTTCGTCGCGCCTTGCACAACCTGGTAGAAGAATATGAGCCGGAATATCTCAAAGTCAACCCCACTGCGGCGACTACAGACTCAGCTAACCTCCAGTCAAGAGAGTTCAATGTTGCGTTCTATCATCTCCCGTTGGTCTCTGGCATTCGGGAACTTCGAACGCACAAGATTGGTACTCTGATGAGTATTAGTGGCACTGTTACGCGTACAAGCGAAGTTCGCCCTGAGTTACTCTTTGGAAGCTTCATCTGTGAAGTATGTAAGGCCTTGGTCAACGATATTGAGCAGCAATTTAAATATACTGAGGTAAGGTTCGTTTGATAGCTCAGATATCCTTGCTGAGATTAACTCTCAGCCTGCGCTCTGTCCTAACCCACCATGTGGAAACCGGAACGCATGGCAACTCCAAATCGAAACCTCAAAATTCACTGACTGGCAGAAGGTCAGAATTCAGGAAAACCCTTCCGAAATACCGACCGGGTCCATGCCTCGCTCATTAGACGTCATTCTTCGCTCTGAGCTGGTTGAAAGAGCAAAGGCCGGAGACAAGTGTGTCTTCACTGGTACATTCATCGTCGTCCCAGACGTCAGCCAAATGGGATTCCCAGGAGGCGAAAATGCTCAGTTGCAACGCGAGGCGAACCGAGGCGGTTCTACCACTGCGGGTACTGGTGGGGGAGTCACTGGATTGAAGACTCTGGGAGTGCGAGATCTACAATACAAGACTGCCTTTTTGGCCTGTATGGTACACGATTCAGACGCAATGGTGAAATTCTAATGATTCATTCACTTGCACTCTACTTATCAAGGCTTTCTCAGGGCGGCACCAACATTCGTGGAGAAGAAGAAATTGGCGAAGAAAGCGGTCAATCCTTCATCCAATCACTCACTGAACCTGAGTTTGATGAGCTGAAGGCCATGATCGAGTCCGACAACATCTACCAACGTCTGGTAGAGAGTATTGCTCCAACCGTTTATGGTCATGAAATTGTTAAAAAAGGCCTGCTTTTACAGCTTATGGGTGGAGTACACAAACAGACAGGAGAGGGCATGCATCTTAGAGGAGACATCAATATTTGTATTGTCGGTGACCCGTCCACCTCAAAATCTCAGTTCTTGAAGTACGTTTTCGTTTCTCGATCCTCCATACTCAACTCATACTGTCATAGGTACATTTGTTCCTTCCTCCCTCGTGCAGTTTACACTTCAGGAAAAGCTTCATCTGCTGCTGGTCTTACTGCTGCCGTGGTAAAGGACGAGGAGACTGGCGACTTCACTATCGAAGCAGGTGCACTAATGCTCGCCGACAATGGAATCTGCGCCATAGATGAATTTGACAAAATGGATTTATCCGACCAGGTCGCCATTCACGAAGCCATGGAACAACAAACAATTTCTATCGCCAAAGCTGGCATCCATGCTACACTTAATGCACGGACATCAATCCTCGCTGCTGCGAATCCTATTGGAGGAAGATATGATCGAAAGAAGACGTTGAGAGCAAACCTACAGATGAGCGCGCCCATCATGAGTCGATTCGACCTCTTTTTCGTGGTTCTGGACGAGTGCAATGAAAAGACAGATAAGAATATCGCAGAGCATATTGTCAATGTGCATCGGTATCAGGATGAAGCAATCAACCCTGAATTCAGCACGGAAACATTGCAAAGGTATATCCGATATGCTAGAACGTTCAATCCCAAGGTATGTCTCTCCTGGCCGGATTATACCAGCCGTTTACTGAGCGGTGCCTCGATAGCTTACCCCGGAGGCTGCCGACGTTCTTGTCGAAAAATACCGCATGCTTCGTCAGGACGATGCATCTGGTGTTGGTCGCAATTCTTACCGTATTACCGTCCGACAATTGGAGAGTATGATTCGATTGAGTGAGGCTATCGCTAGAGCTAACTGTTCTTCAGAGGTATTATAATCTTCACAAGCATAATCCACAACTCAAAGAGTAATTCCCAGATCACACCGGTCTATGTCCGAGAAGCATATACCCTCCTTCGCCAGTCAATCATTCACGTCGAACAGGACGATATCGACTTTGATGAAGAGGAACTAGAAGGCGAACGAGAACGACCTGCAGCTCAGGACCCTTCTACTGATGCTGTCGAAGAATCCCAAGACATCGAGATGTCTGGTATTGACCAGTCTGAGGAAACTCAGCATTTGCAGGGTGGTCAATCTTCCACTGCTGTAGACCAGACATCTTCCACTGTCGTTGGTGCTGGTCCGTCTTCACATACCGACCAGGCCCCTGCCGCTTCTACGTCGACTAAGCGACGCATGATCATCTCCCATGACAAGTACATCACTTTGAAGAGCCTTATTATTTATCATCTTAATGAATTCGAGCGCGACGCACATTCAGGTCTTGATCGGGACGACCTCATTGATTGGTATTTGGAGACCAAAGAGGAAGAGATGCAGGATATCGAGGATATCGAGTATGAGAAGGAGCTCATAACGAAGATGTTGAGGAAACTGGTAAAGGTGAGAAGTTCGAGAGTTCGCTTGTTCTAGCACATAATATTGACACTCCCACGTAGGAAAACTACCTTATTGAGGTTAGGGGAGATGTACAAGACACTTTACCTGAAAGTGGTTTCTCTGGGACGGAAGGGGAAAATATGCGAGTGTATTATATGGTTCATCCTTCTGTCGATGCGGATGGATCTTCTGAGTTTCCTTCGTGAGTGTAAAAGTATGCTGATTGGGGTTTTTTTTTCTGTTTGATCATTGATTTCGAGTGTCTGTATCTGTATCGATTATGTTCAACGTATGATTGCGGTAACTCGCTTTGATTCATGAGAAGTTCTCTAGATAAGTCAGGCCGTAGCTCAGAGTGTAATATATAATATAAGGGATTATGTCATGTATGAGTAAGGTTGTTTGGGTGGCTTTAGCCCCGCGCGGGTGGGTAAAAGAAATTTTACACGCACGGTGACTAAAGGTGTAGCGTACAGCTGGATAAGTAATTATTTTAGGAGAGGGTGGGTGGGTGATCAGAATATTAGAAGTGAAAGTATTGCGAGCAACGACGGTTGGAGTCGGGAGCAAAGAATTGATAAGCGCCTGGCAGGCGTCAATACACTCTTACCGCCTTTGCTGACTTATCCTATGATAAGCTATCTTTGCCCATGGTCGCCGGGTGAACCGGACAACCCAAGCAGAGTCAAGCTCAATCGGGGAGACCGGCGATTACGGGTGAGCACAAAAGGCCAAATGAAGTGCGACTCTGTGAGGAATGGTTGTGTAATTGAATATCATTGTTAGTTAGTTTCTTTGTAATCATGATTTATAAGTTGCCTGTTATGTCAAAACCGGTTGGGGTGTTGCAACGACCGTGGCACTGAGTTCCTTGGTGGTTTTGGTCCAAGGAATCTTGAACGACAAAGCCTTTCTTGAATTGTCAGTGTTATAGGATGTCTTCAAAATAGAAAACCGCGAGATGTGTCGTTTGCGATCAAAAGCAAGTTTGAAACAAATAGTTAGTTCTCCCAAACGTACACAGCCCCAGAAAGCGGTATAGGCAATGGCCCAGATGAAACAATGGAATGGAAGTGAGAATTGAGTGTTCCGTGGATAGATTCAATTTCGAGTCTTGGTGCCAAATGGCAACAGAAAGATTTGACAAACTCCTGGAGGCGGAAAAAAGATACTTTGTTCTCTTTTCTTCTGGCAGGCTGACACATGAGTGTTCCAGATACCATGAGAATTCAATAAATGTGAATTTGAGTGTGAAGAATTTCTCCCCTATATCGGGGTGCCATAGGAATCCTAATCCGGAAATGAGAGCAAACAAATCGTCGCGATTGGAATGATTACGAAGTTCAATAATGTCCAATGTAATGAAAGCTGCGAAGTCATCTTCAACCTTCACGATTGGTGAAATATCATAAGATTTCCATATCTCGCATCCAACGCCCGAGACCATGCCCGAATTTGAACTGGCGGATACAGCACCAAATGCGGAACAATGGTCTACCCAGGATTTCCCATCTGGGTCTCGACGATCATGTAAGGCTTGTCCTGTAACCGTAGTGGGATAATGCAATGGAATTTTATAATATCCATCGTACTGATAGTAGTAGCCTCAAGGGCAGAATTGTGGCGGATATGCCAGGGTAATGGTAATAGCCTGATGGGCAGAATAGTGGCGAATATGCCAGGGTAATGGTAATAGCCCAATGAGCAGAATAGTGGCGAATATGCCAGGGTAATGGTAATAGCCCGATGGGCAGAATAGTGGCAAATATGCCAGGGTAATGGTAATAGCCCGATGGGCGGAATAGTGGCAAATGCCATAGTGTAATGGTAATAGCCCAATGGGCAGAGTAATAGGCATATATGCCTAAGAATAACTCCATAAACTGAATGTAGCATTCGAGAATAGGTTCATGCACCGAGTACAGCTTTTTTGAGCACATCGATGTTCCAGTATGAGCAAATTCGTACTCTAGTCCTCGGGTAAAAAGGTCTGCTGGTTGGGAAGAAGTTCGACGAGGGAGGGGTGTTGGAAGATGTAGTATTAAGCGCGTCAAAACGCGACTTCTGTCCTGAAGTCAATTATTCTGGTGTTTCTGGCGCATTTCAAGTTCGATATCTTTCCAGAGGTCGTAGAGTTTTACTGAGTCGACCTGATTCTCAAAAAAGCTGAAATGTTTTCTGTAGAAAATGGGCTCATGCGCGTCAGTTCCTTCAGCATATAATGATACTTGATAAGTGTAAAAGTTGTCCGTCGCCTCGAACCATTCAAAATTTTCAAGTTCTAGTTCCCGCACGGTATCAGTGTCTCGACTATCCTTCATCTTCTTCATGACGTCTGCGAGATCCAGGATTTGAGGTTTGCCTTCGATATGGGAGATTTCCGTTTGGCGAAATGGAATTGAGTTGTTATTGAGGAAGTCGATGTTCTTGTTGGTGAAAAGAGCGAGTGGGACATTGTATCCGTGGAGTCCCAGATCGAGGAAAGCTTGGTCGAATGAGATAAAATGTCGTGTGGTGGGTCAACTTCGTTTGATACGTCTTTTGCGCGAAAGCGTTTGAGGGTTTCGGCTGAGGCGGCGTTATTCGGAGTGTCGTCAATCTCTAGTCCTTGTCCTGAGTTGTTTCCGTTTGTCGGTCAGCCAGCTAAGTGTGTGCGCAGAAAGCCAACATTTGACTCTGTCAAAATATAGCTGGTCTTTGATGATCTTTTCGTATTCTTCTTCGGATATGAAGATGTATGAGGAAACGTCTGGTATGTTGTCCGCCCCTTCAATCGCGCGTTCTCGTCTAGTAGCATTGTGTAGTTGCATCTCGTAGTTCGTTTTTTCAACTTTGAGTCCATGAGAAGACAGTGGTTTGTCTCTGGGTCCTTGTGGGTCTTCCTGACGCGTTCTGGAGCTTCTCTCGAAGGTTCGTTAGGAGGAGGGCCGTTTTGGATGATCATCATCGTATTAGAATGATCAGAATATTAGAAGTGAAAGTATTGCGAGCAACGACGGTTGGAGTCGGGAGCAAAGAATTGATAAGCGCCTGGCAGGCGTCAATACACTCTTACCGCCTTTGCTGACTTATCCTATGATAAGCTATCTTTGTCATCTTATCTCGGATGATAGGGGAGTCACTGGATCTTGGATGACTGAAGACTTGGGCTGTAGATGAGATACATGTATGTATATCAAGGTTTTGGCTGAGGCGCCTAACGTGTACACTCATCCCGCGTTCAATGTATATCTCAACTGGTTTGAATCCGGAAATTTCTGTACCGTAGGTAGTGTGAAATAAACCAGTTGCCTGAGATAGTCTATATTAATTTATTTACACATTGATGGATAAATCCAGGTGGTAACCTTGAACTCCATTTTATTGTTACTGAGCTATCTTGAAATCAATTTGTGAAGTTGGTTCTGATGAAAATAGTAATTGGTGGTCCTGCTGTGCATGCAAAGGATGCACAATGGTATTGACATGATGTGCCATAACGCAGTGTTCAATTGCATGGATTAAGGTGAGCAAAGTACTCAGCTGATTAAATAATGAGATGTTGGTGAAGTTATTTGGTGACACTCTTTGCATGCTGTGTGTCTGGAACAAGAGCAAAGTAAAAGAATACAAAGGGTAGCTACTTACTCAAAGGGTAGCTACTTACTTAAAGTACATACTAATCAATAAACAGCTATGCAACGGGCAATATTAATAAGACGTACTTAGGTCTGTTCTTTTAGAATTGTTTACAGTTGTGTTTATCGCGGTAGAACGGTCCGCGCCGTATATACATCTGGGTAAACCCAACCTCTTCCTCGGTGGCCCATGTTCCATATCAATTAATATTCATCGACTAATTTTAATCTGTTCTGTTGCACTATCATGACTGGCCAGCCACTCTTGATTGTCCCAATCGTACTCGTCAACGGAGATCTGCAATTCGCCGAAGTAGGCCATGATGCTACGGCGCAGGACGTTCTGAACAAGCTGCTAGAGACGTCGGATGTGAAGAATGACATACTCGGAGACTTGGAAGACCAAGGCTGGGCATTGCAAAGACTGAGGTTCGAAAGAAAAGGAAGAAGGTGGGAAGAACAGGAGCTCGAGACACTGGGGGACGGTAAGTCTACATCCTTGAAAGTCAGAAGGACAGCTACCAAGCAATTCTCTACCGCAGGCCTGGTCAAATCATCGGAACCCATCGAATTTCTTTTGAATGCTGCTGCTCCAGATAACTCGTCACTGAGGACATTTTCAACATTCCCAATGACTGCACATATGCAACAGCCACTTTTGCGGTTGGTTTCGTTGAATGCGTACTTGACACTCAACTTATACTTTCTGCGCTTGCCTGAAATACACGACTCTTTCGTTTACAAATGCTTCATATCACGACAAACGTTAGTCTCTACTGTTATCTCCCAGGTTATAGATGAACTCGGGTTGGCTCTATCAATTCCTATTCCTGGCGGAGGTCCATTGGAGTATGTCTTGGAGGAAGTTTGGACGGATGGGTCTTCTGAGAGTATGTTACCTTTATAGTTCCTCTTTACCTGGCTCTCATCCGTCGACAAGAGTCTTCTAGATTACCAAAAGATTCGCTCATATATAGCACTGTTGAATTTTCCTTCATCCCGAATCCCTTCTCTTCCAATGCTACCCGGACTTTTCGAATATGTATCCCAGACGAATGGTTCCGGCGTGAGAGAACACGGACAGCGTCGATGAATTCGCTTGAGCCCTCACAGTCTACCATCAGACGACTTGCTTCATTACAGGAATCTGATGAAGAAGGCGAAGACGATGATGATGAAGAAGGGGAAGGAACGGCCAAAGTAAATAACCTGGCGTCTTCAGAAAACAAATCCCTGTCTAGCTCTAGTGAATGGACAGGTAGCAATCGACTGTCTACTCTATTCACAGGTTGGTTATCACAATCCGCGGAAGTACCGCATCAAAGCATTATCACACCACCGGGAAAGAGAAAGAGTGTCGTTAGTGAACCTCGGTTGTTTGAACAGCACACCGGAGGTAGCCCGAAGGACACTTCTGCTTCGAACACAGAAGATGAATCTGATCTCGACGAGAATGGGTTCAACGATATGCTTGTCAGTGATTGCTCCCAGTTTTGAATGCTCTTCTCTGAATTGTTGTCTAGGACAAATTGGGTTTCACGGGGAACAAACGTGCAAATATTCAAGCTCTATCGCCCGAAAAGAAGAAATTTCTTGTCAAACAGAATCAACATCTCATACACTCCTCATCGCCCAAGTCATCACCTACGCGAAATCAGACGTTTGGTCCATCCTCAGGCGGCGGTCTGATCCCTCGCCTCGCTCCACATCTCACCGGTGATTCCGTCATGCGCAGACTCTCTCTAAGTTCCTGGAACAGCACGTCTTTGGAGGAAACCCTCGATCAAGCCACCGCGACCGATTCGCCACAGACTCAGATGACAACCAATCCTGTCACTGCGACCGAATCACATCCTCAACCTGTCACTTCTCAGAGCACAGGTAGCCTTTGGTCCTCATTGTGGATGCTTTCCGGTGGAGACAAGAGCGACAGATATTCCTCCGATGGCGACAAGAAAAAGACCAAGTCAGCCAAGTGGTATGTCGACCAGCTGAAATCTGGTAAACTCAGAGGCGATAGGCTACAAGCTCTGGTGCTCGGTTTGCGGGTCCAGCTCTCAACGGCAAACCTAGTATGGGTGCAGGATTTCATTGAAGTGGAAAGGGGCATGGATCAGCTTGACGTTCTTCTGGTCGATTTCGTTGGCAAGGGACCGAAGAGTAGGGTGTTGAGCGAAACGGATGCCTCGACGTTGCTGGAGACGGCAAAATGTTTCAGAGCTCTTTTGAATACTGACGTGAGATCATTTTCTTCTTCTCCGTTCACTCTGTTGATCGACTCTGTTCTTTAGGTCGGCCTCAATAAAGCTTTCCAATCTCCTATCCTAATCACTCACATTGCCTATGCCCTTTCTTCACCCTCTCCCAAAGTCCGTGCTCTAGTTTCTTATATTTTTGTTGGCTTCTGCCTCCTCTCCAACCCAGAAGGTTTCCGCGCAGCCCAGTCTGCTCTGGCAGATTATCGAATAGCGTTTGCAGAAGAGTTTCGCTTCGAGACGATTATCTCAACTTTGAAATTGTCCGAATTGAACAACGCTGGAGACGCCGCGTCTACGGAGGATTTCGGGTATGGATACGAAGAAGCAGATGTTTGGGAAGCGAGGAATGCAGCGATGTTGTTGTTGAATGCTATCGCGACTGCTACTGGGACTGTGGAAGACAGGATTATGTTGAGGGAGGAGTATGGAAGGAGAGGGCTTAATGAAGCTATAGTGGTAAGTTATGCTCATATCTCAACTCGTCGACTTGCAAAGAACCTGATTTTTCCTTTCCAATTTGTCTGTGTCGGCACAATCTCTTCCCCAGGCCCTCCGCTACCTTGGACCTCCTGATGACCTTCTGAAACAACTCGACTATTACACAGAAGAAAAATGCGAAGACGAAGAGACGATGCGCGAACGCGTACAAGGGGTATTATCTCAGATGGCCGAGACAAATCATGACGAAAGCCGTACGAATTTTAGATTGGGATCGAGGTCGGAAAGTCCGGAGAGTGCATTAAATGCGTTGTTGGAGGATATAATAAGGCTGACGAAGCAGCATGGGGAGTTGTACCCTATAATGGTGAATGTGTTGAATCATTACGGCCAGTTGTTAGAGAGGGATATTGGAATGTGAGTCTCTAGTTTTCCTTTGTCAAGCAAAAAATAGGACTGATGATGAGTTGGCCAGACAACTCAAAACCGATTTGCTCAATGTGCTAGACCATTTCGTACAGCAGGCTTCGTTACTCGATAGTTTGTAAGTTTGTTCACCACTTCAACTAAAATCCCCTCCACAATTTCATTACGTTCTCATTGCTTAGTGACGACGACTGGCATCTCTTCATGAAACGGTTCACTGAATCTGTGGAGAACATCACTGGTCAAGCCATAGACGTCAAAGTAGTGTCGGAGAATAAACAGACAAGTGCTGTTATCGTCAAGGAAGAGGCTTCGCAATTAAGGAAACAGGTCGAGGAGCTTTTGCAAGAGGTGGGTGATCTATATCCGACGTCTGATATGTTTTGTGAATAAATTATGTTAGAGAACACAACTGCGGAAAGAGATTGACGAACAAACGGCGGAAATTGATACTTACAAATCTCTTCCTATAGCATCGCCTTCTCAGCCAAAAAAAGTTGGCCCAGAGGTGAGTTATTGAAGCTTTAAGACTTTCTTAGATCTCTCGTTGAACCCTGTCATGTAGGTACAAGGTTTCGTTCAACGTGTGATTACTAAAGAGAAGGAGGTCCGGAAACTACAATCTGAACTTGACCAGCTACGATCTCGACTTCCTAGTGAAGCGGTATGTTGCTGGCTGAACCCTTAGGCTTGTATACTGAACCTGGCATGATTAAATTACAGGAAGAAAAGGCAAGGAGAGAACGCGATCGCGTCAAATGGCATAACCTTAACACTCAAACAGACGAACTGAGAGCTGAAGTTAGTTTGGTCCAACTGTAATCTGATGTTTAACATGCTCACCATCCGTTCAAGCTGGCAGAACTGACTGCAAACTCCAAAGTCAAAGATCAACACATCCAATACCTCAAACGCGCTCTTGAAGCGGTATGGAGTCGATTCAGGTCACGCGAAGAACGAGATACAGGAGATATGGATCCTGAACAAATGGCTGCTCGGTCAATACAACTCTTGGAACTCAAGGACAGCCAGATTACCTCGTTAGTTTCGGAAGTGAACGAATTGAAAGCTCAGCTCGCATCGAAACCGAAGACGGAGAAAGAATTTAAGATACGATCACCTCCTCCGCCTCCGCCATCGAAAGTGAGAGACGGTTCTATGCCGCTTCCGAAATTGTCTCTGAGAGCATCACACCCTCCACCTCCACCACCTCCACCACCTCCGCTGCCTGCTTCTCGTGATGTGTTAAATTCTTCCACCTTGTCCGCCTCTCAGTCACCGTTTCCGCCTACGATGAGCGCAAAATCTCCTCCACTTTCTTCTACTCCGCCTTCACCACAATTACCTTCCCTTTCTTCTCCTCCGCCTCCTCCGCCTCCTCCTCCGCCTCCTCCTCCTCCTGCACTACCTTTGCCAATCTCGACTACTGGATCACAGTCACCGCCCTCTTCTTCTCTTCCTCCTCCTCCTCCACCGCCACCGCCACCACCCTCTGGACGTGGCGGTCCTCCTCCTCCGCCCCCGCCTCCTGTGCAGGGCGGAGGACCACCGCCACCGCCACCACCCCCGACTGCCTTTAGAATGTCTTCTCGCAAGCCTACAAAACCCGCGAAGAGATTAAAACCTTTTTTCTGGACCAAGCTTGCGTCCTCCGCGGTAGAAGCTTCCATCTGGAAGGACATTGCCTTTGATTCTCAATTTGACTTGACGGATTTGGAAGCGACGTTTTCCATTGACAACTCCCCTGCAATAGGAACGATGGAAAAGGCTTCACAGACACCGTACAATTCATCTAAGAGGCAGGCCGTAACGACGTTGCTGGATATTACTCGGGCAAATAATATCGGTAGGAGTGTTCTATTCTATTCTATATCTGTACCAACACACCGATGATTCTTTCTTTAAGCTATCATGCTTTCACGCATCAAGCTCAAGTTACCCGACATTCGGGAAGCATTACTGAGGCTGGATGATCAAAAATTGTCTACAGACGATTTGAGGGCAATCAGTAAACAGCTTCCGACTTCTGACGAGGTACGTTATCATAAGATGCATTCCCATAGTTAGGCTTCCGTTTCTAATGTTTCCTTTATATATTCCACTAGGTCATGCGCATCCAGGACTTCAACGACGTCAGCAAACTCGCGATAGCAGATCAATATTTCGCCCAAGTGCGTTCCATTTCCCTTGTTATCTTTTGTCATGGTATCAAGACGTGTGCTGCACGTAACAGATCATCACCATTCCTCGACTCTCGGAACGCCTTGAATGCATGCTCTTCCGACGAAGATTGGATCTTGAGATGGAAGAACTCCGTCCGGAGCTGGATATCTTGCGAACCGCGTGTCTTCAGTTGCGCAACTCTCAGAAATTCAAACGCGTTCTGAATGTGAGTCGTATATCGAGTTGTTGAATTTTCTAATGGTCTGTCATAAATAGGTAGTGCTTGCTGTTGGAAACGCATTGAATGGGTCTTCCTTCCGTGGTGGTGCTCGAGGGTTCCAAATGGACGCTTTAACAAAGGTAGATACATGTTTCAATTCCTGGATATCCTTTGCTCCAATCATACTTCGTAGATGAAGGAGACAAAGACTGTGAGGGGTGGAGCTGAATGCCCAACACTTTTGCACTATCTTGCGAAGGTGTTACTTCGGACAGACCCCACACTCCTTACATTCGTCGAAGATATGCCTCACTTGGAAGCTGCGGCTCGAGGTTGGTTCCACTTCGAACACCCTGTCATCTCACGGTTGACAACGACTTGAAACTAGCGTCAGTCCAGACCACAGTTCAAGCAGTGAACTCTCTTGTTGGTGGCCTGAATCAGGTGAAGGTTGAGACGAACGAACTGAAAAAGCTTCACAATTTGCCACCAAACGATAAATTTGTGTCAATCATGCAGGCGAGTCTGTTTTTGTCTTTCCATTTTTTTGAGCTGGAATCTTATCTCGTGTAGCCTTTCATCTCGCAAGCGAGTCCAAGCGTGGAAGCACTCAAGACTATGGCGGTCACTGTAGACACCGGCTTACGATCATTGCTTGCATATTTCGGAGAGAATCCCGATTCCCCTGAAGCCCCGAAATCGGAAGATTTCTTTGGTCTCATATTATCTTTCTCGTCTTCTCTCCAGGTAAATACATGCATTGATGACTTCCAGTCTTATTTGCCAACTTAAATTACTGCTATAGAAATGCTCGTTGGAAGTGCACGAGTATCAGCGGAAACTAGAGCTTACGTTGCCTCAACCTGAGATAACTGTGGCTCTGGAAAAGGAAGCTCCAGAACCGGTACATTCATTCGTGTTTGATCCACTGTCGATATATCTGACCTTTGGGTTCAGACAATCAAGTTACAGTCGCCAGCAGCACTTCTCGCTCCAGGATCACAAAGCTCGATGGGCAAGTCAGTCGGTCGCGGTGATCTCGATCAGGCTATTCGTAGCATGCGAGATGGAAAACGACGTGCTCGGCCAGCTGCCCCCCGTCCACTGAGCAAGATCTTCCTAGACGGAGCGCCTGCTGGGGGACGACCTACTAGTCGGATGTTTGATTGATGATTCGTTTTATGACAGTTATGACTTACACGCATGGGATCATCTACCACATCTATACCTAAATCTCATCAGGACAGTTTTATATCTAAGTAAATATTATCTGTACTCTCTCTTGTCATATCCTCTCGTCTGATTCCTAAATGAAATCACTGCACTTCAAAAAGATGTGCCGAGAACAAAAGATTTGAAGTTCAAGCTGTGAAGAACATAGTACTTATCCGTGAATCATCGCAGCTCATATTGTCCTCCAAACTTGTTAGCACTGATTCATGTGCCGAAGGGTAAGAATGGCTCCTCTGAAAAACCAAACGCATATATCGATGTCCATTCCAGCATTGAGAAGTACAAAGATAATAATAAATTTCATTCTGGATCAGCCTCATTATTCATTTTTGTGTGACTTTCCTTGGTGTGTATTTCGTGGAAGGCTGGTTCCCAGCAGTAGTGGCCAAAATACGTGAAAGAATGCGTAATTACTCGGTCAGCACTCGGTTCGTCGTCGAGTAGGTGCAAATTACATAGGAAGAAATGAGAGGGTAAGCGCCCGCATGGCTTCACACGTACATCCCAGGTCGTCCAACGTCAAGTGAGCTCAGCGTTCATGTGCTCCTTTGCAGAGCTATTTGAGGCACTCTTTGTCTATACTAATCCTCGGAAGCGGCATTCCTATGCAGAAACTGTCCTGTGCTTCAATCTTCTTTCTCTTCATCTTTTCATATGCTCTTCATGATCCCATCAAGCGCTTTCGTATGAACCTTCGTCGTTCAATCGTTCAAAAGATAAAGGTCTATTGACTACGTCTTTTGATTCTTCGCGCTCCGCATGGGCTTGACCCCTTCGCCGCGCGGCACAAGTTGCTTCTGACGATCCGCTCAGCCCGAGTATATAAAGGCCAGCTATAGCAGCTATTATTTGTCCGACAGTACCAGCTCCTTCTCTCCGACCTCAATTATCGCGACTAGGACTCGCAGTTAGTTCAACATGCTACTGCTATCAAGCATACTTGGCTCTCTGGCCCTCTGCATGGAGATTGCGGTGGCTCTTCGACCCAATAGCATACTGGATCGTGCAGCCCCGATTGCGCCTATTCCTGAAGACGCCTTGAGCGAGGGGCCTGTTGTTAGCCGAAATGGCACACAACTTCCCCCGTATAGTGAGTGCCACAAGTCATCATCGAGAGATAGTACGAACTAACCTCGGGAAATTCTTCTTTTAGATACCACGTACATCTTTAACCAGTTGGTACGTATGACACCTGACTTCGCGGTCGAGGCTTTACATCTGCTGATACGATGCTCATGCTCAGATTGATCATAACAATCCGTCTTTGGGAACTTTCCAACAGCGATACTGGCATACGTATGAGTGGTATGAGACTGGTCTGTTATTCCGTCTATGTCTTGAGCATGATTACTAAAATTACAATTACTGACCTTTCTGGCAGGCGGTACGTCTCTAATACTCAGAGATATATCTAAGGCTCAAATCATAGCTTGAATTTTCAGGCCCGATCATCCTTTTTACTCCCGGAGAAGCCAATGCTGCACGTACGGAACTTTTCTCCTTCTTGACGCCCTTATCCTCATCCTGACGAATCATTCTTCTCCTCTACATCTTCGTCGCTCACAACTTTAGCCTACACCGGTTACCTCACGAACGTAACCATCAACGGACAAATCGCACAACAGCAAAGTGGTGCAACCATCGTACTTGAGCATCGCTTCTATGGTCTCAGCAACCCTGTACCGAATCTGTCTGGCAAGAACCTGAAGCTTCACACGATTCAGCAGGCTATAGACGATCTAGAGTATTTCGCGAACACTGTTGTGCTTCCTATGCCGAATGGTACGTCTTTTTCGAACCTAATGTTAAATATCAAGTGGTTCGAGGAAGTCAATGCTGATCCTCTTGTATTGTCAAGGTGCAAACTTATCCCCTGCAACGGCTCCTTGGGTGACTAAGAATTCTCCAGTGATTCGTTGGACAATAAACTGAGAGATGCTTATAGGTCTTGGTTGGCGGGAGCTATTCAGGAGCTCTGACTAGTTGGACTATGGTCAAGCAAGTATCATGAAACTTTCTCTGACTGTTGTCAGTTTTGATCTGTGTCACAGCAAACCAGATGTATTTTGGGCAGGATACGCTTCTTCAGCAGTCGTTGAAGCAATTCTGTAAGTCGACTATATTGACTCCTATTCAAGTCAACCAATTGTATTGTTGTAGAGATTACTGGGGATACTTTGAACCTATTCGCCAGTTCATGCCAGCAAACTGCTCCGCGGATGTCGAAGCTGTCATTGCGCACGTTGACGAGGTCTTCTCTGGTAATGACACCACTGCGATTCAAGTTCTCAAAGATAACTGGGGGCTGGGCGAGATGACCCATTTGGACGATGTCGCTGGATGTGCGTATTATACCATTTCACCATCAATTATTTAACTCTTTCTGAAACACCATGGTTTGATTCAGCTCGTACGTGAGATCCCACAAATAGTTTTTTTCACAGAATTTCTGATTCTACTATCTAGTTCGTAACAATCTCTGGGACTGGCAGTCTTTGTCGCCTACATCAGGTCCTGGGGCTACGTTCTTCGATTTCTGTGATGCGTTGGAGGTCAAGAATGGCGTAAACGCGCCTGCTTCCGGATGGGGCCTGGACCATGCACTCACTGCATGGGGTTCCTTTTGGAACGAGACTTACCTTGATTTTCGTGAGTCCAGTCTATCATCTTCCTTTCGCCAAAGTATCTAATCAAGTTTGGATTCAAGTTTGCGGTGGAGATGATGTTGTGTAAGAGCTACAAGTTTTGTTTTTCCGTGCTGATAGGATACCGACTTGAGATCATTCCAGCGATTGCTTGGGCTCCTACAATCCTGATTCAGCTGTCTACACTGATATCGCATTGGATAATGCCGGTCGATCTTGGACTTGGATCGTGTACGTGATTTGCAATATGTGTTGCAGAGAGTTCTGAATAAGATATTGCAGTTGCAATGAGGTCGGTTTCCTCCAGGTAAGTGAAACCGAGCAGACCGTAGAGAATTCTCTTATCAGTTCGAACTTTCTGACTCGATAGGAAGGACCACCTGAAGATGTACCGGCAATTGTAACTCGCCTTGTGCAGCCGCCCTACGACATTGTGAGTTGACATTGTCTCGGACAGATCTAATCTAGAGAGTTGATCACTTTTGTGACTGCAGCGTCAGTGTGTATTAATGTTCCCAGACGTATTCGCCTCTTCCGCGGACGTTCCAATGGCCGCTGGCGTTGCCACTGTGGACAAGGTATACACTGGTTGGAACGTGAGCATCGACCGACTGTTCTTCGCCAATGGACAACGTCAGTAAAGTTCAACTCGCTCTTGACTCTATGCCTGACTCTCCCGTACTCTACTCTCGAACACAGGTGACCCATGGAGAGAAGCGACAGTTTCCGCAGATGGCGTGGACGTTCCAAGCACTGACACCCAACCTATCGCCATCGGAGACGGGTTCCATTGTTCGGACCTCTCGACTGCTTCTGGGAATGTGGATCCGACTGTGCGCGCGGTACAAACCAAAGCGTTGGCTTTCATGAAGACGTGGCTTGCTGAGTGGACTCCTCCGTCAAAGTCATCTAAGAGGGATGTTCCTCGAGCACGAAGTTCGAGGCTTTTTAGAGATGGTGTGGCGTGATACCTGATGAGAGTTTTATGAAAGTGTTCGAATTGAATATCTGGATACAGTTGGTATACGGTTGCTTGTATGTAAACTACCCGCCTAAAATGATTTGAGACTGCAACGAAAAATCCTCAAGGTTCGTAAATATATGCCCCACTTCCTCTACGCCGCCCCCTACCACTGTAGCCGGAGCATCAAGCTATTTGAGGCCGTTTAATCTATGCTGCTCGTCTGCAGTATGAAAGAGAGTACATAGCTTGGGGTAGGGAGCTGATACATATGACACAGATATGAGTTTGGATTTGTGGCTTGATTAACGATCTTCAATGCAAAGTATCCCAGAAATTTGGCGCTCGTTGATTTGATGACATTTACCACCAAGAACAAGAACGATGTATGGCTCTCCTCCACTCCATCCTCTTCACGTAGGAAGCAGCGTCAATCCCATCATCATAAACAACACCAGAAACAGCCTCTCTCTTCTCGACTTCGGCTTGTGCAAGACAAACTAGATCTCGCTTGGCTCGACAGTTGCATTCGTGAATATTATTTCTTCAGTCGAAAGTTTAGGCTGACCTTCATTTTGGATCAGAAATTCTCAAGTCGTGCTTGGAAAATCGCGCACAAGTATCATTAGCAAATGCAAGACAAAGAGACCTGTACAATGTGAAATGCCTAGGATTAGGAAGTCCGGAAACTTCAGACAATGCTCGAGCTCAGTTGGCGTTCCTTCTCAGGACCTGTGATGCTTTTGATATCGTTTGTCCTTTATTTCTTCCCTCTGGTTCAACTGATCACTTATCAAAGTAGGAATACACCAGAATATCTATATATGACCCAGTATTTACCAATGAAGATAAAGACTTATTAGTACAACTTGGGATGCGGGTTTTGGATTGCGAAAGTTCCGATTCTTCAGTACGTGCTTTTCGCGTTTACTTCTAGTGAAATAATTACCTTCTTTCCTTGGTTATTCGTACGGCTCGCTAGGAAACGCATCCAATACACAAAAGTGCAGTAGAAGAAAAGGGAACAACGATTCTCTTCATGCCTCATTGCGATTTGACTCTCTACGAGAGCATGTTGACTACCAACTGGTCTGTGGAACGTCTACGGAGTATCGTCTTCATATGTAATCATTTTGATGACTATATACAAAAGTGAGCATCTATCCGCTTTCTGGTTTTCTTCCTTCGAATGAATCACAAATATAGCAACTCCATTCGGACGTTGGAAAGTAGAGCCCCTCATTTACTCAAGATTGGTAGGCGGTTGTGAATAGTTTGCCTTGAAAGTTCAATTCTCAACATCCCATCCAGCTCCAAATGTAACTTCCATTTCGTTACCAACATCGCCCGACTGGCCCGGTGCCTTCAATAATACATCTGTACAATTTGTAACAAACGAAAATCTAGACGCTTTGGTTACGGAGATGGATCAGAAGCGGTAGAGTTAGAGATGGAGGTTCCGGTCCCACGAGAACAATGAGATAGAGCAAAAGCAAAAGTGAGAGAAGAAGACCCGAAGGTAGTGAATAACAATGTGATCTAACATGCCTCTTGTATATATACCGTGTACAGTTGAGGACGGCCGAAATTGATTGAACGCGACTCTAGGATTTTTGTGCAGAATTCATATCAGGAGAAGAGATTTTGTTTTATCACGCCGATATGGCCTTTTGTATTTCAATAAACGGCGTTACTATTGTTTCTTCATGGCCCACTTTGCAGCATCAAGGGGCTTGTTGGATAATCTTCGTAGAGTCCTGAATATGCATGAAATCGAAGATACATCCTGGTCAAATTGGTCAAGACTTTTGTTGAGTTCGTCTATCCCCAATCGTAGTCTCAATTTGAAGTTCCGAAGCCCTGCCGAAAATGTTTACTCCTTCATATCTGGACATGATGCACCCTTAAGATAGGCTATCTACATCGATGAACAACACCAAGGCGATTTGGCTAGACGTTGACCCAGTGAACCCTCCGCTGTACTTCACTATAGAGCATTTGGCTGAGATTCATTCTACAGGGCCACGATGACGCGACAGCTATGATGCTTGCACTGAACCTACCTAATATCCGTTTACTGGGAATTTCAACGGTAACGACTTGAACAAAGTCATCTTCAAGAATAATTCTTATCCCATATCACTATCGGTTTAGGTTCATGGTAATGCTAGCAGTCACCACACCGCAATGAACGCTGCTCGCTGTTTATTCGCGTTTGGTGGTGATGAACTTGAGCACAAAGTCCTCGTCTACCCAGGAGCCTCCCATCCTTTTATTCTCCCTGCAAAACACGATCCTGAGATTCACGGTCCAGACGGATTAGGCGGTGTCGAAGGATTACCGAGTGTTGATGAACCAAAAGTGCAAGCGCTAATCGCGAGAGACGAGGAAGGGCAGGTTATTAGAGCGTTAGAGGGAATGGCTGGACATATAAAGCGTTTCTGGAACGATGAAAAGAATAATGGCGAACTTAAGGAGAAAGTGACGATTGTATCTTGTGGTCCGATGACGAATTTGGCGTTGTTCATCAGTGTGTATCCGGAACTGCTCGAGGCTGTAGAGGAATTTGTGTTCATGGGAGGTGGTGTTGGACTAGGTAATCGGTCAGCGGTTGCTGGTGAGTTTCTTCCAGACCTACTCAATTATTAGCTGACTGTTGTATTCAGAGTTTAATATTTTGTGTGACCGTAAGTCCGAATCCTAAATTTTGGTATCAAACACTCATGAAGAAAGGAGGCAGCCCACGCTGCGCAAATAGTCCTCGACGCACCCGTGCCTACTGTCATGATCCCACTCAATGTCACACACACCGCCATCTTCACTAGGGAGATACACCTCCGACTTCTTTCTCCAGATTTTTCTCGCTCAAACCACCTATCTGGCTCCTCTACTCCTCTTCCTTTACCACAACCCGCCACTCCACTCCGCCACACACTTTCCACCCTCATCACGTTTTTCTCTTCCGCCTACGTCTCTACGTTCGGTTCCCAATTTGCCTCTGGGCCTCCATTACACGACGCACTTACCATTGCATATGTTGCGTTTCCCGAGTTGTTCCCGGAGACAAAAAGGTATAGAGTCGATGTGGAGTTGAGTGGAGTACATACGATGGGTGAGACTGTGGTTGATTTGTATGGGTACAGAGATGGGGAGTGGAACAAGTTTGATGACAATGATAGACAGAATTGGGGAAGAGAAGGAAAGAATTGTATTGTTGTACAGGCGTTGAATGTGAGTTTTTTCCCCTCATGACGAGCATCCTGAGAATTGAGATTTCGAAAAGGTCGACAAGTTTTTCGACATTTTTCTCGATTGTGTCACTCGGTGTGATACAATATCACCTCTGAACAGAGGAGTCTGAGTAGCAACCGGTGCGCTGAATACGGGAGGTCATTGTGGTCATTGCGGTTATCTACGTACTTTTGGAACAGTGTTGATGTCGTTGTCCCCCAGGTCATCGTCAGTAATCATGCTACGTACGGTCTAGGTCAAAATCTTATTTCTCCACTAGTCTCCAACCCAACTTTTAAAAACACCTTCTGCTCCTCCTTCTCTGATAGCTTGGGTATCAAATGGAAAGCCTCATTATGAAACCAACAAGCAGATTGACATTTCTCCTCCCTCCGCTCGATTTCTGCTCCTCTTTAGGTGGTACTAGGATTCCCACAAATACTTTTGAAGCAGATTCAAAGAGGATCGAAGATGCCAGAAAGCTTCAGGCGGTTGTAACATAATGTAAGATATAGAATGTTGTACTACTTTCATGCCAAATTATCTTACCGTCAGCCCCCGAGGAGGAACTGCATCCACCTTAATTTGAGATGATTGTCAAAGCATAGTAATCAGAAATATTTGGATGTACTTATACAATCCTACAATTGTGATGCTTCCGCAAGCTAGGCGATTCTATCTCCTACTTTAATTTTTACAACGTCGATTGAGACTGTACAGAAAGATTCTGCAGATTGCAACATCGAGAGGGGACGCTAAGCGAGTGTGGAGGGCATCGAAGAAGCCACTATACCACGACCACAATGAATGAGGTTTGACAGAAACTCCACAATCTCTGAGAGACCAGAAGCCTCGACGCGTCTCGGGGACTCGGATTCGAAGAGGCAGCTGGAACGCCGGATAGGCTCGAGCACAATGCCTGATTTTTTCGATTTCATCGACGCGTTCTGGGGATGGAGCTGCCTTGAATCGATATCGAGGATTAATAAACGAGTAACCGCATGAATGGTTTGGATAAAGTCCAAAGACTGGTTGGTCCTTGTCATAGGACTGTGGACGATTAGACGGATAGGGCTTCAGAGTCCCTTCCAGAGCTTCTTCAAGCCAATCATGGCCTTGGACCTCTTCTCGCCGTTGTTCGTACGGAACACACCACCGAAGGCAAAGTCAAAGCTGGACCCAATCTGCTCGTATGATTCGTGCAACTCTCGAGGAGACTGTGCACAAGGAAAGGTAGGGAGTTGTGTAAAAAGACTGGGATTGCTTGGGCTGGAGATAGACGCGAACAAGGAGTACGAATCGGTAGAGGCTGCAGAGGATGTTGTGAAGAAGGACATTTTTTGTGAAAGTTCAGATGAAAGATGAGGTAGGTCTTTTAGGCTTCAAGGTCTGCTATAGAGGTTTGATGATAATACCTACCGCCGTTAAGCCCAGTTAAATATGCATATCTACAGGTAGGATTGGTGACACCCTCCAACTAAATTGCTTGGAACGAAATTACTCGAAATAGAAATTTTATTGCGCCTGACCTCGACAACGTCTTGACGACCAAACTCAGCAGGTCCACATAGTCATACAATCAAGATATATAGGTGAAAATATCCTAAAGAGGGAATAATGCAGAAGGGATAATGAAAGTAACGCGTTCTATAGTGGCTGAATTTGGATTGCTTAAGGTTAGGGTTCAAATAGGAGCTTATATTTCAGGCGCTTATTTGTGCCGTTCAAAATTCACTGGGAAAACTCTCCAATCACACAATATATGTAATGACCGGCCCCTTGCATGTTTTTCTCTCCCTCGTCAAAATGACTCGGTAAGAGTCGACATAGGCTTTACACAGTCACATGTTTCTACTGCAACCTGATAAGGATCTGATCTGGTATCACTTATAACCATTCCGCCGTCTCTAACCAATGCCCATGGCACGACGTTTGCGCGGCCCTCGATCTAAGCCTCGAGAAATATCACCTCCAGGCCCAGAACTGATTGCTTCTTTCATTGCTCAGCACAACAATCAACAACAATCACCTCTCTTCTCCCAAATACCACCTGAAATTCGTAACACAATCTTCCTGTATGCTCTTCTCAGCTACGAAGACCTTTCCATTATCTACCCAAACGATACACATTATTCACGTCCAGAATACCGCCATGCCTCGAGGATCGATCCTCGTTTGCTGCGAACCTGCCGTTTGGTATACCTCGAGACTCGGTTGCTTCCTCTAAACGCGGACGAACACGTGTTTTGGTGCCATCGCGCACCGCCTGGGATCAAACACGCTAGTGATCCTTACAAGTATTTCGCAAGGTTCACTGAAGAGCAGAAAGATAGGATCGAAAGAGTCCATTTCTTCACGCAGCAGTATTATTTGGAGCAGGACTTTTGGAAAGTATGTATGTTGTCTGATATGAGGCCGAGGTCGATGACTATCACACTTCGACATGGAGATTGGTGGTGGTGGGAGAATAATCATCCATTGAACTTGAAAGATGGATGGTCAAATAGACTTAGATGCTCGAAGAGACTCAATGAAGTCATTCTCGAGCTGGAAACGATGGAAAGGGATAAAGAACAGGTTTGACATCTCCGTTCTTTTTTTCAAGTCTAAATCAGTAAACCCCCATTTAGATCTACGACATCGCCAACCGCGTCAGCAAGAAAACATTCGCCCTGGACAATGGCAAAGTACTCAGCGCCGCAGGTAATCCGATTGTCAAGCGGGAATGGATGGGCCCAAGTAGGCTTACCAACCTTTGCTATGATCAGACTCGGAAAGCATGGGTCGAACGAGACGAGGTGGCTGAACAAGGTGTCCCAGATCCGGGACTGAAATATTGCATCGTTGTTATCAGGTGGACTGCTCCCAAAGAGTTGAAATAACTATGTCTCTGGAAGACCAAGTGTTTATGCTGGTGTATCGTGTTGTATCTTTTCTCGGTACATGCTCTTTCGAACTCTCTATATCACCTTTACTCTCTGCAGTGATCAAATTTGCCAACATCACAATCTAATTTGTTCGCCCTGGAGTACGATATATGGAGACACAGAGGGTATGATAACGAGTCAAATTTTCAACTTCATCCTAAAGTGCTCGATCAATATAGTCAATAGCTTATACAAAGTGTGGTGAGTTTCAAATTTCAGAAAAAGATGCACGGTCAGCCAAAGTTTGTGTTTGGGGGAAAATATAAAATAAAAGAATCGATCTCAAGTTGAATTCAACTAGCTTTCAAGATATCATAAAACTAAGCTTGGAATCTTTGCCCATGTCACAGAGAATTGCTTTACTTACAATCGGTGTAATTCATGTCAATTTTTCATTCTTAGGGCCGGACCCTCCAAATGGCTCAGGACTTCGCCATACCAAGTTTCGATGGGCATTCCCGCACATTTGTGCGGTAGACTGACTTTAGAATCAATAAGTCCCAATATTGAAATGCATATGGGAGTAGGAGCTGTAGGTAACTTGTAATAGAAATCACTGGGATACATGGAAAATGATAAATCGTCTAATAAACCAGGTCATGATAGTTATTATACAGGAGATAATTCTCGCTAGTATTTGACGATTGATTGACAATTTTGTCAAGTACACCTTTGACAAAAAAGGTAAGATCGGAAGGATTAGAGTCTGTAAATATAATGACCATCGACGTGGTAAGTAAATGCAGATGTCGAGATTACAATCAGTAATACGAGATCATTTAGAGATTAAGAAGAATCATCACTTAAATCGATTATATCCAACACTGTCTTCGTCCTTGTCGTAATCATCGTAGTCAATGTTGTCTTTATCTTCGCCTTCGACGTCGGTTGCGCAATCTTGGCTCTCACCCGGGCGCGTAGAAGCGGCGGAATATCATCATCATCGACCTTGACCTCGTCGAATACACCCTTTCTGCCACCTGTGAGAGTATCTGAGATCGGTTTCGAAGACCTAGATTCGTGATTACGGCTCTTCGGAACATCAGACGTCGTAGCCGCTTTGAATTTGGATCTGGGTCGGGGTTTCGGTTTCGGAGGGGATGGAGGTGCAGTTTTTGAAAGAGGTACAGTTCGTGAGTCGGAGTCGGAGTCGGAGTCGGAGATAATGATAGGGCCTAGGTCTGTGGCCACAGGTGGAGGATGAGGAGCACTGGTACTGCCACTATCGAGTGATGGTGGAACAGAGGAAACACGCGTAGATACCACCGTTTTTGTCATGATATTCACATGCGTAGATTTGACTGGTGTACGTCTGATAGGTGTCGGAGACGCCGCCCGTGCTACACGCGAAGGGTGCGGAATATCGCGTATAGTCTTGCGAACCCATTCACCATTGACAATTTCAAGTCCTTTTGGATATCTATGACCTTTTGACTTTCTTGGTGATTTGTTCAATATGCCATCCTTGTCCTTCCGGGGACTATCTTCATGCTCCGAGGCTGATGAGTCTGAAGAACTGACCGCAATTGCATTGCGAGTTTTTTTCTGCGGCGAGGGCGTCTGAGGTGGACCTGGAGGAATAGGGGAGTGAATGGAGTTGAACTTAAAGGGTTCACCATAATCAGGATCGTCGTCACTATCGTTGTCAAACGAGTTGTCGAGCGACACAGGGAAGGGTTGGAGTATTTTCTCCGGCGAAGATGGCTCAAACCGAGATCTTTGGTATGCTCCAGCCTTCTTGCTCCTCTTCGGCGTAGCAATGTCGTCAATTGTTGAGAGCAGGCTGCCTGCTCTAGATACGCCAACCTTCTGCTTCCCCTTGTCATTTGCAGAGTGTGTGAAAAGGTCGAAGGAGGACCTGACGTCTTGACCATGTGGATGAGATGCGGGTCGGTTATCTGAGGGAGGAGATGTAGAGTAAGTGCTTGAGGAGGGAACATCGCTAGAAAAGAGATCGGGTAGGGGAGATGTCGTCGAGTGAGGAGGATAACTTGGAAGGAACAGTTCGTCATATTCCATGTCGTCGTCGTCAGATGAACCAGTGTCTTTAGCGCTTCTGAACGTGAGCTGGGAGATCGTGGGTTTGACCTTAATCGTTACAGCCGGAGCACCTGATTTCAGTTTCGGTTTTCTCGGAGAATTGACCGCTGCAGCTCTTTCCTTTCTTCCCTTTCCTGCCTTCTTCTCTTCCTTCCGTTTCTGTGCATCTTCATAAGCCTCAACCATGCCTGGGATTGCTTCCTTAACAAGCACTGCAGGAAGCCACAGCTTCAACGGTAGTGTAGGGTCAGGATATTCCTTCTTTTTCGACTTGCCCCTCATACCTCCCTCGTTACCAGACGATTCATCATCTACCTCTTCCTCAAATTCTGCCCATTCGTCCTTGTCATCAGGTCGACGGTTCCCTTTCACTCCGTGGGTAGTGAATTCGACTAAAACAGTAGGGTTGATAGCAACACGGTACTCAAGAGTTTTCGAGGTAGATTCGTGCTTCCGTGTTTTGCTGACGTCTTTAATGAGGACAGGGCACGAAGACTCTGTATGCTGTATGTGAGTTCCATTGGTAAAATGGGAGCGAATTACATCGAAATCAATTGTGTTTGTCTCGCAAGTGCCTGTCTGTCGAAGTATGCAAGCGCGACGCATAATCCGAAGAACGACGCCTTGGAAAATGATGGTGCGGAAACGCTTGATGATACTCTCCAGGAAACCCCACTCAAAGTAAAACTCGCACATCTCAGCTAGCAGTGGTAACGAGGGGTCCTTCTTCAACCATCCATCACGACCTCCAAGATCCACTATCAAATCGTCATATCGTTCAGAGCGGCCGAGGCTCTCGCTAGTGACTGGCCTCAAATAAGCCAGCAAGACTTTGATATCGGGAAAAGATTCGGGAATGGAGCTCGAGAGTTTGGGCGATTTGCGAGGTAGAAATCCAGAGGCATTGGTCTTCAACTCATGCGCCAGCTGCTTCTTCCATTGTTGAAGGAAATCCCGGAGCTCGACAGAATTTTCATCGTGATTTAGAGCAGCCTGACACAAGCTTTTCCCAAACCCTGCGCGCGCAAGACCATACGAAATCTTGATACCACAATTGTCAAGGCCTGTACCATAGTCTCCACCAGAGCACAAAGCGATGAAGATTAATTCTTCGCGGCCAATGTCCGGGAATGAGGGATGAGGAAGGGTGTAAGTGAAAACTTTGGCTTTCTCGATCACGCTCTTCGCACCGGCATGAGTTGAGGAATGATTCCGAACTACGGTGTGTGCACCAAAAAGAAAATTGTCCACATCATCGGATAGAATCCCGTCTATGACACCGATTCTATCCAAGAACGCGAGCTCTGCCTCTGCTTCTCCGGGAGCCTTAGAGTGAACATCAGAATCATATTGTAGTCCGAGTTCGACGTCTGCTAGGACGCACCGTGCGATACTCAAATCCAAAAGCCTCGATGATTGCCTGCATACCAGTGACCAGCTTGTGCGCAGACTTGTTGATTCTTTTCCCTCTTTTGATATCCGGTCTCAAGGGTCCATCGAATACGAACAGGGGTAAAAATCCTTGGCTGAGTAACTGCGCACATCGGAAGAAGAGCGTACGAAGTTCTGGATTTTCGCCCTCTTTGCCATACTCTGCATGAAAAAACCATATCGAGGCGTCGATGCCGATGCGAAATCCACGACTGGTGGCACCAAATTTCGTGAGAGAAAGCGCCGTCAGTGTCGTGACCGTTTGAGCTGGTTCTAGAAGCTAAAAACATAAATTAAGCAATAAAGAGCACGCAGATTGCTGAAAACCTACCGGCCAAAGCCCTGCGACACCCATATCGTTCTATGCAATACAGTTAACCACTAAGGAAGACAACCGGTGGCACGTGATAATTACTCATGGTCCACGGTATGACGAATACAAGTATCAGTTATAATTCATGGAAGTATATAGTACAATGCTGTCTTGTGCCGGAATCAAAGCCCACGCCATGTCAGACTGTTCTTCAAGTCCACGCTCTCCTTTAGCTTGACATCTTCAGAAGACGCACCAACCAAAACACTAAATGTTCCCTTTTCCGCGATCCATTCACCTCGTCTCTCATCAAAGAAACCTAAGGCTTCCCGGTCCAAGCCCACATCGACACTTTGGCTCTCTCCTGCCTTCAACGCCACCTTGTTGAAGCCCTTCAACTCTCGTTGAGGTCGAGGAAGCGAGGCTTCATCATCCGAGATGTAAATTTGTGCGACCTCGCGTCCGTCCACTTTGCTAGTATTTTTGATCGTGAACGAAACGGTAAATTTCCCCTCGGCAGAAATTTCGGAACATATGAGAGCGGAGTATTCAAATGTCGAATAGGACAAGCCAAATCCGAATGGAAACATGGGTGTCAGATTTTTGACTTGGTACCCTCTGTATCCCACAAATACACCCTACAGACAAATTTATGGTTTCGCCTTAACGAGCTTGATAGTGATACTCTGGCGTACCTCATTATACAAGATCTTTCCGTGCTCTTGCCCCTTACTTCCATACGAGGGATAGGAAGGTACATCCTCCAATCGTTTCCTAAGTTCACCCGTTCAGTACACAGAACAACAAAGGTTCCAATGCAGGAACCTCAAAACTCACGGGAATGTCAGCGAAAGTTTTGCAGAAGGATTGACTTTTCCAAATAACACGTCCGCGATCCCATTACCCAGCTCATTCCCGCCGTAGAATGCCTGAAGAGCAAGTTAGCATCAGTACCAGCGACAGAGGAGGAACGAGAAGATAATGTCTATATCTTACCTGTAAGACGGTTGGCGCCTCGTTGATCCACGGGAAAGTCACCGCAGAGCCAGACTGATTAACGACAATGGTTCTTGGATTGGCTTTCAAGACCCCGGAGACAAGGCGATTTGTGAGACCTGGTAACCTAATGCCGAATGATTATCTTTGGTCAACAACATATCATGAACGAAATATATCGATATTATCGACGTACTCGAGGTCTGGACGATCGTATCCCTCGCTTTCCCAGCTGACAGACACAGAAGGAGATTAGTTAGAAGTAGGCAAAGGATTTTTGAAATGACGACTTACTCGTGATTCAAGCCGACCACGAGTATCGCCACTTTCGAAAGAAAATGTATTTGAATCAGCCACAAACAAAACATTCGAGTAGAAGTACGAAACCTCACCGTCCGTGGATTTCGCCAAATCAATTGCTTCCTTAAGAGCATCTTCAGGCTCGACAACTTTCACGGCTCCTAACCTTAAACCTCCCCAGTTGGGGATGATAGGGACTTGTTTGACATAATCATGGTTATTGGCTCGGACTTCCAGCAGATATCCCTGTCCAGCCTTCAAACCAGGAACTAGCATCTTCACTTCCGCGGTGCCTAGTCCCATAAAATAGTCGCCGGGAGTGGGCGCAGAGCTAAGATCAATGATGAGCTTGTTTTCGAAGAAGAGATTGCCGCTTCCAGCCAGAGTGAGTGAGAACTCGTAAGTGCCCGATTCTTCAGGTGTGAAGACGGTCGAATACTGTAGATTTGAAACTTCAAAGGTCTATTAGTCGCGAGTGGGATAAATACATACTCGGAGGAAACAATCCTTCTCAACTTTGCTTTCATCCTAAAGCCAACGAGTTTATGCTCAGATACAGCGTGGCAGAATCAAAAACAGCACTTACAATACCATCGAGCAAAACACAATTGCTAACTTTTGTGGTACAACTCCAAACACACGGTTTGAGGCCGTCCGTCAAATTTGTTTGGGTGGTGGCAAAGCCATCCGCCGGACTCTCGTTCCAAAATTCTAATAACGCTCCCTTCCCAGATCCATCGCGAAGAGTAATGTATGGATCAAGTAACGGATTGAGCTTATGAGTGGTAGCGCCGAGCGCGAATTTCACATCCAGACCAAATTCTTTTGCACCAGCTTCGATGCCGTGCAGCGGTGTGACCGTGTAGGACTCAAGCAACCTCGCCGATCCCCCTCCCGAAGAAAACGCATATTTCGCGTTTGGGCCGATCACAGCGATAGATCTTACTTTCGACTCCGAAGTAAGAGGTAAGAGATTTTTCTCGTTCTTGAGCAAGACGATAGAATCAGCAGCCGCTTCACGTAGTAGTTTTCGAAGCTCTGGTGTATCCACTCCCTCCTCTGGTGCATTGAAAGGAATGCCTGAGGCATAAGCCTTTTGCAAAAGTTCAAGAACCTTGAACCGTAAAATGTGAGTGAGGTACTTGGTGAATTCGGAGACTTACCTTCCGCGCTCTATCATCAATGTCACTAACGAAAAGTTTCTGAGCGGCTAAGGACCGTTCGACTGCTTTTCCACGCATGACTGTAGGCCCTCTAGAAATGACTGTTATGTTAGAAGCAAGGAATGACAAAAGCTTTAGCGTACGGCATTTCAAGATCCACGCCAGCTTTGATGCTTTCTGCAGTGCTGTATACACCAATCCAGTCGCTCATTATGAGCCCTGTAGATATACTACAGTTAAGTACAAAGGGAAGATCTCGAGTTGTATAGAAATTAACCCTTGAACCCCCATTCCTTGAACAGAAGATGAGTAAAAGGTTTTGTAGATGGAAGAAATTTGAGCTAACTTTGCGCAATATATCGTCCAGAAGCCAAGTATTTTCTGAGACGTGAACACCGTTTACACGATTATATCTATAAACAACGTGTCAAATCTTGAAAACCAGATACCTGAAACACGTACGAAGACATAAGGGCCCAAGGATCTGAATGTTTTAGGGCCAGTTGAAAAGGCTTGAGGTAAATCTCGCGCAAAGCGCGCTCACTAACATCACCTAGATAATTGAACCGAATCAAGTACTCGTTTCCGTTGAAAGTCAGTGATTTCGCTTACTGCTAATGGAAAACCTTTCAAATTCTTGATCGTTGGCGACATAATGTTTGATCGTTGCGCTAACACCCTTGCTTTGTACTCCGTTGATGTACGCCGCCGCGATTAACCCGTTCAAAGTCGGATCCTCAGCAAAAGATTCGAAGGATCGTCCACCAAGGGGAGATCTCTGAGTATTCACAGTGGGACCCAAGAGAATGTGGCAGCCTTTGGCTCGACACTCTTCACCAAGGGCAACTCCGACGTCGTAAGCCAGATCGATGTCAAAGGATGCACCCAATCCGGTCGAGGAGGGGAAACATGAGGAAGGAACGCCGTTAAAAACTGTAACAGGATAAGATATATAGCGCGATCTTCAACTAAAAACAAGCATACATCTCGTTCCACGAACACCGTTTGGACCTGTATAATGAGATTTGAGCCCTACAGAGCCTCGAAGTACCGCCACAATACGCACCGTCACTCATCCTCATTGAGGGAATACCATGCTCTTCCACTGGTTCTGTATGCCACCAACCCTATGATACAGTCAACGAATGCGCGGTGATGCGATTGAAATAAAGAATAGATTACCAGCCCAGATAAAAGCTTGATCTTCTGGATGACTGAAAGCTTTGAAAGAGTTTCTTCAATGTTGAACGTCATGGTGCTCCAAGGTAGTAGAAGAAGGTTGAAATGTAATTAGCGAAGGATGACTTTTTCAATTGTATCCCTGCTGCGTGTAATAGGAGTGCCAGGTGACGAGGACTCGGATTCGGTGAAGGTACCATCGGTAAATCTTCGGTGAATTGAATTGGCTTTCTCCAATGGTGGAGAATTCAATAAGAAGAATGCTACTAGTACTAAATATGCTATCTTTAAGCCATGTAGATAACTGTGCGAGCAAAAGTCAAAAAGTAGTGGATACCATAGAAAGGACGAGTCACGAAAGGACGAAGAAGACGGGCGCTTGACTCAACTATACTTCACGGTCACGGAAGTTGGGCTGAGTCCTCAAAGAATCATACCGATGCGTTGAGAATATGCTCGATGAAAAATCGCTGTCTCATTGACATTAACAACTCATGCAGGAAGAGGTTTGCAAAACACAATGCTCTTTAATCAGGAGCCTAAATCAAGCAAATCACAGTTGTCACTCCTCTTCCGAGTCTCATGCTCCGAAATCAAACCCTAAAAATTGGCATTGACTACTCTGTATCTGACCCATGTCGAGTTATTTGCGCTAAGTGTGCGGGGATCCCCCTATCTCTCGCCTCTCCTTTGTCTGTCCGCGTCTTTCCATCTGCCTTCATTCCATCAGTCTACACCTCGACTGCAGAATTCTTTTTCAACGCAGGCCATACATCATCTGCCCAAAGGAGGAGCTCCTTTTTCACTGTAGAGAATCTGTGACCGTCACTTCTATGTGACGTCTATCTTATCTTTTCCTTACCCGTTTCGTCTTATCTCAGTCTTTCTTCTATATATAAACAGCTTTATATCGTATAGTAGTTCAGGAATCTATCCTACCCCAAGTTTGACCCAGTCATTTTGCGTGAACTCTAAGCATTGTCCTCACTCCTCTTATCGTTCTCGAACTCTCGTGCACCATAATCGTGTCCCTCCGTCACGTTTCCGTTGCATATTTGTGACTTCTAATTAACTTGGACAACTACGCCGCCCTCACTGGAAGATTCAAGGTCTGATCAACCTCGGCTCACCATCTTTGGCAACGTACACAAACAAACAATATCGTTTGAATTCCCTGAACTACTGAACTATGTCCACTGCTACCGAAGGACATCGATACAATCTCCGGACTCGTCGCGCTTCTGACTCCGCGGTGAATGTAGGTGAGTCTATTATCCCTGATTCTACTAACACCCCTCTTGCTCGTTCAACGAGTCATGAAACCCCGGCCGTTTCTCCTGGCCGTGTGTCCCCAACCATTTCTGGCCATGTGTCTGCGACCATTTCTGGTCGTGTGTTAGCGGACCCTCAGGGTCGTGCCTCTGGCACTACAACCTTACCGCTATTTAGCGAGGTTGTTTCAGGGCGTCAGAGCAGTGGCTTTGCCGCCCCACAGAGTGAAGGTCCGGTATCAGCTGAAAGGTCGGCTGGTACAGATAATGGCGATGGAGTCATTGATACAGGCAGACCCTGGATCACTGTTCAATATGGGAGCAACGGGCGCCGTAGTGCCACTGAGGAGCATGCTACGAATGTATCTAGTACCCAAAAAGTCAATGATAATCCGTCTAGCGCATCAATGCTTACCAATGAACAAGAAAATCTGGTAAATATTGCAATCAGCCAGATGTCTGATGCAGACATCGCCAGGATTAGATCTTGCACTGCGAAAGTACGCGTTTCTGAGGATGATAACGCGAGCTTTATTTCTCAAGATACAATGGAACCTATACATAAGGGAAAAGCCATCGATCCCCGAAATTGGGGGAACATTGAATTCAACGAATCAGAAATGAACCTGGGCATACAACAGGCTATGCTAAAACATTACAATACTACTCGGGACGCTGAGCATTTCATTGATACAATGAGTGAGTTGCCTAAAGATAAGCCCCACACAACTCGTCAGACTGCAGGGGTTGAAGAAGTCGAAGATGAAGACGAACCTCAAATGGAAAAGTCGATTGCTAAAATTGGACATAGTCGTAAGTCACAAAATGTGCGCGGAACAGCTGAAGCAATCACTGATCAACTTGAAGCTCACATTGGGTGTATAGTGAATAGGAAGAGCCACACTGAGAATGGGGATCAGATAACAGAAACTAGGCATACAATGTTCACCAAACCTTCAGAGCATATTGCGCCTGGAAGTCATCTCAATCGTGCACTCAGTTGAGCATCTACAAAGAGAAAGCATCCCAGATATCCCTCAAACGACGAAGATTTATCTTCAGAATCGGATTCTTCCACTGAAACTGATCATGGCACTGGAGGGCGTAAGAATAGACATCGTAAGTTGAATACAAAACCTGACCCACCTGAGAAGTATAACGGGACTCCGAACATGCAAATGTTCTTGAATTTTAGCACAGAAGTAACTGAATACCTACGTGATGCAAACATACAGCTGTCATGAAGTGAGCCGCCCCTATTATTTTCCTTTTCTTTACAATACATCATTCCATCACTGTTACCTATCATAATCGATCCAGAACCTTCCAGTCCATTCCGTTCCATTCCTTGTTCCTGTACCTTGCCTGTGTCATGAAGTGAGCCACCCCTATTATTTTCCTTTTCTTTACAATACATCATTCCATCACTGTTACCTATCATATCTGATCTGGAACCTTCCAGTCCATTCCGCTCCATTCCACTTCATTCTTTGTTCCTGAACTATACAGTATGACATCATTGTTCCCACACCTTGCCTTTGTATATATAAGCCAGTCTGTTACGAACTGACTCTTTTTCAATTTCTTTTTGTCTATCTTATTTACTTTTATCTTTTCCTTTTCTTTTATTTACATACATGTGACAACCTTGACATTCTCGCAATGTCATCGCATTTCTCTCATTCCTGTCAGACTGTTGACAGACTGTCATTCCCGCGCTGTCAACACAACTCTCTCATGTCTGTCAGACTATTGACAGATTGACAGTGTGAGAATTCTCTCATGTCTGTCAACCTTTGACAGATCGTTGTATAGCCTCATAGTTATGACGTGAGTAGTTCCCATGGGTTCATTTCAGAATATGTATATAAGATAGGGCATTTCTTAGAGTAGTCTCTATCTCTGATCTCGTCTATTCTCCTTGGTAGCTAGACAAGAATCAAAGACCTTTCCTCCCTCATTCACTTCGTTTGACTTGACCATCTCGGCTTGCATGACGCCTGGCTACATCGTATAAAAGCTATCGAGTCGCTGACAGAAGATCAGAGATCCTTATCGACCCACCCGTCACGACCCAAATCTTCGACATTTGGTTGGATACCGGACGTCGCTACGTTGCAAACTTATTCTTTTCATATCATCACTAACAAGCCTATACCTCCTTCGTCTTTCCCCATTGTCCACCTCCTTTTCCATAACTCATCTGTATTAAGGCCAGCATTGACCTAGACACTTTGTTAGTACATACCTACATCGAGACACTGTGGTACGGGTCAACCCGTGCTGAGAGGAAAACACTCTCTCTAGTGTGCCTGACTCCTACCAAGGAGTGTAAATCAGGGCTAGTAACAGGATATCGAGTTTCTTCTTCGGAAGATCCGATAGTAGGCGTTGGAGCATAAAGTGCTTTTGTCTCTGACCCGAAAGGCAACGTTGCGCGAGGAGCGAACGTAGACAGCCTTCTGGATTAACACATAAATCGACACGAGCCTCTACCTCTAAGCACCTGCCCCTCCTATCCTGGCGTTCTTGTCAAGACCTCAGGATTTTTCACTTCCATACCCATCTCGCTCTCCCTCTCCCGCATCGCCGGATTCAACCATCCATTTAGGATCACCTATTCCTACTCCTTCATTCGCTACTGAACTCGGCTCAGAAATGTCTGACCCATCCAACCAATCCATGCATGCCAACACCTCCGCTACTACCGCCGCTACCATCACCTCCACCTCCAACACCTCATTCTCCCAAAAAACTATCGTTAAAGAACCTGACGTATTTACAGGAGATACCTCCAAGTTCCGAGCATGGCTCCGAACACTCCTTGCGTACATCCATGACCTGCGAAGGACACAGCAGGTCAATAACGATAACGAATCCATCAATGTAGCAATGTCCTACATTCGAGGAGGCAGAGCTGATGACTGGGCGGAAGTATACACCAGTGATCACCAGGATGAAGTCGCTGGTGATTGGAACGTAGACTTCGCAGCATTCCTAGAAGAACTAAAGTGCAGTTTTTCTAACGTCTCCCAGAAGAAGGAGGCAATGGATAAGCTGAATCGCATTCAGCAAGGTCGTATGAAAGCCGACGACTTTTTCAAGGAGTTTGAACTCCTGTTGAAGGAAGCGGGGTACGACAAGAGAAGCGAATATGTTCTTCAGTTGGCTGAAAGAGCAGTCAACCTCAACATCATGAGCGATCTAGTCCGAACGAGGACAGAGGAGTTTGGCAGCTACGACGAGTTAAAGAAACTCGTCACAGCCAATGATCTAATCCGCCGCCGCTACGATGAACAGAAACGCGGACACAACAACATGAGCTGGGGTAACAGCATACAAGGACAAAGTCGTGGTCAAGGATCCACGCAACAAGCCTATGGCAGGCAAGAGCAGAAGAGATGGGAAGGACCTCGAGTGGTAGGATCTACCCCCATAATAGCAAGACGCAATGGGTCCGGGATGACCTTTGGAGGTTCGGGACGACCCATGGACCTGGATCGAGCAAGGGTAAATGGCCTTTGTTTCAACTGTGGCGAAAAAGGCCACATTAGTAGGAACTGCCCAAAGAAGAACAGAGCCGCGGTCCGTAGCGTAGAACTTATGAACTATGATAGCGAGAGAACGGACAACGTTAGTGAAGAAACTAACGTAAATAGTGTAGATGTAGTACCAGGGTTACCAGCTGGTATGGACATGAATTCGTTCACCGCGTGGGTGAACAGTATGGGTTTTATAAGAGCTCCCCAGTAGGCATAGGTCTGGCGGAGCGTTCTAATTTAAATACTTCGGACATAGTAGATAGTGGACTAGATTTCACTATTAAGTATGATAATGTAGAAAAACACGCATCTACATTTAATAAACCAACCGAAGTACAAAAACCTATATGATACATACCCAACACAGCAGAATGGACTGCTCAAAGGCTGAAAGAAGAAGATCTCACAAAAGCCGTCATACTTTTAAGGATATGGATGCCTTCCTCGCGAGTAAGAGAAGCTTCGGAGGAAACCGTCATGGAAATACGCGCATTAAACTGGAAAACCGCAGTCGAAGCCGTTAAAAGTCTTGCGACAAAGAAAAGCTACGTCCGTGGAACACATGGACAAAGCTTAAAACTCCCAGTCACTGTCGAAACATTAGAGGACAACCGACAAATAGTTACACAAGGACTAGTCAACAGTGGAGCTACAGGTTCATGCATTGATGCAAACTTTGTTGAACGACATAGGATTCCGACCAAAGACCTACCTATTCGAGTACCTGTCTACAATGCTGATGGAACACTCAATGAGAACGGCTCCATAACCAAATATGCTGAAGTCCGCGTAACCATCGGAGATCATTCGGAACGGATTCAATTTGGCGTTGTTAACCTTGGCGAACAACATATCTTCTTAGGATTGGATTGGTTACGACATCATAATCCAAGTATCGACTGGATTAAATCAGAAGTTACTTTTGACCGATGTCCGACTTGGTGCGGATATAATCCTCACTTTTGGACGCCTGAAGATATTCAAACAAGAGCAGTACTTGAAGACGGCGAGAGACTTTTCGTGTTTGATTGGGATCGATATGTGCAAGAACAGGTAGATTCCAGGAAATGGACAGAGAAGAAGGTGGAAGAAGAAACACGAAAACACTTCGACACTTCCACTCCGTATATAAACAAATACCCGGATGTTTTCAGTCAAAAGGAATTTGATCAATTACCACAACGACGCCCTTGGGATCATGCAATCAAGTTAACACCTGGTTCTAAACCACTCGATTGTAAGATATATCCTTTGAACCCAAAGGAACAAAAAGCATTGGATGCATTCCTTGAAGAAAACATTCGAACCGGACGAATTCGACCCTCGACATCCCCGATGGCCTCACCATTCTTCTTCATCAAAAAGAAAGATGGTACCCTTAGACCAATACAAGACTATCGCAAACTGAATGAAATGACGATTAAAAATCGATATCCACTCCCTCTCATTCAGGAGCTTATTGATCAATTGAAGGGTGCTAAGATATTCACAAAGATGGACATTCGATGGGGATTCAACAATATACGGATTAAAGAAGGTGATGAGTGGAAAGCTGCATTCAGGACCAATTGAGGATTATTTGAACCAACCGTTATGTTCTTTGGACTAACCAATTCCCCGGCGACATTCCAAGGATTCATGAATCATATCCTTCGAGATTTGATAAATGAAGGACACGTCATAGTCTACATGGATGATATACTCGTATTTACAAATGACTTGAAAAGTCATCGCATAATTGTAAATCGAGTCCTCGACATTCTGCAAGAACACAAACTTTTCCTCAAGCCTGAGAAGTGTTCTTTCGAGAAAAAATCCATCGAATACCTTGGAATAATCATTGAGAACGAAACGATTCGAATGGATCCAAAGAAAGTCAAAGCTGTGCGAGAATGGTTAACCCCATTGAAGAAACACGATGTCCAACAGTTCCTTGGCTTCTGTAACTTCTTCAGGCGATTCATTCGAGGATTTAGCGAAGTTGCCAAGCCATTGACAAAACTTACTGGAAATGCAGTCTGGGAATGGACAACGACCCAACAGTATGCATTCGACGAACTCAAGCGTCGAATCTGTGAAGAAGTAGTCCTCCTCATTCCCCGAAATCATGGAAAGTTTAGACTTGAAGCTGATTCATCTGACTTTGCAAATGGTGGTTGTCTCTCTCAATTTGTCGATGGAAAATGGTGGCCTGTAGCATTCCGATCTCGTTCACTCAATGAAGTTGAAAGAAACTACGAGATTTATGACAAGGAATTAATGGCGATTATGGACTCACTCGATGATTGGCGTCAATATCTTCTTGGAGCCGAAGAACAGATTGAAATCTTCACAGACCACGCAAACCTACAGTATTTCAAGAAACCCCAAAAGCTAAATCAACGACAAGCTCGATGGGTTCTTGAACTTGCGGAATATAATTTTAATCTAGTCCATCGACCAGGAAAGACAATGACAAAAGTTGACATCCTGTCAAGGATGACAGGTCTTCAGACGGGGGAAAAGGACAACGAGAACATCGTCCTTCTAAAGCCAGAATTTTTCATTCGCGCCCTCAACATCTCCTCACCAGAAGATGTATTCCTGTCGGAAATCCAAAAGAATCGAAACCATGTTGATCGACTTGTGAAGGATAACCTCGATGCCAAAAACCCTGAGTGGAAAGAAACTGAAGGGATTATTGAGTGGAAAGGACGAACCTATGTACCAAAGAACAGAGTACTTAGGTCCAAAATCCTTACTAAGTACCACGATTCACCACTTGCAGGACATCCTGGACAGTACAAAACAGCAGAACTCGTCACTCGTGATTACTGGTGGCCAGGAATTACTCGAGATGCTGGAAAGTATGTGGAAGGTTGCGAGAAGTGTCAAGCGACAAAGTCTCATTGCACTCGACCCATTGGACATCTTCATCCTCACACCGTTCCAACTGAACCTTGGCAAGTAATTGGTACTGACATGATTGGAGAACTTCCTGAATCTGGAGGTTACAATGCGATTGCAATCTTCATCGACCACTTCACAAAGAGACTGAGACTTGTACCAACCCATACCACAGTCACTTCAGAAGGAATGGCGAAGATTTATCGAGATTCCATCTTCTCCACCCATGGACTTCCACGCAAGATAGTTCATGATCGAGGACCACAGTATCACTCGAGGTTCATGAAAGAACTCTATCGACTTCTAGGCATTGAAGCGAACTTCACCACAGCGTACCATCCACAGACAAATGGTCAATCGGAACAAACAAACCAAGAGATTGAACAATATCTCCGTTTGTTCATTAATTACCAACAAAATAATTGGCATGAATGGTTACCCTTAGCAGAGTTCAACTACAATGACAAAGTTCATTCAGCGACAAAAGTTTCTCCCTTCTATGCAGATACAGGAAGACACCCGTATAAAGGCACAGCAACTCAAATGACTTCGGACAACCCCTCAGTACAAGCTTTTGTAGATGGAATGAAGAAGATACGAAAGGAAGTAGGATCAGCTTTAGAGAAAGCAAAGGTAGAGATGAAGAGGCAGTATGACGGAAAGAGGAAGAAGGGTATAGAATACAAGGTTGGTGACAAGGTGTGGCTAGAAGGAACCAACCTGTCGGTAGATCGCCCAATGAAGAAATTAGGTGACAAGAGGTATGGACCGTTTATGATCCAGCAGAAGATAGGTGCCAGTTCCTATAAACTGGAAATCCCACGTACATGGAAACATGTACACAATGTTTTCAACGAAGTTCTTCTCACTCCGTATAAAGAACCTAGCTTTCCTACACAACCCCGAAACAAACGCCCGCCTCCTGTTGTTGTAGGAGGAGAAGAAGAATTTGAAGCAGAAGAAATCCTTGACTCGAAGAAAGTAGGAAGAGGAATCAAATATAAAGTCCAATGGAAGGGATATGGTTCACATGAGCAGACATGGGAACCACGGTCAAATCTTACAAATGTTGACCAATTGCTCAAGGAATTCCATGAAAAGAATCCGACTAAACCAAAACCCGCAATATTTCGTCGAATTGAAATCCCTATTTCTTTATTCCCTACAGAATTGTTTCAACCCCTTCCTCTTGCCGACACAGAACCCAATCTCGCTTCACTACCCTCCGAAAACTTTCTTTTACAACAAGCACATCGTGGAACTCGTGCCCTAAGGAGAGGGTGATGTTACGAACTGACTCTTTTTCAATTTCTTTTTGTCTATCTTATTTACTTTTATCTTTTCCTTTTCTTTTATTTACATACATGTGACAACCTTGACATTCTCGCAATGTCAACGCATTTCTCTCATGCTTGTCAGACTGTTGACAGACTGTCATTCCCACGCTGTCAACACAACTCTCTCATGTCTGTCAACCTTTGACAGATCGTTGTATAGCCTCATAGTTATGACGTGAGATAGTTCCCATGGGTTCATTTCAGAATATGTATATAAGATAGGGCATTTCTTAGAGTAGTCTCTATCTCTGATCTCGTCTATTCTCCTCGGTAGCTAGACAAGAATCAAAGACCTTTCCTCCCTCATTCACTTCGTTTGACTTGACCATCTCGGCTTGCGTGACGCCTGGCTACATCGTATAAAAGCTATCGAGTCGCTGACACAGTCCCCACAACCTGATCCCTTATCTTGACCTTGTTGTCGTTGGGATCAGTATCTGTCCGCTTCCGTCTAAGCTCCCGCTCAGTCTTGTCACCGTTGTCACCTCTTTGTGACATTAGGTCAAGATCCTTTACTGCACTGATAGCCTACCGATTGGGTTATCCTTGCAGGATCTGCTTCCACCACGTCTGCCAGCACAGCCATACCAAGCCCACCTGCTCAAACCATTGACTGCTCCGCCTACCCGCTTGCCTTTGACACCAAAGACCGAACTCACATCCACCACCCCCCAAACCAGAATTGGGCTGATTGTAGCTCCCAACCTTGCCCCCATGCCATTGCTAATTCTATTATCACCAAAGACTTCTTCAGTGACGGGACACGAATCATACCTATTATTGCCCCTACCCCTAGTCCAGTCACCCCCCCACCAGCCATGTCCAACCCTACCACAGTCGACGCCAATCAACTCATGGCTCAGCTCATTGAACAGGTGGCTCAGCTCACAGCCAACCTACAGAAGGCCACGGCCAGATTGAGCATGAACAAACCAGAGCTCTTCAAGGGCACCAGGAAAGCACGCCCTTTTATCGCTCAGATCCAGAGCTGGGCAATGGAACAGACAGACTTGAATAACAAGGAGGAGAAGCTGATAAAAGCAGCCCTGGGATTCTTCTCGGGAAATGCGGCAGACTGGGCCACCCCATACCTCTTGGAATTCAGCCATGGAAAGACACCATTCAACGGATGCTGGGAGGACTTCGTACGAGCCTTCTCCCTTCAGTTTGAATCGATTGATGCAGGAATGGAGGCCCGGAACACGATCCAACATCTCAAACAGGGAAAAGGCCAGACGGTAGCGGAATTCACACAGAAGTTCAAGGACATTGGTGATCGAACTGGACTTTCAGACATTGACCTATGTGAACAATTCCACAGTGGCCTTAACCCCGAGATCCGACAAAATCTCATCGTGGTTAACATTGCCCAGGGGATAGCCCCCACTTTAGAGGAGGCAATCAGACGGGCAGTTTCAGTGGATGTGTTTTTGCACAATCCCACCAGGACAGGCCGAAGTAGCCTTGGCACCGCTCACGCCCCTTCTCTCCCTGCTAACTCCCACGCCATGGACATCAACACCACACATACCAGTGGCAATAGCAGAGAAAGCTTCGTCGCCCAAATGAGAGGGAGATTGTCGTGACAACCAAGTACTTACATCATTTTCTTTCTTTCATTTTCACATGCTCTAGTAACCACATGACCGTGCTCATTACTCATCGTTCATCTGACCACTCACTCTCATGCTGTCATTAGTTTATTGTTCTTTCCTTATTCCTCATTCACTCTTCACTATTTCACTCTTGCGGTCTTGTTCTTTGTTCCTTGTTCTTTTACCCTTGTCCCTTACCCTGGTTCCTAATGTTTCAGACTCGTATATATAGTACAGTAGACAGCTACCAGTTCCCTATCTCGACCTCTTGGTCTTTGGGAACTAGGTTTGTGTTTGTATCTTTGTTTACACTCAATATTGACTTGGTCTTTGGGAACTAGCTTGCCTTATCTGACCCTTGTGATTGGCCCTTCGTGCTATCACAGTCGCTGAGATCATTTATTCCTTTAGCCTTTGTGTGTTGAGCGTTACTCACACTCAGGTTTGTGCTCGTGCTTGTGCCATTGATCGCTTCCCTTCGTTGCTTCTGCCTACGTCGCGACATTAGGTCAAGATCTTCTACTCGTACCATCAGCTCTACCACTGATCTTACGAGGAGTGGAAATCAGAGTCCACCGATTCTCCACCTGATACTGCCACCACGCCGACTTTTGGAGTTAACTCTGACTGTTCAGAAAACTACCACGCATTCGACACTGTAGAACATTTTGACATTCACTGGGCAACTGAAGACGAAGACAACTTACATTGGGAACCTTGTGACCAAAACCCCTGTCCCAATTGATACTCACTACCAATTGAACAAGACTACAATTCCACTGGTTGTCACATCCGTATCTCACGGCCCGCTACTCAAGTAGTACCTGAACCTACTGCAGCCTTTCTTAGAGTAGGACAATCTTCAAATCCTAGCTCCCGTGCTTCTCCAGCATTAGTACCCACCACTATCGCGTGTTACGACCATGCCAAGTTCAACTCCTGCGGTCCCGACGATCATTTTACGGTATTTGACTGCCCTACTTTCTTCCGTCGCGGAGCTTACCTCCGCGATCCTTTTACACTTTGTTTTTATATCCCTCACACTTAGCCGACTTCTTATATATCCTTTTATATCATTTCCTTTATACTTTCTCCTTTTATCTTCCACATGTTCGACCATACTATTCTAGGATACTATTGCTTAGCGACCCTTAGGTAGCGACTACAGTATAAAGCTACGAGAGTAGAATAGTTGGTCCTTAGTTTAAATATCGACTTTGATAGCGCACTTCGACAGTGTATTCAAATAGAGTTCATACTCAACCTCATCTTAAGTACGATCACGTGAGTTTCTCCCGCGATCAGAATTACCTTACCCTCGCTTTCGGACATCGACGTGTCGGGGACGCTATCAATAGTAGCGTCAACGTCCGACGACCTCTCCGTAGGTTCACTTCACCCTCACTGGGATTTATCTCGGTGTTCGGTCTTTACCCCGCGGACCTATAGTCCGCGATCCAACTTATCCCTACGACCCGTGCATGATCATAACAGTATATTTAAACTGAAACCCGGCACATCGTATTCCATCACTCTTCACTTCCTTTTCCTCCATTAATCTTCTCTACCCAAAATGGTCAATACCAGGAGCAGACGTGCTCGTACCAATACCGCGGACTCGGACAACGTTCAGGAGGAGCCAGTAGTGGCAAATCCATTCGCCACCAACGCGACGGCCTTCGCGCCGTTCGCCGAGTCTATCTCTGGAACGGGACTTCCCCGTAGGCGTACCAACACTTTCGGTCCAGCCCCGAGCCAACCCGCGACGGTACGGGTATCAAACCTTCACGCTCTTGGTTCACCAGACCAAGCCGAATTCGAGTACCAAGTACTCTACACCGCTGATGGGCAACCAATCACGGTACGAACGCCGCGTAGTAATCGCACGGCGATACCAACGTTGGAGACGGCCATCCCCCCATCTCCAACAACGCTAACCCTCGCTGACAGAATGCGTCAGCAACTAACAACCCAGGCTGGTCCTTCGCGGGATCGGTCTTCATCCCTCATCCCCGCTGAGGTTCCTGAAGAACCTGAGATCGCGGAGCAAACTGAGGAGGTAAGTCCTGACTTACCAGACCACCCGGAAGACCCGGACCCTGAGGGATCTGATCCCGAAGGACCACCCGGAGGACCAGGAGGTCCTGGTGGACCGGGATCACCACCTAGCTCTCGCGGTCCTAGCCGTTCTAGGAGTTCTAGGAGTCCTCCAGCGGGACCAGGTAGCAATCGCACCGACATCACGGAACAGCGAATCATCGAGCTGTTCACTACCTTTAGAGGCACCCTCGACAATCTCGGAGGTGCTATCACCGAACTATCCACGAATCAAAATCGTGGACCGACAGAGACCGCAAGGTCAAAAGTTAAGGACCCGGAGGTTTTCGACGGTTCTAACCCGCGGAAACTGAAAGGTTTCCTCGTTTCATTATCTTTGGTCTTTATTGACCGCCCAACGTATTTTACTGATCAAAGGAAGATCAACTATACGTTATCTTATCTAGGTGGCGCCGCAAAGGAGTGGTTCGAACCAGACATTCTGGATCCGGATCTCGCGGAGATGCCCGCCTGGACGTCCTCCTTTGCGTCACTGGTGAAGGAATTACAGGACAATTTCGGTATGTACGATGCACAGGGAGAGGCCGAGGATAAACTCGGAACGTTGAGGATGAAGGAATCCGACAACGTACGGACTTATAACATCCGTTTCAATACCCTCGCGGCGTCGACAAACTGGGACTCCCAAGCCCTTAAGTGGGCATATCAACGCGGTTTGGCAAGCCGTATAAAAGACGAAATGGCCCGTCTTCCAGAGCCCGCTAATCTTGCGGACTACCGGAAAGAAGTCCTTCGCGTGGACAACCGGTACTGGAGACGGGAAGAAGAACGGAAACGCGAAAACGCCCGTTCGACGGTCGCGACTTCATTCTCGAAGGCGTCGACTACATCCTCGAAGAACCCGCCAAGTTCTTCTCCATCACCCTCCTCCGCGGCCTTCTCGACTAAAGGATCGGGAAAACAAGGTAAGCCTAGCGGAGGCAACCACTCGTCTTCGACGAGTTCAGCATCGACGCGATCGTCGATCGCTGCTAACCTAGGTTCCGACGGCAAACTCCTCCCTAGCGAGGCGGAGCGCCGGAAGAAGTTGGGTCTTTGTGGTTTCTGTGGCGGGAAGCATAGGTTTGAAGATTGCGAGCGGAAGAAGGCTCGTGAGACTCGAGGCCGAGCTGCAGAGACGCAGGAGAGCGTAGAGACGACTTCCGTGGATTCGGAAAACTGATCAGCAGCTCCTGTACCCCGGTACGACACGGGAGTTGCGTTGATTCAGATTGTACCACGCGGGAAGTAAAACTCAACGCATCCACTCTTTCATATGACGAACAATCTTTCACATTACCGCTAACTTTAGACTTACCGGCTCGCGGCGATTCTTCTGATTCCTCCGCCGCGACGCTATCTTTTATCTCTTTACTTGATTCTGGTTCTACTGACTGCTTTATTGACTCGCTTTTTGTAAAAGCAAATAGTTTACCCACTTCTCCCATTCCTCCAATCAATCTCCGACTTTTCGATGGTTCATTGTCACCTAAGCCGATCGTCGAGACTACCACTCTCAACGTTCAATTCCCCTCTGGCGAGCTGCTACTACTGACATTTTATGTCACCTCACTCGACTCCTCTTGCAAAGCTGTATTAGGTTACAGTTTCTTAACCCGCTACAATCCGTTGATTGACTGGGTATCTCGAAACATCACTTTCCGTTCCACTAAGCAAGTTGAGTCCCTCACCCCGACGTCCTCAACTCCGCGAGAGATATCTCCGGAGTTAACTGATCCTGCGCCGGATCAGCCTCACCCCAATCGATCGAAGAAGACTTCGCGCCCTTCCTCTCGATCGCGCTCTCGCCCCTCACCTCATCCATTATCGGACAAATTCCTCTTTGAACCCATCTACACTTATCCCTCGGTCGCTCAATTGGCCGCTTCTAAGCTCGAAAATCCTGAAGTCGACATCGCTCTAGTAAACGCGGTCCTTTTCAACCGCGCATGTAAGGCCGCTAAATGCGAACCTATTTTACTACGAGCGATCCATTCTGAAGTTTCAGCGCGAGCTGCTTCAACCTCACCCAACTCCGCGGAGACGAAAACCGATACTTCCAGCCTACCGCCGGAGTATGCGGAATTCGCCGACGTATTCGACGAAGTGGATTCCGAAGTGCTGCCAGAGCACCGCCCTTACGACCTCAAGATTGATTTGGAGCCTGGTGCCGAACCCCCGATCGGTCGCCTTTACCCTCTTTCTGCAAAGGAACTTGAAGCTCTTCGCGAGTTTATCGACAAACACCTCGAAACAGGTGCTATTCAACCATCCACCTCTCCTCACGGGGCTCCGGTACTTTTTGTTCCGAAGAAGGATGGAAAACTCCGTCTCTGTGTAGACTTCCGCGGTCTTAACAAGATCACCAAGAAAGACCGCTACCCTTTACCCCTTATTTCTGATCTCTTGGACGCTCCAAAGAAAGCTAAGTTTTATACCAAACTCGATCTCACTCACGCATATCATCTAGTTCGAATCGCGGAAGGCGACGAATGGAAAACCACCTTCAGGACCCGTTGGGGTTCCTACGAATGGAAGGTTATGCCATTTGGTCCTACTAACGCTCCCGCGGCCTTTCAGCGTTTCGTCAATCATATTTTCGCTGACCTTTTAGATGTTAATGTTATCGTCTATGACGATATACTCATTTACTCGGACGACGAGAAATCGCATCGCGAACATGTCCGCGAGGTTCTCCGTCGACTCCGTAAACATCGTTTGTTTGCGAACCTCGCTAAATGCGAATGGGGTGTCGACACGGTTGAGTATCTTGGTTATATTCTTTCTCCGGAGGGCTTAACGATGTCGAAAGACAAAGTTCAAGCTATCGTTGACTGGCCGGTTCCCCGCAAAGTCAAGGACGTTCAATCTTTCTTAGGTTTCGCTAATTTCTATTGACGTTTTATTTATAATTATAGCGAAATCGTACTTCCGATGACGCGGCTCACACGAAAGGACGTATCATGGTTATGGTCCAAGGAGTGCCAAGAAGCTTTCGACAAACTCAAGGACAGCTTCGTTCATGCTCCTATCCTCGCACACTGGCAACCTAACCTTCCTCTCATCGTTGAGACCGATGCGTCGGACTACGCGCTAGCCGCGATTCTCTCGATCCTCCTACCGGACGGCGAGATTCACCCAATCGCTTTCCTATCCCGAACCTTCCAAGCTGCAGAGCTTAATTACGACACTCATGACAAAGAGCTCCTCGCTATTTTGAGGCCTTCAAAGCTTGGCGTCACTATCTCGAGGATCAGGCGACGCGATTGAGGTGGTCACTGACCACAAGAATCTCGAATATTTCTCGACCACCAAGATCCTCACGCGGAGACAAGTCCGTTGGTCAGAATTCCTCCACCAGTTCAATATGGTGATCCGCTTCCGTCCGGGTAAGTTGGGTGCAAAACCCGATGCCCTTACTAGACGCTGGGACGTCTATCCTAAAGAGGGGGATACCGGCTACGCGCAAGTTAACCCGCAGAATTTCAGACCTATCTTTACCAATGAACAACTAACTACCTCACTTCGAGCAACTTTTCTAGAAGGTCCCGCGCTTCGCGCTGCGATCGTAATGGACTTGCAGTCGCTCCATTCCACCATCCGCGATTCTATTGAACAGGATCCGGAAGCAATCGCGGGCTTAGCCCTAGCTAAAGACGATTCAAATACTCGTTGGACAGTAGGTGATGATGGACTGCTAAAACTTGACAATCGCATCTATGTTCCTAACCATTCTAACCTTCGCCTTAAAATTTTACAATACTTTCACGATCACCCCCTTTCAGGTCATTTTGGACAGAACCGGACCCTCGAATCAATCCGACACCTTTACACCTGGCCGAAGATTCGGGAATTCGTTCGCGACTATGTCAGCTCTTGTACAGTTTGCGGACGAAACAAACCCCGTCGACACCGACCTTACGGTCTCCTCAAACCTCTTCCGGTTCCCACCCGACCATGGGATTCAATATCGATGGACTTCATCGAACAACTTCCCTCTTCCGACGGACATACAGCAATTCTCGTCGTCGTCGACCGTGCCTCTAAACAAGGTATTTTCATCCCGACGAACGACAAAATTACCTCCGAAGGACTAGCGGAGCTTATTCGTCCATCACGTTTTCTCCAAGCACGGAGTTCCAAACCACGTCACTTCCGATCGCGGCTCGGAATTCGTGTCTGCCTTCTTCCGCGCTCTCGGCGAAGCTCTTTCTATGAAACTTCACTTCACCTCAGGATATCACCCAGAAGCTGATGGACAAACGGAACGAGTCAACCAAACTCTGGAACAGTACATCCGGATTTACTGTGCATACAACAGGACGATTGGGCGAAACTCCTACCAATCGCGGAGTTCGCGTACAACAACGCTCCTAATGCCTCTACCGGTTTACTCCGTTCTTCGCGAACAAAGGCTATCACCCAAACATCACGGTAAGACCGAAATTGACATTCGCTCTGACCGAGCAATGGACTTCGTGGTTAATCTTGATGAGCTTCATTCCTTCCTCCGAGACGAAGATTACTAATGCACAAGCTCGATACAAAGAGCAAGCGGACAGAAAACGCATCACTCACCCTGAATTCCCTATTCATTCACAGGTTTATGTGCTGGCAAAGCACATCCGGACAACGCGACCCACCGACAAATTCGCCGAAAAGTACCTCGGACCTTTCACCATACTCGAGCAAGTCGGTACTTTATCCTACAAACTCAACTTCCGTCCTACCTAATCGAATCCATCCTGTCTTCCATGTATCCCAACTAGAACCGTACACACCAACACCATTCCCGATCGTGTTCAACCTCCGCCGCCCCCAGTCGAGGTCGACGGCGAGGAAGAATACAACATCGCGGAAGTACTGGATTCGAAATTGGATCGACGATACAAAAAATGCCCTTTACGATACTATATTCGTTGGGCAGGATACGAAGGTACAGACGAAGAATTCTCCTGGGTCGCCGCGAACGAAATTCACGCGGACGAACTTGTCCCGGCTTTCCACCTTCGTTACCCTCACAAACCTGGTCCATTATGATCCCTACTTATTTCCCTTACGTATACATCGATTCCTCCTCATTTCTATCACATCTCTCACCTCATTTACTTATTAATCATGACCCCTCAAAAATTCATTCTTCCCCGCGGCGATTATCGTCGCGACGATCAATTACTTATACCAAAGTTTTCTCTTTCCTTCCCCGAACTTCCCCGCGATCCTCATTCCGTCATTTCCTTACTTATGAAACTCTCAAAACAACAAAACACAAAAAACCATCTTTATTTACACCAACAAAACAAACCAACAACAAAAAACAAAACTACCAAAGAACAAAGAGCAATCAAGTAGAGTACTTAATGTAGTCCGTCGCGGAGTTTACTCCGCGCGCTTCTTTCCCTCGCGTACCTCTTCTCTTCGCCTTGCTTCTTTGATTTCTTCTTCATCGTCTTCACCTTCACCGTCTTCGTCATCTTCATCCTCACTCTTCTCTGCTTCCTCCCTTGCTTTTTCTCTTCTTCCCTTCTTGCGAGTAACTGTAGTATGCGTTCTTGTATATCGAGGAGCGGCGGGCGATATCGATCAAGTCCTTGTTTTGGCTGACAATCGCGGCCAATTGTTCCACGACTCCTGGTCCTTCGAATCTCCTTTCCCCACCTCGCGTCGCGGGTCCCTCATAAACATCATCATCCAACTTCACCCGTTTCCCTCGCGAACGTCGCGATGCGTTGTCTCCCGACCAACTACATCGTTGGCGTTGTTGATGGCAAACGACGCAAGCCTGCGCTTGTCGTCGCGAGGATTGAGGACGACACTCCGATGGTCGACCAATCGAGACACACGGGGAACACGCCGGACGATTCTGCGAGGAGTTGTTGGAAGGGGGCGGGGGATTCGAACCATCCTTTTCCGGTTCAAAGTCATCGTCTGGATCGGAATAATGACCACCCTGGGACCAACCACAAGTCAGAGGCGGACAAAAGAAAAGTACAAAATATCACTCACCTTCGCGATCATTTTGATCGGTCGCTTTCTTTTCTCTCCCCTCGGAGCAGGCGTTAACTCTTTTTCTTCTTCACTTGATTCGTCGGAAATCACGGATTTGGACTTGAACAGTTTCTTTTTCGACCCGGAAGATCGCGGCGGGATCACCACAGTAACGGACGGGATGCATTTTTGTCGTTTCTCCAACTCTGTCGCGGCTCTTTCCCGTTCTACTCGGTTTTCCTCCATCAACTTGGCATAAGCTGCGCTACTCTCTCGCGCATCCTCCGCTTGTGCTGCGACTTCTGCTCTTCGCCGCTCCTCCGCAATTCGACGTTCTTCGTTTCTTTTCTTCTCTGCTAACTCCTCTTGTTTCTTCCTCTGCTCCTCAGCTATCCACCTTTCTTCTGCTACTCTTTTCTCCTCTTCCTGGCGTTTTTCTTCCTTTATCCGTTGTTCTTCAGCTAGTCGCTTCTCCTCCGCCTCTTGCGCGGCTTTCTCCTCCGCTTCTATCCTCTCCATCTCCGCCGCGAACTCTGCCTCCTGCCTTGCGATCTCCTCCTCCCAGGCTCGTTGTCTTGCGGCCTGAGCCTGCAGGATATGCTCGCGTCGCTGCTGGATGGTTTCGTTGTTGTTGGAGGTAGTGGACATGATAGTTAACAAGGGGGGAACTTATCAAAATTTTTGAAACAGGCCTGTCTTTATATGCTTCGCGACTTAAGGGCCGTTTCAACTTACAATTTTCACTCTTCTTCGTTTTTCACATCACATCACAATTTTTAAACTTTGATCCCCGTTACTTCTGATCATTCACACCTATTTTTAGTCATATCACTACTCAGGATCTCGAGGGCTCGATCCTAATGGGGGGCACTGTTACGACCATGCAAAGTCAACTCCCGCGGTCCCGACGATCATTTCCCGGTATTTCGACTTCATCATTTTCTTACGTCGCGGAGCTTACCTCCGCGATCCTGTTATACTTCGTGTTTATATCCCTCACACTTAGCCGACTTCTTATATATCCTTTTATATCATTTCCTTTATACTTTCCCCTTTTATCTTCCACATGTTCGACCATACTATTCTAGGATACTATCGCTTAGTGACCCTTAGGTAGCGACTACAGTATAAAGCTACGAGAGTGGAATAGTTGGTCCTTAGTTTAAATATCGACTTTGATAGCGCACTCATACAGTGTATTTCAAATAGAGTTAAATCTCAACCTCATCCTAAGTACGATCGCGTGAGTTTCTCCCGCGATCGGAATTACCCTCAACCTCGCTTTCGGACAGCGGCGTGTCGGGGACGCTATTAATAGTAGCGTCAACGTCCGACTACCTCTCCGTAGGTCCACCCAACCCTCACCGGGATTTATCTTGGTGTTCGGTCTTTTACCCCGCGGACTTATAGTCCGCGATCCAACTTATCCCTACGACCCGTGCATGATCATAACAGATCACACATACGTCGAGTAAGTCTTTGAAGATATCATTGACGAAATGTTGAAAAGCGGCCGGAGCGTTAGTGAGGCCAAAAGGCATCACACGCCATTCGAAGGAGCCGTAACATGTTCGGAACGTAGTCTTCCATTCATCACCTTCCGCGATACATACCAGGTGGTACGCGTGTGCCAGGTCGAGTTTGGTATAGATCTTCGCTCGTTTTGGAGCGTCGAGTAGGTCGGAGATCAAGGGTAGAGGGTAGCGATCTTTTTTCATGATCTTGTTCAAGCCCCAGAAGTCTACACATAGTCAGAGTGAACCGTCTTTCTTCGGAACGAAGAGTACGGGAGCGCCATGTGGAGATGTTGAAGGTCGGATAGTACCAGTGGTGAGAGATTGATCAAGAAATTTGCAAAGAGCCTTGAGCTCTTTTGGAGAAAGTGGATAAATTCGTCTGATAGGTGGCTCAGCACCTTCTTCTAAGTCGATCTTGAGGTCATAGGAGCGATGTTCCGGGAGGACTTCCGAGTCCACCTCGTCGAATACATCGGCGAAGTCGTGGTAGTCTTCCGGGATCTCATTTTTGGCTGGTGGGTCATCAGTGTCAGTTTTCGACAATTGTGCAGCAACTTCAGAGTGAACGGCATAGAGAACAAGTGGTTCCATACCTGATTGCTTACAAGCGTGGTGGAAAGGTACCGCGCTAACCAGAGCGATGTCTACTCCGTCGTGTCGTAGGTGCGACGCCATTTGCATAACTGATGGGTAGGAATAAATGGGTTCGGAAGGAAACTTGTCGGAGAGTGGTTGAGCCTTATATGAGTGCTGTATGGTGGGTTGTGAATACCATTCAGCGGGTGTCGGATCGGTGCAATTCGACGGTTCGAAAGGTACTTCTTCGGAGGTCGGAAAGGGGCCAGGCGAAGAAGAGGACGTCGGTGATTCGGGATGGTCAGTATTCTGGTCAGTAAGTGTTTTTGATACCCAGTCAATCAACGGATTGTAGTGGGAAAGAAAACCGTAACCTAAAACAGCCTTGCATGAAGAATCCAAAGGTGTAACATAGAAGTCCAAAAGTATAAGCTCGCTGGACGGAAATAAAATCGGTAGGGTACAAGTTTCGGAGATGGGTTTTGTTGTTAACAAACCATCAAAGAGTCGGAGGTTGATCGGAGTAGAAGTCGGAACGGTCGGAATAGAATTCAAATATACGAATTTTGTATCAATAAAATTGTCTGTAGAGCCAGAATCGAGGAGAGTATCGAAAGAAATTGGGATGTGAGTTTTATCAAAAAGTACATGGATAGATACATTGATCATAAATGACTTGGAGTGTAACAAAAGAGCGGATGCATTGAGAACAACTTCCCCACTGCTGGTACGAACCGGGTCAACGCAACTCTCGCTTCGTACCGGGGTCCAAGAGTTGCGGACTATTTTCCCGATCCTACCGTCGAGGCAGACATCGGAGTCGCTGAAGAAACGGACTCTTGCGCGGGGTTTGTTTGCGCAGCTCTAACCTTAGCTTCCCATGCCCTACGCAGATTACAGTCAGCGAGTAGGTGCTTATTCGAGCCGCAGAAGTTGCATAATCCGAATTTTCGTCGACATTCCTTCTCCGCAGGTGTGATCTTACCATCCGCGCCCAATCGATTGGCGTAGGCGGGTTGTTGTTGGTTCGAGTTGTTGTTCGGAGTGCTCGGCTTTGAGTTCGATGTCGAAGACTGTGGGGTCGAACTCTTGCCTTGTGGTTTGGAGGATGTCGATGTTGTCGAAGTTGAGGTGGACGGTGTGGCGGGGTTGTTGGATTTCTTCTGTTGAGTCTTCGTCTGCCCTCCAGAGTTCCTATTCGCCTCACGCTTCTTTTCCTCCTCTCTTCTCCAGTACCGGTTGTCGATGCGAAGTACTTCTTTGCAGAACTCTACGAGAGTCGCAGGCTCCTTAATGCGTGCGAGCTCGTCTTTGATGCGGGATGCTAGACCACGACCGTAGGCCCATCGCAGGGCGCCATGGTCCCAGCTGGTCATAGGGGCTAGGGTGTTGAATTGGATGTTGTATGTTTGAACGTTGTCGCTATCTTTCATCCTCAAGTTGCCGAGTTTATCTTCGGAGTCGCCCTGCACGTCGTAGAGACCGAAATTGTCCTGCAGCTCCTTGACCAGAACTTTGAACGAATGGGTCCACGTCAGCATGGCGGTAACATCGGGGTCGAGGATGTAGAGTTCGAACCATTCCCGAGCCGTACCGCTAAGGTATGAGATCGTATAGTTGATCTTTTGCTGCTTGGTGAAGTATTCAGGATGATCGAGAAATACGAGGGATAGGGATACCAAGAAGTTCTTGAGTTTCCTGGGTTCAGAGCCATCGAATGCATCGGGGTTCTTTACGATGGTCTTGCCTGGTTCTGTCTTCTTAGTCGACATACCAGCTAAAACACCTTTTAGACCATCAATAGACTCTTTAAAAGAACTGAACGTAGTGAGAGTCATCTGTCCTAATGCATCGGGGTTGGTCGGCGATTGAGCGTTACCTTGATCGTCTGGACCACCCGGTCCTCCGGGGCCTCCAGGTCCGTCACCATCATCACCACCATCATCTCCAGGTCCACCGGGCCCTCCGGGGCCGCTAGGTGCACCGGGGTTGTTGTCATCATCGTTGTTGTTGTTGTCGGAGTCGTCAGGCCCAGGGGGGTTGTTTGGAGGTTGAGTGTCATCGCGATTGTTGAGGAAGTTGTCGTCTAACGCGTCTTCGGCTCTGGTGGAGGTTGGAACTGCCGCCGTGCGAGGGATCGGAGCACAATCCTTCTTCGGGGTCTGGACTACGATCTCCTGTCTGTCAGCGACTCAATAGCTTTTAATACTAAGCCAGGCGTCACACAGAGAGAACAGATCAAAAGATAATGGATAGTGCAGGAGGAGTATGCCCTCAGATACTTGTCTAGCTACAGAGGAGAATAGACGAGATCAGAGATAGAGACTACTCTAAGAAATGCCCTATCTTATATACATATTCTGAAATGAACCCATGGGAACTATCTCACGTCATAACTATGAGGCTATACAACGATCTGTCAAAGGTTGACAGACATGAGAGAATTCTCACACTGTCAATCTGTCAATAGTCTGACAGACGTGAGAGAGTTGTGTTGACAGCGCGGGAATGACAGTCTGTCAACAGTCTGACAGACATGAGAGAAATGTGTTGACATTGCGAGAATGTCAAGGTTGTCACATGTATGTAAATAAAAGAAAAGGAAAAGATAAAAGAAAAAGTATAATAAGATAGACAAAAAGAAATTGAAAAAGAGTCAGTTTGTAACACTGTCCATCTGCGGTGTACAAGATTTCGTAATCTACCTTTGGGTTGTCGTTCCTACCAAGGACGTTGGATGTCGAGACTGAGGACATAGCACTCGCGGATGTCATGGGGCCAAAACCTGGGTGTCGTGCTCGTTGAGAGCCTAGTGCGGATAACGATGTGGTGTAGGGTCCAAAGGGTTGCGCGTTGTTTGCAAACGGGTTACCTTCGGGGTTTTCCTGAGAGTGGTCGGGACTGGTGTTTCGATTGCTTCGAGTTCGAGGGGCCATATAGATTTGAACAAAGGGATCAGTAACAGCGTAGAGAGTAGAGTTTTAATATACTGTTAGGAGCGTGCGGATCAAGTGGACCTTCGATACCATTATTGACAGTATCCTCGCTACGCTGCGCGGTCCGTGTTGAGTTCGTTCAAGATCAAGATAGTGTCGACTGAAGGTTGACGAGGTCGGACAAGGTATGAGAGTGATAAGAGCAAGTGTAGAGTGATATTTGGGAGTCGTACCAATTTGATATTAAAACTAAGGCTTCTACCTACAACTGCAAGTCTTATATACTAAGTTCGCTATCTCCGGTATCGCTACAGAATATCCTAAAGTAGTTACGACAAATCGGAAGTAGAGATAACAAGTGCAGATAGGAAGACGGTGGACTAATGGGGAGAGGAAGGTGGTATGGTGTATAGCCCGTTCGAAGGGGGGGCGACGGGATAAGGAGGATAGGTGGATGAGTATCACGGAAGTAGATTACCTGATCCATATCATTGGTGCGTCGCATCGATGACGGACTTGATCATTGGTCGAACATGTGGAGAATAAAAGGGGAAAGTATAAAGGAAATGGTATAAAAGGATATGTCAGCGACTCGATAGCTTTTATACTAAGGCCAGGCGTCACGCAGAGAGAATAGATCAAAAGATAATGGATAATGTGGGAGGAGTATGCCCTCAGATACTTGTCTAGCTACAGAGGAGAATAGACGAGATCAGAGATAGAGACTACTCTAAGAAATGCCCTATCTTATATACATATTCTGAAATGAATCCATGGGAACTATCTCACGTCATATCTGTGAAGCTATACAACGATCTGTCAAAGGTTGACAGACATGAGAGAATTCCCACACTGTCAATCTGTCAATAGTCTGACAGACAGGAGAGAGTTGTGTTGACAGCGTGGGAATGACAGTCTGTCAACAGTCTGACAGACATGAGAGAAATGCGTTGACATTGCGAGAATGCCAAGGCTGTCACATGTATGTAAATGAAAGAAAAGGAAAAGATAAAAGAAAAAGTATAATAAGATAGACAAAAAGAAATTGAAAAAGAGTCAGTTCGTAACACACGCTCCTAACAGTATCTGCGAACTCTACTCTCTATGCTGTTACTGATCCTTTCGTTCAAATCTATATGGCCCCTCAAACTCGAAGCAATCAAAACACCAGTCCCGACCACTCTCAGGAAAGCCCCAAGGTAACCCGTTCGCAAACAATGCGCAATCCTTTGGACCCTACACTGCATCGTTATCCGCACTAGGCTCTCAACGAGCACGACACCCAGGTTTTGGCCCCATGACATCCGCGAGTGCTATGTCCTCAGTCTCGACATCCAATGTCCTCGGTAGGAACAACAACCCGAAGGTAGATTACGAATCTTGTACACCGCAGATGGACAGGAGATCGTAGTCCAGACCCCGAAGAAGGATCACGCTCCGATCCCTCGCACGGCAGCAGTTCCAACCTCCACCGGAGCCGAAGACGCGTTAACGACGACTTCCTCAACAATCGCGATGACACTCAACTCCAAACAACCCCCCTGGGCCTGACAACTCCACGACGACTCCAATGATGACGACAACAACCCCGGCGCA